>CAWUFW010010254.1:0-713355 GCA_963921515.1 Calotriton arnoldi | reverse complement strand
TGTGAGAAGTTGGCCTGGTATATGCTGTTCACTAATTAAAGTGGACACCTTGCACCAGGGCAAATCGACTCTTATGGTAGATAGGTTTAAGACAACCTTTTAAAGAAAGCTATCCTAGTGGTAGCTGTGGAGAGCAGCCTTCAGGCTAAGTCTCGGAGGAATGTAAAGCAGCTTGTTTTACCATATAATCTCTTGAATCACCAAATGAAAAGACACCACACAGGTATATATATCAAATATATATGTATTTATTTCTAAATAACTCTCTACTAATCTCTTTATGAGATTAGAAGACAAACATATGCACAAATCAACGTTTCACAATAAGTTAAGCACAAAATATGGCTGGGGCCCTAGGGGCGTACCAGACCATATACTAAGTAAGAGACTTAGAAACAACGACTTGCAAGGAGACAAGGCCTAGGGCCTTCAGAAGTGCTGGGGCCTCACGAAACCACCCAAGGCAGGTAAGTAAAGGACCCACGGGGGACGCGTGCAGTGTGGATACACAGGCGCGAATCGCCGTTAACTTCAATGGGGCAAGTCGCGGTTGGAAATAAAGAGTTTTAGGATACTTCGGGAGAACCTACAAGCAAGTCACTTACAGGGTAAGTAGTTCTAGGGCCCACACCCACAGGAGCACCGTAGTGCTGGAGTTACCTCACCCAGGGAAGCCGGGTGCACAGGTGTCCTTTGGTGTCGGGTCGCGGCGTCGTTTTCAATGGCGAACAAAGAAGACTTGCTGCTTGCGGGAGCTGAAGAAGTGTCCGGTGGAATCCAAGCCTGGATTCTGAAGAAGGATGACCTGAAAGCAGAGGGGACAGTGTTCAAAGTCACTTGGCAGTGACCCGGGGCAAGGAAGATGGATGCCCACCGTCGTCGGTCGCTTCAGGTCGGTTGCAGGTGCCTTGACTCTTCAGCCACGTGGTCCAGGAGGCGTCGACGACGACCAGGAGCTGGATTCGGTGTGTCCCTCGACGTCTGCAGCTGACTGCGGTGTCGGCAACTCGATCGGAGCCAACAAGCCTTGGCAGCAGCAAGTCTCGGGGAGATGAAGAAAAGTCGATGGCGCAGACCAGCAAGGTCTGAGGGACTCACCCAGCGAGGGTAAGTCAGGGCAAGCCTGGAGCAACCAGGGAAGCCCTTTGGTTTCTTTAAGAAGTCTTCTGGGGACCCACAAGCCGGCGGGCAAGGGATCGCGAAGACACCTCGGGCGGAATCACTCAACAGGGGCCCACGGTCACTCGGGACGGTGTAGGCCTCTGATCTTCGGAGGGATTCCTGCTGGAGGTCGGGACCACACGTGGTCCAAAGCACAAGTTCGTAGAACGTTGTGAAGGGGTTGCACTCGACAATAGTGCACGGTACCCAGGGGTCGCGGTTCCTCGTTACTC
Source organism: Calotriton arnoldi (assembly GCA_963921515.1). NCBI lineage: Eukaryota > Metazoa > Chordata > Amphibia > Caudata > Salamandridae > Calotriton > Calotriton arnoldi. The sequence goes on along the minus strand of CAWUFW010010254.1, from coordinate 711,961 downwards.
GTGGGGTCCACTTGCCTCAGCTTCGCTGGGGACTCACGATGGCCTGGGAGAGGTCAGGAAATCCACTTCTTGGGCTGCAGGGACTTCGGACTCCGGCGGGAGCGGCGTAGTTTGCGACCGTCGTTGTCGTTTTTGGTGCCTGCCAAGCAGGGGAGTCACTCCTTGACTCCAAGGGAGATTCTTCTGTCTTCCAAAGGTAGTGGAACGTCGAAGGGCCAGGATTCTTCTGTAGAGCGTCGTCCAGGGGTTATCTGCTTTGCAATGGCAAGGTTCCCCCTCTTATACTAAAAAGAGGGGATGGACTAGCTCTATGACCCCACCTATGGGAGGGTCAAGGGAGGGGGTGGCTACACCCACTTCCCTTTGTCCAGTTTCGCGCCAGAGCAGGGGCAGGTAGCCCCTGAGCTGGTTTGAACTGGCATATGCACAGAGGAGCCTTCTGCTCCCCCAGTGCAGGACTTCAAAGCACTCTAAGAGTGCACCCACCCAGCCCCAATACACTAAACCCTGTCTGGAAGGTGGTTACACCTCCCTGTGACAGGATGCCTATTGTTGGGCTTCCTCCACTGCGAGTTTCGGTCATCAGCAGGAGGGCAGCCCAGTGTCTGTGACTGGTGGCATCCATTTTGTGATGCCAGGGCTCTTTAGGATTCTACCGCGTTTCCACAGCAGGTACATGTCTTATCCCTCTAGAAGGGTGGAATGCTACCCCCGCCGCCAAGATTGGCGGGGGGTAGTATTCCAAGATGTTTGACACCAAACACGACATGTTTTGATGCAGCCATTCCAAAGTTAGCATTTACCGCGAGGATATAATGCACTTAAATAGTATATGGTTTAACCGCATCCACAAACAGCACCAGAGAATAGACTCTGAGAGCTGCAGAGGGGCCCTGCTCAGGCAGAGGCACCCCCTCACATAGAAGCCAAGCACCCTGCCCTCAGGATTGATAGGGCCTGCCTTAGGGGTGACTGATAGGTTTATATGTGTGTGCAGGAGAGATATAGGAAACCTATATCTCAGTGAGGGGTGCTAGCACCACCTCACCCAGGCTGCAGTAGCAGGCCTGTGGTGTCAGATTTAGACTGCTTCCCAGGGGTGGCATAACACATGCTGCAGCCCCTGGGAGGCCTGTGAAGTACCTATGCCCTTGGCACCTAAGGTACCATATACTAGGGACTCATAAGGCACCACAGTATCCAATCACTAGTGCACCTAGAGTGCACTCCATGTCGTTTAGAGAGAACAGAGAGGCTGGGGCCCTGATTGGCAGGGACCCAGCCAGACTATAGCCAGAAACCAGTGCTAACATCAGAAAAAAGTGGGGGCAACATAAGAGGCAGATCCTACTCTCCTACACAACCCCCCCCAAACGTAGGGACACTAAACTAACCTTGACCAGTTGAGTCTTCGTGTTCAAAGTGGAAATACCTTGAGAGTCCATCTGCATTGGCATGTTGGGTCCCAGGCCTATGTTCCACTGTATAGTCCATCCCCTGTAGGGAAATGGACCACCTCAAAAGTTTTGGGTTTTCACCTTTCATCTGCTTTAGCCATAGGAGGGGCTTGTGGTCAGTCTGAACTATGAAGTGAGTACCAAACAAGTATGGCCTCAGCTTCTTCAGGGCCCATACCACAGCAAAGGCCTCCCTCTCTATAGCTGACCAACGTTTCTCTCTAGGGGTCAGCCTTCTGCTAATAAAAGCTACTGGCTGGTCTTGACCTTCATCATTCAGTTGAGACAGTACAGCTCCCACACCCAGCTCAGAAGCATCTGTTTGGACAATGAACTTTTTGGTGTAGTCTGGACTCTGTAAGATGGGGGCAGTGCACATGGCCTGCTTTAGGTCTTCAAATGCCTTCTGACAGCTAGCTGTCCACTGAACCTTTTTTGGCATTTTCTTAGAGGTAAGATCATTCAAGGGGGTCACTATAGATCCATATCCCTTGACAAACCTCCTATAGTACCCAGTCAGGCCTAAGAAGGCTCTCACCTGTGTCTGGGTGGTTGGAGCAACCCATTCCAGTATGGTTTGGATTTTGCTCTGCAAAGGCTGAACCTGGCCTCCACCTACAAGGTGGCCCAGGTACACAACCTGACTCTGCCCTATCTGGCACTTGGTGGCCTTGATAGTGAGGCCTGCTTTCTGCAGGGCCTCCAAAACATTTCTGAGGTGGACCAGGTGATCCTGCCAGGAGGAACTAAAGACAGCAATATCATCTAGATAAGCTGAGCAATAAGTTTCCATCCCTGCCAGAACTTTATTCACCAACCTCTGAAAAGTGGCAGGTGCATTTTTCAATCCAAAGGGCATCACCACAAAGTGGTAGTGCCCACCAGGGGTCGAAAATGCTGTTTTGGCTTTTGCATCATCAGCTAATCTGATTTGCCAGTAGCCAGCTGTTAGGTCAAATGTGCTTAGATACTTGGCTGAGGCCAAAGTATCAATCAGCTCATCTGCCCTTGGTATGGGATAGGCATCAGTCCTAGTGACTGCATTGAGGCCTCTGTAGTCTACACAAAACCTCATTTCTTTCTTACCACCCTGGGTATGAGGCTTGGGTACCAGGACTACTGGGCTAGCCCAAGGGCTATCTGAAGGCTCAATCACGCCTAACTCCAACATTTTCTGGACTTCAGTCCTGATACAGTCCCTGACATGGTCAGGTTGCCTGTAGATTTTATTCTTGACAGGCAGACTGTCCCCAGTGTCCACCTCATGGGTGCACCAGGTAGTCTGACTAGGGGTCAGGCTAAACATATGTCTAAACTGTTGCAGAACTTGTCTGCACTCAGTTTGCTGATGGTCAGTGAGGCTGCTTGCCAAAGCAACACCATCTACTGACCCATCATCAGGGTTCTGAGAGAGCAGGTCAGGGAGAGGGTCACTCTCCTCCTCCTGGTCCTCATCAGTTGCCATGAGCAAGCCCATGTCAGCCCTGTCAACATATGGCTTTAATCTGTTGACATGAAGCACCCTTAGGGGGCTCCTGGGAGTTCCAAGATTCACCAGATAGGTGACTTCTCCCTTCTGTTCAACTATTGTATGGGGGCCACTCCACTTGTCCTGGAGGGCTGCTGGGGCCACAGGCTCCAACACCCACACTTTCTGTCCTGGCTGGTATACAGTCAGCACAGCCTTTGGTCATGCCAAGCTTTTTGCAATTCTTGGCTGGCCTCCAGGTTTTTGGTTGCCTTTTTCATGTACTCTGCCATCCGGGAGCGGAGACCAAGTACATAGTCCATCACATCTTGTTTGGGGGGCTTGAGAGGTAACTCCCAGCCCTCTTTTACCAAACATAGTGGACCTCTCACAGGATGCCCAAACAGAAGCTCAAATGGGCTGTAGCCAACCCCCTTCTGTGGAACCTCTCTGTATGCAAACAAAAGGCAAGGAAGAAGAAGGTCCCATTTCCGCCTAAGCTTCTCTGGGAGTCCCTTAATCATTCCTTTCAAGGTCTTGTTGAAGCGTTCAACTAAACCATTGCATTGTGGGTGATAGGGGGTGGTGAACTTATAAGTTACACCACACTCCTTCCACATTGCTTTCAGATATCCTGACATGAAGTTGGTACCTCTGTCAGAAATGACCTCCTTTGGAAAACCCACTCTGGAGAAAACTCCAATGAGGGCTCTTGCCACCACAGGTGCTGTGGTGGTCCTCAGGGGAATTGCCTCTGGGTACCTGGTGGCATGATCCACTACCACCAGGATAAATCTGTGCCCAGATGCAGTCTGAGGGTCAAGGGGACCAACAATGTCAATCCCTACCCTTTCAAAGGGTACCCCCACCACAGGTAGTGGTATCAGGGGGCCTTTGTTGTGCCACCTGCCTTACCACTGGCTTGGCAAGTGACACAGGAGCGACAAAACTCCTTTGTGTCCTCTGACATATGTGGCCAATGAAAATGTGGAACAAGCCTGTCCCAGGTCTTGTTTTGGCCCAAGTGTCCTGCTAAAGGGATGTCATGTGCTAAGGTCAAGAGGAACCCCCTAAACTTCTGAGGTATTACCAACCTCCTGGTGGCTCCAGGGGCTGGGTCTCTACCCTCAGAATATAGGAGTCCCTCATCCCAATAAACTTTATGGGACCCACTAGCACTCCCAGCAGCCTCAGCAGCAGCCTGCTGTCTGAGGGGTTCAAGAGAGGGGCAGCACTGTTGCTCCTTGCTCAGATCTTCCCTGGAAGGGCCCCCTGCCCCCAAGAACTCAACCTGGTCAGGTTCAAGTCCCTCTGGGGCAGTTCCTTCTTCAGGTTCTGCTTCACCTCCCTCTGGAAGTGAATCCTTGATCTGAGACAGAGGGGAAGGCACTGCCTTAACCCTACTGCTCCTCCTCTTGGGAAGCATCTGGTCCATTGTTCCAGGATCCAGAGCTGGTTCAGTGTCATGCATTCTTGCTTGTGACCTGGTCACAGCAAATACCTCTGCAGGGATGCCCAACATCTCAGCATGAGTCCATAACTCTACTTCAGACCAGGCTGAAGTCTCTAGATCATTGCCCAATAGACATTCTACAGGGAGGTCTGCACTGACTACAACCTTCTTGAGGCCAGTTACCCCTCCCCAGGAGAAATTCACAACTGCCAGACTATGGTTGGTCTGGACATTGCTTGCATTGGTCACCTGGTACATTTCACCCAGGATGATCTGTCCAGGGTCCACTAGGTCCTCTGCCACCATGGTGACACTAGCACCTGTGTCCCTAAATGCCAAAGCCTGTTTGCCATTTATCAAAGGCTGCTGTTTGTACTTGCCCAGATTACTGGGGCTTACTAGGAAGGACATATCAATGTTTCCCTCACAAATCAGCATTGCCTGAGTGGTCACTCTGACTAGGTCAGAATCCACTTCAGAACCCAGGGTCAACCCTACTACACCCTTATTCTGCGTACCACCTCCACCAGTAGCTGAGCTAGGGGGCACAGTTGCCTTAGGGGCAGGAGTGGTGGTGGTTTGGTCTTTGGACTTTGTACAATCAGAAGTCCAGTGCCCTTTCTGTTTACAGAATTTGCACCAGGGCTTCTTTTGGCCTTTTCCCTTGTTGGACTGTGACTCCCCACCAGATGCAGATTTTTGGGGCCCTTGTGAAGACTTCTGGTCTTTTGACTTATCCCCACCTTTCTCAGGGCCTTTAGGATCTTGCTTCTTAGTGTCACCCCCTTGGTTCTGGGTTTTCTGCCTCACCCTGGTTCTGACCCATTTGTCTGCCTTCTTTCCCAATTCTTGGGGAGAGGTCAGATCAGAGTCCACCAGGTACTGATGCAACAACTGGTTCTGGCAATTATTTAGGATCTGTTCTCTCATCATCAGATTATACAATCCCTTGAAATCAGTAACCCTACTGCCAACCAGCCAACCCTCTAGAGCCTTGGTTGCACAATCAACAAAGTCAGTCCAGTCCTGAGTCTGTGCCTTCTGGGTATCTCTGAACTTTAACCTGTACTGCTCAGTGGTTAAGCCAAACCCATCTATCAGTGCACTCTTCAGGACCTCATAATCATCAGCATCCTCCTCTCTAACAGTGAGGAGCTTGTCTCTTCCTTTATCTGAAAAGGAGAGCCACAAGATTGCTGCCCACTGCTTTTGGGGGACCTGCTGTACTCTACAGGCCCTCTCCATAGCAGTTATCCATTTGTGGATATCATCCCCACTCTGGTAGGGAGGAACAACCTTGCTCAGGTTCCTATGGTCAGGGACATATTCTCTGCCTCTAGGGACACTGTTGCTGCCACCAGGGGGTTCTAAACCCTCCCTTCTGGAAGCTCTCTGGATCTCCAGGGCTTCTCTATCCAGTGCCAACTGCTTGGTTCTGAGGGCCACTTTGGCTTCCTCATACTGGAGCAGTTTGCACCTTCTCTCAGAGGAGGTCTCTCTTAAGTTAAAGTATGAGCTCCTCTCTTGGACAAATTCTCTGCCAGAGTGATAAGAGTGCTCAGATTCCCTGGAAGGGGATCTGTGCCTCTCATCCACTCTGCCAGTTCTCTTAGGGAGAACTCCTCTGTCCTGTTCAGGCTCCTTGAAGCCTGGCCCTTCAACCACAGAGTCTTGGTCATTCGGATTGTCCTCATCTGACCCAGATACTATGATTGACCCACCCACTGATTCAGACCCCTTAGCTCCTAGAGCCAATCTAAGGTCATCTGCTGTCAGCAGATCTATCAGGTGTAGTGTTGAGGGACTCTGTCCTGTCCTCAGGTGTCTGTCAACACACATGGCTCTCAAGTCAGAGAAAGCCATGTCCTTATACTGAGGCTGAGTGGATCCACTGGGTCCACCCCTTAAGGACATTCTAGTGTTGTGCAGTGTTGTACTACCTACACTAGTTTGTGGCCTACTGATCCTAGCTTGAGCTGTGGAAAGGGTGTGCTATCCCTTGGAACACAGCTCTAAGTTCAGTAGAACTTATTGATACTAAGCTTGACTTTATATGTACCTTGAGTACCTATAATGGTTTTCAGTTAGTAATTCAAATAGAGATTTTCTGGTAAAACAATGGCAAGCTGGAATCCCACACGCTGCCCACCAATGTGAGAAGTTGGCCTGGTATATGCTGTTCACTAATTAAAGTGGACACCTTGCACCAGGGCAAATCGACTCTTATGGTAGATAGGTTTAAGACAACCTTTTAAAGAAAGCTATCCTAGTGGTAGCTGTGGAGAGCAGCCTTCAGGCTAAGTCTCGGAGGAATGTAAAGCAGCTTGTTTTACCATATAATCTCTTGAATCACCAAATGAAAAGACACCACACAGGTATATATATCAAATATATATGTATTTATTTCTAAATAACTCTCTACTAATCTCTTTATGAGATTAGAAGACAAACATATGCACAAATCAACGTTTCACAATAAGTTAAGCACAAAATATGGCTGGGGCCCTAGGGGCGTACCAGACCATATACTAAGTAAGAGACTTAGAAACAACGACTTGCAAGGAGACAAGGCCTAGGGCCTTCAGAAGTGCTGGGGCCTCACGAAACCACCCAAGGCAGGTAAGTAAAGGACCCACGGGGGACGCGTGCAGTGTGGATACACAGGCGCGAATCGCCGTTAACTTCAATGGGGCAAGTCGCGGTTGGAAATAAAGAGTTTTAGGATACTTCGGGAGAACCTACAAGCAAGTCACTTACAGGGTAAGTAGTTCTAGGGCCCACACCCACAGGAGCACCGTAGTGCTGGAGTTACCTCACCCAGGGAAGCCGGGTGCACAGGTGTCCTTTGGTGTCGGGTCGCAGCGTCGTTTTCAATGGCGAACAAAGAAGACTTGCTGCTTGCGGGAGCTGAAGAAGTGTCCGGTGGAATCCAAGCCTGGATTCTGAAGAAGGATGACCTGAAAGCAGAGGGGACAGTGTTCAAAGTCACTTGGCAGTGACCCGGGGCAAGGAAGATGGATGCCCACCGTCGTCGGTCGCTTCAGGTCGGTTGCAGGTGCCTTGACTCTTCAGCCACGTGGTCCAGGAGGCGTCGACGACGACCAGGAGCTGGATTCGGTGTGTCCCTCGACGTCTGCAGCTGACTGCGGTGTCGGCAACTCGATCGGAGCCAACAAGCCTTGGCAGCAGCAAGTCTCGGGGAGATGAAGAAAAGTCGATGGCGCAGACCAGCAAGGTCTGAGGGACTCACCCAGCGAGGGTAAGTCAGGGCAGGCCTGGAGCAACCAGGGAAGCCCTTTGGTTTCTTTAAGAAGTCTTCTGGGGACCCACAAGCCAGCGGGCAAGGGATCGCGAAGACACCTCGGGCGGAATCACTCAACAGGGGCCCACGGTCACTCGGGACGGTGTAGGCCTCTGATCTTCGGAGGGATTCCTGCTGGAGGTCGGGACCACACGTGGTCCAAAGCACAAGTTCGTAGAACGTTGTGAAGGGGTTGCACTCGACAATAGTGCACGGTACCCAGGGGTCGCGGTTCCTCGTTACTCGTGGGGTCCACTTGCCTCAGCTTCGCTGGGGACTCACGATGGCCTGGGAGAGGTCAGGAAATCCACTTCTTGGGCTGCAGGGACTTCGGACTCCGGCGGGAGCGGCGTAGTTGGCGACCGTCGTTGTCGTTTTTGGTGCCTGCCAAGCAGGGGAGTCACTCCTTGACTCCAAGGGAGATTCTTCTGTCTTCCAAAGGTAGTGGAACGTCGAAGGGCCAGGATTCTTCTGTAGAGCGTCGTCCAGGGGTTATCTGCTTTGCAATGGCAAGGTTCCCCCTCTTATACTAAAAAGAGGGGATGGACTAGCTCTATGACCCCACCTATGGGAGGGTCAAGGGAGGGGGTGGCTACACCCACTTCCCTTTGTCCAGTTTCGCGCCAGAGCAGGGGCAGGTAGCCCCTGAGCTGGTTTGAACTGGCATATGCACAGAGGAGCCTTCTGCTCCCCCAGTGCAGGACTTCAAAGCACTCTAAGAGTGCACCCACCCAGCCCCAATACACTAAACCCTGTCTGGAAGGTGGTTACACCTCCCTGTGACAGGATGCCTATTGTTGGGCTTCCTCCACTGTGAGTTTCGGTCATCAGCAGGAGGGCAGCCCAGTGTCTGTGACTGGTGGCATCCATTTTGTGATGCCAGGGCTCTTTAGGATTCTACCGCGTTTCCACAGCAGGTACATGTCTTATCCCTCTAGAAGGGTGGAATGCTACCCCCGCCGCCAAGATTGGCGGGGGGTAGTATTCCAAGATGTTTGACACCAAACACGACATGTTTTGATGCAGCCATTCCAAAGTTAGCATTTACCGCGAGGATATAATGCACTTAAATAGTATATGGTTTAACCGCATCCACAAACAGCACCAGAGAATAGACTCTGAGAGCTGCAGAGGGGCCCTGCTCAGGCAGAGGCACCCCCTCACATAGAAGCCAAGCACCCTGCCCTCAGGATTGATAGGGCCTGCCTTAGGGGTGACTGATAGGTTTATATGTGTGTGCAGGAGAGATATAGGAAACCTATATCTCAGTGAGGGGTGCTAGCACCACCTCACCCAGGCTGCAGTAGCAGGCCTGTGGTGTCAGATTTAGACTGCTTCCCAGGGGTGGCATAACACATGCTGCAGCCCCTGGGAGGCCTGTGAAGTACCTATGCCCTTGGCACCTAAGGTACCATATACTAGGGACTCATAAGGCACCACAGTATCCAATCACTAGTGCACCTAGAGTGCACTCCATGTCGTTTAGAGAGAACAGAGAGGCTGGGGCCCTGATTGGCAGGGACCCAGCCAGACTATAGCCAGAAACCAGTGCTAACATCAGAAAAAAAGTGGGGGCAACATAAGAGGCAGATCCTACTCTCCTACACCTATGAACTTAACCGTGTCCAATTTGTCCCATTTTAAAGCATACCCGTTTTGCCTCGATAAAGTAATATTCCCTACAGTTTGAGTCATATGATCTCTAGTGCGGTCCAGGCTACTTTCCATCCATACTGACATGCTCAGGGGAAAATGGTCGCTCACTGATATGTCGTGTGTATGGAAATCCACAACTCTGGATGCGTATCTACATGACACTAAGATAAAATCAATTATTGATGATTTACCTTGCCCATTAAAAGTAGGGTTGAAAGGCACTGGCTTAGGGCATAACTTATTGGCGAATCCTAAATCTGCTTCAAACATGATTTCGTTTAAGATATCCCCATGATGATTATGTACAAAGTGCTGAAAAGACAGATTTTTGTCGCAGGAAATGCCACAACACCCGCTATCTACATAATTACAAATATTACAATTGAAATCCCCACCCCAAATAGTACACACATCTTTAGATAACAATGCCTGAGTATTTTGTACAACAATACTGATAGACCTCACAACTTCTTCAAACCTGTCGGAAGATACATTATTATAGAAATTAACTACTAGCAAACTTAGAAATGTATCAATATCTAACAGCAAAACCTTATAATATGAATCAGCGTCAATCAAAACAATTCTTTTCAAATTCAGATGGTTCGACACAAAGAGACGTAGTCCCCCCTTTGCTCTGCCGTGGGTTGATGGAATAGCTGAGGTATGAAAGGTTCTAAAACCATTTATGTGTATGGAGTCCTCGGTCCAAGTCTCTTGGACACTAACTACATCAAACCCTTTCACAAAGTTGCACCAAGTATGATCTATCACCTTGGTTTTCAGCCCTGCAACATTCCAAAACAAAAACTGACAGCTATTCCTCCTGTTTTCCCCAGCAGCTACTGCTGGTACACCTACATTGGCTACAGAAGGGGGAGACTGGGGATGCTGCGTGGTCAGCGACTTAATGTGTGTAACAGATGTAATAAAACTTGTGGTACTGTCCTCCACAACCATTGTACCATTGTCAAACGAATAAAACCAAAGATGAAAGCAATAGTGAAAGGTTGTACCTTGAAACCAAATAGCATTTTTCATTTTTCAGAATAAAGAGAAAGTTAGAAGAAGGGAAAAGAAGAGAGGAGGGAAAAGAAAGGAAAAAGAAAAGACAGAAAGAGAAAAGAAAGCAACATCCTTATCAGATATCATATGTAAAACTACCGAAGTACAATCGTTATATTATTTTGTGAAACAGAGTAGAAACCATACATTAACTTATATGAACTATATATGAGAAAAGAAACAAAATACTCATGGTGGTTGATAAACGAAGGGACTGTCTTTGTTGCGTAGTGCAGATGAGGATAGATAGTTGGTGAGTGGAGACCAGAAGGCTTCCTTTCGGAGAAGTTGCTGAGACGTGATGGCAGAAGCTCTATCCAGTCTGTGGTGATAGCAGAGAAGGTTCCACCAAGCAGAAAAAGAGGCCTTGGTGGCATCCTTCCAATTAGATGTAATTACCTGAAAGGCAATAGCAATTAGCAAATCCACAAAAATGCCCACCCTGCGGGATCCAAACCAATTGGCAGAATTACTTCCCAAGAATCTGAAGTAAATGTCAAAGGGAAAATTAATAGAACAAATGGAGGAGATTGATTCACAAACCTTAGGTCAAAACAGAGTAATGCTGGGGCAAAGAAAAAATGAGTGTATAAATGAGCCAGGGGTGTTTTTACAAGACCAGCAATTAGGAGATAGATCTAAACTATACTTGGAAAGAGATAATCGAGTTAAAAATAACCTCTGATAGAAATAATAGAGGGTCTGAGTGGTGCTGGCAGTGCAGGAAGTGCGGTGTATGCAAGCCCAAATAGAGTTCCATGTATGAATAGAGAGGGTACGCTGCAAATCGGATTCCCATAAGAGTTCAACTTTACTCTTGGGGCGATTAGGAGAGGAGAAATGAAGATATTTGTAAATATGAGAGGCCCGAAGGGAAAGAGAGGAGGACAGAAGTTCTAAAAAGGGGAGGGGAGAAATCCGGAGAGGAGAGAAAACTGATTAGTTAAAAGCAATCTTAAAGATTCACACCTAAGGAGTGAGGAGACAGGTAAGCTGAATTTAGTTTGAACTTCCTGTGAAGAAAGAAAAAGCGAACCATGTATTAAATGTTTAACCAGGAACATCCCTTTAGCCGCCCAGTTTTTCCAGAAAATAGTACGATTGGACAGTTTAATGGATTTATTATGCCAAAGAGGTGAGTCTAGAAATATTTGTAGAGGAGTATGAGATTTGCGCTTAACCGGATGAAAGGTTGAAATAAATTGTGAAATGGTCGGGTAGTTAAAGAACGAGGAGGAGGGGTAAAGTTGACTTACGAGGAAAAAGAGAAAGGGTGAATCAAGGATGCCTCCAATTTATGCCAAACAGATGCAGAAATGTCTTCCAAAGAGGACAAATAAGGTAACACTTGACGAATTAAAAAGGATGAGTGATATTGTCGAAAATTGGGAAAATGAACACCTCCCCGGTCCTTAGGAGCAGACAGGAAAGATAAAGAAATACGGGCTTTCCGACCATTCCAAAGAAATTTACTCAAAACACCATTCAGGGTTTTGAAAACTTTTAATGGAAGTTTCACTGGTAACATGGACAAATAAAAGTTGATAACAGGGAGCATCATCATTTTGATTACGTCCAGTCTACCCCACCATGACAAAAAAAGGGGAGACCATCTTCCAGCCATGTTATTTACTTTTAATAAAACATCTTCCAAATTAAGCTGAACTGTTCTCACAATTGAAGAAGAATATTTAATTCCCAGGCAAGTGATACTATTGATATTCCATTTGAAATCTGTCCCATTGAACGAGCTTTTTAAACAATATTTGTTTAATGGAAGCACTTCGGATTTAGAAAACTTTAACTTGTAACCAGACAAGGTGGCGTAGGAGGATAGGAGATCTGTGAAGGCGGGCAAAGAGGGAAGGGGATCAGAAATGTATAGCATAATATCATCCGCATAAGCTGTGAATTTGACTTCAATTGCCTTGTGTTTGAAACCTCGAAAAGTGGATGAATGACGCAGAGAATGAAGAAAAGGTTCAAGAGAGAGGATAAAGAGCAAGAGAGAAAGAGGACAACCTTGACGAGTACCTCGTTGCAAAGAAAAATAAGAAGATTGAGATCCGTTAACAAAAACTGAAGTAGTTGGGGAGGAATATAACAAATTGATAAGGGACAGGATAGAAGGGCCAAAACCATGCCATTTGAGGGCGTGCATCATAAAAAGCCAATGAATACGATCAAAAGCTTTCTCCTCGTCGAGTGTTATGGCTGCTCTTAGATGCTAGATGAATAATATTGAGAAAAGTTCTAGTATTATCAGCCAAAGTCCTTCCCTTAACAAATCCCGTCTGTTCAGAACCAATCAGTTATGGAAGTACCTGATTAATACGAAGGGCCAGTACTTTAGCGAAAATTTTACAATCTAAATTGATCAATGAAATGGGGCGATAATTGGCACACAATGAGGGATCCTTATCTTTTTTTGGAATTAAACAAATCATAGCCTCAATAAAAGAGCCTCGAGCCTCATTGTGAGAAACAAAATATTGAAAAAGAGATAAAAGATGAGGCAAAAGGATTTGAGAGAAACAGGAATAAAATTCAGCAGTAAAGCCATCCGGGCAAGGGGCCTTATCTTTGGGTAATTTAGCCAAGGCTGACTTAATCTCAGAAAGAGACATATCTATATCCAATATAGAACAATCAGGGGGGGAAGAGCGGGGGGTAGTGAATCAAAAAATTAATCCAAGGCAGCGTCAGAAGGGGAGGATTCAGGGGTATACAGGGTCTTATAAAAGCCCGTAAAGCATTTTAATATCTCTTCGTCTTTAAAGCGATTAACACCACTATCATCGATGATTTTAACTATTCTAGATCTTTAGGACTTGATCTTCAAATAATTCGCCAGCAATTTACCAGCTCTATTGCGACCGCCATAAAATTTGGAATTAATTTTTAGTAACGTCCCGGAAGCTTCCTCAGTGGATTTTCTAATAAAATTTAGTTTAGCTTGGACCAAATTCTTAAGAGTAACCTCATCATTGGAAGAAAAATATGCATGTTCCAATTTCCTAATGGAAGACAGAATGGAGGCAGACTCCTTACGATATTTTTTCTTTTTAATAGCAACATAGTCAATGATAAAGCCTCTGGCTGTTGCTTTAAAAGCGTCCCAAATATTATGAAAGGGCATATCTGGACTAGCGTTAAAGAGAAAGAATTCTGACCCGAAATCTTTAAAGCGCTCAATGAAGGTAGGATCTTTGAGAAGATAATTATTAAAGCGCCAACGGCGGGATTGGAAGGTAGGGAAGGGAGATCTAAATTGATAAAGACGGGAGCGTGATCAGAAAATAAGAATGGATCCAATCTCAGCATGTTGTAAATTGGGAAGAAGTTGTGGGCTCAAAAAAATGTAGTCAATTCTAGATGAAGATTTATGGGTGGGAGAATAAAAAGTAAATTCCAAACAGTCGGGATTATACATCCTCCAGGCATCAACCAGGCCTCTCGAAAGTATTGTGCTAGCAAAGGTCTTTTGCATTTTATTAGGAATATATCTAGAAGAGGATTTCCTATCAGTAAAAGGATCCATGACCTGATTGCAGTCCCCACCCACTATTAGATTAGAATCAGAACATTAATGAAGAGTGTGTGACCTGGATTGCCAAAACTGTGAGTCAATACCTGTGGGACCATAAATGTTGAGGAGAGAGATACGGGATCCATTTATGAGAGTATGTAGAAGAAGCCATCATCCGTCTGCATCCTTTTCCTTGCTCTCTATAGTAAGGGAAAGGGACTTATGAAATAGTATCACCACTCCATTTTTCCTATCTTTAGCTGGGGAATGATAAACATAGCCAACCCATTGTTTTTTAAGGGAATTAACGTCATTGTCATTAAGGTGCGTTTCTTGTAACTTTGCAATCCTACAATGTAATTTGGAAAGATGGGTAAGCACCCTTTGCTTCTTGACAGGATTACGTAAACCCTTTACATTCCAAGAGATAATTCGAACATTATCAGTCATCGCAAGGGGGGAAAAAGCAATAAACAACACCATGAGTATTATAAAATTGAAAAAAGTTAAAAATTCAATATGCAACACCATGAGTATTATAAAATTGAAAAAAGTTAAAAACTCAATATGCGAAAATTTAAAGTCAACAAGGTTATAACATTGAAGTAAAAACAAATAAGAAGAAAGGATGTGAAAGAGGTGAAAAGTAGGTTACAAAAAGGTAGGGAAGAATAGGAGATGATGAGACTGAGGAAGAAAAAGGAGAAAAGGGATCAAAAATCAAAGAGGAAGGGGCGTGGCTTGAGCCGCCACAAGATGGCTGCTTCCAGCTGAGGCTCCGCACTTCGAGCGGGACCTTTCCGACCACCGGAGCCGTCAATACTCAATCCTGAGGGCATGTACTGAGTGCATCCATGGAGCAGGCGCGGGGGCACAGGTAGCTGTCTTTTTTTTTCATTTTTGAGTCTTTTTCAGCCTGTTTTTCCCCCGCGCTGTACTCCCCTCATTTACCCTCGGTTGCGCCCGCCATTTTGAATTTCAGCGGGACGCAACCTCTCTACACAGCCTCCTCGGTGCTGCTTGCGGTGCAGTTTTTTAAGATGCCGCCGCCGCAGCCCAACTTGGGGTGTTCTCCTCATCTGCTCCTTTTTTTTTTTTTTTTTTTTTTGAAGTGGCGCTTTTCTATTGATATGTTCTGGCTGCAGGATACTTGTCGCTTTGCTGCTGGGAAGACTCCTGAGGTGCTGTGTCTCAGTGAGAGTATGCCGGTTGCGCTTCTCTCCTAAAATTGCTTCATTTGGACTCTAACTCCTTGAAGGTGAGCCTCCTTTTGGGATGCGACATTGGAACTGCTCTATTTATCTGCCTTATTAATGCCCTCACATGTCTCCTAAACTGAATTGCCATGCCTACTGAGCTATGTATTTCATCTGCCCCTCCATGTGAGATATCTTCTTTGACGTATTCTGTAATGCCATATGGAACTGGCTGTTTTCGCCCAACTGGAGTCATTTGACGGTACAACTGGCGCAGTGCCTCATAGCTCATTCTCTGTTCTCCCTATCATGATCCCCCCCTGGTAGATGGACTGAGCCAAACTGTTCATGCTCTGAGTGCTCTCCTTATTAGTTAGTCGTTATCTGCCAGGGTGTGGTGGCCACGACTGAGTCTGGTTGGCGGGCATTGAATTTCTTCTTCGCTGTTGTGCTGGCAGCGTCAGTCATCTCACTTCAGCTTTGTTGTTGCAAAGAACGAGAGAGTTTTTTTTTTTCACTGCATGCCTCAACGGCCGCCTGTGAGATTTAAGAATCTGTCCTTATACGCTGCATATCTTTTGAAGAGCCTCATCATTTCAATATATTCTCATATATGGAGTCCTCTGCCTCTCCTGGTCAGAAAATTACCTCAGCAAATATGTCTTCCTCCCGCAAGGAACCCAGTCTTGCTGCTCCTTCCAAACGTCATAAGAAGGAACCCAACTCACCTACCAAGTCGCCACTACCCATAACAATGGAAGACCTTATGGAAGAGATAAAGCTGATTAAGCCTTTTGTCATTGACACTAATGCTACCCTCCAGAGGTTGGATGAGAAATGGTCTAACTTAGACTCCAGAATGTCTGCTGTGGAACAGAGTATTAGTGATACTCAGGACTTGATACCTCAAGTCGCGGCTATGCCCAAAGAGATTGCTCTCCTCAAGATACAAACAGAGGACTTAGAAAATCGCAACAGACAAAATAACCTTCGAATTTATGGTATTCCTGAGGGAGAGGAGGGGTCAGACATGCTCGTCTTCTTAAAAATACACATTCCCAAGATTGTAGGTCTCAAAGATGGCGCAACTCTTAATTTGCAGCGCGCCCACCGCATTGGCCCTAGAACCGGAGGTGCATCTTCATCGTCAGCGAATCGTCCCAGAGGAATAATTGTTTTATTTTTGGAATATACTGAACTGTTGATGGTCCTTTCAGCGGCAAAGTCAAGGAAGCAGATGTTATGGTCCGGTCAAAAAGTTTTTTTCTCTCAGGATGTGGCTCGAGCCACGGCAGCTCGTCGCAAGGAATTTTTTTCTCTTCGCCCGGCTCTCCGTTCTATGAATGCCAGATACGGCCTAGTTCATCCTTGCTTCTTCAAGGTTACTTATAAAGAGAAGTCCTACTCTTTCGACCATCTTGAAGACCTAAGACAATTTATTTCTCGCCATAAAGGGGACGAGATGGATTTTGGAGGATCCTGAGCAACATTGTTGATTCTGCATTGTGATTTGTGTTCTGAGACTAATGTTTTCATTCTAATGTCCTGAAGATGTTTATATTTTATGCTGTTGTTGGTTACGGTCCATTGTTGCTGTTTTCTCTGACCATTATAGCTCGTTAACCTTCTCAGAAGCCATTTCATGTTGTGGTTTTTCTTTGTCTTTTTCCGCAGATGTTTCTCTTCCTGTGCTGACCCAATCCCCTGATGTCTCCTTCCTCCCCGCCTTTTCACCCCACTCCCTATGTTCCCGGTTACCCCTCGTGTCTGTTAAGTGTTGAACACTCCATTTGTTATCTTGGTCGTTGCGGTTCGCCTGTTTTGCGTTTACCGTTTTTTGTCTGTTATGTAGTTGCCCTCTTGATTGGTTATTTTATATTAGGCTCCTTCTTTCCTATTTATTTTCTTTTCTACTTAGTGGTTCCGGTTGTTCTCGGGCGTCTTTGTTGGTTCTGCCGTCTGTCTTCTTTTGCGGCTTCCCGCTTCCTCATGTTATTTTCTTTATTCTGGATATTTATTCCGTCTTTCTTGACTGAAGTCCCCCGGCTTCCTGTCATCTGTTCATTTTCTATCACTTACTTCTTCTACTTTTTCTTTCTTTCCTTTTTCCTCTTTGTTCATTCTTCTTTTTTCTCTCTCTCTTTCTCATCTTCTAAATTCGTATCTCATTTTTCGCATGTATCTTCTTTATTTCCTACTCTTCTCTTCCTCTTTGCAATCCTTATTTTTTACCTTTTTCATATTCTTTTTTATGCTTATTGTTTGCGCTTCAATGCATTAACCTTACTGACTTTGGTTGTCTGCATATTGACTGTATAATTTTATTGAATTTTGTAATGCTCTTGTTATTATTAATGTCTTTTTTTCCTTGCAATGAATGACAATGTTCGGATTATCTCATGGAATGAAAAGGGATTACGTAATCCTGTTAAAAAGCAACGGGTACTTACCCATCTCTCCAAGCTACAATGTAAAATTGCAATGCTACAAGAAACACATCTTAATGACAATGATGTTAATTCCCTTAAAAAGCAATGGGTAGGTCATGTTTATAGTTCCCCATCTAAAGACAGGAAAAATGGAGTGGTGATACCTTTTCATAAATCCTTATCTCTTACGATAGAAAAAGAAGAGAAGGATGAAGATGGACGCTGGCTTCTCCTTCATACTCTTATTAACGGATCCCATGTTTCTCTGCTTAACATTTATGGCCCCACAGGCGTCGACTCACAATTCTGGCAATCCATGTCACACACTCTTCATGCATGCTCTGACTCTAATCTCATAGTGGGCGGTGACTGCAATCAGGTCATGGACCCTTTCACGGATAGGAAATCTTCTTCTAGGTACATTCCTAATAAAATGCAAAAGACTTTTGCTGGGACTATCCGTGCGAGGGGCCTGGTTGACGCCTGGAGAATATATAATCCAGATAGTTTAGAATATACGTTTTATTCCCCCACTCATAACTCTACCTCTAGAATTGATTATATTTTCTTAAACCCACATCTCCTTTCCAACCTATTGCATGCAGAGATTGGTTCCATTCTCATTTCCGATCACGCTCCTGTTTTGATTAGTTTAGATCTTCCTTCCTTACCCTCTAAGTCTCGTCGTTGGCGTTTTAGTAATTACCTTCTTAAAGATTCTTCCTTTCTTGGACGCTTTAAAGATTTTGTGTCCGAATTCTTTCTCCTTAATGCTAGTCCAGATATGCCCTTTCATACTGTCTGGGATGCTTTCAAACAACAGCCAGAGGCTTCATTATAGATTATGTAGCTAGCAAAAGGAAACAATATCGTAAGGAATCCACCGCTATGCTATCTTCCATTAAGGAATTGGAACATGCATATTTTTCTTCCAATAATACCGATACTCTCAAGACTTTGGTCCAAGCAAAACTTGATTTCAATAGGAAATCTACGGAAGAAGCCTCTGGGACGTTATTAAAAATTAATTCTAAATTCTACGGTGGTCGTAATCGAGCAGGTAAATTGTTGGCGAACTACTTAAAGATTAAATCCCAAAGATCTAGAATAGTCAAAATTATCGATGATCGTGATATTCCCCGCTTTAAAGATGAAGAGATATTGAATTGTTTTACAGATTTCTATAAGATCCTTTATACTCCTGAATCTTCTCCTTCGGCTGCAGATTTGGACTCTTTTTTTGATTCATTACCTCCCCACTCTTCCTCTCTTCCTCATTGTTCTATTTTGGAAAAAGATATATCTCTTTCTGAGATTAAATCGGCTTTGTCCATGTTACCTAAGGATAAGGCCCCTGGCCCTGATGGTCTCACTGCTGAATTCTATTCCTGCTTTTCTCCCATCCTTCTGCCCCATCTTTTATCTCTTTTTCAACATTTTGTTTCCAATGGTGAGGCTCGAGGCTCTTTTCTCGAGGCTATGATTTGTTTAATTCCTAAAAAAGATAAAGACCCGTCCCGGTGTGCCAACTATCATCCTATATCATTGATCAATCTTGATTGCAAAATATTTGCCAAGGTGTTAGCCCTTCGTATTAATCAGGTACTTCCTGATTTGATTGGTCCAGAGCAGACGGGGTTTGTTAAGGGAAAGACTATTGCTGACAATTCCAGAACTTTCCTTAACATTATACATCTTGCATCTAAGAGCTCCTCCCCCATTGCTGCCATAACCCTTGACGCGGAAAAAGCTTTTGACCGCATTCACTGGTTTTTTCATGATGCGTGCCCTTAAATGGCATGGTTTCGGTCCCTCTATTCTGTCTCTTATCAATTTGTTATATTCCTCTCCAACCACTTCAGTTTTTGTTAATGGCTCTCAATCCTCTTATTACACTTTACAAAGGGGTACCCGTCAGGGATGTCCTCTTTCCCCTTTACTTTTTATCCTCTCCCTTGAGCCTTTTCTTCATTCCCTACGACACTCTTCCACCTTCCGAGGCTTTAAGCATAAAACTATTGAAATTAAATTTACTGCTTATGCGGATGATATTATGTTATATGTTTCAGATCCTTCTACCTCTTGGCCCGCTTTTACTGAACTTCTTTCTTCCTATGCGGCTTTGTCTGGTTATATGTTGAATTTTTCCAAATCTGAAGTGCTTCCTTTAAATAAATATTGTTTAAGGAGTATGTTTGAAGGAATTTATTTTAAATGGACTACTAATAATATTACTTGCTTGGGGATTAAGTATTCTTCTTCCATTGCAAAAACGATTCAGTTTAATTTGGAAGAGGTTCTTTTAAAAGTAAACAACATGATAGGTAGATGGTCCCCCCTTTTTTTGTCATGGTGGGGTAAATTGGACACAATCAAAATGATGTTGCTCCCCGTCATCAACTTCTATTTGTCCATGTTACCAGTGAAACTTTCATTGAAGTTTTTAAAACCCTTAATGGAGTTTTGAGTAAATTTTTCTGGAACGGTCAGAAAGCTCGTATTTCATTAGCCCTTCTCTCTGCTCCTAAGCATCGGGGTGGTGTCCATTTTCCCAACTTCCGACAGTATCATTCCTCCTTTCTAATTCGCCAAGTGTTACCGTATTTATCTTCTTCGGAAGGAACTTTCACTTCTGTCTGGCACAGATTGGAGGAATCTCTGATTTCCCCTTTCCGTTTTTCTCTGTTAGCCAGTTTTACCCACCCTCCTCGTTCTTTTAATTACCCGACAATTTCAAAATTCATTTCAACTTTTCATCCTATTAAGGGTAAATCTCACAGCCCGTTACAGATATTTTTAGACTCACCTCTCTGGCACAACAAATTTATTAAGCTGTCAAACCGTACTGTTTTTTGGAAAACATGGGCTGCCAAAGGGATCCTCCTGGTTAAGCATCTAATACAGGATTCCCGTCTTCTTTCCCCACAAGAGGTTCAGTCTACATTTGACCTACCAGTTTCCTCATTACTTAGATATGATTCTTTACGATTGCTCTTGATGGATCAGCTTTCTCTCCTTTCCGGATCTCCCCTCCCTTCTCCGGACCCCTTGTTAGAACATTTATCCACTTCCCCTTTTATTCAAGCCTCTCATATTTATAAATACCTCCATTTTTCTTCTCCCAGCCGCCCTAAAAGTAGAGTTGAGCTCTTATGGGAAACTGATTTACAGCGTACCCTCTCTGTTCACACATGGAACTCCATCTGGACACACATACATCACACCTCATGTACTGCTAGTACCACTCAGACTCTTTATTATTTTTTATCAAAGACTATTTTTAACTCCATTATCTCTCTCCAAGTATAGTTCAGCCTTATCTCCGAACTGTTGGGCATGTCATAATACCCCTGGCTCTTTAATGCATTCCTTTTTTCTTTGCCCTAGTATCGCCCGGTTTTGGTCTAAGGTATGTGAATCAATCTCCTCCATTTGTTCTGTTAAATTTCCCTTTGATATTTACTCCATATTTTTGGGAAGTAACTCTGCAAATTGGTTTGGATCTCGTAAGGTGGGCATATTTGTGGACTTGTTAATTGCTATTGCTTTTCAGGTAATCACCTCTAATTGGAAGGACGCCACTAAGGTTTCTTTCTCTGCCTGGTGGAACCTTCTTTGCTATCATCACAGATTGGATAGAGCTTCCACCAATACTTCTCAACAACTTATTCGTAAGGAAGCCTTCTGGTCTCCACTCACCAATTATTTATCCTCATCTGCACTACGTAATCAGGACAGCTCCTTCGTTTATCAACCACCATGAGTATTTTATTCTTTTCCTCTATTATGAAGTTTCTATAAGTCAATGTACAGCTATTATTCTGTTTTTAGGAACCAATATGATTACTATATTGTTGTAGTTTCAAATATGATACTAGATAAAGATACTACCCTATCTTCTTTTTTTCTTTTCTTCTTTTTCTTTTCCCTTCTTTCCCCTTCTCTTTTTCTTTTTTTTTTCTTTCTCTCTTTCTTTCTTTTTCTTCTTTCTTCCTTTTCCAGGTTTTCCCCCTTCTGAAAAATTGTAAAACGCTACTTTGTTTCTAGGTACAACTTTTTACTATTGCTTTTCTTTTCCGGAGTATCTTTATATTATTGGTAGATTTCTTGTGCCCTTTATTCCTCTATATTATATATTCAGTTCGCTACTTTTTTGCTATTTTCCTTATAAGTATTGTTGTATATCGTACCTATGTTTTTAATTACTTCAATAAAGCTCTTTAAACTCAAAAAGAAATCAAAGAGGAAAAAACAGAAAAAGGAAAACAAGAAAGGAAGAGAAAAGGAAAAGAAAAAAGGTGAAAAAAGTAAATGATGGACAAAGAGAGGTTGACAGGAAGCCGGGGGACTTCAGTCAAGAATGACAGAATGCATATCCTGAATAAAGAAAGTAACATGTGACGGCGGGGAGCCGCAGGAGGAAGACAGATGGCAAAGCCAGCAGGGACACCGGGAAACAACAGGAACCCATAGATAGAAAAATGTGAAAAACAAGGAGCCAATTAAGAGGTAACACAAAGGGAGAGACCGACAACTCAGAAAACTTAAATTGATAAATGTAAAACAGGCAAACGACTGCAACAGGGATATATGATGAAAGAATTAACACTTACCAAACATGGGGAGTAATTATGAACATTAGGAGCGGGATGGGAAGGCAGGAAGAGAGGAAACATCAGGGAAATTAGTATGTACGGGAAGGAAGACATCTGTGAAGAAAAACCAAAGAAATTATAAGAAATGGCCTCCGGAGAAGGCGGACAAACTACAGCAGTCTGCAATAACACCAACATGCCACAACTAACAACAGCAAAAGAAGACAGATGTCTTCATAGCATTAGAATGAGAAAAGATAACTCAGAGGACTTAAGACAAAGCAAAAGGAAACATTGCTCAGGCCCCTCCAAAGTCCATCTCAACTCCTTTATGGCGAGAAATAAATTGTCTTAGATCTTCAGGACGATCAAAAGAGTAGGACCGTTCTTTATGGGTGACTTTAAAAAAGCAAGGATGCACCAGGCCGTATCTCGCATTCATGGATCGGAGAGCCGGGCAAAGAGAAAGGAATTCCTTGCGACGAGCAGCAGTGGCGCGGGCCACATCCTGAGAGAAGAAAACTCTTTGACCGGACCATAACATCTGCTTTCTTAGCTTTGCCGCTGAGAGAACCATTAACAGCTCAGTGTACTCCAAAAATAGAACGATTATCCTTCTGGGGCGGTTGACTGACGAGGTAGAAGATGAACCTCCGTATTTAGGACCGATGCGATGGGCACGTTGCAAATTGAGAGTGGTGCCGTCCTTGAGACCAACAATTTTAGGAATGTGTGTTTTTAAAAAGGCGAGCATGTCAGACCCTTCTTCTCCCTCAGGAATACCATAAATTTGAAGGTTGTTGCACCTGTTACGATTTTCTAAGTCCTCCGTTTGCATTTTGAGGAGAGCAATCTCTTTAGACATAGCTGCAACTTGAGGGATCACGTCCTGAGTATCGCTGATCCTCTGTTCCACCATGGACACTCTTGAGTCTAAGTTAGACCACTTCTCTTCTAGCCTCTGAAGGGTAGCATTAGTGTCAATCACAAAAGGTTTAATAAGCTTTATCTCTTCCATGAGGTCATCCAGTGTTATGGGGAAAGGAGATTTAGTAGGAGAGTTTGGTTCCTTCTTTTGGCGTTTGGAAGAAGCAGCGGTGTTAGAGTCTTTGCGGAGGGAAGACATACTTGCAGAGGTACTCTTCTGACCAAGGGAGGAAGAGGGCTCCATATAGAAGAGTTTATTAGGGTGTTGAAGACCCGAGAGACAGGCAGTGTATAGGAATAAAATGTATAACCTATAGAAACTGCTAAAAGGAAAAAATGAGACAAATCTTTATCATGTAATCTCGCTTTAACAACTTGCAGAACAGTCAGAGGAGTCTCCAATGATCAAATTGGTGCTGGGAGGTTTTAGAGTCAGCCCAGAAGAATCCAAAACCAGTTACAATACGTCATATAGGTGTTAATGGCTGGCTGATAATAAGGGTTGAAGCATATCAAAAACATGAAGAAGGAACATTCTACTGAACACCGTCACAATGCACTGGGAACAGAGTGTCTAATGTTGCTGGAGCACAGATGGAGAGCACACTTAATGCGTGACGACCAGACACAGTTGCAACCGTCTCGCAGGAAAGGGAAATCAGTTCAAAGAACGAAGCCTCAATTGAATGTAGCCATCTTGTGATGATTCAAGCTGTTCCCAGCACTTGACTTAGCTTTAATCACATCAGGCGGTTCCAGGTTATTGTTAATGGCTATAATGAAAGTCTCTCCTCATAGAATTGCAGGTGGGAGATACTGCTTTAAGAGCCAATAACTCTGCCAAAAACATGAAGCTCCCAAAATCAAACAGCAGCGTTGCCCCCAAGACGCACCTCAAGCGGTACAGGGAAAGCCATAAATCAGAGCGGCGTCCCGCCGCAAGCAAAATGGCGGGCGCAGCCGGAAATTCTGAGGGGAGCGTGGTGCAGAGGTAACAGGGCGAAAAACAACTGAAAATGTTGAAAAAAAAGATAGCTACCTGTGCCTCCGCGCCCGCTCCTCAAGGGGAGTCAGTCCATTGCCCCGAAAATTGACAAAATCAGCTTTGGGAAACGAGCTTTTTCAAAACGAGGAGCCTCAGCCGGATACGGCCATCTTGTGGCAGCTCAAGCCCTGCCCCAACAAAGACACGTTCTGGTGCTTCCAATGCACAGCAGTTCAGTGCAATATGAATTACATGTTGTTCCCCTCTCCCCGTCGCCCCGCGGGGACAGCAACATGATACTCTTAACCCATCCTCACCAACAAGGAATATTGCTGCCCACCGTTGCCTTGAAGCTACATACACTATGCAAATGGCTCTCGGCATCAGTTTATTCCAAACTAAACCGGTTAGTTTGTTCCTCGTTCCCGCACCCTCCTTCTGTAATCAGTAGAAAACGTCGACTCCTTTCTGATTGCAATTGGTTTCTTTGACCTGCGCTTCAAATGCATAATCACTTGGCACTACATTCGTTGTTCTAGTTGCTGTGTAAAAAACAAGTAAACAACTCTAGCTCTCTCAAGTGAGGGTAAGCGGTGTGAGCTCTTACATAGCGCTACACTGAACACGTGGAAAGAAAACATATCAAGTGACAGTGCACCTGTATCATATCATGCGCAGTTCGTGTTCATAGATTTCTCCATTGTGCCCATATATGGAGCATTGAGAGGACAGATTATTGCACATTCACTCTCAACAAAAGAGTAACTGTGGAAGACAGTCCATATAACCACTGTCCCAGGTTCACTTTGTTTGGTCTTTTAAATATATGCACATTATTTAATCTCCTAATATGAATGCTAAGGAAAATTTTCTAAGAAAGATTCAGAAATCTCGTTTCATAATCTAGTACATTCTTTTCCTCCCATATACGAATCCGTATATGCCGGTGTTAAAATTAGGGATCCTAAACAAGACACACTGCAATTTGCAATATTGTGAACATACCTATTAGTGCCTAGGTCGGTTCACAAAATAATTTTTTGCCAATGGATATTTGGTACATTAGACTCTTGGAGTTTAAGGCAAAAAAATGAATTAAAATATATATTTGAAGTAATACACTTTCGGACTATATGTAGTGCAAACCTTTTCATTACAATGATGCACTCCAGAATGCAGCTAATAGCACCCTTACATAGCCTTTAACAAAAATAAACCTTTGTCACCATAAAGCCTCAATTGACTCAATTAAAGTTATAGATCGGCTCACAAGCAGACATAAGATTTGCCAATTAACCAACTGCATACAGTCACATGTATTTCAGGGAGCAGGCTCCCCGGTGAGAAGGCTTGTTTCTTCTTTTGCTGTCTGGCTTTACCTTGACTTTACAGAACAGGAGATCACCTACCTTCCCTTTCAATCAGAGGT
Source organism: Calotriton arnoldi (assembly GCA_963921515.1). NCBI lineage: Eukaryota > Metazoa > Chordata > Amphibia > Caudata > Salamandridae > Calotriton > Calotriton arnoldi. The sequence goes on along the minus strand of CAWUFW010010254.1, from coordinate 686,471 downwards.
ACCTGAAGGTCAACATTATCTGTTCTGGAGTGGTTGTTTTATTTTTGTCATCATGAAGGATTTCACCTCACCAGTAGCTGCCTTCAACCCGATCGTCCCCTCGCAGGACCTCTGCAACAATGTCTCTTAATTCTTCAACAACAAAATCCCCATTTACAGCAAATTCACCTACAGCTAGACCTGATAGACCTCACAAAATGCCTCCCAATAGAATCCAAAGGAGCAGTGCTAACCAGATGACTCATCACCAGCCCTGAAGACACGCTGCCACCATGAATTCCATACACTCAAGCGCTCCATTGGACCTCTGCCCCCACCTCATCTACTACAGAAGACTGCAACGCATTACCGCCATGCTCACACCCACTCATGCTCCATCTCATTGGCAACCTTCCCAGATGCTTGGAAAAATATAACTGTCCTCCCATTGCTGACAAAATCTTCTGCGGAGTTTTGAAAGCTCACCATTTACAGACCGATCCTGCTGCTACCATTCCTGGCCAAGATCTTGGAGAAAATCATCAAGAGACACATCACCTCAATGACCAGCAGCCCCTCTACACCACTCAGTCTGGTTTCAGACCCAACCACAGTATGGAAACTGTCTTCATCGCTGCCATGGATGACATCTGCGTGTCTCTGGATGGAGGAGACACAGCGACCCTCATTGTCAGGATTCCTGCCTCAGCTCACCTCTCTTGACTATCAAAATATACCGGCATGACTCATATCATTCCTCCCAACACTTATGAATGAACAAACGTCTTGTACCCTGACTTTGACCATATTATATGCTGTTGGTAATAGCTAGCTTCAGGTGGTGTTCCCCGGTTTGTTTGAAAAGGCTTAATAGCTTTTACAAATGTTTTACCACCCATATGTAAGGTCAGGTTTCAGGTGCCACGGAAACATCCAGAAAAGCCACCACAATAACCATCAAGCAACCGGCATAAACGACCTCACCGTGAACCTTCTAGAAGACAGCCCTCATCAAATTAATTTCCTGCACCTGTTCCTTGCTATAAGCATTTAGAACGCGACCTTTGTGAACATTCTAAAAACACCTTCTAGAAGACAGCCTCATCAAATTAATCATCTGCACTTGTTACATGCTATAAGCAGTTGAACGTGACATTTGTGAACACTCTAAAGCACCTTCTAACAAGGCAGCTTCATTATCTGCACCTGTTCCTTGTTACAGACAATTAGAATGTGTCCTTTATGAGTGTTCAAAAGCAGTCTTATTTAAAGACCGTCCATACTCCTCCCCTTCGCTAAGCCTCTTCGCCTGCAACTTACCTGTTTCCCGGCTTCCAGGACTCTGTCTTGCCAGCCTTCTTGATCCTCCCGCTTCAACCTCACAGCAAATAACGTCCCTCATTAGTCTTGCACCTGGTTGGAAAAAAGAACATGAAGAAAAGGACAGATGCATTAACAGACTTGATTTTACAATGTGCTGAGCTCAGTCACAACATTGTGCTGCAAATAAAGGTAACAAGCATTTTTGTTTAACTTGTGCATACTGTTGGCATGGCTCTGCCAGAGAGGACTTGGGTGAAGCTAACCCCATCCAAATTTGCTTGTGGGTTTGATGCTGAAATCATACTCACTACAGTTTTGAAAATTTTGATAAAGGAGCCTCTATGGACAATCTAAATGAAAACAAAAAAACAACAAAACTAAAGGTTGGTTGGGATTTGAAAGCTTTTGTGAGGTGATACCTTAAGAGATAGAGTTAATACTAGACTAAAGCCTTATTATTTCTTTGTTTATAGGTACCATATCTGCTGGTACCATTCATCCGACTGGTGTGAATGCCTGCTGCAAAGTTGCTTTTGAGTAAACAAGCCACAACATCTTTGGCTCTACATGCTCTCTCCATCCCAACTCCTTCCCCCTGCGATTTGCCACTGAAGCAGTGTCTCCTCCTGTAAACTGAGGGCAAGTCTCGGGAGGATTCGGGAACTAGCGTAGCCGCCCCATTGGAATCATCTGGTATCCAGGTAGGTGGCTTATGACAGAAGGCTAAGCCACAAAACTAACATTCCCTTCTGGTGGCTCCATGACCAATCAAAACCAAATATTCACGGACGATCTAGCACGTACCTTATCAGGGGACCTCAATGACACTAAGAATCTGTCTGAGTTAATGCAGCAGTTGCAACTAGATCTGAATAGGTTAAAAGCAGAAAATGCAACACTTAAGGAAGAGTTGCAATGAGAGAGGACACATTTCATATGAAATGAAATGAAAAAGAAATTTATAAAGCGCTGTACATTTACCCGAAGGTGTCAAGGCGCTAGCTCATCAGATGGGGAATGCCGGACGGTCTTAATACAAAATCGGAGATTAAAAAGTCACGTCTTTAACGCCTTCCTGAAGGCCAACAAGTGAGTTTCATCTTTTAACTTCTGTGGAAGCGAGTTCCAGAGTCTGGTCGTACCGACCAGAAAGCTTCTTCCACCCCAGGAACGTTTTCTGAACCTGGGGATTACCAGATTGTGAGCGTGAGCTGAGCGAAGATGGCGGGCAGGAGTGTATAGCTGAAAATTCTGTTTAAAAAAGGTAGGTCCTATGTCGTGAGTTGCTTTGAATGCTATACAGAGAGCCTTAAACTTGATCCGTCTCTTCACTGGTAACCAGTGTAACTCCTTAAGCGCCGCAGAAGCAGATTTGTGTTTAGGAATGTTCAGCAAACAGCGCGCTGCAGCCTTTTGCATAATCTGCAACTTGGTTAGACATTTCTTTCGGAGGTTGATGAAAAGACCGTTGCAATAATCGGCTCTGGATAGAACAAGAGCCGAGACCACTAACTTCCGCAAATTCACAGAAGTACATGGAAGGATCTTTCTAAGTAATTTTAGTGTGTAGAAAGATACAGATGCGACCTGGTTCACGTGGCCTTCAAAGGAAAGCATGGAGTCAAAAGTGACTCCCAAGTTCTTTACCTTATTTGTTGGAATAGGTAACGAGCCCAGCTCCGAAGGCCACAAAGCAGGGGACCAGAAATTAGTGTGGCTGCCGAAGAGTAGGACTTCGGTTTTACTGGAATTTAATTTCAGACAATGAGTGGCCATCCAGTCCCCAACCTGGCGGAGACAGGTATAGAACTGTGCTGCTGTATCTGAAGGCGAGCCTGTCACTGAAATCACAATCTGGGTGTCATCGGCATAAGAAATTACAGAGAAACCCAGAGATCTGATTAGCCTTGCCAGAGGGGCAACGTAGATATTAAAAAGGGTGGGGCTCAATGAAGATCCCTGTGGGACTCCACATGGCAGTGTGAAATTAGGCGACTTGAATTCTGAAAGAGCCATGAACTGTTCCCGGCCTGTCAGGAATGAACTAAGTAAAGCAAGAGCCTTTCCTTTAATGCCTATCCTCTCCAGGACTTCCAATAATTTTTGATGATTAACAGTGTCGAATGCGGCAGAGAGGTCTAGCAGCACAAGTGCTGCATTACCCCCTGCATCGACTGTCTGCCTAATCTGTTCGGACACTGAAATCAGTGCCAGTTCAGTACTATGGTGCTTTCTAAAGCCAAACTGAGTGGCATCCAAAAAGGCATGTTTCTCAATATAGTCCGATATTACCACATTCATGGCTTTTTCGACCATTTTTGCAGGCAGGGGGAGTCTTGAGATTGGGCGGTAATTATTGGGATCTGCCCCGTCTAGATTTGCTTTCTTTAGGAGAGGGAGAACAGATGCCAGTTTCCAGTTGGTGGGGAATGTGCCTGAGGAAAACATTTGGTTAAAGATGGGAGACAGATGAGAAGCAAATACTTCTGGTAGAAGATGGAAGATTTTGGGGGGACAAGGATCCAATGGGGAGCCAGATTTAGTAGACAAAAGGAGATTAATGACCTGGTCAGCGAAGGAAAGAAGGATAATTCGGGGGGATCACTGATATCTGGGGTAGCTGAGGAGATTTCCATTTCCACACTGGAAGTAACTGGTGTACCCGAAGAGGGAAGCGCCCCTTGAGAGAAAGAACTGGTAAAGCCACTATAAACTGCATTAACTTTATCTTGAAAGAAAGTGGCTAATGAGTTACAGAAAGTCTGGCTTGTTGGTGTGTCTATCATTTCGGGGCATTTAGCTAACTTTTTTACTGTGTAAAAAAGTTATTTCGAGGAGTTTTTGCAGTTGTTATAGCTGTAGTAAAATAACGAGTTTTCTCCTCATACACAGATTTTTTATAATCAAGCAAGGCTTGTTTGTAGGCAGTTCTGTCCTTAATATCATAACAAGAGCTCCACTTCCTTTCAAGGCGGTGACATTTTTGTTTTTGAAGTCTGAGAGGTTCAGAGTACCAGGGTTCAGTGTGTCTTGACCTATGATTAGTAATGAGTTTAACAGGTAAAACATGCTCAATTGAGCTGCTGAGCCACTCCTCAAAGGCAATGGCTGCTTTATTTGGATTTTTTATAAACTTGGGTGGATTCTGGGCCAGGGAACTTTCGAGAGTTTCAATTGCCATCTTGTTCCAAGGCCGGACCTTCTGGGCTGATTGTTTCTCGACTTCTCTAACTGAGGGTTGTGGAGGGAGAGAGAGAACATAACAGCTTTATGATCCGACCAAATGAGCAGTAGAGACGGAAGACATTGTAAAAACTTATTATTTGAAAATACTCCATCTAGCAAGTGTCCCCCGGAGTGCGTACTGCCAGTCACCTGCTGGGTGAGTCCTAGGCTGTTCATAATATCAATGAAGTGTACTGCGTCTCTGTCTGATGGGTCTTCGAGATGAAGGTTGAAGTCACCCAGAAGTGTAAAGTCTGACGACTGGGATATCACATCCAAGGATTCACCTATGGTGTTTAAAAAATCTGCCCGGGGGTCAGGAGGCCGATAAAATAAAAGGCCATTAAAAGTGTAATGATTGTCTATTGTGATCTTGAACAGTAGGGATTCCAGAGTTGGCACATTATTTTGGGAGATGAAAGTCCCCTTCCACATACTTCGAAATATTACGATCAGCCCCCCCGCCCCTTTTTCCCACACGGTCTTGTTTAAACATTGTATACCCAACGGGGACAGCCATTGCTAAGTCTGGGTCTGAAAAGGCCTCCGCCCACGTTTCAGTAATGAAGGCTAGATCAGCAGCATGGGCCTCAACAATGAAGAGGTACTAAACCCAAGGATAGTCACCCAGTTATTGACCCAGTTGTATTTGGAGAACCATTTCAGAGAAGGGTGTTTACAACTACTGACCAGAATATGCATGTATTTGTCTCTACACCCAGTCCTGTGCCCTTAGCAGCTCCAGGACGCTTTCATGGCAACAGTACTTAATTTGCAGCCTTTATGAGTCAATGCCAATTACATTTCCTCTGCAAACCTCAGGCATTCCCCAATAATGCTGCTAAACTAGCGTTTGTAATCTCTTATTTGGGAGGTGTATCCGAGGACGGGGCAATTCCTTTAATAGAAAAGAGTGATCCGCTTTTCTACAACTATTCTGCTTTTAAGCCTGTCATGACTAAGTTATTTGCAAAACATGTTTTATCCAAGCAAGTGACAATGAGTTATTAAACCTATGACAAGGTTCTAAGGACCTGCTGACTTATATAAATACTTTTCATCGACTGGTGGTGGAAACGCACTGGCCGGAAGAGAAAAGAACATCCTTTTTCTATCGAGGATTAACAAATGACCTTAAAGATTCCCTCTCATACATCGTTGGTCTGCCCGATGATTGTGCATAATTTATTGATCTTGTGGTTAAGCTAGATCATCAATTGGGCAAGCAAAAGGGTAACCGACCTCGCAGTGATACAAGAGTAATTGTTCTCAAAACCGAGAAGAAGTAGTCCGACAGTAAGACTCTTGATACTGAAACTATGCAGATAGGAGATATAAGGGGTCAACTATCTAATGTGTTAAAGGAACGTTGCCGCAAATAAAGCCTATGTCTTTATTGTGGCAAAGCTGGTCATTCCGCTAGGGAATGTTCTGCAAAACCAAAAAAGACCAACGCAGTGGCTAGTGTAGAGGTCTATCAAGAACAGAGAAAACTAAGGCTCTCAACCAGAAGGGAGAGCGTCTCGTCGAGAAAAGTCGTACAGGTCTCACAATATATGACCAATGTAGGGACACAAATTCCATGGCATCTGACCATCCGAGTCACAGTAATGCTATCCCCACAGCGGAGGCACATCATATCCATGCTTATTGACTCAGGCGCCACAGGCAATTTCTTTGATCTCACCCTAGCTGCCAAGCTTGGGCTCACAAAAGTTCCCAAAGAAAAACCTGAGCCTGTGCGAGCAGTAGATGGTTCAGAGTTGTCATCTGGACTAATTTGTTTTGAGACAGAGGCTCTAACCTTAGTGTGCGATAATGGTCTTACTGAACAACTTGTCTTTGATCTAATAGACACTCCCACTTTTGGGGTAATTTTGGGAGTACCTTGGCTAGAACACCATAATCCAAAAATTGATTGGGTACACCGCACCATAACCTTGGACTCACCATTCTGCACTACTACCTGCTAACAAGAGGTTCCAGAGGTGGGAATGCCTTGGCATTGCACCTTGGTTCAAGGAACAGAAAACCTTAAACTACCGAAAGAATACAAGGACTTTCCAAATGTTTTTGACCCAGTGAAAGCCACCCAACTCCCGTCACACAGAGCCTTTGATTGCCACATAGATCTCCTCCCGGGAGCAATGCTGCCCTGTAATAGAATGTATGCATTATCAGAATCTGAAACTCACTATCTATGCAAATATCTGGATGAATTACTAGAGATAGGTTTTATACACCACTCCATGTCACCTGTGTCTTCTGCACTCTTCTTTGTACTCAAGAAGAATGGGGATTTGAGAGCTTGTGTGCATTATAGGGCGGTAAATAAGGTGACTATTGAGAACCGCTATACTCTCCCGTTAATTCCAGTACTACTTGATCAGATCAGCAATTCGACCATTTACACGAAACTAGAGTTACGGGGATCTTACCACTTAATTCATGTACAAGAAGGCGATGAATGGAAAACTGCTTTTAAGGCTAAGTTTGGGCTTTTTAAATATACTGTTATGCCCTTTGGCTATGCAATGCTCCAGCAGCATTTCAATATTTCATTAAAGAGGTCTTGAGGGAGTTTTTGGATGTTTGTGCAATCATATACAGCATGCATGTGCCATCTTGCAGCGCCTTAGGAAAAATGTTATCTTTGCTAAATTAGACATATGTTCCTTCCATGTAAGACAAATGCACCGAAGCACACCAAACCACTGTTACTTTTATCCTCAGACAGTCATATGACAAGAAGAACACAATCAATTAAATAAACTTCTATTTTCAACTTCCAAGAAGTGCTTCACAGTCATAGATGTATCAGATCATTTTAGTTTATTCCATTGTAGACAAAACACAAGCAGCCGATGCGCGATTCGTCCACCTGGACTTTCTGAAGGCTTATTTCAAAATTGTCAAAACCCAGTCCTTTCCGATCCAAATATGAAAGGAGTATAATCTCTTTCATTCTAAAGTGGTTGTATACATGCCAACCTGGAGTTAATCTAACCACGCCATAGCTAAAGTTCTTGGTGTCATGGTCATGTAAAATGTTCACAATTATAGAGTCGCAGTTAGTCAATAGCAGACGGTTCTTCAACTGCCATGGACGCGAAATTGTGATGTTGTGAGGGCGCTTAGACCACAATACGTTAGTGCATTTTGTAGTTTGAGGCAAAACATCCGCTGTATTCCCGAACTGCGTGGTTAGATTAACTCCAGGTTGGCAGGTATACAACCATTTTAGAAGGAAAGAGATTATACTCCTTTCATATTCGGATCAGAAAGGACTGCGTTTTGACAATTTTGAAATAAGCCTTGAGAAAGTCCAGAAGGAAAAAACACGCGTCGGCTGCTTGTGTTTTGTCTAAAATGGAATAAACTAAAATGATCTGATACGTCTACGACTGTGAAGCACTTCTTGGAAGTTGAAAATAGAAGTTCATTTATTTGATTGAGTTCTTCTTGTCATATGACTGTCTGAGGATAAAAGTAACACTGGTTTGGTGTCCTTCGGTGCATTTGTCTTACATTTTGGTCTAGACTGAGTTGTTCAGCTCTATCAGATTTTTACCCAAGGTGGGTGGGTAATATGGCACCACAAGAGCACCCTTGTACTTTGACATGTTACAAATTGAATGTTCGTATATAATATAACCGACTTATAGATGTGCGGATCTGAGAAGCATATCCACCTGACATATACATGTAATATGTTCCTTCCATGTACAGTCAGTAGAGAGTCTGGGGTATCACCTATCTCCGACAAGCATCGCTATGGACCCCAAAAAAGGTAGAAGCAATTACCAATTGACCAACTCCAACAAATGTCAAGGAAATTCAACAGATACTTAGCTTCACCAATTTTTATTGTTGTTTCATCTCGCACTTTTGAGAGATAGTGGCGCCCATAACACAGCTGCTAAAAAAGGGGCAATCATTTGCGTGTCTCTAGAAGACAATTAGGTGTTGCAACTGTTAAAAACGAAGGGGCATATTAGCAAGAAGAGGCGATAATCATCGCTAACCCTGCTTAGCGTGATTTTTTTTATCGCCGGCTATCGCTGGAATATATCGCCACGCTAACGCTGTATTAGCAACGATTAGCGCTATGGCGATGAATATTCCAGCGATAGCGAGGAAATGGGCCAACATCGCTGAAAAACCAGCGATGTTGCATGGAGAAGGGAGAACACCTTGCTGATACGACCCTGTGGTCGTATCAGCATAATCCACCACCCCATGTTAGGTATGGCTAACACCTGCTAATTGCAGGTGTTAAATAAATGGCAATGACCCCGGTTAGCGCGACTTTTCACGTCGCTAACTGGGGCCATGGCCACCTTGCTAATAGGCGATAGGCCTGTTAGCGGGTGTTTCCCAGGTTTGTTCTGTCGGGAACGCCCACTTTGCATGTCATTAGCGATAAATATCGCTGACATGCAAAGCGGTAAAACACGGGCGCTAATGCCCGCAAACTGTCGCTAACTGCTGTTAGAGACAGTTTGCTGATAGGGCGATATGAATATCGCCGCTTTAGCGGCAAAAGTGCCGCTAAAGCGGCGATAGTGCCCTTGCTAATATGCCCCTAAATTCAGCACTGCACCCATTCTTCAGCATCCCAATGCAGACCACCCTTTTACGTCGAAGCTGATGCTTCGCAGGTAGCCGTAGGAAGAATTTTATCTCAAAAGAACCCAAGAACTGGCCACATGCATCTCATAGCCTTTTATTCCCAAAAACTTCTACCAGCAGGGCAAAACTATACAATGGCTGAAAGAGAACTTCTGGCCATCAAACTGGTGTTCACTGAATGGAGGCATTACCTACAGGGGGCTAAACATACAGTCACAAAATTCTCAGATCACAAACATTTACAATTCTTTAGCTCTGTTAGGGCTCTCAACCCCGTCAAATACGATGGCTGCATTTCTTTAGTGGGTTCGATTTTATCATCACCTATCCCACAGGACCAAGCAGTTACACTCTGATGTTCTTTCTAGACTGGGGTATGCTCACTCTTCCCATTTCACATCAGACTCCCCTACTATTATTCCTCTGAAAAAGATAGTCGCAGTCAGCGAGGGCGACACCTTTATGGCGGCCTTACATGAAGAACATAAAAAACTAAAGGCCGAAAAATGGATCAAAACACCTAACCATACTATCACAGACACTTCACACTCAGAGACTGTACATCCCTACTTAGAATTAAGATGTCAGGTAATTCAATGGAATCATGACACAGCATTAGCAGGGCACCCAAGTATAATGAAAACCTTAAGGAATTGTCAAAAAACCTTCTGGTGGAACAACATGCAGAAGGATATACAAGAATATGTTTCCGGTTGCCCAACTTGTGCACGAAACAAGAACAGTCACACTGCGCCAGCAGGCTTATTACATCCTCTGCCTATACCCCCAGGTCCTTGGCACACCATTAGTCTGGATTTTATTACTAACCTTCCAGCAAGCAATACCTTCACTACCATTTTAGTAGTTGTTGACATGTTATCAAAAGTGGCACATTTCATCCCCCTCATTAAGATACCCACCGCCGCAGAATTTAGTCAAATATTCATTGATCATATCATGAGACTGCATGGTCTACTGACTAAAATCATCTCAGATCGTGGAGTTCAGTTCACATCTAAATTTTGTAGAACACTCTGTGATAAGTTAGGACTAGAGGTAGCCTTGTCATCCACCTTCCACCCACACACTGACAGGCAAACTGAACGGATCAACCAGTCCCTAGAAACTACACTAAGATGCTTACTACCACGTACACAGGAAAATGGGATCAGGCCTTACCCCTAGTTAAATTCACTTATAATAACAGCACCCACTCAGCCACACACTACACACCCTTCTTCTTTATGTCAGGAAAACATCCTCTGGCCCTTCCCATTCATATATTATGAGTTTCTACTATGCTACCTTCAGTCACAGAGAGATTAGGACAACTGCATGAGATTCAAAAACATGCTAGGACAAGTTTAGCAAAAGCCAAATTGGTCATGAATGCACAAGCTGACAGTAAAAATCAAGAGGGAATGAATCACGTTTTTAAGGGATGCCAGGGTCTATGAATTGTGTACAAAGGCCCTCATTCGCTATAACTGGTTAATAGCGGTATATCTTGGTTCTCTGCTTGAGGTAGTTAGGTGAGTGGTTTCATCATTGGGTTCTTTTCCGCCTCAGTTTCCCGTTCTCCAGGCGGTCAACTTTCGTCCACCTGGAGGGAAACCATCTGGTTCTGTGGTCGTTATGATTAGTACGTAAAAAATTGTGGAAAAAAGTGCGAAGTTAAAAATACCTCATTTCCTGTAAAAAGTGTTTTATTGATCAGGGAGGGGTAAGATTAAAAACAATAGTTGGTGCTATAGTGGATGTGTTAGTGGTCCACTGAACCTAATTTAGTTCAAAGATCGGTGGTCGACAAGTTTCAGCCTTTTACTGTCTCTAAGAATCGGTGGGCTTTCTTCAGGACAGAGAAAGAGTGGTAGAAAATTAGACCACTCCTTTGTAGGTAAGTTAAGTTTTCCTAAGGCAAACACCTCTATGATTAGGTTCTCAGAGTGCATTGTAAACTAGTTGTAGAATTTGCTTTAATGCACTGTTTCCCAAACTGCGGGCCGCAAGCTGATTTTTGGTGGGTAGAGAAAATCCCAGCAATAAATAAAGATGCCTTTAAATTCTGAGTTTATCTTATCACATTTGCTGCATTTCAAAGACATTTTCCTGGAATGGTGTTTCTGCAGACACAGTACTCTGCACTCCCATGTATAGGCATTGTATTATTGTGTCCTGCCTCTTCAAACTAGTGCAGTTTGAGAGCAAATCCATTTAAAACCTTTTTCTGCTGGCATCTGGGTCTATCATTATTCTGATATACTGTATAACAGGTTCCAATGGAAATGTGTTGTGCAATGAAAACGCTACTTTGTTCACCATGTGTCCTAGTGTTGCAATGACAAACTCATTATTCCATTCAAGGTTGACCCTTTTTCTACCCAGGCCAGGCTCATTGCTATAATTGGCATAGACATTTCTGAACAACCTCTAGAGAGACTGTGGTCATTCTTCTCAAAAGAATTTTGGAGAACTTTGTAACAAATGTTGCATTTAAATTGCACATTGTCTCTGTAGAAAAACCTTTATGTTTTAATGAATTTCACACTTTGTGCGGGCTCTTCATAACAAAATAGAAAACAAGGTTGTTTTTACTACAAGACATGTTGTTTAGAGGCACTCTATATTTGCAGGACATTGCCCATCAGCCACACATTTTATGCGTTCTGGATTTTGAAGGAATAGTTGTATCCTTAGCATGCAAGGATACAATTTGTTGCAAAGTTATTTCAAGGCAACTACTTTTTTGCCAATTATTTAAGCCTGATAGCATCCTGCATGGTTATAGCTCTGTAGTCTTATTTCAGAACTGCTTAATGTGGGGTTCTTACAATAAAGATTTTATTTTCATTTAAAATAGTGCATACTCCTTGTAGAGTAACTAACCAGTGGTAACATTGCCAACTGATTGGTACTCACTTATTTAATCTAAGGAGGAATGGAAGATTCTTTAGGAATCAAACCTGAGAAGTGCCCATCACACATCCCAAAATCAAGTGCGTTAACTTACTAGGATCAATATTCCTCGACCTGTACGTTGTGTGGCCTTGAACAACCAATGTCCAAATGAGCAGACTGAAAATGTCCCTTTCAATGAGGACACCTTTTGGAATTGAAATTCTTCAGGTGAAAGGTATTTTTAGAGCTCTTGTACGAGTTTGTGCTTCACTGATTTGTTCGCAGCATCTCCATCAAATAATGCATTTGTTGGAAGAAGATTAGGCGAAAGAATGTCCTTGATAAATTCACTCCTTTCTTTCACTACATCCATCTCTCCATGTGCTTGCGAAAGGTATTTCTTTGGAACCTGTTTTGTAGTGGCTGGTTGGATGAAAGTCTTACTGTGGCAATTAAAGCATGGAAGTTTAGCTTTAGTGAGTATGTCAACCAGCTTTTGCACTTACAATACAAATCTCTCCTCCTTCAGTTCTGCATATAGTTTTGAACCATGTTCCAGGATATTTAGTAGACGTGTCTATATATTGTTATCCACATATTGTTTGGTCATGGAGTTGTGTAGTCACACAGGCTAAGTCATTTTCAAAGGAGTTTCCTTACTGCTGCATGAAATGAAGAAGGCTGTTTATTAAAACATTCCCCTCTCTTTCCAAAAAGTTCATGGTGAGGAACAGTTTCACGATGGCCCATTAATTTTGAATTTGTCATCTCTCTGTAAACATTGAAAATAGAAAGGACTGCTTGGTAAACTAGGTGTGATTGAGCAACACATTTACTTTTACCTGTCTGACCAACAATTTCCTTGGAGCTTTTCTGTGATCTCTGGATCATCTGTACAAGTTTCATACCTGTAGCCACAGCATTGAACCTTCCCTTTCTGTCTTTCGCTGCAAAACATCTTTGGATGAATTTTCGATAGAGATATGGTTTTTCCACCCACCTCTAGCTTCTTCACTCTTTCCAAATACAAGCAGCCATATTTCAGGGAGTTTATGCAATCAAATTCATGAAACACAGTAATCAGTGACTCCGCAGTCTTGACTTGCAGCTCCCCATCACCTTTATGATCAGCATGTACCAAGTTTTTCACTAGAGCTATCATGTATAAAACATTTCCCTAGTACTTGAAAAGTTCAGATTTTTCTTCATTTTCTTTGACAAACTCTACAAACTTGGTTTTCAGGTTTTCTGATTTTGAACTGAGTGTATTGAACATTGCCTGGCTTTGACTTATGTCTTTTAAATGAAGTGCACCTTGTTCACTTCTGAGATAAGATATGCAAAACCAAATTTGTCATTCTTGTTTCAGAAAGCATTCCAATGCAATGTTTCTATAGCCTCAGCTATGATGAGCATACCTTGTAATGACCCAACATAAGGATTTCCGCTCAATACTGACTGGACAGTTTTGCTTCCAAAGCTTTCAGCCTCTATAAGTGCAGCGTCTATGCCAGAACCACTGAGATAACTTCCTGCACACCACAATGCAAGTTTGTCATATGGAAAAAGCCCATCATTGGATAAAGATCATCAAATGCTACTGGATTGCTCATACAAATGTTAGCTACAATACGGAAAACACATTCATTGCAGAAAATTAACAGGATAGGCTGGTCTTCAAGCTGAGCACGCATATTTTGGAATTTTTTTAGAGCTGAATATACTGTTGCATAGTTTGTGACTGGAGATGGTATTACTGGTAAAAAAACCAACCTTCTTCAGTGGGACATTATTCTGGTAGATCAGAGCCCAAAGAGGATTGGCTTTTCTTCATCCTTCAGTCCACACCGAATAAACAAATTGATAAATTCAGTTAAATCAGCTTTGAGGATCACAGCATCAGGTAGAAGAAGATCCATATCCTCAGCCACCTTGAAACATTCTGGTAAACTGGGATGTGTTGATGGCTTGTAGTAATGTTGCACATGTTGGCAAGGCAGTTGAGTTATAAGTTTGCAGCTTTGTTTGTTTATTGCTACAGCTGACACAGCTTGTTTTCCAACAGCTACTTCACTGGTACAGTCTTGAAAAAGCAGAATGGCAGTATCATGTGTGCTAGATGTTCCAGGCAAAGAAGAGCTGTCTTCAAAATCAAAATTATCAAGAGCATCAATTGTAAATCCTTTCCTGGTAAAATGACTTGAAAGTTATGTGCTTCCGGATTCACAAAATTTTACAGCATAAGCTGCTAACAAGTTCCTATTCGGTACTATGTCATTATAACTTGTTGATACACCAATCCTATTTATTGAAGTGATTAGCTCTCTACTTTTGCACTTGTCATATCTTGCGTGGGCAGTCATCATGTGTAGTGGAGCTTTCTTTTTGCCGTGATGTAATTCATAAAACATGATTTGGAAAAGACAGCACATTTGCCCAACATAAGCCAGTTGGTTAATGAGATTGTCTTCCACTTCTTTGCTTATCTCTTCAAAGCCATCATCAATGCTGGTGGCTTCTGTTCCGAACTCAAGAACTTCAGTTTGTAACAGTTTTGCTTTGCTGATATTAAACAATGATGTAAAAAAAAAGTAAGACAATAACAGACATTCTTGTTGACTCCCATGACTTGCAGAGCTCTGAGTCATCACAAAATGTATCATTAAGTCCAAAATCTAAATCTTTCAGGACATTTCTTAAAATAGTTCCTGCTGATTTTACTGCATTCTATGATCTTATTTTGGCAGAAAAAACTTCAGCAGCCAAATCAACTGAGAACAGTAAAGTTGGCTCGTTCTTTTTGTTAGACTGACAAAAGCGAATTCTGTCATTGTACATTCTCACCATAAAAATCTTAATTTCATTACTATGGATCAATACAGTGTGAACAATGTTGACCATTATTTCTCTGATGTCACTGAGTGTGAACCCGTAGCCAGCACTTAAGAGTGGCTTTAAAACCTTTATTTGCTTTTTCAAGGAGTGCAAACTTAACTGAAGGCTGTCGCTTACGTTGCTGCTGTGAGCTTATTGTACATTTATATTTTCCAATGTATGTACGCTTGCATTTCTGATGGGCATACAGATTTGCTGCAATGACATTCGCCTTGCTGTTTATATCAGCTTCTCGGCTAAAAACTTCATCTTGGAAGAAACTAGCTTCAGATAAAAACATGTTTGCCCTTTAAGACTCAGATACTCTGTTCTTTGTTCTTTCACCTGTCCCTTTGGCCCTTCTTCTGGCTAAACCACAGATAACACATCGCAGATCCTCTGCTTTCTGATCAGTTGTTGGAAGTGGACGAGGGGTAGCCATCGATCTTCTAAGTGAATGGGCATTGGGTTTGGTTGTCATCATTTTCTCAGAAGACTCGGATTCACTGGTTTCTGCTATTTTTTTACAAATGTTTCCTGGCTTTTTTCCATTGTATTTAACTTGTAGCACTTGTTGTTACAATGATAAAATATTTGATCCTCTTCATCCATCAGTTTCAATCTTTTGTGAACTTCGTCTTTCGTATTTCTGCAGCATCTCAAACTCTTTTCTGTCCAGCCGCAGTTGATGTTAGCTTTATTTTGGATTAGTGTGGCATATGACACTTTTTTCTTTGTTGAAGGAGTCCTCAGATTTAGTAGTTAGCAACATTCTGTCAGGAGTAAAGATCCTCTGCTACCACCTGCTTTGCTTATGTTTATGAAATTGAATCAATTTTGAAACAAAAACAATAAAATAATTTATCAATATGATGGCTAAAATACATCATTATATTGCTGCCATTTTGGAAAATGGCAGAAGGGCTGCTCTGAGGAGTTATTTTCTGCCTCTATAAGACCATTTGATCCCCAAAACCTATGTTTTGACTCCTAAATGAAGTATACAGGTCTCATTTAAGCCTGGGCGGAGCAGGCGTAGTGCCTCTACGCGGAGTTCCAAGGAGTTGGAAAACAACTCCGCTCCGCTCCCTCCCCCGTCCCAAAGTAATTATAATGTTTAAAGAAAGCACTTACCTGCCGTGGCTGCCTCCTCCTCGCCATGGCCGCTCTCCTTCCTCGTCCTCGCGGTCCTTCTTCTTAGATAACCCCTATTTTGTACGTCTTGCACATGTGCACACGCGAGATGTACAACATAGGGGTTATCTAAGAAGAAGGCCGGTGAGGACAAGGAAGGAGAGTGGACATGGCGAGGAGGAGGCAGCCACGGCAGGTAAGTGCCTTTTTGAAACATTATAATTACTTTGGGAGGGTGGAGGGGCCGGCTAACTAAGCTCCGCCATGGAGTCGGAGTTTTGCCTAAGCTCCACGTTCCCAACGGAACACGGAGTAGGCAAAACTCCAGAAACTCTGCTGGCGGAGCGCAGTTACCCGCCCAGGATTAGTCTCATGGTTCCTGAAATATTACATCATCACTGGCATTTTAAAAAGAGGCAGGATACCAGGCAATTAGTCCAATAGCTGCATTGTTCTCAAAGCCTACTTGGCCAACAGCTATCAGGACAACAAAGTGGGTGGGGCGAGATATGAGTTACATCTGCCTGTGACATCGTAGGCACCTTTGATGTGTAATTAAGTTCATGGACACAGCCCAGATGGCCATCCTGTCAAGGGGAAAACTTCTCCCCACATCCAAGGCCTTTGTCCACTATCTGGGAGCAACTCATCTTACCACAGGAGAGCCATTACAGTCAGGTTACGCTGAATGCTGACAGAAAGGCACATTTGGCTTAGGCAGAAAAATGGCCACTTTTTAAAAGTGGCATTTTCAAAATAGCAATTTAAAATCCGACTTGACCATTAGATTGGATGTTAAATTACTATTAATTTGAGTCCTTGAATGATTGTTCCAGCTATTCCCAAACTGAAGTTATACACTATAAGAGGGTATAATTTAGCCCAGTGCTTTTCTGTGAAATTGTCAGCCTCACTACAATGAAAAATGACTTTCGAGATATATCACTGCCAGGACATGTGAAACCTAAGTACGTATGTCCTTCTTTTTAAATAACATGGACCATGCGCTATGGGCATTTGGGGCCTTAGGGGTGACTTATAAGCATTAAAAAGGGATGTTTTGGCCTGTTAAAAGGTCCATTTTGCCAGGTCAAATTTGCAGTTTTAAAACTGCCCACTCAGGCTCTAGGGGCAGTCCTGAATACATGCTTTGTATTGATACTTTAGTGGTGGCACAATAGGTACTGCAGTCCACAAGTGACATTTACCAGACTGGCACAGGGTACACAGAGAACCATATACTACGAACTTATAGGTAAGTTAAATGTGCCATTCGGGGGTTTTAACCAATCTGGCAAGGTAAAGACACTGGGGCCTGGATAGTTGGGTACCAGTGTTCAGAGTCTAAAATATGAAAGCATCATTCCAATAAAATGGGACCTCTTCCCCTTTGTGAATCTTGAGAATTTTTTTTTTAAGAGTAGCCAGTAGTCCTATGGACCACTGCCTAGTATTAAAAAGTGTTAGTTAAACTTGTAATTTTTCTAAACGCATCCCGTACTCCTTTAAGGAAAATGGGCTACATTAAAAAAAATTATTGCTTTATTTGAAAGCAATCACACACATGGTGGTCTGCTAATAGCAGCAGGCCACCAGCCCTGTGACGGCAGCGATTCATAGTGGGTCGCAATTTGCGACCTACCTCATCAATATTCCTGAGGTAGGTTGAATTACGCCCCATTATGAATTAGGTTTTCACAAACCTACTTCTTAGTACATAAGTCGGTTTGCAAAAACAGAATAGATTTGGTAAAAGTCAGTGCACAATTTGCAACCACTTTTATCAACTCTGTTCTTTGTACATCTGGCTCCTAGGCTTTGACAGTAGAACACTTGACTGATTGTCGAGGATGCTAACACGATTCAATAATTTATAAAATGCTTTATAAAAGAATAAATGTTCAGAATTTAAGTTTAAAAATGAAGTTTGTAGTAGACAACCATGCTTAAAACATTAGCCTGTAACCTAGTAATGAAGTACGAATTCTAATATTGGCATATGTGAAGATGCCATGTGTTAATGTGAAGGCCCATTAATATTGAAATGCTTGTTCTTTCACTTTAAACGACAATTGTGCAAGTTGTTTTTCTTCTCTTTGCTGCAGACGTTGCATTTTTGGAAGCTACTGTTTATTAGTTAATGAATAGACATTTGTTGTATTAGATGACTGATAGGTGTACACCATAGACTACGTAGACAAAAGAGAGGATGATTCATGGAAAGATGATAGTGCAAACAAGAAAGGATGTGCCTGTAACATTCAAGGACACATGGGTGAAAGACGACTGTACTCTGGTGAGAAGATGGGGAGTAGACCTGTTCCCAGGAGCGTGCTAGAATCTTATTGGTCAACATGAAGAAGATACAATATTAATGTTGCAACATAGAAAACGTGTGTTTATATTTGTGCGTTTCTAGACTAGTTAGGCATATTCTTTCATCCTTTCGATGCAGAGCAGACTGATTGAGTTTTCAAGTATCCTTTTTCCTTATACTGAGAGCAGTATCTCATTCTGTTTCCTTTTTCCTGACTCTCTGAGAGAAAACCTGTAATGAGTTTCTTGGACATCTCTATATGAGAAGTCTTAGTTTATTCCTTTATCTGCTTTTATTAGAGCTGAGAATACTTTCTCACTTACTCTGCTAAAGCTTTAAGCTCATGATCAATTCTCTCATCAGAACTTTTCATCGATGTCTGAGCTGACACCTTTAACCCTTTTCACATTTATCTTGACCTAGCTTATAATAGAGACGTTTCTTAATGAAACGCCCATGTTACATTTATTGTATTTATGCTTTATTTAATTTACTGAATTGATACATCTTATTACTAAATATTGATTGATTGATTGTTAACCTTTACTAATGAATCTCTGAGAATAATACTTCAATAAAAGAATGAATAACAAAAACATTTTAAAAATAAAACCCTTTAACTCAACTTAACTCTCTTTATTGACTGAACAAAAGCAATGATAATTGTTAATGATTTATGTTGAGACTTAACTTTTACATCTCAGCTGACAACAAAGATCCATCAACTTAATGTACGCAGGGTTCTTGGTGAGGAGTAAGTGACGAGTTGAACCCCGTGCTCCAAATAGTTGGTAGAAAAGGATGGTTCATGTCACGAGACAAGAACTGTACTTCTAACTAGCCATAGTTTAGAAATGCCCATGTCCTTAAGCCCAAAGCCCAAATTTGAAGATTGACAGAGTGTTGAAGGTGTGAGTATTAATAGAGTCATGCGTCGCTATTGTCTTTATTGCGATTTTGTTATATCATAAGTGGTGTGTACGCTCTAAATATTGAGCAGTTGAATGGGTTATTGGACTCGAGGTAGTCTAAGATCCGGGGATAGATAAATGAATAGTTTAAGTATATTTTTGTCTGCTAAGATTTCTTTTGTATCCTGGGCATAGTTCATGGAGTTTTGCTACATGGAACTCCGAGAAGTAACAAAACAAATCAGAGTTCTGCAAGTGGCAGAGTGCAGTGCAAACTGCCGTTCGTGCTGATCTTCCTGCCGTTCAGAGAGAAATTGTACCCGAGCGGCAGCTCGCGCCTTCCAACTTACTGTTCGCGAGCACGAGCGTGGAAAAACTCTGCTGCACTAAGTGGAGTGGAATTTTCTGCACTCCGTGAGCTCCGCAGTGCGCGGAGTGCAGAAAGCTCGGCAAACTCCGCGAACGGAGTGAAGTTCACCGCCCAGGCCTAGTGTATATTCATGAGGTACCATCAAATTGCACAATTGAGATAGGGAATATGACGTTGTTGTGATTGTACTAATATTGATTGGTGTTAGTGGAATCTATTGCGCAAAATGGGAGCTATATCATTAACAGTGATTTCCCGCTGGTTAAGATTTTATTCGTAGGTGTGTGTAAGTGTAGGGAAGTTGAAGAGTGTTTAAAAACGTATTTCGGATTGATTATTGTATGAATGAAGTGCTTTGAATTTATGTAGTGGAGCAGATAAAGTTATTTGTTTCTTCCGCTTGCTTAGAGATGTAGAAGTTCTGCATGATAAAATTGTAAAGGAGGATGAACCGCTGCGAGGAGTGAGAAAATATATCATAATGTGGGGCGCCGAGATTAGTTGGTTGGTGTACAGTTGCGCTGCTATTGGTTGAAGACACAGGTTGCCACGCTGACATAAGTAGATTGTTGTGAAAGTACCTTGTTGAGATTGGTTGACGAGTCTTCAAGTATTAAAGCTGTAATAGGACTGGAGAAAGAAATTGAAGTATACTGAATTGAAAACAGAATCAAAACATTGAAATTCAGTTTGATCATTGTACAATTAGTGTCAAATTATTGCAAAAATGAAATGTTTTAAAACCTTTAGAGACTTGCTGAGAGGTGATGTAAGAGTCCCAGTTAGGGAAGTTGAAGATGAGCCACCGCAGTGTATGCCAGCTCATTACATGACGACAAATGTAGGACTACATACATTTTTATGGCTTCGTCAATGATATAAGATTACTGAAAATGAGGGTCTGTTAAAGTTTCCACAATATGTACTTTCAATTTAAAAGTTATTGACCATTTGAGGGAGAAATGATACAAGAAGAAACCACCTCCTAGACCCACACAATGTGAAGCATTAAATGCGTATGAAAGAGCAGCTCATGGTAAAGAGAAGGAGACATGTCAGAGTAGTGCGAAGAAATCTTGTGCAAAATTACACAGATGCACAATGGGACGAAGGACAGCAAAGGTGGAGAAAATGTATAATCGAGGGAGCTAGAATGTATCCAGTTATAACTACAGAAAAGATCAAAAAAGAATCGGAAATTGGGAAATGAGTGTCATGTGTTCTATGCAGGTCCATTGTAGTTTTCCCTATGTTAGCCTAATTTTGCATGTCACAGGCTGCGTTAGCTTTGCATACGTTACTATAAAAACACATTTACTTCTGTGCCACATTATATTTTCACACAAAACCTGCAGTTGCTTTCTTGTTCTGTTCTTCCTGGGATTTATGCTGAACAGCAGACAAGGTCAAACAACAATGTTCCTTGTTATTTTGTTCTGGTCAGGCACTCGCACCTAGACACAACACAGAAATTCAGCTGTTGTTTATGAATATTTGAACCTTACCATATAAGTACGCACAGCAATGTAACACAGAGAGAGAGATAGATATTTTCTGAGAGAAGACCATGGCTGTATCTGAGATTTAGAATGACCATCTCTGTACGCTAAGTTACGGGGTACGCTGCTAAACTCAGAGATTTTTGCTGTATGATCAGTTTGCTTCTGTAGAAGGGGAGGGGGATAGAGTTTTCTGTATTATAATATGACAGTGCTTTTCATAATATACGGTTTATTGACAATGCTGATGGTATTTTCAGTAGACAGTTGTTTCCCGATTGTGGCATGTATATTGCATTCTAGAGCACGATAGTTTAACCCTTTTGGTGCTTGCGCCACCCTGGTGCGGTGCACGTCCATTGGCCGTCACCAGGGAGGGCCCCCTTTAAACCTCCGGTGCAAAGCACCGACAATTGTTTTTTTTTTCTCCCCCTAGTGGAGATGCGGAAGGCTTTCTGCGTCCCCCCCGCCCCCCTCCCGCCCATCTGTGACGTCAGCGCGCGGCGAGCCGCTCTGACGTCACTGATTTCCCCACCGGAGCCAAGGACAGCCGCAGGTAAGGCGCACTCGACTCTGATGGAGAAATCAGGCCGAAAACGGCCTCCCCAGCTTTCAGGGAGGCCTCGTTTGAAAGGGGAGAGTCTCCCCTTTCAAACGAGGCCTTCCTGAAAGGGTTTCGTAGCCGTGGATCGCGGCAGCACTGCGATCCACGGCCAGGAAACCCCACTAGACACCAGGGATGTCTTTGGGGGGGTCAGCCCTTGTGGGAATGGGCGACCCTCCCCGGGGGCATATATTTTTATTTTAAAACTTTGGCTATCCCTGGAGGGGCGCGATCGCTCCCCCAAATGTAAGAAAAAAGTTAAAACAATATAAAATAAAAATGGCGGCGAAATTGGCAGGGGATCGGTCCTCCTGCTCAGTGGCCGACCCCCTGTGGGGGCAACTTCTTTTTTTATAGCCATGTGCTTTCCGTGGGGGCCACAATCGGCCCCCAGGGAAGCCATAACTATAAAAAAATAGAGAAAGAGAGATCTCTCTTTCTTTATATATATATATATATATATATATAAATATATATATATATATAGAGAGAGAGTCTCTTTCTCTCTGTAGATGATATATATTTATGTATCTATATACATATATATGTGTATATAGATACATATATATATATACATAAGTCGTTCTACAGAGAGAAATATATATATCTGTATCTATATACATATATATATCTTGCCATGTACAGCTTAACCTAATAAAGAAAAAGCAGCACTCAACTGGTGTCCGTGTCCCGTTTTCAGCCGAAAGCTGTGGGAATTTGGTGAAGATATATATATGTATATATATATGTATATATATGTATATAGATACAGATACATAAATATATGTAGAGATAAAATCTTATATATATATGTATATATATATTATCTACTGGCGGTCGCCAGTAGATAGTTATAGTTAGGACCTATTTTCCATAGGAAATCCGCGACATTCTATTTGAAATAACTCTTGCGTCGGTTGACGAATCTTCGCGAAATTTTTAAACTTTATGGCCCACTCCGGTCCGCTCCTACCCTGAAAGTCTCAGGGTGATTCGTCAAGCGGGGGCCGAGAAAAAAGGGGGTCCCAAAACGTGTTTTCCCCATTCATTTTCCCATAGGAAACTTTAGACACAGCTACAGCTCGAACTGCTGAACGGAATTACACCAAATTTGGCAAAGAGGTAGTTCTTGGTTCTGAAAGAACCCTTTTGTTAAATGGTGTAAATCCGTTCAGTAGTTCCTGTGAAAATCAAAATGAAAATCACATATATATCTATGGCCGCGTCGGATTCGCGCACCCTGAGCGCACCCTGCGCGCACCGTCCCGATCACGAGCTGCATGTTAATTGGTTAAGTGGCTGTCAACACTCCAAATCAGGAAGTGTTGGCAGCCATTTTGTCCTCGGTAGAACCGAGGGACAGAAACAAGTGCGCAAAACGCACAAAGGGGGCAGGGTAGAAACACCCTGACCCCTAGGTCTGCTCAGGGGGTCCCACAAGGACCCCTGGGCAGAAAAGCATTTTTTTTTAAATCGGCAGGATGCGCTCATGGTGCGCGGATCCTGCCGAAAAAAAAAAAATAGAAGCGCGGTCTCCCGCGCTTCGATGCAAATTTGCTCCCGGGTGGCCCAAGTCCCGGGGGCATGCGGGGGGTGGGTTTATTGTTTATATGGGGGGCCTCTAAGGCCCCCCAAGCCCTGGGGACCGCCACCCCCCGGGGCTTAATAAAAAAAATGGTGCGGGAGGGCTCTCCTGCCCTCCCGCAGCCCCGGGGACCGCCACCCCCGGGGCTTCTTTTTTAAATTTTAAATAACGTGTGGGGGGGCTTTAGCCCCCCCACACGCCCCGTGGACCACCACCTCCCCGGGGCACATAGAAAATAAATTTGGGGGTCCGTTACGGACCCCCAGAGCCCCGGGGACCACCACCTCCCCTGGGCTGTGCAATTCAAGGGAGGGGGGCTGCGCGGCCCCCCTCCTGGAGCCCTTGATGGCCCTGGGGACCACCACCCCCCAGGGCCGGCTCCCCGGGACACTGTAGTTTGCTCCCGTCCTGTCATTGCAAACTGCTTTGGATATTGGAAGAGAGAGCAGGAAACCTGCTCTCTCTTCCAATATCCAAAGCACATTGCTTTTCCACATGGGGAGCTGCATGTTAGCAGCTCCCCATGTGGAAAAGCAATGCCGGCTCCCAAGGGACGTGGGGAGCCGGCGGGACTGTGGGGGGATTGGGGACCCCCCCACAGTCCCCAACGGAGAGGGCCAGCCCCGGGGAATGGGGTCCCCGGGGCAAGTAGTGGCCCGGGAGGGGGGCCACGCGGCCCCCCTCCCCAAAAACATGGGGTCCCGGGGCCTTAAATGGCCTGAGGAGGGGGGCCACGCAGCCCCCCTCCAAATATTAAAAAAAGAGGGCAGGCCCAGGGAAAGGGGGCCACGTGGCCCCCTTCCCGTTTTTTAAAATTTTATTAAAAAAAACAAAACTCCTCAGGCCCCGGGGGATGGGGTCCCCGGGGCAAAAAGTGGCAGAGGGAAGGGGGTCACGCAGCCCCCCTCCCAATCAAAAAAAGAAAAACAAAAAAGGACCGGCATCGTGCCGGAGGCTCCGCCCCCCTCCCTGCAGCAGTCTGCAAACGCGCCCCCTGACGCGTTTTGAGAAGGGGAAGTAATTCCCCTTGAATACTGGGGGTCCCTGGGGGCAAACTAGCCCACCAGGAACCTCCAGTATGCGCCAGGGGCTGCGTTGCAGAGAGGTGTACAGAGGCCACGCCCCTTTTTACACCTCTCTGCAACGCAGCTCTGTGGCGCTTTTTGGAAGTACATGGTGGGCTAGTTGGACTCCAGGGACCCTCAGGATTCAAGGGGACTTAATCCCCCAACTTAAAACCTGCCACGGGGCGCGTTTGCACAGTGGTGAAGGGAGGGGGCGGGGCTTCAGGTGACATGTGTGCAAACAGGCCCCGTGGCGTGTTTTAAGTGCTCGCAGTCAAGTTCTCAGATAGGCGTGATGTGTACGTGCTCACTACAATTCATGCTAAGAGCACTTCTCCTGTCACGGTTTGGGGTCAGATGGCCGAAGTCCACAAGCCCACCTGTATACTTGATTACAACAAGTACATGGGCGGAGTGGACAAGAACAACCAGGTTCTTTAGCCATACAATGCGAGTCATAAAACTTGGACTTGGTATAAGAAACTGTTTACTCACCTGATCCAGATGGCAACATACAATGCGTATGTTGTTTATCGTCAGACCACCACAGGAAGACTCATGTCTTTCCTTGACTTTCAGTTGTCTGTGATTGAAAGTCTCACTGCTACAGAAGTAGCAACCTCCACTTCATGTGTTCTGGAGGATGTGCAAGGCTGCAGGAGCGACACTTTGCTGATAAAATTCCTGCAACACCCAAAAAGGAGCGACCATGTCGTCGTTGTAAAGTGTGCTCGATGCAGGGAAAGAGGCAGGAGACTCGTGTTTACTGTCCCCAGTGCCCAAGTAAGCCTGCCTTCTGTTTTCCTACTTTCTTTATGTTGTACCATACTAAAGCAAAATACTGGGAAATTGACTGAGGTGGAGCTGCCAATAGGTAAACCTTTCAATTGGTGTGAATGGATACCTACTGTCTGTGGGCCACTCCTTCACTACGCAAGCAGCTGCCGAATATTTGTTCCTCTACTTCAGGAAATCATGGACTTCTCAACACCTTTATCTGCTTTCAGAACGTGGTAGTTGTTCTGTTCACCAATTGACAAGTGCATTATAGTCCCCATTCTGCACATACTGGTGGACAGAACATACGCCACAGTGTCACGGAGTACCCGTGCTTCACATTCAACCGTTCTTCATAGTTTATGATGTTCTCTTTAGAAAGCTTTTGAAAATTTCCCATGTTTGCCTCATTTTCAAAGGTTGATATGCTCACTAAGTTCAAGATATGGCCTACGGGGATACTCGGACACCCCCCAACTTGCATCATTTTACTCGGGAGACGAAAGGGAACGCTGGGTGGTAGGACATTTGTGCCGCCACGGTGACCCCACACAGAAATGTGTGGAAAAAGTGATTTATTTCAGCTAAATTTGAGGTTTGCAGGGGATTCTGGGTAAGAAAACGTTGGGGGATCCATGCAAGCCATACCTCCCTGGAATTCCCCGGGTGTCTAGTTTTCAGAAATGTGTGGGTTTGGTAGGTTTCCCTAGATGGCCGCCGAGCACGGGGCCAAAAATCCAGGTGACCCCCCTTGCAAAACCAGGCCGTTTTGTGATAGGCAATTTTGATGTCTCCTCAATACATTTTGGGCCCTTGCCTGTCGCGGGTACTTGGGCCACCCACACGAGGGAGGTACCATTTTTATCGGGAGACCAGGGGGAATGCTGGGTGGTAGGAAATTTGTGTCAACCCAGTCATCCCACAACTTTCCGACACAAAAAAGTGTGGAAAAAGTGATTTTTTTCAGCTAAATGTGAGGTTTGCAGGAGATTCTGGGTAGGAAAACGTTGAGGGGTCCACGCAAGCCATACCTCCCTGGAGGTCTAGTTTTGAAAAATGTATAGGTTTGCTAGGTTTCCCTAGGTGCCGGCAGAGCTAGGGTTCAAAATATACAGCTAGGACCTTCGGAAAAAAAGGGTCAGTTTTCACTGTGGAAATGTGGTGTGTCCATGTTGCGTTTTGGGCCGTTTCCTGTCACGGGCACTGGGCCTATCCACACGAGTGAGGTACCATTTTTATCGGGAGACCTGGGGGAATGCTGGGTGGTAGGAAATTTGTGTCAGCCTGGTGATCCCACAACTTTCCCACACAAAAATGTGTGGAAAAAGTGATTTTTTTCAGCTACATTTGAGGTTTTCAGGGGATTCTGGGTAAGAAAACATTGGGCGATCCACGCAAGCCATACTTACCTAGAATCCCCCTGGTGTCTAGTTTTCAGAAATGTATGGGTTTGGTAGGTTTCCCTAGATGGCCGCTGAGCACGGGGCCAAAAACCCAGGTGACCCCCCTTGCAAAACCAGGTCGTTTTGTGATAGGCAATTTTGATGTCTCCTCAATACGTTTTGGGCCCTTGCCTGTCGCGGGTACTTGGGCCACTCACACGAGGGAGGTACCATTTTTATCGGGAGACCTGGGGGAATGCTGGGTGGTAGGAAATTTGTGTCAACCCAGTGATCCCACAACTTTCCGACACAAAAAAGTGTGGAAAAAGTGATTTTTTTCAGCTAAATGTGAGGTTTGCAGGAGATTCTGGGTAGGAAAACGTTGAGGGGTCCACGCAAGCCATACCTCCCTGGAGGTCTAGTTTTGAAAAATGTATAGGTTTGCTAGGTTTCCCTAGGTGCCGGCAGAGCTAGGGTTCAAAATATACAGCTAGGACCTTCGGAAAAAAAGGGTCAGTTTTCACTGTGGAAATGTGGTGTGTCCATGTTGCGTTTTGGGCCGTTTCCTGTCACGGGCACTAGGCCTATCCACACGAGTGAGGTACCATTTTTATCGGGAGACCTGGGGGAATGCTGGGTGGTAGGAAATTTGTGTCAGCCTGGTGATCTCACAACTTTCCCACACAAAAATGTGTGGAAAAAGTGATTTTTTTCAGCTACATTTGAGGTTTTCAGGGGATTCTGGGTAAGAAAACATTGGGCGATCCACGCAAGCCATACTTACCTAGAATCCCCCGGGTGTCTAGTTTTCAGAAATGTATGGGTTTGGTAGGTTTCCCTAGATGGCCGCTGAGCACGGGGCCAAAAACCCAGGTGACCCCCCTCGCAAAACCAGGTCGTTTTGTGATAGGCAATTTTGATGTCTCCTCAATACGTTTTGGGCCCTTGCCTGTCGCGGGTACTTGG
Organism: Calotriton arnoldi; assembly: GCA_963921515.1. Lineage (NCBI taxonomy): Eukaryota > Metazoa > Chordata > Amphibia > Caudata > Salamandridae > Calotriton > Calotriton arnoldi. The sequence continues at coordinate 658,931 of CAWUFW010010254.1, read as the reverse complement.
GCCACCCACACGAGGGAGGTACCATTTTTATCGGGAGACCTGGGGGAACGCTGGGTGGTAGGAAATTTGTGTCAGCCCGGTGATCCCACAACTCTCCCACACAAAAATGCAAGCCATACCTCCCTGGAGTCCCCTGGGGGTCTAGTTTTCAAAAATGTATAGGTTTGCTAGGTTTCCCTAGGTGCCGGTAGAGCTAGGGTTCAAAATCTACAGCTAGGCACTTTGCAAAAAAAGGGTCCATTTTCACTGTGGAAATGTGGTGTGTCCACGTTGCGTTTTGGGCCGTTTCCTGTCACGGGCACTAGGCCTACCCACACAAGTGAGGTACTGTTTTTCTTGGAAGACTTTGGGGAATGCGGGGTGGGTGGAAGTTTGTGGATCCACGCACATTCCAGAACTTTCCACCACAGAAATGTGAGGAAAATGTGTTTTTTTTTTTACAAATTTTGAGGTTTGCCAGGGATTCTGGGTAACAGAACCTAGTGAGAGCCAGAAAAGTCACCCCATCCTGGATTACCCTGGGTGATTAGTTTTCAAAAATGTATAGGTTTGCTAGGTTTCCCTAGGTGCCGGCAGAGCTAGGGTTCAAAATCTAGAGCTAGGCACTTTGCAAAAAAAGGGTCCGTTTTCACTGTGGAAATGTGGTGTGTCAACGTTGCGTTTTGGGCCGTTTCCTGTTGCGGGCCCTAGGCCTACCCACACAAGTGAGGTACCATTCTTCTAGGAAGACTTTGGGAATTTCGGGGTGGGTGGCATTTTGTGGATCCACGCAGATTCCAGAACTTTCCACCACAGAAATGTGAGGAAAATGTGCTTTTTTTGACAAATTGTGAGGTTTGCAAGGGATTCCGGGGAACAGAACCTAGTGAGAGTCAGACAAGTCACCCCATCCTGGATTACCCTCTGTGTTTAGTTTTCAAAAATGTATAGGTTTGCTAGGTTTCCCTAGGTGCCTTCAGAGCTAGGGTTCAAAATCTACAGCTAGGCACTTTGGAAAAAAAGGGTCCGTTTTCACTGCGGAAATGTGGTGTGTCCACGTTGCGTTTTGGGCCGTTTCCTGTCACGGGCACTAGGCCTACCCACCCAAGTCAGGTACCCTTTTTCTCAGAAGACTTTAGGGAATGCGGGTGGGTGGAATTTTGTGGATCCACGCACATTCCAGAACTTTCCACCACAGAAATGTGAGGAACATTTGTTTTTTGTGAAAACTTTTGAGGTTTGGAAGGGATTCTGGATAACAAAACCTGGTGAGAGTCAGACAAGTCACCCCATCCTGGATTTACCTGGGTGTCTAGCTTTCAAATATGTATAGGTTTGCTAGGTTTCCAAAGGTGCCCGCAGAGCTAGGGTTCAAAATCTACAGCTAGGCACTTTGCAAAAAAAGGGTCCATTTTCACTGTGGAAATGTGGTGTGTCCATGTTGCGTTTTGGGCCATTTCCTGTTGCGGGCACTAGGCCTACCCACTCAAGTGAGGTACCATTTTTCTTGGAAGACTTTGGGGAATGCGGGGTGGGTGGAATTTTGTGGATCCACACAGATTCCAGAACTTTCCACCACAGAAATGTGAGGAAAATGTGTTTTGTTTGACACATTTTGAGGTTTGCAAGGGATTCTGGGTAACAGAACTTGGTGAGAGCCAGACACGTCACCCAATCCTGGATTCCCCTGGGTGTCAAGTTTTCAAAAATGTATAGGTTTTCTAGGTTTCCCTAGGTGCGGGTAGAGCTAAGGTTCAAAATCTACAGCTAGGCACTTTGCAAAAAAAGCGGCCGTTTTCACTGTGGAAATGTGGTGTGTCCACGTTGCGTTTTGGGCCATTTCCTGTTGCAGGCACTAGGCCTACGCACACAAGTGAGGTACTATTTTTCTCGGAAGACTTTGGGAAATGCAGGGTGGGTGGCATTTTGTGGATCTACGCACATTCCAGACCTTTCCACCACAGAAATGTGAGGAAAATGTGGTTTTTTGGACAAATTTTGAGGTTTGCAAGGGATTCTGGGTAACAGAACCTTGTGCGAGCCAGACAAGTCACCCCATCCTAGATTACCCTGGGTGTTTAGTTTTCAAAAATGTATAGGTTTGCTAGGTTTTCCTAGGTGCCGGCAGAGCTAGGGTTCAAAATCTACAGCTAGGCACTTTGTAAAAAAAGGTTCTGTTTTCACTGTGGAAATGTGGTGTGTCCACGTTGCGTTTTGGTCCGTTTCCTGTCACGGGCACTAGGTCTACCCACACAAGTGAGGTACCATTTTTCTCGGAAGACTTTGGGAAATGCGGGGTGGGTGGAATTTTGTGGATACACGCAGATTCCAGAACTTTCCATCACAGAAATGTGAGGAAAATGTGTTTTTTTTGACAAATTGTGAGGTTTGCAAGGGATTCTGGGGAACAGAACCTAGTGAGTCAGACAAGTCACCCCATCCTGGATTACCCTCTGTGTTTAGTTTTCAAAAATGTATAGGTTTGCTAGGTTTCCCTAGGTGCCTTCAGAGCTAGGGTTCAAAATCTACAGCTAGGCACTTTGGAAAAAAAGGTTCAGTTTTCACTGTGGAAATGTGGTGTGTCCACGTTGCGTTTTGGTCCGTTTCCTGTTGCGTGCACTAGGTCTACCCACACAAGTGAGATACCATTTTTCTCGGAAGACTTTGGGAAATGCGGGGTGGGTGGAATTTTGTGGATCCACGCAGATTCCAGAACTTTCCATCACAGAAATGTGAGGAAAATGTGTTTTTTTTTTACACATTTTGAGGTTTGCCAGGGATTCTGGGTAACAGAACCTAGTGAGAGCCAGAAAAGTCACCCCATCCTGGATTACCCTGGGTGTTTAGTTTTAAAAAATGTATAGGTTTGCTACGTTTCCCTAGGTGTCGGCAGAGCTAGGGTTCAAAATCTACAGCTAGGCACTTTGCAAAAAAAGGGTCCGTTTTCACTGTGGAAATGTGGTGTGTCCACGTTGCGTTTTGGGCCGTTTCCTGTTGCGGGCCCTAGGCCTACCCACACAAGTGAGGTGTCATTCTTCTCGGAAGACTTTGGGGAATGCGGGGTGGGTGGCATTTTGTGGATCCACGCAGATTCCAGAACTTTCCACCACAGAAATGTGAGGAAAATGTATTTTTTGGGACAAATTGTGAGGTTTGCAAGGGATTCTGGGGAACAGAACCTAGTGAGAGTCAGACAAGTCACCCCATCCTGGATTCCCCTGGGTGTTTAGTTTTCAAAAATGTATAGCTTTGCTAGGTTTCCCTAGGTGCCTTCAGAGCTAGGGTTCAAAATCTACAGCTAGGCACTTTGGAAAAAAAGGGTCCGTTTTCACTGTGGAAATGTGGTGTGTCCACGTTGCGTTTTGGGCCGTTTCCTGTTGCGGGCCCTAGGCCTACCCACACAAGTGAGGTATCATTCTTCTCGGAAGACTTTGGGGAATGCGGGGTGGGTGGCATTTTGTGGATCCACGCAGATTCCAGAACTTTCCACCACAGAAATGTGAGGAAAATGTGTTTTTTTTGACAAATTGTGAGGTTTGCAAGGGATTCTGGGGAACAGAACCTAGTGAGAGTCAGACAAGTCACCCCATCCTGGATTCCCCTGGGTGTTTAGTTTTCAAAAATGTATAGGTTTGCTAGGTTTCCCTAGGTGCCTTCAGAGCTAGGGTTCAAAATCTACAGCTAGGCACTTTGGAAAAAAAGGGTCCGTTTTCACTGCTGAAATGTGGTGTGTCCACGTTGCGTTTTGGGCCGTTTCCTGTCATGTGCACTAGGCCTACCCACCCAAGTGAGGTACCATTTTTCTCGGCAGACTTTAGGGAATGCGGGTGGGTGGAAATTTGTGGATCCACGCACATTCCAGAACTTTCCACCACAGAAATGTGAGGAAAATTTGTTTTTTGTGAAAAATGTTGAGGTTTGGAAGGGATTCTGGATAACAAAACCTGGTGAGAGTCAGACAAGTCACCCCATCCTGGATTTACCTGGGTGTCTAGGTTTCAAAAATATATAGGTTTGCTAGGTTTCCATAGGTGCCCGCAGAGCTAAGGTTCAAAATCTACAGCTAGGCACTTTGCAAAAAAAGGGTCAGTTTTCACTGTGGAAATGTGGTGTGTCCATGTTGCGTTTTGGGCCGTTTCCTGTTGCGGGCACTAGGCCTACCCACTCAAGTGAGGTACCATTTTTCTTGGAAGACTTTGGGGAATGCGGGGTGGGTGGAATTTTGTGGATCCACGCAGATTCCAGAAGTTTCCACCACAGAAATGTGAGGAAAATGTGTTTTGTGGGACAAATTTTGAGGTTTGCAAGGGATTCTGGGTAACAGAACTTGGTGAGAGCCAGACAAGTCACCCAATCCTGGATTCCCCTGGGTGTTTAGTTTTCCAAAATGTATAGGTTTGCTAGGTTTCCCTAGGTGCGGGTAGAGCTAGGGTTCAAAATCTACAGCTAGGCACTTTGCAAAAAAAGCGTCTGTTTTCACTGTGGAAATGTGGTGTGTCCACGTTGCGTTTTGGGCCGTTTCCTGTCACAGGCACTAGGTCTACCCACACAAGTGAGGTACCATTTTTCTCGGAAGAGTTTGGGGAATGCGGGGTGGGTGGAATTTTGTGGATCCATGCAGATTCCAGACCTTTCCACCACAGAAATGTGAGGAAAATGTGTTTTGTTTGACAAATTTTGAGGTTTGCAAGGGATTCTGGGTAACAGAACCTAGTGAGAGCCAGAAAAGTCACCCCATCCTGGATTACCCTGGGTGTTTAGTTTTAAAAAATGTATAGGTTTGCTACGTTTCCCTAGGTGCCGGCAGAGCTAGGGTTCAAAATCCTCAGCTAGGCACTTTGCAAAAAAAGGGTCCGTGTTCACTGTGGAAATGCGGTGTGTCCATGTTGTGTTTTGGGTCGTTTCCTGTTGCGGGCACTAGGCCTACCCACACAAGTGAGGTACCATTTTTCTTGGAAGACTTTGCGGAATGCGGGGTGGGTGGAATTTTGTGGATCCACGCAGATTCCAGAACTTTCCACCACAGAATTGTGAGGAAAATGTGGTTTGTTTTACCAATTCTGAGGTTTGCAAGGGATTTTGGGTAACAGAACTTGGTGAGAGGCAGACAAGTCACCCCATCCTGGATTCCCCTGGGTGTCTAGTTTTAAAAAATGTATAGGTTTGCTAGGTTTCCTTAAGTGCAGGTAGAGCTAGGGTTCAAAATGTACAGCTAGGCACTTTGCAAAAAAAGGGTCCGTTTTCACTGTGGAAATGTGGTGTGTCCACGTTGCGTTTTGGGCCGTTTCCTGTCGCGGGCACTAGGTCTACCCACACAAGTGAGGTGCCATTCTTCTCGGAAGACTTTGGGGAATGCGGGGTGCGTGGCATTTTGTGGATCCACGCATATTCCAGAACTTTCCACCACAGAAATGTGAGAAAAATGTGTTTTTTTTTTACAGATTTTGAGGTTTGCAAGGGATTCTGGGGAACAGAACCTAGTGAGAGTCAGACAAGTCCCCCCATCCTGGATTACCCTGGGTTTTTAGTGTTAAAAAATGTATAGGTTTGCTAGGTTTCCCTAGGTGCCGGCAGAGCTAGGGTTCAAAATCTACAGCTAGGCACTTTGTAAAAAAAGGGTCCGTTTTCACTGTGAAAATGTGGTGTGTCCACGTTGTGTTTTGGGCTGATTCCTGTTGCGGGCACTAGGCCTACCTACACAAGTGAGGTACCATTTTTCTCGGAAGACTTTGGGTAATACGGGGTGGGTGGAATTTTGTGGATCCAAGCAGATTCCAGAACTTTCCACCACAGAAATGTGAGGAAAATGTGTTTTTCTTGACAAATTGTGAGGTTTGCAAGGGATTCTGAGTAACAGAACCTGGTGAGAGCCAGACAAGTCACCCCATCCTGGATTCCCCTGGGTGTCTAGCTTTCTAAAATGTATTGGTTTGCTAGGTTTCCCATAGGTGCCGGCAGAGCTAGGGTTCAAAATCTACAGGTAGGCACTTTGCAAAAAAAGGGTCAGATTTCACTGTGAAAATGTGGTGTGTCCACGTTGCATTTTGGGCCTTTTCCTGTCGCGGGAACTACACCTACCCACACAAGAGAGGTACCATTTTTATCAGGAGACTTAGGGGAATACAAAATTGTAGACCAACAGTTATTACCTATTGACTTTCAATGCATTTCTGCCTTCCAAACATAAGACAATGTGTAAAAAAGAAGTCACTTTGAAAAATGACCTATAATTCACATCCTGGTATGGGTACCCACAATTTCGGAGATGTGCAAATAGCTACTGTTTATAAACTCTATATTGTGTTCCCATTACAGAAATACATAGGTGACTTTCATACTTATTTTTCCCTGATTGTATTTTCCCAAATGAATTGCTGTATACCTGGTACACAATAAAAAACTATTGCAAGACGCTGCTCAGTTATTGGCTCTGGGTTCCTCGGGTTCTTGGTAAACCTACAAGTCCTATATATCCCTACAACCAGAAGGGTCCAGGCAATGTAACGGTATATTGCTTCCAAACATCTGTCATACTTAGTAGAAGTTGCAGGTGAAAACGTTGGCACAAATGGCTTTTTTTTTTAACTCATTTTAAAAACAAATCTATTTTCAACTGTTAGTTTCTATACGAAAACGTTGAAGGATCTACACAAATGACCCCTTGCTGAATTCAAAATATTGTCTACTTTTCAGAAATGTATTGCTTTCCAGGATCCATTATTGCTTTCATACCCATTTTTACCATTCACTGGAAGGAGGTTGAAAGCACAAAAAATAGCAAAAATAGGCTAAGTCCCAGAAAAATGACAAAACTGTGTAAAACATTTTTGTTTTCTGACAAAAGTCTGCTTGTCCCTGAAGATGGTAATTTCAGCACCACAACCCTTTTGTTGATACCATTTGCAGGGAAAAAAACCAGACGCTTTCATCTGTAGCCCTTTTTCCCAATTTTCCCCCCAAAAACTGAATTTAGCTGTATTTTGGCTAATTTCTGGGTCCCCTCTAGGGGAATCAACAAACCCTGGGTACCTTTAAAATCCCCATGATGTTGGAAGAAAAGGACGCAAATTTGGCGTGGATACCTTATGTGGTCAAAAAGTTACAGTGGCCTAAGTGCGAACTACCCCAAATAGCCAAAAAAAGGGCTCAGCACTGGGGGAGGGGGGGGGAGGCCCAGCAGTTAAGGGGTTAAATAAGCATTTCAAACTTCCTTCATATCTCTTTCATATCTCATTGTGAATGACTATGAGTGAGTGAGCAAAAAGGAGTGTCCTGTCACCGCGATCCCTGAGAGGGTCTGGAGTGTTGTGTTCTGGGGTGTCAATTCACTTGTTCCTCTGATTAAGAGTAGGAGTGCAAGTGATACAATATAGCTAATCGGACTCGGGCTCATGGTACTGAGGTGATATAGTGACTCAGTCCCTAACTACTGATGTTCTAGGCTCCCAAGCATAGTTCTGTTCCTGAGCAGAATCCCTGCAACATGAGTAAGAAGCTGCAAAGAAAACAGACACTGATAGTGATTCAGGGGATGATATTCTGGATGCTTTATTGGCTTTGCGTTCTGCACCATATGTGGCCCCTACAACAAATACTGATAGTGATGCAACTACTATTATTGTTACAATGGCTACAGCCCCTGGGGAAGCTAAAATAATTCAGATTGGTAGACCATTTCCAGCACTTCAAATTGCACCTGCACCTCTTGAAGTGGCTCACTGTCATGGTGTAAACAAAAGCAAAAACAACAATTGATGGACAGAATGCAGAACAATGTCATACATTCACCCCAGTACAGAGATCTGGGCCTAAATCCATCGTTTTTTTGCTCACCATGCCATTCCAGTTTGAACCCAGCCATATGCAAATCAGTCTTGACCCTGTGCCCTATGGGAACAGTCCAGCCCGAACTGCCAGGCCAGGTCCTCCCTGGACTGGAAACAAGCATCCTAGGACCGGTTTCGGGGTTTCACCCTCTTCAGCCAGGATAGCTTGACTCCAGCGGCATGGAGAGCACGGGACCCACGTCTGGGCATACCCGTCCCACTCGGGGTGACAAATGCAAAAACAACAATTGATGGACAGAATGCAGAACAATGTCATACATTCACCACAGTACAGAGATCTGGGCCTAAATCCATCGTTTTTGCTCACCATGCCATTCCAGTTTGAACCCAGCCATATGCAAATCAGTCTTGACCCTGTGCCCTATGGGAACAGTCCAGCCCGAACTGCCAGGCCAGGTCCTCCCTGGACTGGAAACAAGCATCCTAGGACCGGTTTCGGGGTTTCACCCTCTTCAGCCAGGATAGCTTGACTCCAGCGGCATGGAGAGCACGGGACCCACGTCTGGGCATACCCGTCCCACTCGGGGTGACAAATGCAAAAACAACAATTGATGGACAGAATGCAGAACAATGTCATACATTCACTCCAGTACAGAGATCTGGGCCTAAATCCATCGTTTTTTGCTCACCATGCCATTCCAGTTTGAACCCAGCCATATGCAAATCAGTCTTGACCCTGTGCCCTATGGGAACAGTCCAGCCCGAACTGCCAGGCCAGGTCCTCCCTGGACTGGAAACAAGCATCCTAGGACCGGTTTCGGGGTTTCACCCCTCTTCAGCCAGGATAGCTTGACCCCAGCGGCATGGAGAGCACGGGACCCACGTCTGGGCATACCCGTCCCACTCGGGGTGACAAATGCAAAAACAACAATTGATGGACAGAATGCAGAACAATGTCATACATTCACCCCAGTACAGAGATCTGGGCCTAAATCCATCGTTTTTTTGCTCACCATGCCATTCCAGTTTGAACCCAGCCATATGCAAATCAGTCTTGACCCTGTGCCCTATGGGAACAGTCCAGCCCGAACTGCCAGGCCAGGTCCTCCCTGGACTGGAAACAAGCATCCTAGGACCGGTTTCGGGGTTTCACCCCTCTTCAGCCAGGATAGCTTGACTCCAGCGGCATGGAGAGCACGGGACCCACGTCTGGGCATACCCGTCCCACTCGGGGTGACAAATGCAAAAACAACAATTGATGGACAGAATGCAGAACAATGTCATACATTTACCCCATTACAGAGATCTGGGCCTAAATCCATCGTTTTTTTGCTCACCATGCCATTCCAGTTTGAACCCAGCCATATGCAAATCAGTCTTGACCCTGTGCCCTATGGGAACAGTCCAGCCCGAACTGCCAGGCCAGGTCCTCCCTGGACTGGAAACAAGCATCCTAGGACCGGTTTCGGGGGTTCACCCCTCTTCAGCCAGGATAGCTTGACTCCAGCGGCATGGAGAGCACGGGACCCACGTCTGGGCATACCCGTCCCACTCGGGGTGACAAATGCAAAAACAACAATTGATGGACAGAATGCAGAACAATGTCATACATTCACCCCAGTACAGAGATCTGGGCCTAAATCCATCGTTTTTTTGCTCACCATGCCATTCCAGTTTGAACCCAGCCATATGCAAATCAGTCTTGACCCTGTGCCCTATGGGAACAGTCCAGCCCGAACTTCCAGGCCAGGTCCTCCCTGGACTGGAAACAAGCATCCTAGGACCGGTTTCGGGGTTTCACCCCTCTTCAGCCAGGATAGCTTGACTCCAGCGGCATGGAGAGCACGGGACCCACGTCTGGGCATACCCGTCCCACTCGGGGTGACAAATGCAAAAACAACAATTGATGGACAGAATGCAGAACAATGTCATACATTCACCCCAGTACAGAGATCTGGGCCTAAATCCATCGTTTTTTTGCTCACCATGCCATTCCAGTTTGAACCCAGCCATATGCAAATCAGTCTTGACCCTGTGCCCTATGGGAACAGTCCAGCCCGAACTGCCAGGCCAGGTCCTCCCTGGACTGGAAACAAGCATCCTAGGACCGGTTTCGGTGTTTCACCCCTCTTCAGCCAGGATAGCTTGACTCCAGCGGCATGGAGAGCACGGGACCCATGTCTGGGCATACCCGTCCCACTCGGGGTGACAAATGCAAAAACAACAATTGATGGACAGAATGCAGAACAATGTCATACATTCACCCCAGTACAGAGATCTGGGCCTAAATCCATCGTTTTTTTGCTCACCATGCCATTCCAGTTTGAACCCAGCCATATGCAAATCAGTCTTGACCCTGTGCCCTATGGGAACAGTCCAGCCCGAACTGCCAGGCCAGGTCCTCCCTGGACTGGAAACAAGCATCCTAGGACCGGTTTCGGGGTTTCACCCCTCTTCAGCCAGGATAGCTTGACTCCAGCGGCATGGAGAGCACGGGACCCACGTCTGGGCATACCCGTCCCACTCGGGGTGACAAATGCAAAAACAACAATTGATGGACAGAATGCAGAACAATGTCATACATTCACCCCAGTACAGAGATCTGGGCCTAAATCCATCGTTTTTTGCTCACCATGCCATTCCAGTTTGAACCCAGCCATATGCAAATCAGTCTTGACCCTGTGCCCTATGGGAACAGTCCAGCCCGAACTGCCAGGCCAGGTCCTCCTGGACTGGAAACAAGCATCCTAGGACCGGTTTCGGGGTTTCACCCTCTTCAGCCAGGATAGCTTGACTCCAGCGGCATGGAGAGCACGGGACCCACGTCTGGGCATACCCGTCCCACTCGGGGTGACAAATGCAAAAACAACAATTGATGGACAGAATGCAGAACAATGTCATACATTCACCCCAGTACAGAGATCTGGGCCTAAATCCATCGTTTTTTTGCTCACCATGCCATTCCAGTTCGAACCCAGCCATATACAAATCAGTCTTGACCCTGCGCCCTATGGGAACAGTCCAGCCCGAACTGCCAGGCCAGGTCCTCCCTGGACTGGAAACAAGCATCCTAGGACCGATTTCGGGGTTTCACCCCTCTTCAGCCAGGATAGCTTGACTCCAGCGGCATGGAGAGCACGGGACCCACGTCTGGGCATACCCGTCCCACTCGGGTGACAAATGCAAAAACAACAATTGATGGACAGAATGCAGAACAATGTCATACATTCACCCCAGTACAGAGATCTGGGCCTAAATCCATCGTTTTTTTGCTCACCATGCCATTCCAGTTTGAACCCAGCCATATGCAAATCAGTCTTGACCCTGTGCCCTATGGGAACAGTCCAGCCCGAACTGCCAGGCCAGGTCCTCCCTGGACTGGAAACAAGCATCCTAGGACCGGTTTCGGGGTTTCACCCCTCTTCAGCCAGGATAGCTTGACTCCAGCGGCATGGAGAGCACGGGACCCACGTCTGGGCATACCCGTCCCACTCGGGGTGACAAATGCAAAAACAAGAATTGATGGACAGAATGCAGAACAGTGTCATACATTCACCCCAGTACAGAGATCTGGGCCTAAATCCATCGTTTTTTTGCTCACCATGCCATTCCAGTTTGAACCCAGCCATATGCAAATCAGTCTTGACCCTGTGCCCTATGGGAACAGTCCAGCCCGAACTGCCAGGCCAGGTCCTCCCTGGACTGGAAACAAGCATCCTAGGACCGGTTTCGGGGTTTCACCCCTCTTCAGCCAGGATAGCTTGACTCCAGCGGCATGGAGAGCACGGGACCCACGTCTGGGCATACCCGTCCCACTCGGGGTGACAAATGCAAAAACAACAATTGATGGACAGAATGCAGAACAATGTCATACATTCACCCCAGTACAGAGATCTGGGCCTAAATCCATCGTTTTTTGCTCACCATGCCATTCCAGTTTGAACCCAGCCATATGCAAATCAGTCTTGACCCTGTGCCCTATGGGAACAGTCCAGCCCGAACTGCCAGGCCAGGTCCTCCCTGGACTGGAAACAAGCATCCTAGGACCGGTTTCGGGGTTTCACCCCTCTTCAGCCAGGATAGCTTGACTCCAGCGGCATGGAGAGCACGGGACCCACATCTGGGCATACCCGTCCCACTCGGGGTGACAAATGCAAAAACAACAATTGATGGACAGAATGCAGAACAATGTCATACATTCACCCCACTACAGAGATCTGGGCCTAAATCCATCGTTTTTTTGCTCACCATGCCATTCCAGTTCGAACCCAGCCATATACAAATCAGTCTTGACCCTGCGCCCTATGGGAACAGTCCAGCCCGAACTGCCAGGCCAGGTCCTCCCTGGACTGGAAACAAGCATCCTAGGACCGGTTTCGGGGTTTCACCCCTCTTCAGCCAGGATAGCTTGACTCCAGCGGCATGGAGAGCACGGGACCCACGTCTGGGCATACCCGTCCCACTCGGGGTGACAAATGCAAAAACAACAATTGATGGACAGAATGCAGAACAATGTCATACATTCACCCCAGTACAGAGATCTGGGCCTAAATCCATCGTTATTTTGCTCACCATGCCATTCCAGTTTGAACCCAGCCATATGCAAATCAGTCTTGACCCTGTACCCTATGGGAACAGTCCAGCCCGAACTGCCAGGCCAGGTCCTCCCTGGACTGGAAACAAGCATCCTAGGACCGGTTTCGGGGTTTCACCCCTCTTCAGCCAGGATAGCTTGACTCCAGCGGCATGGAGAGCACGGGACCCACGTCTGGGCATACCCGTCCCACTCGGGGTGACAAATGCAAAAACAACAATTGATGGACAGAATGCAGAACAATGTCATACATCACCCCAGTACAGAGATCTGGGCCTAAATCCATCGTTTTTTTGCTCACCATGCCATTCCAGTTTGAACCCAGCCATATGCAAATCAGTCTTGACCCTGTGCCCTATGGGAACAGTCCAGTCCGAACTGCCAGGCCAGGTCCTCCCTGGACTGGCAACAAGCATCCTAGGACCGGTTTCGGGGTTTCACCCCCCTTCAGCCAGGATAGCTTGACTCCAGCGGCATGGAGAGCACGGGACCCACGTCTGGGCATACCCGTCCCACTCGGGGTGACAAATGCAAAAACAACAATTGATGGACAGAATGCAGAACAATGTCATACATTCACCCCAGTACAGAGATCTGGGCCTAAATCCATCGTTTTTTGCTCACCATGCCATTCCAGTTTGAACCCAGCCATATGCAAATCAGTCTTGACCCTGTGCCCTATGGGAACAGTCCAGCCTGAACTGCCAGGCCAGGTCCTCCCTGGACTGGAAACAAGCATCCTAGGACCGGTTTCGGGGTTTCACCCCTCTTCAGCCAGGATAGCTTGACTCCAGCGGCATGGAGAGCACGGGACCCACTTCTGGGCATACCCGTCCCACTCGGGGTGACAAATGCAAAAACAACAATTGATGGACAGAATGCAGAACAATGTCATACATTCACCCCAGTACAGAGATCTGGGCCTAAATCCATCGTTTTTTTGCTCACCATGCCATTCCAGTTTGAACCCAGCCATATGCAAATCAGTCTTGACCCTGTGCCCTATGGGAACAGTCCAGCCCGAACTGCCAGGCCAGGTCCTCCCTGGACTGGAAACAAGCATCCTAGGACCGGTTTCGGGGTTTCACCCCTCTTCAGCCAGGATAGCTTGACTCCAGCGGCATGGAGAGCACGGGACCCACGTCTGGGCATACCCGTCCCACTCGGGGTGACAAATGCAAAAACAACAATTGATGGACAGAATGCAGAACAATGTCATACATTCACCCCAGTACAGAGATCTGCGCCTAAATCCATCGTTTTTTTGCTCACCATGCCATTCCAGTTTGAACCCAGCCATATGCAAATCAGTCTTGACCCTGTGCCCTATGGGAACAGTCCAGCCCAAACTGCCAGGCCAGGTCCTCCCTGGACTGGAAACAAGCATCCTAGGACCGGTTTCGGGGTTTCACCCCTCTTCAGCCAGGATAGCTTGACTCCAGCGGCATGGAGAGCATATGGCCATGTCTGAACTGGGGTGGCGGAGTGAGCTAAAGAATGATGATGGATTAAACCCAGATCAGTTGACTGGGGGTGAGTGCTTGCAATGTTCAACACTCCGTCCATCATCTCCTTTGATTTTGCTATGTTCGCCCTAAGTTGGCAGGGTATGCCCAGACGTGGGTCCCTTGCTCACTTTGCCACTGGATTCAAAATAGCCTGGCTGATGACGGCTGTAAGCCAGAAACCGGTCCCAGGATGCTTGTTTCCGGTCCAGGGAAGACATGGCTTGGCAGTTCGGGCTGGACTGTTCCCATGAGGCACAGGGTCAGACTGATTTGCATATGGCCATGTCTGAACTGGGGTGGCGGAGTGAGCTAAAGAATGATGATGGATTAAACCCAGATCAGTTGACTGGGGGTGAGTGCTTGCAATGTTCAACACTCCGTCCATCATCTCCTTTGGTTTTGCTATGTTCGCCCTAAGTTGGCAGGGTATGCCCAGACGTGGGTCCCTTGCTCACTTTGCCACTGGATTCAAGATAGCCTGGCTGATGACGGCTGTAAGCCAGAAACCGGTCCCAGGATGCTTGTTTCGGTCCAGGGAAGACATGGCTTGGCAGTTCGGGCTGGACTGTTCCCATGAGGCACAGGGTCAGACTGATTTGCATATGGCCATGTCTCAACTGGGGTGGCGGAGTGAGCTAAAGAATGATGATGGATTAAACCCAGATCAGTTGACTGGGGGTGAGTGCTTGCAATGTTCAACACTCCGTCCATCATCTCCTTTGGTTTTGCTATGTTCGCCCTAAGTTGGCAGGGTATGCCCAGACGTGGGTCCCTTGCTCACTTTGCCACTGGATTCAAGATAGCCTGTCTGATGACGGCTGTAAGCCAGAAACCGGTCCCAGGATGCTTGTTTCCGGTCCAGGGAAGACATGGCTTGGCAGTTCGGGCTGGACTGTTCCCATGAGGCACAGGGTCAGACTGATTTGCATATGGCCATGTCTGAACTGGGGTGGCGGAGTGAGCTAAAGAATGAAGATGGATTAAACCCAGAACAGTTGACTGGGGGTGAGTGCTTGCAAAGTTCAACACTCCGTCCATCATCTCCTTTGGTTTTGCTATGTTCGCCCTAAGTTGGCAGGGTATGCCCAGACGTGGGTCCCTTGCTCACTTTGCCACTGGATTCAAGATAGCCTGGCTGATGACGGCTGTAAGCCAGAAACCGGTCCCAGGATGCTTGTTTCCGGTCCAGGGAAGACATGGCTTGGCAGTTCGGGCAGGACTGTTCCCATGAGGCACAGGGTCAGACTGATTAGCATATGGCCATGTCTGAACTGGGGTGGCGGATTGAGCTAAAGAATGATGATGGATTAAACCCAGATCAGTTGACTGGGGGTGAGTGCTTGCAATGTTCAACACTCCGTCCATCATCTCCTTTGGTTTTGCTGTAAACAAAAGGGCACTTGTTCAATTACAACAAACAGTAAATTATTTTGTAATAAAAGGTTCAGATCTTTGAAAGATCCAGTTTTATGTCATACAAACATTTTAAAATGTATGTGATATGACTTTATTCAGATATTTCTAACAAATATTCAAATCTGTGTACTAAAGTATTAGGAATATAAGTGAGGAATTGAAAAGATTGTTTGTCTGTGTAACAAAATTGATTGTAATTTATGAATGCACAACTTTTAACATAAAAAAAAAAAAAAATGAATAAAGATCTTTTTTAATGCAATGAGGAAATCTATGCATTGCTTACCCATTAGATCTAGTTGAATATACTTCTCTTCTTGAGTGTAAAAAAGGTTTTGATTCAGTGTACACTGTTTTTGTTTATAAAGTGAACTATTAATTAACAGCACATAAGGGATCCCTTGTTTTTTAAGTTCTTAACTACCCAGTCCCTTCTTGGCTTAATTGGGGTGACTCTCTCATTTTTGAGGTCACTGTCATGGTGGACATCGCTCCTGGCCTTATCTCTGCTCCCAACATCCTCGTTGTTTCCTTTGTCCCATTTTTTCTCCCTTCCTGACCCTCGAGTAATGTACTAAGGATCTTAGCCCCCGAGCACTGTACCAATAATCTCAGCTCCCACCACTGTACATAGGTAATATAGGCCCTTCCATCTCAGAACCTGAGGACAATATGCTTTCATGAGGGGGTATTGCACACTCTTGCGTGTTGCATCCTGTGCCTTCTACTGTTTACAGAATTTGCCAAAGTCCTGCAAGGTTTCCTCTTTTCGCAAGACTTAGGCAAATCCTGGTAGCCATAATGGGAGTGGTTATATTTAAACCACGCCTAACTCTGACTGCGAGCTTTGCCTCAAGTGTCCAGCTCAAGATGAGATCGAAAATCCTTTTCTGAAGCTGCTCCTATTCTCCAAAGCGCTGTATGCTCTTGCCACATTCAAGTGTCTTCACTGCAGCCTACAGAAACACCGTCATGCCCAACACTTACAAGAGAAAGGGAGGCATTAATGAAAAGGCAAGAAAGAAAAAACAAAAACACCTTGCGAGGTACTGTTAGGCTATTTTCAGTGCATACCAAAGAACCTTGAATAGAACGAATTGCAAATCAAGACTTTTGAATGCAACACAATATAATAGGCCAATCCAACTTAGCTGTGTGACTTAGCAAAGTTCAGAGACTTAGATGCCTCCTCTTGAGTTGAATAGGTGTTTAGAGTGTTAGTGTCAACTCTTCGCGGAGGGTTGTGGTGCAGCAGCCAGAGCGGCTGACTCCGGATTAAGGAGATCATGGTTCGATCCCCAACACCGGCAGCAGCTTAGCTCAGCATCATGTCACTCTGGGAAAAAGCTCACTTAACTGCCCCGATGGCCCCCAGTGCCTTGAAACCTTAAGGGGTAATATGTTTGAGCTTTACAAATATGGATTATTATTATTATTCATCAAAACAAGTTTAGAGTGCATTATTGATGTAAACCACAAATGGCCACTCACAGGTATTGCAACACACTACTGCAGAAAATAATTTAAAGCTTACTTTAACACCCCATAGAAACTAATATTCAATATTAATATTAAATACATTATTTCATTATATAGATAAATGTAAGTATTCCATGTGAAGAGCTTTTTTGTTTTGCTAATAACTGTGGTGCCATTTCAGGAATCATCACAAAGGTGTTCCAAAAAATGGTAATTCACCATGGCTCCTACATAGAAAGTTTCATACCATTATATCAAATGGGGGGGGGGCAAAGAAAAAGGGAGAGTCCCAAAACATTGATTTCCCAATGTAATTCACATACAAAACTTTGCTCTATAACACCAAATTTGGCAGAAAGTTACAACTTCACACAGAATGTGTGATTTTTATGATATGCTGAAAATCAGGTCAGCAGTCTTTGAAAAAATTGTGTTTAAAGAGGTGCTCCACTGGGCATGGAAGGGTTAAAAGCTAGATATATCTGGGTCGATGGTCCCAAAGGAGTCCAGTGGTACCAGAAATTTAAAAAATATGGCCTTCTGGATGGTGGAGGGAGCTTTCCCACAGTACTGAGTGATCTGATTTCCTGGCTGCAACCCAAAGAAAAATGTTGCACCTGTCATTACATGACTCAAGGATTAAGTTCCTGTGTCTTGAAATTGTTTTAAAAAAATGTATAAGCACACCTTGACCCCCCAGCACCTGTGGACCAAAATTTAAAGGGACTGTGATACTCTGTTGGGATCCATCACAGCCCTCCTGTGATGTATGGAGTAGCTCCAGGGGGAGCCATTACTCTACCTTCACCCTCAGGGAAGCTTTTACTGTACCACTTTACCATGGACAGTGAAGCGTGAGCAGTGGTTCCCAAGGGAGTACTGCAATACCCATAAATAATTAAAAAAGAGAAGAGAATGCGGGCTGGCCAGACATAGGGAGTTGGCCACCCTATACGGGCTTGGTTACAGGGCATATCCTCTGGTCAGGCCCTGCAGCCAGTTCTCTGCTATGTAGAGAAATGCCTGGAGGCCAAGCCCTGCAGCCCAACTCCCTAATGGACATTACCAAACACTGTGCACAGAGGGGGTTTGACTCTCCGTGGTGTGGCCAAACCCCCCCCCCACACACACTGGCAAAGGGCGTGGTTAGCAGTGGAGTTGTCTGAATATGCGTGGTCAGCAGAGGAGTTGGCTGAATATGATCAAAAAACTGAAACTCTCTGAAAAAAACATAGATTAATATCAAGTTATTCCTAGGAATGGTAACAAGATCTTACCTTATGTTAAAAAAACTAGCAATTTACTGAAAAAATGGATAGCTATAGCTAGGATCATGTAGGAAATGTGTTTTTGTGTTGCTAATAATTTTGGGACCATTTGATGAATCTCCACAAAACTTTCAAAAAAATGCTACTTTTCGACCTATTTGCACATGGAAAATTTCGGAATGATCTGTCAAGTGGGGGTCGAGAAAAAAGGGGGGGTTCCTAAATTGTATGGTATTTAGATCATAGTTTATATTTTTTTTAAACTAGACATGCACTGAAAATGGCAATGGTTAATGTGCCTTTATAATTAGGGTTTGAAATAAGACCATAACTAATATTTAAAAACAAAACCAGTGAAATTTACCAATTATAGTTCGATGAATCTCTACAAAACATTCCAAAAAGTGCTACTATTTGACTAGTTTGTACTTGGAAAATTTCGGGGTAATCCATCAAGCTGGGGCTGAGAAAAAGGGGGGAAGTCCCAAAGCGTGTTTTGCCCATTTATTTTTCAATAGGAAATTTAGTCACAGCTACAGCTAAAACCGCTGAACAGATTTACACCAAATTTATTTAGCAGAAAGCTAGATATTGGTCCAGAAAGAGTGCTTTTAGTGATTTAGTGTAAATCTATTCAGTAGTTTTTGAAAAATGAAGGTTTAAAAACTTTGTATAATTCATACCTCAAATCCTTCATGGATCCTTCACAATGGATTCGAGAATCCACAAGCCAAACCTTCGATTGTGATTGGCTGGCTGAAAGTTGAACAGCAAGTTGCAGCCACCATCTTAAGACTCAGGAACTAGGTCCCCATTTTGTCTGTAAAAATTTGAAAAAAGGTGGAAGGGGCCAGGGTAGAGGTACCTGGACCCCCTGGATCAGTGGAGGGTGTTCTGAAGGGACACCCTGTGTAGTTGAACATGATCAAGAAATTCATTTTTTGATCGCACAGTGGATTTGTGGAGCCATCGGGGTGCTCAACGCTGCCCCCTGAGACTTCATGGGGGATCTGTGAATCCATACAATAATTTTTTTTTAAAGTTATACACAAAGATACACATGCACACGCACATGGGGAACAGCCTTTGCTACAAAGTTTTTACTTCGGATTACGTTTACCATGCATTTTATACTTCAAAAAGATTGTTACCACGCACGTCTTAATAACGCAAGATTTTACCATGCATTTGACCATTAGGTGGCAGTGTTTCTCTGTGTAACGAGTTGTACCTTATTACCAAATAAGTGCGGATTGAAAGATGAATTACAACAATTAAAGACAATTGAATTTCAGGACGTGGTTGCAGGTGGTTTAGGAGCTAAGTTATTAGTTAAAGTTAATAGTTAATATGTTAAACTGTGTTAATACGCAGGTAATTTAAAAACAAACCTGAGTATTAATTTGATACCAAATTAATAGTTATGCATGATGTCTGAAAAAAACAAAAACATGGGATGGGACGTATAAGGGCGATGGGTAAGTGTGTTAATACTTGGGATGTTGAAAAAAATACCAGAGTATTAATTTAATGACAAATTATATTACACAGATTAAACAAAACCTGTGCATTACTTTAATACCAAACAAATAGTTATGCATGAGGCCTGAAAAAAATGTGACAGGATGCTGAAGGCATAGGGGCTGTGGGTGGGTGGACGATTTCTTTAAAATACTTACTTTGGACAGAAGGTGGCACTGTAAATCTATGGCTAAAACATCAGTCCACCACAGCACGTCCAATCACCTCAGTGTGTTGATATGGAAGGCACAAAAAATGGTGGAGAGTCAACTTTATAGGTATAATCAGGGAATAAGAAATATTAAAAATAAAATATGTCCTGAAAATGTTTTATTTACGTATTTAAAAGCATGACTGAACCCTAAATATAAATTGTCTTTTTTACCTTTCAAAATTACTAACAGGTACCTCTCACAAATCTGTGTCTGCCATCTTGAAGGTAGAATTTGTAAAGCCACTGTAAATTATTATGTGTAAAACACTTTAAACATCTACTTACAGCATTTTAACATTTGCTTTTACAACACAAGAACACTAGCAAATTACAAATAAAACTAAATAAAAAAACTATGTACTGGTATGCGTGGTGAATGTGTGCATGCCAGTTGTTTGCGTGGTGGAGGACGTCTTCATTATACTCAATACAAACACGTACTAATGGTATGCATGGTCATATTAGCAATGTAAAACCAAGCATGGTAAAACAACGCGTTGCAATGATATGCAACCACACACACATACAGACATTCACTCAACTACAGAATGCCATGTGCACACAGTTACACATATCAACATAATTGCACACACATAGATATATGTACATAACCACACAGGCATACTCACTCATACAGCCACACAATCACACCCACACACATACACTTACACAATCTAACATGCAGACACACCCACAAAACACCCCCACATACACACAATCCCCTCTACACACACAATACCCCCACACAAGTCACAGCCACCCTCACACTCCCGTACGCACAATCACACACACATCCACACAACTCAACACACTAACACACATACAGACGCGTGACAAAACACCCTCACACAATTAGACTGACTTTCACGCCTTTTGCACACATACAAGCACTCTCCACACACTTAGTGGCACCCATCATCACAACTGCATAGATACAGTCACACACACATACATCCAAGCAAGTCCCACACACATGTACACACTCATGAAAAAACACACACTCACATACACACTTTCACTTACCCACACACACAGATACACACAGTGACATGCACAATCACACAATCTCATACACACTCACTCACATGCATAGCCTCAAACCTCCAACACACACTCACATTCACACCCTCACAACTCTATGCACTGAGATACACAGACACATATACACAATCTACACATACATACTCACTTACAGAACCCAACACAAGCCCCCCCACGCACATAGACTTACACTTAGACTCACAAGACACATACACACAGTAACACACACAACCACACAAACTCATATACACATAGTCACACATACACCCACAGAACTGTAGACACTGATATATATATATATATATATATATATATATATATATATATATCCCTTCCTCCATGACAGAACCAACCCCAAACATGCATATTCACATAGACACATACACATGTGTACATACATGCACACAGTAACGCAGCCCCACACACAGTTCCACACACCCAGACACCAACTTACACACACATCCATACAACCGTCTAGACAGACATTCACATACACACTGATACACCATCTCACTCAGACACACAATGAGTCAACTACATATACACACACATACACACATGAAGCCACACAATGATACACAAGCTGACACATGCACAGTCACATATACACCCATACAAGAGACCTCTATACTGTCATACAGATATTCCCATACAAACATGAACACACACCAAGTAATACACACAAACACTTAGCCGCACACTCAAGAAAACACATATTCACACACTCTTTCAGACACACTCACACATATAACAGCACAGACTTCCACAAAAAAATGTATACACATATATATAGAGAACTACTCATACACACTGAAGTTCAAATTCAAACAAAGAGAGGCACATGCAACTACATGCAGATATAGACACAATTCCATATTAAGAGACATACTCAGCCACACATACACCCTCACACAGTCGACATTCACTCACACACATGCATACATAAACCCAAACTACAACACATTCGCTCTTGCACACACACCAACACTGTCCTACGCACTTCTGCAGATACACTTTTAAAACAATATATATATAAAATACATGTACATATACATAAATATATATGTATATACACATACACACATTCATATATATATATACATACACACATACATATATGTATAGTTTTAGCTGTATCCGCAGATCCACCACAAGGTTTTATTTAGTGTGATTCATGTTATAGCACAAGTAATTGGCTTTGCAATGGATCCATGGAACTGGTTGATACATTGAAAATTGTGTGTGGAAAAAAATACAATTATTTGTTAATTGAGTGGCTCTAAAAAGAGCCTTTGTGTTTATAGTGAGCTGTGCACACTTATAGGTAGAACTTGATACAATCCTTGATGTTGTTAGGGAAGATTCAGTTCCCTTCTGCTGTGAAATAGACTCCATACTATTGGAACACTCCTGGCATGTCAAAGCAGATATTATTGTGGTATATGGAGCCCATCTTATGGTCACAGAGAAATGCCAAAATTGTTTTATTGACATGTTTTCTAGGTTTATCAATCTTTGGACAAAACTCATATGACCACTGCCACTTCTTCCTTTGACATATGTTGACATTTATAAAGGCAGTGTGAGGATATAGAGTCATCAATTATGCCAATGTCTCCTTCATTGGATTTCATGTCCAACTCCTACGATTATGTCCAGATCGTTGCAACCACAGTGCAGATTCATGAGGTCTAGGTGCTTCAATCCAAAATGCTCTAAAGCTTAGGCAACAATTCATGCCACTTCATACCTCTCTGGCCATTCCAAGTGATTTACACGTAAGGAAATCCTAGATCTTTGTCAATGTCACAATTTTTTGCATGCTCTCTGGCTAAAAAAGCAAAGTTGTGTCCCACAATCCACACTCTCTCCATGATGCTGGTATAGAGGAACTGGATACAGTAGCAGTCAGTAGCAGAATGTGAAATGTCAAGATAGAGCATGGAGGGTGATGAGAAATAGGGAAAACGTAGCTAAGATTGTGGTTGGCTGAAGGTTTACTATTGTATGGTAAGTTAGGTAGTGAATATCTTCCATCTGGATTGTTTACTCTGATTCGGAGATAGGAAAAGGTTTCTGTTCCACTTACTGTAATAGGTTTACATTTTTTCAGTGTATATAGTGACTTCCAATTAAATTGTTTTTTAGACTTACTGAGCAGCCTAAGTTTAATGAACTTTTTTACCTGGAGCTTGGTTCTAAGGATTTTCAAATTTGTAACCATGGAAACTAGGCTTGTGGAAATGTCTGCTGGGGAAGGTTGTAATGGAGATTGCACGCACAATGAAAATAAAACAAGTAAATACATTCACCCAGTATGGTACTGATTTTTGAAGAGGAAAGGAGAGAATAGGAAGAAATTAGAATAACCTTTCTATCCCTTTACTTAGTGCTGTTGAGTTTCTAGGGGTGTTCACCGGATTCGCGGATACATCACAATTTTACACGGAGGCTGCTCTGAGCACCGCAATGGATCAGCGAATCCAATACACAAGCGTCACATTGTGAAGCTTGCTTAATGGAACTTTGCAGTGGGTCCGTGAATCCAGTACTACATGTACAGAGAGGTTCAATTAGGCTCAACCAGTAGTAAGTGTTCACAGTAAAATCTTTTTTTTAAAACAGCTTTCTGATTGGGTGATGGGTTCTCGGTCTTGGGTGATAGGTTCTCGGTCACAAATACTTATGCCCCATATATAACCTTCCCCTTTTGAGTTTATCTGTGGTTTTCTTTTTACTTTTGGATTCCAGAAGTGTGCTAAGTAGATTGTGGTACACATTGCTTAATTCATTCAACTACATTGAACAAACAGCTTCTTTTACAGGTATTTACAATGAGTATATTTTCATAACACTTTTGGTAATATGTATATTACTTTTGTACAGTATATAATAAGTTGAATATGGACTGAAAATAATCTTTTACTTGATATTTGTAGTGGGAATCCCCAGATCGATACAGTAGTGTATTTTTACTTCATGTGTAAGTTGTCCCACATTTAGAACATTGCGTAGCACTGTAAAGACATCATTTGTAATGCTATTAATTTCAATTGGTGTTGATCAAGTAACATGCAGTAAATATATGTGCCTTATTTGTTTCTATATCTTTTTCTGGATATGATGTGTTAATTACTTTTCATTTGAAATACTATGTAGGTATTTCTGTCAAGTAGCAGATTTGGTGTTAAAAAGACTTAGGGCCTGATTAAGATATTGGTGGTAAAGGTCCCACTATCACTTTTTTGAGGGATTCACTGCCCCCCAACTTGGTGGTCCACCCACCCTATTTAGATGTTGGCAGATTCATGGGCGAAAGACTGCCAGAGTTCTGCCGCCTCCGCCAGGAATCTTCACCAGTGTCAACGCCGTCATAGGCAGAAGCGGCTAGTGGTGGGAGTCCAGCAAAGGATTCCACCAAGCTAATTATGATGTGCCTTTCTGTTTGAGGGAACTGTGGGGGGAATACTTCCTACTTTGAGTTGGTGGAACCGAAGTAAATGAGGTAAAAACATACCTTTTTTCTTGTTTTCCTCTTCCCTTTCTGTCTTGTACTCCATCGTCCAGGTCCTTCCACTGCTGCTCTGACTCCACCACAATGCCAAACGACTCAGTTGTTGCCGGGATCTAAGGTAAGCTACTTGTACAATTGTCCTACTATGATTTGTGTGTTGATAATTGCTGTAGCCCTATGTGTCTTTTGTATTGCTCTTACATGCAATATTTTTCTTATGTGTAATGCAGTAGTGCTCATTTTCCTACTTATCGAGGTAAAGTAAACACAGATGTATAGGCATTTGAAAAAAATATAATTGTTTTGGTGCTTTGGGGTGTTGTGCTTGTGGTGCCTGTGGGTGTGTATTCAATAGTGTGTGTATTTTGTTTGTGTGGCATGCAATATGTAACAAAAAGGGGCATAACACATTACCTACATGTGTTCTTGAGTCAAACATGACATATATGTGTATTGACATGAAAATAAGTTATACTTACCAGTCTGTACTCCATCAAGGACCCACTCTGTCATGAATCTGCCACCAGGACAATGCCAGCACAACTGGGACATCTAAATCGGCTCGGTGGAATACCACAAGCCTGATGGCGACAAAGCCAGCAGAGTCTGCACATGTGTAAGTATTGCAGGCCGGACTCCGTCAACTTCACTGAGTACTTGAAGCCACCGCCACAGAGAGACAGCGAGAGCACCGCCAAGATCTAAATCAGGCCCTTAGTATCTACTTCCTTATAATGTTAGGTAAAGTTGAATGTAGAACATGAACATTAGTAAGAGTAATGGAAAATAAAATATTAAAATAAAGAAAAATGGAAAGTTATTGTTCGCATGAAAAGTATGTGAAAATATTGGAAAAGGGAAGGACTACAATTTTTCACCTTTCTTGGATGTAATGATAATATGTTTTAATATCTGTAAGAAATCACAGTAACCAATTGTAGAAGAGGTTTGGCCACTTACTAGCAAATTGATTTGGAGTGGGACTAGGCTATCGTCAAATAGTAGTGTTCAGGGTGAAAGGTGTATGTAATAATATATTGGAAAAAGATTGTGTGCACTTGTATACATTCCTGAAAGGCGAGCTATGTTCAGGGTGACATGTGTATGTCGAAGAGGCCAGATGTAGGGTCTTGTGGGAGACTAAGGTTCTTCTTATAACATGTATAGAGGGTGCAAACAAATTGTTAAACTAGGTTTGGAAACAATTAGGTCCTGTTTATTACGTTGCAATGGTGTCTCAATGAGCAGGTTTGTTCATTTGTTTATGGTATTAATTGATTTGACGTGGATAAGATGCGGTTTATAGTTGTTTTGGGGTACTGGTCTGTTTGTGAAGCTGTCAATTCAGAGTAAGAGGTTTATGTTGAAGAGCCTTGTGAACAACTAAAGGTTGTTCTGTTGTGCAGTAATGACCTATTTATGGACAGTGAAATATACACTAACTTTTAATATGTTGAGCCTTTTCTGTATACAGTGCTCCCTCTTACTAAATGTTAGGTTGAAGAGGCTAGTCTCGCATAAAATATATTGACTGTTTCCCTAAAGAAATCTCTGCCTTCTCGGAACAGAGTTGAGAATTAATAGTTCAGTCCCAGGTCATGCATACAAGCCACTTCATTACACAGCTCTCACTTTCAGCAAATCTCTCGTCAAAAGGCCAGCCCCAGGTGCACACTTCTCCTAGTACCAGGCCCAGGCTCTTCTGCATACAACTGTCCCCCTAAGCAAAGCTCACAGCTCAGTGACTACTCCCCTACTACACATTTTAGGCAATAAAAGGTTCAAGCCTCTTTAATATACAAGTTTATCCCTGAAAAGAGCTGACTGTGTGGTGTCCAGTCTCAGGGCATGCATACCATGTACTTGTAGGTGGAGCCATTGCACACCCAGCTCTCACTTTAAACAATGCTCTGCATGAAAAGCCCAGTCCCCTAGTGTACACATCACCTAGTACCACCCATGCCTACGTCTGAATGCATATCTTCCTCTAAACAAAGCTCACATCTAAGTGTCTAGTCCTCTATAAGACACGTTATTTGCTAAAAGGCCAGAGCCTGTTAGTTTAGTCCAACCTCATACATACCATGTACTGGTAGGTGAAGCCACTTCTACAAATAGCGCTCACTTTAAACAAAGATCTGCATCAAAAGGTCAGTCCCCACCCAGGTGCACCCTTCTCCTAGTACAAGGCCCTGGCACTTCTGCTTGTACTTGTACTTCTGTCCCACTAACCAAAGCTCAGTGACGACTCCCCTACTACATATTTTAGGTGATAAAAGGTTCAAGCCTCTTTAATATACAAGTTTTACTCTGAACAGAGCTGAGTGGGTATGCTCTAGTCTGAGGCCATGCATACCATGGTAGGTGGTACCAATTTCACACACAGCTCTCTCCGTAAATAAGTCTGTGCATCAAAAGGACAGTCCTCAAGTGCACACATCACCTAATACCAGGCCAACGCAATTCTGCGTGCAACTCTTCCCCTAACCAAAGCTTTGAACTAAGGGCCACATGTACAACCAACAGGTTTTGAGACTCGCAAATTGCGACTTTTAGTGACTCGCAATTTGCGACTCACAAAACCTGATGTACAAAAGTGTCTCAGACACTGTTTGCGATTTCCAAATGGGTTGCAAGGGACCTTCCTTATTAATACTAATGAGGCTGGTCACAATTTGCGATCCATTGATAATGGCCGGCATTCACAGGGATGGTGGCCTACTGGAGTCAGCAGACCACCATGTCTGTGACTGCTTTTTTATGAAGTTGGTTTTATTTTTTGAAAAGCAGCCCGTTTTCAATAAAGGAAAATGGGATGCATGTAGAAAGGCAAATATGAAACATTTCAGTTTCAATTTTTAAGCATAGGCAGTGATCCTTGGGACAACTGCCTGCTCTTAAAAAACATTTTCACTACCATTTACAAATGGGAATGGGTCCTTTTTTCGACTTGCTTACCACCTACTAGAAGTAGGCGGTAAACTGCGATTGTTTTTGTGCATGCATTCCGGACACAAAACAATTTTACATCCCCCTGCCAGTGGCTATTTGCAAGGGACGCCAAAACCTTATTTTTCAAATCAGTGATAGGTTATTGATTCGCATAATAGGGCTGGTACATGGCAAAAGCTGCTTTAGCGGTCGCAAACGGGCCGAATCTCCGTTTGTAACTGCTAAAATCATTCGTACATGTGCCCCCATTTGTCTAGTGCCCTACTAGTCTCATTATGTGTTAAAAGTGTTGTTTGGAGAAAATATTGTTTTAAAAATATAGGGAGACAGAATTATTGGATATTAAATATCACGAGGCACAAATATTGCTGACAAAAATATCATGTTTGTGGAAAGCGATATCGTTGTAAATAATATCGATGTTTTTAATGTCATTTTCTCTAATATAGTGGTTAAAAATAGAGTTTAATTATTTCAATGTTTAGTATTCATTTTATGTGTTACAATTGTTTATAAAAATGTTATTAATTATTTTTAACCCCTTCACTTCTAGCCCCTCCCCCGCCCCCCACCACTGTGCTAAGCCTTTTTTGGGCTATTTGGGGTTGTTCGCGCTTAGGCCCCCATAACTTTTAGTCCACATAAGGTATCCATGCCAAATTTGCATCCTTTTTTCCAACGTCCTGGGGATTCTAAAGGTACCCAGAATTTTTTAATTCCCCCAGGGGGACTGAGAAATTATCCAAAATACAGCTAAATTTGGGATTTTTGGGGAAAAATTGGAAAAAAAGTGCTGCAGAAGAAAGTGTCTGGCTTTTTTTCTGCAAATGGCAACAACAAAGGAATCATGGTGCTAAAACCACCATCTTCTGAGCTTTCAGGAACGGGCAGACTTCAATCAGAAAACCAAATTTTTGAACACATTTTTGGCATTTTACTATTTTCTATTTTTTGTGCTTTCAACCTCCTTCCAGTTAGTGCTAGACACGGGTGTGAAACCCATGGTGGATTTCAGAAATCTATATATTTCTTAAAAGTAGACAAAATTCTGAATACAGCAAGGGGTCATTTGTGTAGATCCTTCAAGGTTTTCCTATAAAAAATAACAGTTGAAATAACAAAATATTGAAATTGAGTTGAAAAAAACAGCCATTTGTGTCTACGTTTTTATCTGTAACTTCTTTTAAGTATAGCAGATTTTTTAAAGCAATATACCGTTATGTCCACTTGACCCTTCTGGTTGTGGGAATATATAAGGCTTGTAGATTCACCAAGAAGCCGAATAACCCAAAGCCAATAACTGAGCTGCACCTTGCAATGGTTTTTCATTGTGTACCAGAAATATGCCAATGAATTTAGTAAAATATATAGAGTGAAAATTAGGTATCAAGGAAACCTATGTATTTTCAAAATGAGCACAAGATATGGAGTTTTTGAAACAATGGTTATTTGCACATCCCTGAATTTGTGGGTTTCCATACTAGCATATGAATTAGAGGGCATTTCTCAAAATTCCTTCTTTCTTACAAACTGTCTTACATTAGGAAGGTGCAAATGCAGAGAAATACAATTGGTAATGACACTTGTTCCACTATTTTGGGTTCCCCTAAGTCTCCCAATAAAAATGGTACCTCACTTGTGTCGGTAGACCAATGCCCGCATCGGGAAACAACCCATAACGCAATGTGGATACATCACATTGTTCCACTGACAACTGGCCCATTTTTTACAATGTGTCTAGCTGTGGATTTTGGGCCCTAGTTCAGCCGCAAGACGTACAACGTAGGGGCTATCTAAGAAGAAGGACGGCGAGGACGAGGAAGGAGAGTGGCCATGGCGAGGAGGAGGCAGCCACGGCAGGTAAGTGCCTTTTTTATTACTCTATAATTACTTTGGGAGGGCGCGGAGCAAAGTTCCACAGAGTTGTTTTCCAAGTTCGCGTAGAGGCACCATGCCTGCTCCGCCCACCCTTAATATAAACACATACACATTCACACTACAATCTAGCAATCATGCCCATGCCCCAGCCTTGTCTCACATACATCTTAGACTAAATCCAGGAATATTTTTTGTTGTGAGCTGGGGTTTTCCACATACAGTCGACTTACATTTCGGTGGTAACAGAAATACAAAACTACCTGCCTCAGGACCACAGAATGCAAACCATAAGTTCTGGCAGGACAATATGAGGTATTCTGTCTTTCTAATGAATTTTTCATATATGTTATGAATAAGTGAAGCACTTCATCACGTTCTTTTTGTTTTGGAAAGAAGAGGCAGAAGAGCTCTATTTAGATGTCCTTTCTTATGTAGGTCTCCAGCGCACATGGCGGAAGGAACTCTGTTCATCACGGAGGTTTTGTACAGATACCGGCAAGGATATGGCTGCTGGTTATTTTCTGTAACACAACCTGCATCGAGGGGGTTCAATGCACCACAGATTGTATTTATTCACGCCTGAATACAGTTGTACTACTACCAAATCCAGACTTAACGAACTCCTAAATTGAAAACATATCCAGGATACACATACAGTGAATAGATGTGATCATTACTGGACACAGGATACTTGCAGTCTTTACTGTGTGTCTAACATTGGACTTTATTGAATCCCATTTGAGATGGAAATACAACCGGATTTAAGGATCTTCACGCATTGAGTATAGCCCTGAAGAAGTCGCTGCACACAATCGTAAAGCGCGACGAAACACGTGTTGGCTAAGGCTGTTGTGAATAAACTGAAGCACATGTTCCAGCAAAGATTCAAGCTTTTGTCACACTGTTATTGAAATAATTGATATACTGTTAGCGTGTGCATGGGACTGTTGTGTTATGTAGGTATTGGTATAGTCTCTGTAAATGACTTCTACCATCCAGAATGTCATAATTGTAGCCGTTAGATTTTCCGTACTTTGGGAAAGAAGTGCATCTTTTGGTGTACTGCTAGTCCCGTGTCTCTATTCTTCTTGTTCCCTCATAGGGAGGTAGTTGCACACCAGCCCCAGCGTGTTCTCTCACAAAGTTGATATTTTTCTTTGAAACATTTGTACATTTTTTTGACTCCCATTGTTTCACCGTGACCAATCTTCTTTGTGTATCTGACCAATGCTCCATAGTGGTCAGGTTCAATTTGAGCCTAGGTGGTGGTTTAGCGCAACAATTGGCTACAAATGACTGCTTGGTTCAGTGAAACAGTCGCCCTTATCCAGATCGGGTGCCAGAGTAGTATTGGGGCAAGCCGGATAGTATCTACAATGTGTGCTAACCTCAGTTCGCTGTGTGATCACTAGTGCCTGTGTTGTGTAGGTTTAAATTTACACAGTGCTGACCAGCCTTATTTTTTATCCAACAGATTGACAACCTACTGGTGTGCTATGCTTCTGCGGCATTTTTCTAGGCTTCTTTGAAGTGTAGGCAATCTTACCTGAGCTGTTATTCAAGAGCTGACTTGGTTGTCTGAGGTCTGATTCTTATCCTTGTTTTAAATTCCTGATGATAAAATGCGGAAACCCTGATTACTGGGTACTGTGTACTATTCTTGCCTTGAACACACCTGATTTAGCATAAGGTGGTCATAACAGAACTGGTGGGGGTGCATGAATTTTAATTGCATACATTTGTAACAGTGATGCATTTTATAGTCCACTGTGAATACTAATATCCGTGTAAAGATTCAGGGGCATATTATCAAGGGCTCATCGCCACTTTAGCTGCACTTTTTTGACGCTAAAGTGGTGATATTTTTATCGCCCTATTAGCAAGCTGTCGCTAACAGGCATTAGCGACAGCTTTCCGGCGATAGCACCCGTTTTTTCTATCGCCTTGCATGCCAGCAATATTTATTGCTAATGACATGCAAGGTAGGCGTTCCGTCTCTAAATCCAGCAAAAACTCCCGCTAACCGCACTTCTCCCTATTAGCAAGGATAGGCCGGACCCGCGAAGCGATAAAAAAAGTTGCGCTAAGGCCCGTTAGCTGCAGGAACTTAAGACCAGAAAATAGCTGGTCTTAAAAATGGGAATAAGTCTTGGGCCCACACCCATGCATGTTTTTGGTCCTGGACAGCGCTGCAAGCAATGTTGCAGCGCTGCCCTGAGACAAAAATACAGTGCAGGATTGTGCACCATCAATAAGATAGTGCACATTCCTGGGCCCCAGTCATGAAAAGTGTTGCTGAGCTGCGACAAGACAGCGTTGCAACACTTCTCATTACGCCCTCCTTGCAACAGCATGGATGCGCTGTACTCACTGTACAGCGCTCCATGACGCAAGTAATGACAGATATGTCAGGAATCCTGACGTATCTGTCTGCGCTAAAGTCACGCATTGCTGCAGTCGTGTCACAACCATGACGCAACTCCAGCAATGAATGGGGCCAGCCTATCCCTGTGGCACTGCCTCACCCTCATGCCTGCCACCAGGCGGAAGGTACTGACGCAGTGCTGTTCATGAGGGGTGCCCGAATGTCTGCGCAGTAGGAGATACATCGGTGGTGGTTGGGTGCTGCGGTGTCATCGTATGGAAGCATTGGTGGAATGTTGGTGCGGAGGGAGTTGATGAGATGTTCTTCGGTGGCCTTGATCCAGCTGCGAGGGGGTGCGATGATGGCGGTGGCGTCCGGTGGGCAAGGTGAAGACGTGATGTTACTAATGATGGTCGGTCCAGGAAAGTCCGGTGTTGTGGCTGCACTTGAAGTTCACGCTGGCGGAGGTGACGTGCTCGACCATGTGTCCTGCTATGTGGCTTGTTGCGGTGACTTGATGCTTGCGTCTGATGTAGGGGACCTTCCCCATGAGGGGGTGGTGTCCTGGTCACTGGGGTTCTCCAGGTGGAACTTGAGGTCACAGAGTAGGATGTCGTGGGTGGATGGGAGATCCTGGGGTGCAATGAGGTCTAAAATGGTATTTGAGAATGGGGGGCCATGGCCCAGGAGGCCTGCACATGAGGGTACCGCAGAGAATGCACCTGTGCCTGGTCCGGATCTTGGAGTTGACGTGGTCCATGGTCACCCTTGGGTCATTAGAGTGCGTGGTCAGTCGAAGTGTGCTTCTGTAGGTGATGGCAATGCCTCCTCCCTGACGGTTGGGGTGCTCCTTGCGGGTGATACAGCAGCGTCAATGATGGTGATGGCGATGTCCGGTCCGGAGCAGAGGTTGGTCCTGCCAGGCGAGGTGGTGTCCAGGGTTGATGGCGAGGAGGCTGCTGGCGTCGAATCGGTGGAGTGTCCAAGAGGAATGCTCCTTGGTGCTGAGCGCGGTCCAGGGGCAGACGTACGCAAACGGCGTAGCCTATGGGTTGCCTTTGGCGTGGGAGACAACCATTACAACGCAGGCAGTACATCGTTAACAACGCAACTCTGACAACGCAGGTGCCTTAACATCGCATTTGAATACAACGCATTGTGAGGTCAGTAATGGGGTAATTTCAACTTTTTCAGGTGTGCATGGGTATTAGATGTAAAATATGAAGAATGGGCTGTTTTCGGGGTAAAATATGAAAAATGGGGTGTTTTTTGGGGTACAATATGAGAAATGGGGTGTTTCTTGGGGTAAAATATGAAGAATGGGGTGTTTTTTGGGGTAAAATATGAAAAATTGGGTGTTTCTTGGGGTAAAATATGAAGAATGGGGTGTAAAATATGAAAAATGGGGTGTTTTTTGGGGGTAAATTTTTGAATTTTTGTGTGTATTTTTTGGGGTCAAATTTCTAAATCCTGGGTGTGTTTTGTGCCAAAATAAAGAGAAATTTGGGGGGTGCATTTGTCTCAAATGTGATCTTCTGGGTGTCTTCTGGGGTTCAGAAATGAATTCCAGGGTTCACGGTTGGGTCTGTAGTGCAAAGGTTATTCTTGGGTCGCACTCACTGTAGTGGGAACAGTGATCGTCATGTCTCAGCTATGCAACACCTACTCTACTGTTGCAATGTGCCTAGTATTAGTATGTATTAGAATGGAATGCGATGTCATGGCATGCATCGCAACTACGTATGTGCCTTTGGCACACGAGTGGTACGCCCGCTGTGCATGGGCGCACAGCAGCCACCATTGAGAAGTGCGGAGGGGGGTGTCTGGACAGCTGTGAGGTGGTAAACCCCGTAATAAACAGTGGATGGTGCGTGGCCACGGGGATGTGTGTGTGAGCGTGTGTAGTTAAGAATTTATTGAGGGAAGTCTCACCTCTAAGCAGTGTCCTGTGTCTACGTAGCTCCTGCCCTCCTGTGTCTGCTTCCAGGAAAAGGAAGTAGGCAGCCAGGCTCCCTCGTATGAGTCATTCACAACGCTGCGATGTGGCGGTGGTATTGTAATTTGGCAACAGGACAAGTCATGCAGCCAGGGGCCGGAGGGGTGGGCATGTTCTCCATGTAGGCTGCATTGCGAACAGAGAAGTGTGCATGTCTGCATTGGGCGGCCTGAGTGGGCCGACCAAACAGTCATTGCGCACTTGAGTGTGCATGCTAATCGGCACATTCCCTGCTCCGTGTTTGGAGCAGTCCTACCCACCCACCCAACCCCTGAGGATACATCCGTTATTTATCCCTTGTTTGTCCCTTTTTTAACTGTTTAATTGGCTTCTCTGAGCCCGCACTACACGCTTCCCACAGCTGCTGCCCCTGTGGCCCCGCGCCTCTGTCCTTGCACATTCCCACCTCCCAGCTGATCATTCCTCCGCCCTCCCCTACTTAATGGCGGACGCTGCGCAATTGCGCAGCGGACAGGCGCTGCTGGCGCGCAGAAGGCGCACCTAAGACAAGCCCGTCTGCGCACGTCTGCAACCCAACCGCGACCAGCGCCAGTAAGCCTGGATCACGGGCCACCTACTGCTACGGCACAGCCACCCTCCACGCACTAAAACCCGGGAAAGTCAGAGACTGACAACAGGCCTTGGCAAACACGACCCACAGCCAGTTCTCCTGCCTCCACTGCCGCTGGAGCTTAACCACCACCCCGGACTCCAACACAGCTGACACCAGCACCGGCTACACCCTAGGGTGCATCCCCCTCAACGGGCGCTCCGTGCACATACACGCCGTGGAAATCTGGAACCTACTCGACTCTCTCTCGCCCGACATTGCCTTCTTCACAGAGACCTGGACCAACGCCTCCTCCGCCCCTGACATCAAGACCGCCATCCCGGACGGATACAAGATCCAGAGGAAGGACCGCACCAACCACCAGGGAGGGTGCCTCGCCATTTCACACAAGAGCACCCTCCGCCTCACCACCCCCAGCGGAACCTTCCCTCCGCCAGACACCTGCACTTCCAGATCCAGACCAGCCACAACTCCACACTCCGAGGAACCCTCGTCTACAGACACCCCGGGCCCCAGACACACCAGCCAGCCCACCATCTCCACCTGGACGCCAGTCACAGCCGAAGACACAGCCTCAACCATGAAAGGCATGCACTCGTGGGCCCCCACCAACCCATGCCCTCCCACATCTACCACAGAGCCGCGGCCACCATCACACACAAACTGCAATGCACCATCAACACCACCTTCAAGACAGGCACCTATCCAGACGATTGAAAGCGTGCAGAAGTCTGGCCCCTTCTCAAGAAGACCACTGCTGACCCCACCGACCTCAAGAACTACCGGCCCATCTCGCTCCTCCCCTTCGCAGCCAAAGTTGCAAAGTTGCAGAGTAAACAGTCAACAGGGAAGTGACACGATTCATTGATGATAACACCATCCTCGACCCGTCCCAATCCGGATTGCAAACCAACCACAGCAACGAGGCCGTCCTACTGGCCGCCACAGATGACATCCATACACTCCTGGACCAAGGCCACTCCGCAGCCCTCATCATACTCGTCCTTTCAGCGGCCTTCAACACCATCTCCCACCACACACTAGTTGCAAGACTACACGACGCCGGCATACAAGGAACAGGCCTCGACTGGATCCGATCATTCCTCCCCGGAAGAAGCCAAAGGATCAGACTGCCAACCTTCCTCTCCATACCCACGTAAATCACCTGCGGAGTCCCAGAGGGTTCATATCTGAGCCCGACCGTCTTCAACATCTACATGGCACCCTCGACGCCAACATCCAACAACACGGCCTCAACATCGTATCCTACACTGATAACACACAGCTCACCCTCCCCCTCACCAAAAAGACCACCACCGCCAGACTCAACTTCCAGAACGGAATGCAGGACGTCGCAGTTTGGATGACCAACAGCTGCCTGGAGCTCAACGCCGGGCAGACAGGAGTCCTTGTCCTTGGAACCACACCTTCAGCATGGGACAACACCTGTTGGCCTTCGCCCTCGGAAGCCCACCTACCCCCTTGGACCACGCCAGAAACCTCAACATCGTACTTGACCCATCCCTCACCATGAACAGACAGGTCTACGCCGTCACCTCCAGCTGCTTCAACACCCTCCGCATCCTCCGCAAGACCTTCAAATGGATACCCCCAGAGTCAAGGTAGACAGTCACCCATGCACTCATCACCAGCAGACTGGACATTGGAAACGCACTCTATGCCGCCATTTACAAGTCCATAGTCCGCAAACTACCGACATTACAGTACAACGCCGCCAGACTCGTCCTCAGCATCCCCCGGCACTAACACATTAGCCGACACCTACGTAGACTCCAGTGTCTCCCTGTAGTGATAAGAGTCACCTTCAAAATCATCACTCACGCCTCCGAATGCCTACACAACAACGTAACCAAATACCTCAACAACAGAATCAACTTCCACGTACACAAATGAGACATCCGATCTTCCAACTGCGCACTGTCCGAAACGCAGTGCATCCACAGAGTCAGAGCAGGCGGGAGATCCTTCTCCCACATTGCATCCAATAACTGAGACGAGCTACTGGCAGACATCAGAGGTGCCCCCTCCCCGAACACCTTCAGGAAGACCCTCAAGACCTGGCTCTTCGGCTTGCAGATCTGCGGACCCCCACCCCTCAGTGCCTGGCGACCCTCACTGGTGTGTGGCGCGCTTACAATTCCCCAGAGTGATTGATTGATTGAGTTATCATCATGTGATGATTGTTCCTCTTCTGCACTGCTTGAGGTGGTGGGGCAACGCTCTTCCAACATAGCGGTAGACCCGCCAATGGGGGTGCGTCATCTACGTGTGATAGGTATGAGCGACTCCCCCCCGGCCCTCCTGCGCTACGCGTCCCACCTTCTCCAAACCTGGACATTGACCCCGTGGCGCAATCCACTGCACTCTCTCCGCATCTGTGACTCAGCCAGCAGGAGCCTGAGACAGGTGTGCTTTCACTGGGCTGGGTACAGCAGTCACCGCGTAGTCGGCTGGTGGACCGCCTGACGCAGTTGATGCAGCAGGGCTCCCTTAGGCATGTAGTTGCAGCGCTCAGTCCACAAAAGTTCGGTGTTGCACAGGGGCCTCACCCTCCAGGGCGTCCGGCCAGCCCAACATCATCCGTCCTGTGATGCAGGGAGACGGCACCCACCATTGGTAATCCCCTCTGTGCACCCCGGTGTAGTGGTGGATCATAGTATGCAAAGCGGACATCACTACTTTGGTGCGCAGGATCACCTCTACCATTGACTGCACCAAGGTGCGCAAGGCGGGCTTCTCACGCAGGTCAGCAACGTGTCTCCATGCGACCTGCCAGACTTCACCACCAGGTACGGGTGATCGTCGCACATCAATGTCTCTCGCCACGGCTCATCGACTCCACATCTACTCCACATCCCACTCCAGGCCACAGACGCAGGTCCAGCGAGGGATCTAGGAACCAGACGCAGCTCCAGCAAGGGAACCAGGAACCAGACGCAGGTCCAGCAAGGGATCCAGGAACCAGACGCAGGTCCAGCGAGGGCTCCAGGAACCAGACGCAGGTCCAGCGAGGGATCCAGGAACCAGATGCAGGTCCAGCGAGGGATCCAGGAACCAGACGCAGCTCCAGCGAGGGATCCAGGAACCAGACGCACGTCCAGCAAGGGATGCAGGAACCAGACGCAGGTCCAGCAAGGGATCCAGGAACCAGACGCAGGTCCAGCAAGGGATGCAGGAACCAGACACAGGTCCAGCAAGGGATCCAGGAACTAGATGCAGCTCCAGCGAGGGATCCAGGAACCAGATGCAGGTCCAGCAAGGGATCCAGGAACCAGACGCAGCTCCAGCGAGGGATCCAGTAACCAGACGCAGGTCCAGCAAGGGATGCAGGAACCAGACTCAGGTCCAGCGAGGGATCCAGGAACCAGACGCAGCTCCAGCGAGGGATCCAGGAACCAGACGCAGGTCCAGCAAGGGATGCAGGAACCAGACGCAGGTCCAACGAGGGATCCAGGAACCAGACGCAGGTCCAGCGAGGGATCCAGGAACCAGACGCAAGTCCTGCGTGGGGACCAGGATCTCATCCTGGTCAACCGGGATGTTGGGTGGCTTGAGGGGGTTGTTGGTGTGTGCTGCACTATGCCCTGGCAGCTCAAATCTGCATTAATCCTTTTTTTTGGTGCATCTTTTATGTTGGAGGTGGCCAGATAGGCTAAGTCAGAAATTGCGGGTTAGCGTGCCTTTTTCTATCGTTAAGGGCTTATCGCTGGATTCCACCCGCTATCGCCGGTTCCATTAACGCCGTGGCGTTAATGTTAGCGACGGTTTTCGCCGCAGATCCCTGCAGCTATCGCCTGTTAGCAAAATGTTGCTAATACGTCGCTAACAGGGCGATAACTTGCAGGGATCGACGGCGATAGAAAAACTAGCGCTAACCTTGGTTAGCAATAGTTATCGCCATTTCTTGCTAATATGCCCCTCAGTTTTTATGAGAAGACAACATTGCATGAATTCTTTTTATCTTTAATTGGTTTTAAAATGTTTTATGATCATGCTTTTATTATATTTTTCTTGATCTGTATTTATGTACTTTTTATACTTCAGAAAAGAAACGAAATAAAGTTTTTGAAAAGGAAACGACTACAAATTACGTTTTGCACTTTTTGATTCTATTTTCAATTAAATATTTAAAAATTCATACAGCCTGATCCCTTAATTGTATTTTCGTACTTTCGTTCATTATATCATTCTTTATTTTTGTAATTCTGTTTGGGATTTTTATTTACTTGGTGTTTTGACTTCATTATTGTTTTGACTCTGAAAAATATTTTATACCCAGGCCCAAGCCTGTCTGCTCTATGTCACAGCTACCAGGGAATTGAACTCAGGTTAATTTAGTGACTTGAAGGGTTCACCCTGACACGATGTGTGATTGTTCCTTGAGGTGGGGGTCGCTTACCCCAAATAATGAGTACATTTCTTACATCCTCATCATCACATAGAGCGGTATTATTCCTTCATAGCTTTAAAGTTAAGAAGCGAGTCGATCACCGAGTTAGCTTGCAGCAGCCGAGCCTTAGACAGCCTCTGAGACATTAAAGCAGACACCCCCTAACCTGCACATACGTAAAACATTTCTGTAGCACCAGCGTGAACCAATGGTACTAATGAGCTTACAATTCAGAATTTGCACTGTTGTTCAAATACCAGGCGCCTCAGGATCTTCGAAATGGTCTTTCACAAAAGTGCTCATTATTGCAAAATGGCATATGGACGCCGTATTCCGAAATCTTACATTCATGATGTAGGTCATGCCATTTATGTAGTGTCTGTTCTCTCTTTAACTCAAGTTTCTTATAAAAGGGAGAGGACGGGTGCATTTAAAATGTGATTCTTCCTAATTGGAGTTATAATGTAAGCAGTGGCAGAAAGGGTGTCTCTGGCTCTCGGATAATTAATGGCCGGAGCAATTCTAGTTACCATGGCTGCCAGTAATACCAGCAGAGATCAGGAAGCCCTGGTCTGCTCTGTCCGTCGGTTAGGTACAGTCATTTATACAATCCACACTGTCTTTTTTTTGCCTTCTAATAGACGTTCTGACGGGCAGTAGGAAGTGTCTTTGCTGGTAACTATCACAGATGAAGTAGTTTAATAGACGAAATTGTTAAGTCGACATCTTAACTAAATTGTCCCACCCCTTCAAGGATAAAGGTAGGTTGGATCATAATTTTAAAAAGTTAGATATAGTAAACCCATGGAACACGGTCACTGGAAATATGAAGTTTCTGCTGTAGGTTGGCGGCCTCTCTCCTTACACAGGGGAAGATTATCTGCCAAAGAAGAATCTGCTGGGTCAATTGTTGCAATTACCAATTCACGGTCCTCTGTGACTATTGCAGTGTCAAGAATAGTCATCTAAATGGAGTGATGTAAGTATCCAGCTATCTCATATTCAGATAAAGAACCTTTTCTCTACCTTGAATTAGTGTGTACTAAAATTTGGCTGTTTTTGAAATATAGGTACTAGCAATGGTCTTCAAGACGTAAGAGACATAGGGTAAATGTATACAAATGAAGTTGATATGCACTTGTAAAAGTACTCCTAAGATCATTTCAAGAATGTATTTAAAAGCATGTGTGAGAAAATGCCTCTTTTTGCATGATCACCCACATTGTTTTGGACTGAAGCTGTGCTTTTATTTTTACTATGTGCACTAGGACTCTGCTAACCAGGACCCATCTCATGTGTTCTAACCCCTAAAACATGTTGAAACGAGCTATACTCCTAATTGGCACATTTAACGTACCTATAAGTCCCTAATATATGGTATAAAATGAACCCAGGGCCCATACATTAAATGTCTCTATTGGATTGCAGGACATATCGTGACAATGCAAAACATGGATGCAGGCCTGCCAACAGTAACCTAATTGTGCAAATTTAAACTGGAAATTCAACCTGTCAACATAACCCCTTTTGACAGGCCTTAACCCTCCTTTTAAATATTATTAAGTCACCTCTGAGTAAGCCTTAATGCGCAATTAAGCAGGGTGCACAATATTTAAAGTAGGACATTGAGGCGTGGCTTTGACTCCAGGAAGATGGTGGGGCAATGCTTCAGCTCCACTCCAAGAGATCAAAAAAGGCAGAACAACAATGACTACCCCATCCCAAAACTCATTTCCTGTAATCGTAAAGTGCAGGAAATGTCAGATGCCGAGATAAGGAGAACAAGCATTTGCAATGCAAATTGGTCTCGCATTTGTGAGAGTTAGAGGTATTGGCGTTGTAAATGAGAATGTGTTTTACCCATGTGTTTTGGATTGGAGTGGATGTGTGTGGAGTGGAATTATGTGGCTTGGAATTGTTAGTTTGGGAATCGTATGTGGTGGAATTGTCTGGTATGGATTTGTGTAGTGGAATTATGTGGCATGGTGTGTAATGGAAAAATGTGGATAGTAATTATGTGGTATTAAGTGTACTTGAATTATGTGGAGTGGGATTGTGTTTGGTGGAGTGGTATGTTGTGGAGTTTAATTATGTGGTGTGTTGTTGAATTATGTGGCATGATGTGGAATTTTGTGGTGTGGATTGGATGTATGTAGTTGTGTTGTTGAGTTGAAATATGTTGTTTGTTGTGGAATTATGTGTTATAGAATGGAAATGTGTAGAGTTAAATTGTGTGGCATGGAAGTGTGTGGCGCTGAGTGACATTTGTGTTAATAAATTTTACGGGGGGCTTGAACAATGCACATTTATAGTAGGAAACATGTTGGCGTTAGTCTCAAACCAATAAGGAGAGAGTTTGAACTCCTCAGCTAGAAGCCAAGCACAGTACCAGATGGTGCTAATGGATGGGAGGGAGAGGAATGAACAAAAACAGATGTGGCAAGGAAGGGGCTAGTTGGAAAAGGCCTTCTAATTGTAATGCTATCCTACTGGGGTAAGAACGGGAAGTGGAGAAAAAGGACAATTTTTG
Organism: Calotriton arnoldi; assembly: GCA_963921515.1. Classification (NCBI taxonomy): domain Eukaryota; kingdom Metazoa; phylum Chordata; class Amphibia; order Caudata; family Salamandridae; genus Calotriton; species Calotriton arnoldi. The sequence goes on along the minus strand of CAWUFW010010254.1, from coordinate 617,907 downwards.
TCCTAGTTTGGGAGGCCTCACAGCTTGTGCTTTTTGCAATAGCAGTATTTTAAATCCTGGTCAGTATTATAAATATACCTTTTCCCTAGTTTCTTAGCAGCTGTGGGTGCAACGAAGGGCACATGACTGTGCGAACACAGATATGCCACTCTCGGTTAATGCTGACATCATTGAAGGGAAGCATAGTCATTTTTGTTCAGAAGGAGAGAACGAAATTTATATCCAACTGCCCTGGGAAGGTCCTGGCAAAAATGTGCTTGGTTGAGTTAATTCACACGTGATGGAAAACAGGAAGAATATTCCTGAACATGGTCTAGAAAAAAAAACCTTTTGTCATCGAACAAACGGTAACTTTCTAATTAGGCTTTTATGTCCAACTTGGAAGCGTGTTAGTAAAGAAAAAACATCTTGTATCCTAATCCTCTGTTTCCATAGGAACACTTTGAGCAGTAGGATGCATTTTGGAGTACTAATGTGGCATGTCTCCTACATGCAGCAAAGAAGGCATAAGTAACTGTACCATTTGCGAGTCTATGTAAGTAAGTAAGCTGATATTTTAAAGATATATGTAACAAAACCAGTACTCACATGCATCGGGTTCCGGCAGCCACACAACTTGTTCTGGTGTTGTGGGCTGTTGATCAGCTGCTGCAGGGGAGGAGGGGAGGCGGGCAGGTTGGAGCTCGGCACATCGGCTGATTATTATGGCTGGAAGAGGCTTTTGCCGCTGGTGAAGACGTGGGAGGAGCGTCAAATGGGCAGCCTGTTTTTGGTGGCTAGAGGGGTAGCAGATGAAGCTGTAAATAAAATTAAAGCACGGGGCTTTTAAAATCAGCGCCACGCTAATGTAAATGTGAGCATTTAAAAAAAATGGAGGTTGGCGAGCAATAGTGAAAAAAGCGCAGCGCCCGCAAATAAAATTAAAGCTCAGCGCTTTGAAGCTGCAAATAACAAAGCATGGCGCTTGTAAAATCGGCGCCACCTTGATTTACATTTGAGCATTTTTAGGTGGAACAGCAATCTTTAAAAAAGCGCTTCGCACGGTACGTGCGTGGCTGCCAGTGAAGCAGGGGCCATGTCAAAACAAGGCGCTCACGTACGCAGTTGCTGCTGTTATTTCAAACGGGAGGGAACTGCGAGCAGCGATCTCGGAGCGAAAGGTGGTGGTGGGCGGGCTCTAGTGTTGTGACGGGGTCAGGCTGCAAATAACATTAAAGCATGGCGCTTGTTGTAAAATCGGCGCTGCATTGACTTATATCTGAGCATTTTTAGGTAGAACTGCAATCGTGAAAAAAGCGCTGCGCCCAGTACCTGCGTGGCTGCCAGTGAAGCAGGGGGAGGGGGGTGGGTGGGTCCATCGCACGCTCTGTGAAGAGAAACGTGGGATGGACAACAAAAGCAATCACTAAGTGAAATCGCCTCGGCTGAAACAAGCAGCCAAAGGCGGGACAATTCAGTGGAATGGACCAATAAAAAGCCAGCATTTATAAATCCCACGAGAAAGAACCAATGGCAATGGGTGGGTATGCCAAACCCCACAGAAGAGATAAGAACAGGTCAATCGAAGCTCGACCTAAAAAGGAACAAATGTAATTGTATGAGCAATACGAGGCCACTCTCGACCGCCGCCCGTTCGTTAATACAAAATGGTGCAGCTCCTGCAACAGGTCCTGCAGCGCACCTAAAACCACCACTGGCACTGGTGGGAGATCAGCCATAATTCTATAAGCAATAAGGAGGTTAGAGCAACAGTAAAGGGGGCATGCTCGAGACCTCCACAGCACACTGTGTACAACACATACCAATCATCTCCTAAACAGCCAAGATTCCCAAATAAATAAGGCCAGAAGCACTGCTGGGGGACCGGCAAGTGCATCTTGTGCATCGCATGCATTGTGCACTGAGACTCATCCAACCTGTATGCATTCAATTTAATTCCCAGCTCTTGGGGCAGCCTACATAATTTCACCCCACGACCAGCACAGTGAGAAGATTATCTTAAAAAGTGCTTGGGACTGTTTTCTAAACAAAGATGCACGTGTAACGAAGCCACATGACCAGCACTGATGAAACTGTGTGGTGCGGCTGCAGAGTGACATTACAGATCATTTGAGCAAGCATATGGGCAAAGGGTCAGTAAAGTGACGAAACCGCAAGTACAGTCAGGTATAGAATCGGTTTAGGCGAAATGGCTTGGAGGGGCGGCAGAGCGATGGTTACGATCAAGCGACTAACATATGGACACATAAGGGCACAGAGTCAGTGAAGTGACGCATCACCATCAAAAATCAAACTAAGCAGCAGAACTGTATAATCAGCGAGTTCTGTGTTAAAAATATTAAATCTACTTTGGTCTATTTGTGTATACTGGTACTGCGGTGATCCCACAAACGATTCAACATGGCGCACAAAATGAGCTTGCGAAGTAAGAATGAAGAATAGCACGTTACAGACCAGGAAGCTGCCTGATTTGCGTTCAGTGCAAACACTGCAAAAAGGATTGTCTTATGTTGTTGTCCTCCAAGAGCAGAAAATATGAATAACGTACTTCAAGGCCAGTAAAGATTGACGAAACCGCGTCATATAGCGAGAGCAGGCTGTGACCATACAGGTGCTTGCACATTTTATAAACAACCGTCAATGTATAACCTGTCATTGTTGGGGGTGTGACGCGCTACTTAATGCACTGAAGTACTGGTGCGTACTGGTGCTCTCTCCAGAGGCCTAGTACCAGCAGAGCAGAAGTGAAAAGTGAGATTGGTGCTGCCTATTATGAGAGGTAAGAAGAGAAATTGGTGCTGCATACTGTGCATGTGAGTCCAGGGGACGGCAGCAGAGTTATCATTGTACAACCATCATCTCAGGTTCTTGAAGCGGCCAAAGTGTGTGTGTGGAAAAAGAAAGAGGGGTGGCATGGACTTGCGCGCTGTCTAGAAGTCAATCCAGCATTTTTACCCTCTCTGTGTACCATATTTCTGCACACTAACAAAGGATAGAAAATCATCAATCAGGGCCTTTTACTCCCCCAAAAATGAGCAAAATAACTGTGAGCATGAAGGAGCAATTAACCGAAATTCCCGCAACCTCACACGCACAACTTAAAAATCCTAAATAATAGGCAAGCTGGTGACAAGGGGCTGGGCGCGCCATAAGGAACACTAAAGTAACCCACAATAAGACGCAAACCTTTAACAAAGGCACCACGGTGGGGCACTGACAACTCGCCTGACAATCTGGTGTCACCTTAAAAGTCCAATCTGCAGGAGAGACCAAGAAGCAGCAAGAAACACCAAGAAGCATCAACCGATACTACAAAAGAGTATTTCAATGTTACCCATGACACTATCCCAACTGGGATAATATTAGTCAGTGAATGTTTTCTCCTCAATTGGCTAGGACCATCCTGGCCTTCCCATATATGAACCAACAACCAGACCAACAATGGATTACCCTTGACAAGCCATTCTGAACGAACAAATGAACTACCTTATCGTACAGATTGCTAAAACACCCATACAAGTAAGACTGCTAAACTGACAAAGTGCAAGCGTTAACACAGGCCAACGTCTCTTCAAGCAACTATTATTCTGGCCAACAAATACACTCAAAATTATAACACAGCCTCAATAACAAAAACAACAGCAACAACAGCAAGCATTACCATAGAAGAGAAAGATACTAAACCGACTCACAAGAGACCAAAACCAAATCCACCTACACAGGAATCGCCAATTACAGGGAAAATAGACGTTAATGCGACAATGGATACAATAATAGAAAAGTTAGCAGAAGTTCACGACTTAGCCAATTCAACAAAAACCAACATGGATGCTATACTAAATGACATTGTAGCAATCAGACTAGACATAACGAAAATAAATAGCAGAGTCACAGAAACAGAAGATAGAATCATCAACATAGAAGACTTTCAAACGAAGGCAAAAAAAGACATCACTTACTTAATGTCTAACTCAGAAAGTATTCGAAAGCAAATACCAGAAATGTAAGATCGAAATAGAAGAGGAAATCTCTGTTTATTTGGAACCCCAGAGGGGGCAGAAGACAGTGAAGGTTCATGTACTAAGTTCTTGGAAGCATGGCTACCAAAAGCTACAGGGATTAATTTCAACAAAGAACTAGAAATGGAATGAGCACTTAGAGTGCCCACTTACAAACCCTCATGCTCAGATAAACCTAGACCAATCGTATGCAAGCCCTTCAGATACCAACATGTAGAAGCGATCTTGAACTACATGAGGAAGAACAAATCCATTGTATGGAATGGGAGCACAATCCATATCTCACAAGAATTCTCTAAAAACACAGTGGAAGCAAGAAAAGGCTTTCTCGCACTGCGTCCAAGATTGTGCAACAAAAACCTTATGTTCTCCTTTGTTGGTCCCACAAAATTCAAGATAAACCTAATTGGAGCAACTCATATTTTCAACGACCACGAAGAGTTACAGAAATTCTTTAAATGAGACAGAGGAGGCTGAGATCAACATCTTGATGCCAAAAACATCACCGAACATACAAAATCATTAATCTATAAGGTTTTAAAATCAACCTGTTTGATTTGTTCAGATAACTAAATGCCTCTAGTAAGTATATACTTGACTATAGATGACCAGGTCAACTACACCCTCGTGGATGAGTCGCTGCCTCGGATGAGATAGAGAGAATTAGTCATTGAATTGTTTGTTGGTTTCTAATTGTTGATATCAAAGTTATTGTTGATCCTATCAAGTAGGACCAGTAGGTATTACAGGGAATATGCACTGCTTGAAAAGAAACCTGTAACTAAGTATGGATAAATAACTGATTGAAAGTCACATATTGGGTCTGTCACAAAGACAAGGAACATAGGGGGTCATTACAATGGCAGTCGGACTTTCGTCCGACTGCCATTGCTGCGGTAGTGGGACCGTCCGCCTACGAGGCAGCCTACCCACCTACCGCATTACGATGCAACTGCCACCGCGGCGGTTGCATAGGCCATACTTTACATTGCGGCGGGTGCTGCAGCCATCAGCACCCGTCCCAATGTAAATAGGGCACTGTTTACATTTCCCTGCGCTATGAGGCAGGCACCATGCGGTGCCTGCCACATGGTGCATGGAAATGTAGGGGGGCACCATAGGTGCCCCCCAACCCCCAAGAGAAAGTGCCCGGGTTGAAGGGGGGCCCGCTACGGGCCCCCAAGGTCCCTTTCCGCCAACTTGTTCATGGCGGGTTAACCGCCATGAACAGGCGGGCAGAAAGGGATATCATAATCCCAACGGCAGTGCCTGGCAGGCACCGCCGCAATGCTGGGCAATGTTGCTGTCGGAACCGTGGCGGTCGGCCTTTCCGACCGCCACGCTTCCCCCGCCGTCATGATATGGCGGGTGGAAATTTGCGTTGCGATGGCAGAGGGCCCGCCACCGACAGGCTGTCGGTGGCAGGCCTTTCGCCATCATAATCAGGCCCATAATGTTTAAGACATAATGCTTAGGGCCTAATGTTTAAGACAAAATGTTCATGATACAATGCTTGGACAGGAGGGACAATAACATCATAACAGAGAACGGTACAACAGGTACGCCACTACCACCTCGGTGGACAAATAATCACATAATAACCTTCTCCAACTACATGGTCACATCAGGACAATACACAATAACAAAACTTAAACATGTCACATAACCATGCAGCGTTAAAAATCATATTGCTAAACACCAAAGGTGTAAACCACCGGTCATGAGTAAGAAAATACTAGATTATACACGCAAATGCAAAGCAGACATAACTCTCTTACAAGAATGCAAATTCAATCAACAATTAGCTCTTTCTCTCAAATACAGTGGCTATGCAGAAGTTGCTTGCTCTCCGGAAGTAGGGAAAAAGAACGGGGTGATAACCTTGATCTCCTATGCCTCCAAAATGAATATGCAATCGTCCAAGGTAGATACGGAAGGAAGAAGGATAATTTCGAAAATGTCCAAAAAAATGGGATTCTTTTCTATGTCACTAATGTATATGCTCTGAATATAGACGATCATGACTTCTGGACAAAACTTACGCAAGCCCTTATGGCCATCCCCAAACATTTGTTAATCATACTAGCGGGAGACCTTAACCTGCCTTTAGACCCCATCATTGATCGGGACTCAACGTGCAAATACAGACCCCGGAGCTCACATAACCTTCTAAAACAGCTTTGTACGAAACTTAACTTGAAAGATTCATGGAGACTGCAACACCTCTCGGAAAGGGAAAATACATTCCTCTCCCCCCTCACTCAACCTACTCACGCATTGACTACATATTGATTTCAGGTGACCATGCACACAATATTGACCAAACATTCATAGAACTGAGACTGGTTTTATATCATTCTTGTATATCCCTTACACAATCAGGGTTTGAAATTCAGAATAAAAAAACACTATGGAGACTGAATGCCGAAGTGTTATCGTCCCCTGAACACATCAAACACACAAGATGGTGATAAGAAACTTCCTTAACAATAATGCTGAATCTGACTGCTCACCTTTAACTAGGTGGGAGGCCCTAAACGCTCCAATAAGACGATCACTGATTCAGATAAGATCGAAAATGAACAAAGAAATTAATGCTAAACTGTTAGCCCTCGAAAAGGAAATAAAAAGCCTGGAACATCAGCATATCCGATCCAAAGACAAAAACTGCCTCGAATCACTCTCAGCAAAAAAATATGAATACAACAAAATCCTAAGCAAGTGGAAGGGAATATGGATAAACAAACAAAAGAGATGATGGCTCTGTGAAGCCAATAAGGCAGGAAAGATGCTTGCAGCCTATCTTAAATACAAGCAACAAAAAAACAATATTGCAGCCATCAAAGACAAATTTGGCAAGACTTTAACAAATATTAATATATTACCTTGTCAATGTTTGTTACAAGTATGATGTGAATGAAATGTGCACTTGTTTAAAATAGCTGTACAGGCCATATTTTTGGTTTCATATATAGATCAAGCAGTTACAGTATTGGAAATTAACTAATCAATTTTCTAAAATGTAATATCACAGCATTCAACTGATCTTATGAAATGCTTGCTTTCTTCAGCAACCATAGATTTTATCCAGTAACACTTTTTGGGTTTTTGAGACCCAACTTACAATGTAAAAAAAAATCTACATGTTTTGCAATTAAGCATTGTGGTAGATGGAAAGCCAGTTATGGCTAAAGGTGTCACACAATCCTCAATCCAGCACCATACCCAAAAGCCTCAGTCCTCTCCCTCCTTGTGCCATCCCACATTCTCAGTCCACTCTCTCCTCTTGCACCAGTCCCATTGTTGCAGATGGAATTAAGTAGGAATCTAGCACTACGGAAAGATCAGGTCATGAGAGTTGTGTCATTTTTACATGTACAGAGTAAGAGGTGTGCTCATGTAAGTGCTGGGTGATGGTGAATAATGTGAGTGAGTGTAGCATGAGTGGTGCTAGTGTAAGGTGACAAATGTGCCAATGTGAGTGTTGTGTGAGCTACATGAATGCAATGTGAGAGGAGATCCCATGTGAGTGTCGGTGAGAGGAGTGCATGAAGAGTGAGAGGAATGAGTGCAGGGTGGTGTGAGTAGTGTAAATGCAGGGTGAGTGATGTGCCTGTGTGTAGTGCAGGGTTAGCGGCGAGAGTGAAGGTGATCTGTGAGAGTGACTGGTGAGTGCATGATGAGAGGAGTTAGTGCAGATTGAGTGGTGTGTCCCTATAAGTTCCAGCAGACTATTGCCTCTCTGGGCAGGCAGGATGAACTGAGTGCCTGTACGAAGGCAGGATGAGAGGTCTGTCTCTATGAGTACAGGATGAGATGAGGAAATGGAGGGTGAGTGGTGTGACTCCAGGGTGAGTGCTGTGCTTGTTTGCATGGTGTGAGTGAAGGGTGAGTGATGTGCCCATGTGAGTGAAGGGTGACATGTGCAAGTGACAGGAGGGCCTATATGAGTGAACAGTGAGTGATGTGACACTGTGAGAGTAGGGTGAGAGGAGTGACTGCAGGGTGAGTCATGTGACATATGAGTTTGTGTGCGGGTGAAAGTGCAGAGTGGGTGGAATGAATGCTTGATGAGTGATGTGCTTGTTTGAGTGAGATTATAGAGTGATCAGTGAGAGTGAGTGAAGTCGCACATGAGTGTAGGGTGAGTAGTGTGCTTATGTAAGTGCAGGGTGAAAAGCGTGAGTGTATGGTGAGTGGTGTGAGTGCAGGGTTAACGGTGTGCTTATGTGACCACAGGGTAAGTAGAGAGAGAGAATGATGTGAGTTCATGGGGAGGGGCATGAGTGCAGTGTGGTTGCTGTGAGTGCAGGGTGAGCAGTATGCTCGTGTGAGCGCATGGTAATAGGAGGATGAAAAGTGTGAGTGCAGGGTAACAGCGTAAATGCAGTGTGATAGCTGTGAGTGTAGGGTGAGTGGTGAAAGTGACAAGTGACTGGAGTGTCATGTGCGTGCAGGGTGAGCAGTGTGCTCATGTGAGTGCAGGGTCGGAGAAGGGTGAATGGCGTGAGTGCAGAGTGAACAGTATGAGTGAAGTGTAATCGCTGTGAGTGCAGGGTGAGCGTGAAAGTGAGGGGTGAGCAGTGAAAATGAGGAGTGAGTTGTCCGAATGCAGGATGTATTCCGAGACACCTGGTGTAACTCAGCCTTGTATTGATGGCTGGCGTAGGGCTGCAGATATAAGCTTAACTATTGCTATTATGGCATCACTCAGGGATGGAGGGTGGAGGAAATAAATATTGTGCTGATCCTGCAACAAACTTTCAGTCTCCTTATTCGGGATCCCAACTGATCGGATTTCTACCAGCACCACCGGTATTTTGATGTCCCAGCCAGTACACAAATAAGCAAAATTGCCTAAACCCGGTATTTTTAGCACTTATCTGTGCACACTTCAAAGAGCAAATAGAAATAGAAAGCACTTGTAAATGTGTTCTAGGGCTGTATTAATGATCCTTGACTAATAATTAAAGGAAACAAAGACAGAAATGTCATGTTGCAAATGAATGCATACTATTTTATTTACAACCCTATTTAATGTCAAGGCCAGGCCTTTGCAGACTCTTTAAACAACAAATGGCTGATATTTTTCTTTTGGAAAGGTGGCATCCCTACTCCTGAGATGCCTTTTCACTAAATGTATTCTCCCAATGTGGCAGGGCAAATAAAATACAAATGTAAAGAATAGGCAGAGTGGGGACCCAGGGGTTACTGGAACCAGTGAAAATAACAAACAAAGCCTTGTTAACCAGTTCACAAAAGGCATGTAAATGGTCTTTTAAAGACCTGTGAAAAACTCAGGTGTGGCTGAGAAAAGACTCCAGACACTTCCCAGCCGATGCCACAGCAGCTCAAGCTACAGCAGCCCGGGCTGAGAAACATGGTGTGGGGGGCTAAAGCCCTTTTAGCCCTATGGGTGTTGCAATGCTGGTGCTGTCCCTCCAAAGAAGAAACACTTCCATCATTGGCGGTGAGTGTTTTTGTCCATTTTACCGCTAATAGGTTATTGTTGGATTATCTTGAGTAATTTAGCAACACCATTGGCTACTGTGGCAGCAGTAAAGTGCATCTTACTACAGCAGTGATAGCAACATATATGTACTTATACCCTACCCCCAATATTTTTCACTATTTGATCTTGTAATGCATTTGTTGAAACTCGTGGCATGCACTGTTACACAGACGCTGGGAGGCATATTGGAGACTTGAGAAGCGGTAGATAATGTCACACAGATAGACATGGAAGTATTACTTATGTCACAAAGTCGCCAGGATTAACCGGCCAGGCGTGTTATTAACAATGGGCCATTGACTGAAAAATACATCATGCTTCAAAACTGACAAGAAGCTGAAGCATCCCGTCTTGCTGCTTAGCTGCAAAGAAAATATATTTTATTACATATGTATTTGTCTTAGGCACAATATGTCACCTCCAAAGGCTCAGAAAGTTGAATACGAACATTGATAAATACATACCATGTAAGCAGACAATCATTTTAAAAAATAACCCCATTTCTGAAATTCTTTATTAATACCTATTTGAAACTGCGGTTATAAATCTATGTGAATCAACTCTTTAATCATATTAAATAGGTTTTCACCCACTAGCATAGAGGTTCCAGGACCACTTCTCTACAATACCCATGGGAACGTCCGCAGATTTAATTTACGCATCTTTGTAGTTTACCCAGTGAAATACTGCATGCATTTACTTCTATTTTACGTATTTTGACTCAGATGTACACTATACATTGTATTTTAGCATTTACATAGCAGTTCATGCCCCTAATGGCAGGGTTAGGAACTTTTACGTGTTTAAATGAGTCTCACATACAGGCGCGGCTCTTCCGCTAAGTCACTAAGGCGGAGGAGCATTGCCCCACTGCATTTAAGCAGTGTAACTAAAGGAAAAATAAAATGATAATAACTCAATGTTATTATCATTTTATTAGTTCCTGCTGCTTTGCGGCCGGGGTGGGCGGAGCTGCTCAGCTCTCCAAGCAGGACAGGGTAGAAGTCGTTTGTCCACTCCAATTGCACATGAATGTTTGGCCGGCCCTCTTGGGCCAGCCAAACAGTCTTGCGCACTTTGCATGTTCTCCATGCAGTCTGCATTACAGCCTGGGTGGAGAACATGCCAAGGCGTGCCTGTCCCCATCTGATGCTGCACTATGGCTCTCAGATCAATCACAATGCTGCAATTGCAGTGTTGTGATTGGTCAGGGGAGCCTGGGTGTTTCTTGGGTGCTTCCTACTTCCTGTATCCTGAGTCCGATGCGAAGGAAAGATGGAGAGACGCTGCAATAAGATACGTTTCTTTTTAATTATATTTTTACATTCCGTCCCTCCCTTCGATCCCGCCCCCTGGCGCGCCACCCCCGATTCTTGCCGCCACTGCTCACATATAGAAATGATTATGTGAATTAGCCTCTAAATTTGTCCCGGTTCTGCGGCACTCATTTTCACTGATCACGATGTCCAAGTGTGACATTGAAGATTTTCCATGTGTTAAATATAGGAGTTAACTTACCTGGCATTGCAGTCAGAGGTGTCTGTAATATGTTCACTTTCTTTCCAGGGCTTCCCAGGGGTGCTTGGCTTACGTGTGAATATTGTGGTGGAATATTCACAACACCAATGTGGAGAGTGTAAAGGAGAATGTAAAGTAGTACTTCTGTAGCACTCTTTTACATACTCATGTTTGTGAATTGATCACAATAATATTGAGAAATTCATGGAATATTCAAAGGAAGTTGGATGTTTAAGGGCTGATTAACAAAGACATATAAGATTACGTAAAAGAGGACTACTACTAATTCCTGTACTCATAACATAATTTTGTGACTGCCCTCTTTGCTCTTCACAACTAGCTATTAGCTACACTATTTTTTATATATAACGTTTCTAATTGTATATGAATATTCCCTGATTATTAACATTTTATTCCAATTTCAGAAGTTTTGGGAATAAAACACATGTAAGAGTAAGTAAAAGAATACTTCCTGGCTAGGCCCGAAATTAATCACTAAAAAAGAAAACTAGCAGCCCCTGGTGGTGAGCTTACCTCTGCTATTTTATTTAGGACATTTTAAGAATAGTTACATCTATTGTGATATGTAGTTAAATATACATTAATACCATTGGAGTGGATGGGAAATTCCTGCCTCTGGCACCAGCTAAGAACAAGTGTTAACATCTCACCTTCAAATGTGGAATAATATGTGGAAATAACATTTCGCTTATTTCTATTTAATGCTAATTTTGCCAATATGAAGTGTACCTGTTGCAGTAACACATCCACTGACTCTGGGTATTATCGCAAATGATCTGTTATGTCTTGAGTTCTGTTTCTTCTCCTGCACTATAAATGTTTTAAGCATATTTTCCACACATTATGACCATATGATATTTTAGTTGTGTTACATATAATCACATCACCAGTACTGTTATTTGCAAGCAGCTATCTTACTCCCTCCTAATCTTACACACAAAACGTATTTTTACAACTAACACAAAAAGTTTATGGTAAACACAAAGCCTAACCTTTTAGTTAGTTTAGACAAATCTGTTTCAGCTATAGAATGGTTGAAATAAAACACATATTTGAGTCATGTACTGCGAGGGCCATATTCGACATTATTATCTGTATTCAGCACTACCTGAGCCAGTGGCAGCCGGTAAGTTTTGGAGGGAGGGGGGTGGCCTGGACACACACACGTACATGCACATGCATACACATAACACTCACAGCCAGGCATTCACACACGTGCGCACACACACACAAACACATTCATTCACAACACTCTTTCCCAAACATTCATACATACACGCACGCACCAAACATTAATTTAAAATAAAACAAAACACACACTTAACTGCAGCCAGCTCTGCCTCGGAGGTTCCAGGAGGCTTGGGACTGCTGCCTTCCCTCATTGGCTGACCTAAGGTCAGCCAATGAGGGAAGGCAGCAGTCCCATCGTCATCACAGAGTGGGATGGGGTCAGTGAGACTGCTGACCCCACCCCACTCTGTGATGAAGTGTCACTGATTGACACTCGACCCTGGGCGCTTCAGGGCTTAAAACTGAAGCACCCAGGTGCAAGGGCATCAGTGACGCTACCCCTTTTCACTGAAGGGAGGGCCTCAGGGACCTTTGCTAAGCTAAGGACGTCACGCCCACAGGAGCTGTGTCTTCCTCTGCCCAGCAAAGTTCCGCTCAGGCAGCCAGGAGCCTGCGCATTTTGCGCATGTCTGGCTCCTGGCTGCTTGAACTGAAAGTGAACAGTGTCTGTCAGGCTGACCTTTGGGCAGCCTGACAGACAATGATAGTGAAGGGCAAAAGGTGGAGGGGCGTGGCCCCTCAGCCCCAATGGACCGGCCGTGCCTGCCCTGAGCTCGGTGCATATATGAAGGCAAAGATTATGGGCCCGATTAAAAAAGACTTTGCTGTTAGTAGATGTGATGTACACTTGTACCACTCCTGGATTACTACTAATCCCAGGAGTACACCAGGGGCCAGTAAGCCAGGAGTGCTCCTGACTATAGGTCTGATTACGAGTACAGCTGCTTGGAACAGCTGTACTCTTAATCAGGCGATCGGACCGCCCGATTACGAGGTCGGCGATCGGACCACCACAAGTCCGATGCAAGACCACCACCGATGGGGCGGCCGTGGGGAAAGCGGTAGGCTCTGGTGGCCGTGCCGATGTCAGCACCTCCGTGCAGATTACAAAACTGCCATACTGCTAACCTGTTAATGACGGGGACCCCGCAATGAAAAGGTTGGTGGATGGCAGGAAAGGAGCCCCAAACAGGACCCCAGTGTGTTGTAGCCCATGGAGGGTGTGCCTGGAGGCACATGTTGTGCCCCCTCTTCTTGCACTGTTGTGCATGCACTGTGTACCATGCACAACATTATGCATGGTACACAGTGCACCGACATGCAAGAGGAGGTGCCATGGTGGTGGCATGTGCTGCAGGTTCTCTATGAGACGAAGCATGCCCCAGCTGTGGCACCGCTGCCGCAACACCACCAGCCCGGCGGTTACCTCGTAATGTGAAGGGCTGCCAAAGTCATAATCAGGCCCTTACTCTTGGTTTATCTCTGGAATTTAGTAGTTAGCCAGTAGTACTACAATAGCAGTCACAACTACTCACAACAAAACTTTGTGAATCAGTCTTTAATTTGTATGGTATCAGAATTATGCAGGTTGCCCCATATCAATACAGAGGACCTATTTTTGAGATGAGCATTAAAGGGATAGTCACCATTTACAGGATATGAAAAGACACTATGACAGAAGCTTTGTTTCCTTTACCAATAACATGCTCAATTGAGGGACACTACAGTGTAGTTGCAGGGTGACCACCGATTTAAGCTTTCTGGGCTGTTATCAGTTTCCTCTACAATAAAGTGCAGTGGAAGCCATTTCATCTGTCACAATACTGCATAAAAGCGTACGTGAAGTGCTGGGTGAAAGCTCCCTGCATGTCAGAGACACTTATAAAATGGGTCTGGTTGACGTCCCCATAAATTGTAAAGCAAACACAAGGAGATGATGGACGGAGCACTGAAAATTTTCAGGCACTCACCCCCAGTCACAGATCTTGGTTGAATCCATCATCGTTCTTTAGCTCACTTCGCCACCCCAGTTCAGACACAGCTATATGCAAATCAGTCTTGACCCTGTGCCTCATGGGAACAGTCCAGCCCGAACTGCCAAGCCATGTCTTCCCTGGACCAGAAACAAGCATCCTGGGAACGGTTTCGGGCTAACAGCCCTCATCAGCCAGGCTAACTTGAATCCAGTGGCAAAGTGGGCAAGGGACCCATGTCTGGGCATAACCTGCCAACTTAGGGCAAACAAAGCAAACACAAGGAGATGATGGACAGAGCACTGAAACTTTTCAGACACTCACCCCCAGTCACAGATCTGGGTTGAGTCCATCATTGTTCTTTAGCTCACTTCGCCACCCCAGTTCAGACACAGCTATATGCAAATCAGTCTTGACCCTGTGCCTCATGGGAACAGTCCAGCCCGAACTGCCAAGCCATGTCTTCCCTGGACCGGAAACAAGTATCCTGGGACCGGTTTCAGGCTAACAGCCCTCATCAGCTAGGCTAGCTTGAATCCAGTGGCAAAGTGAGCAAGGGACCCACGTCTGGGCATACCCTGCCAACTTAGGGCGAACAAAGCAAACACAAGGAGATGATGGACGGAGCACTGAAACTTTTCAGACACTCACCCCCAGTCACAGATCTGGGTTGAATCCATCATCGTTCTTTAGCTCACTTTGCCACCCCAGTTCACACACAGCTATTCTGTGTTCTGCATTCTGTCCACCAAGTGTTCTTTTTGCATTTGTCACCCCGAGTGGGACGGGTATGCCCAGACGTGGGTCCCGTGCTCTCCATGCCACTGGAGTCAAGCTATCCTGGCTGATGAGGGCTGAAAGCCCGAAACCGGTCCTAGGATACATGTTTCCAGTCCAGGGAGGACCTGGCCTGGCAGTTCGGGCTGGACTGTTCCCATTGGGAGCAGGGTCAAGACTGATTTGCATATGGCTGGGTCCAAACTGGAATGGCATGGTGAGCAAAAAAACGATGGATTTAGGCCCAGATCTCTGTACTGGGGTGAATGTATGACATTGTTCTGCATTCTGTCCACCAATTGTTTTTTTTGCATTTGTCACCCCGAGTGGGACGGGTATGCCCAGACGTGGGTCCCGTGTTCTCCATGCCACTGGAGTCAAGCTATCCTGGCTGATGAGGGCTGAAAGTCCGAAACCGGTCCTAGGATGCTTGTTTCCAGTCCAGGGAGGACCTGGCCTGGCAGTTCGGGCTGGACTGTTCCCATTGGGCACAGGGTCAAGACTGATTTGCATATGGCTGGGTCCAAACTGGAATGGCATGGTGAGCAAAAAAACGATGGATTTAGGCCCAGACCTCTGTACTGGAGTGAATGTATGACATTGTTCTGCATTCTGTCCACCAATTATTCTTTTTCCATAAATTGTAAGGCGCCTTTCTGAGACCGATAATTTGTCTAGCAGCAGTGGAAAGGGGGCAAATTCACTGATCGGGACTGGAGGCAATGAGGAAATAGTCATGTGAACAGACGCAAGGGGATGTAGTCATACGGGATGATAAAGGCAAGACGATGGATGCATGGGAATTGTGGTGACAATCAGGGGACAAACTCACCAAAAGACACCAACAACAATGGATGAAGGGAATGCTTGAATCAACCTCAGCCACTGGCGATCACACAAGACCACTGTGCAGTCTATCATTTTTCACTCACTGTACCACTCTCGACTGAGACTTAACATATCTAAATCTGTCTTGATTCTGCTCCCGTATGAGTAGCACAGCCCAGACTGCCAGGAAAGGACACCTCCAGACCGGAACAATGGGAACTCCAAACAGTTTTCGGCCTACGTAAGCCTCGTCAAGGTAGTAGTGTAGCCTGAGTTCCTGTGGCACAGTGAGCACAGGACTCATGTCTGTGCATAACTGTCACACTTACGGTGTGAAAAGCAGCAAATACAAATGGACGAATGTATAATTGAATTTATGTTATAGATGAGCACTCAGGCCACATTGCAGTCCGCGTTTTTCGCCTAATGTACCACTCTAGACAGACCTGACCTGAACTTTACTGCCAGCAGCATGAAGGTGGTGTCGTATACGAGGCGATTCAGCAATGGTCAGCCACTATTTCACAGCTGACTTTAGCCAATTATTGGCTAGCCATGGTTTGCAATGCGCACCAATTTAGCGAAATTCATGCAGTGCCTATTACAACTGCTACTTCATTGATTTGAATTCTACACTTTATTGTCCCTAATTTAATCTCCGACATTTCATAATCACCTTTGCTTCATGTGAAGGATTAAATAATCACTGATAAATGATGCTACAGTATGCTCGGATTTTCTCATGTTTTCGTTTCTTTTTCTGCTATGCCCAGTTTCCTAGCAACACCTTGATATCGGTTGATTTAGAGATGTCTCATGTGATCACAATTCTGTTTGCCTCGTGGTGCCTCTTTCAATTTGGTAATGAAATATTGTAGAGTTTATAGGACTTCGAATATATCTACCTGACTGATTTATTGCACTTTTCTGCACACAATTCCTCTGCTATCTCTGCCATCCAGGATCAAAGCATTAGATGGTCTTTTAATCAATACAGCAAAATCTTCATTGAGCTGTTGTTTTCTCTGAATGAAGTAAGCCCTTAAAGCTTTTGGTACAGTGGCCTCCAGCACAGACTGCCACAATTAATCTCTCCTCCTTAAGTTTCTATTCTCTTTTTCGCAATCATTCTGAAATTTGTGCTTGCTGGATCAGTCCTATATATTTTGCACTTAATGTTAGGTTTACCCAAGTGTTTTCTGTTCAGTAGATTCAAATTATATACAGATATATTTAATCTACAACTATGAGCATATGTTCATCATAAAACAAATTACAACTTGCATCTGCATTAAAAATGTATTTAATATGGACAGAGCAAATGAGCTCCAGGATTGCTGCTCCTTTCAGAGTTTTAGGCGCAACATCTGCAGCTTTTGAGTCCAACCCCAGGATCAGTAATGAAGCACTAGCCTACATCGGCAGCAAGCTACAGTGTGTAGGTTGTGTGTTTAGGAAGGAGTTGAATTTGCTTTTGATTCCATGTGGGAAGTGTTTCCATGTTATGCGTGATGACCATTGAGGTTCAGTTATCGTGTTATAGGATGCAGTCCTTCGCAGTGAAGTTGATGAGAGGTGTGAAAGATAGACATGCAGTTTAAATTTTCAGGAAACCTGCAGCTTTTTATGTTCCTTTATGATTTTTCCTATGATCATAGCCTACTTAGCTGCTTACTGCACTGAGTTTTCCAACCTGATATTTTGTTTAAAGTTTATAGACTTGAGCAGCAGAGTCACACTGACCTATAGGGCAATCAGGCAGTGCCTGTTGGGATGGTTTGACAGATCAGGGTGTGTGCAGTTTTTTTGCCTGTTTGTGGGCCTGTTGTCTGGTCTGCTGGGCCACTTTTCACTGTTGAGTTCCCAGATATTAAAACAAACTTGACCTGCAGCAAACTCAAATCCACGAGGTCTTCCATGCCTTGCAAAACACAGATACAGCGCGTCTTGACATGTTCAAAACTGTCCCAATGTACTAACATATTTTTAGCTTTCTAATGTACTAATGGGGCCACTTTTATTGTGGTGTCCATACCTATTTTCTGTCGCAGTCTGACCCTGTTGAGCAGACACAGTTGGAGAAAGCAATGGACTGAAGATCTGCTGTGATGGACTCTGTTACTGTAACTCCAAAGCTGAATGTAATTGTGAGATGTAAAGAAGCGATCATAGTATATATAGCAAGTTGGGACCTGCAGTAGTGGACTAGATTAGAGTCCTCCAAATTGGCCAGCAGTAAGTGACAAATCTCCTTAGTTATTGCATGTCTATTCGGTTGGAGATGGATTATTTAAGTACTTGTACGCTACTGGGCAATGGACAAGACCCATAGGAGATATATCTTGAGATATATCTTGTGAAAGAATTAAGCAGTATAAGTGAGTTTGAGCTCAATTGACTATCGACCACAGAGTGTTATGAAATTAGTATTAATGTGTGCCAGAAGGGTTACATATTAATTAACATTACTATGTAATACCTAGGCTAGTGATAGGTTAGCCCTTCATAGCGTACCTGGATTTAGAAAATAGTGTGCTGGTTTGGCTGTTTAATGTCTATTGGCTTTAAATTGTATATTGTACTTGAAGGTGTGATTACCTTTCCGGATTCTATCCCAGGGTTGTGGGATAATGTAGTTATTTTGGAAATAGCAATGTTCTTATTACACACAGAGAATGGAGAGCAGATAAGAAGACAAACAGAGTGCTGGCTTTAAAAAGGTTGTATTGGTCTATCTCTGAGAAAGTTGAGTGTTTGGCTGAAAAAGTTAATGAGAATATTAAACCACAAATGCTGCAAACAAGAGTGAATCCTGGGTGCTTTGGTAGTGAAATGAACTTGCATATTGATGGTATATGGCCCCAGTATTGCATACCTGCTCTACCACTATTTGAAACACAAATAGTGGAATGCGGATAGGGAATATGCCCGATAACAGCTCAGATCATAGCAATGTAGGAGAAGCATTCAGAGATTTGTGGCTCACAGATATGCAATATTTCACACACACTACAGGCATATATGAAATCTGTCCCAATGTATTACATGTGTGAGGGTGAAGGTGCTTAGGGGTATTAATGTAACAGCTATACTGTAAGTCAAAAACTGTCCTGAATAACCATGCAATTTTTTTACTAAATACACTAATGAACATAATGTGCACATTGAAAAATGTATAAAGGAATATCAGAAAGAGTTTATGATTAGGAAATATTCTACTTAGCAAAATCAAGTTGGGTGTGATACATATATCCCGCCAGCCCCCCTCCCCTATTCAAAATAGGCATGGCCCTAGGGTATGGGGTCCCTGAGGTCAAAATTGACCCATGGAAGGGGGGCCACATGGCCCCCCTCCACGAATACATACAAAATAGAAAAAAAATAAAAAAATACCGGCAAGTCACCAGAGGCCCCGCCCCCTTTCTTCACCACTCTGCAATCACACCTCCTGGCACACTGTTGGTTAGGAGATGAAGCCCCCTTGGCTGCCAATGGTCCTTGGGGCCAATAGGACCACCTGTTACCTCCAGTAAGACACACACAGCAAGATTGCTGAGAGGTCTTCTGAGGCCATGCACTCTTTCTCCACCACTCTGCAAACATGCCTCCTGGTGCACTATTTGTTGGGGGATGAAATCCCCTTGCCTCCTGAGAGTCCTTGGGGGCCAGAAAACTCTCCTGTTCCTTCCAGGAAGTCCCACACAGCGGGATTGCTGAGAGGTGGTCGGAGGCCATGCCCCCTTTTTCCACCACTCTGCAAATGTACCTTCTGGTGCACTTCTAGTTGGGGGATGAAGTCCCCTTGAATGCTGAGGGTCCTTGGGGGCCAACAAGCCCTCCTGTTACCTCCAGTAAGTCACAAACAGCAAGATTGCTGAGAGGACTTCTGAGGCCATGCCCTCTTTCTCCACAACTCTGCAAACACGCCTCTTGGTGTACTGCTGGTTGGGGGATGAAGTCCCCTTGGCTCCAGAGGGTCCTTGGGGGCCAACTACCTCTCCTGTTATCTCCAGTAAGCCCCACACAGCAGGATTGCTGAGAGGACTTCGGGGGCCAAGCCCCTTTTCTCCACCACCCTGCAAATACACCTCCTGGTGCACTGCTAGTTGGGGGATGAAGTCCCCTTGGATGCTAAGGGTCCTAGGGGGCCAGGAACCCCTTCTATTACCTCCAGGAAGTCCCAGACAGAGGGATTGCTGAGAGCTGGTCTGGGAACATTCCCCCTTTCTCCACCACTCTGCAAAATCAACTACTAGTTAAAAAAAAACATAGAAATTTATTGAAAAAAACAAAGGTTACAGGGACAAAATAGTTAGGAAATTGAATTTTAAGAAAACTTAGAAATTCACTGAAAAAAACAAAGGTTACAGGAATGTTATAGTTAGGCTCAAGTTTCACTCGTACAAAACAAGTAAAATTCAGCAGTTATAGTTAGCTGAGCTAACTATAACTTGCCCCACTGCAATCTACTGCTTATGACCTCACATAATACATTACTCATGAAATGGTCAGTGACATCATTGATGACATCACTATGAAATCTGAAATTACATCACTGATGACGTCATCCCCAGAATCACTGACGCACCCACTCATACCCCAATAGAACCTTTCATATACCCACTCACACTCTCACACAACCATTCACAGACCCATTCACAGACCCATACCAGTTCCTACACACCCACTCACTGATTCATAGATCTACACACACTTCCACTCACTCACCCATACAGCCACTCATACACCCTCTAACTCACTAATACAGCTACTGACATATCTACTCATGCACCCATACAGCCACTCACATACTGAGTCAGTAACCCATAGAGCTACTCATACACCTAGTCACTCACCCATAAAGTTAATTGCACAGCCACTTACTCACATATACAGATACATATACACACTCTCTCAGTTACTCATACAGATACTAACACATACTCACTCACCTATACAGTCACAGAAACTAGCACACACTCACCTTTACAGCCACTCATATACCCTTCATTTAACATACCCAATTACTCAACCACATACCACTGACATATCCACTCACTCACCCACACAGCCATACATACACTCACTCACCCATACAGTCCCTCACACATGTACTCACTAACCCATATAGCCACTGACTCACCCACTCACTCATCCATCTGGCACTCACCCACCCACAAGACACTCAAATACCCACACAGGTACTTAGACAACCAATCACTCACCCATACAGTCACTCACACACCCCTACAGCCATTTAGATACCAACTGACAGACTGTCACAGATATTCACACAACCAGTAACTCACCCATACCTTCACTGAGACACCAAATCACTCACTTATACAGTCAGTCATGCACCCACTGAATCATCCATACAGGCACTCATACACCCACTGATTTACCAATACACCTTGGTATATTTATTTAACAATCATAAACTTAAATAAACTCACAGCCACTAGACGATGTCATCAGTGATGTCATTTGAGATGTCATCAGTGATGTCACTGACCAGCTCATGAGTGATGTAATATGTGAGTTTGTAAGCAGTGCATTAAAGGAGTGCGAGTTATAGTTAGCTCAGCTAACTATAACTGCTGAATTTCACTGGTTTTGTGCAAGTGAAACCTGAGCCTAACTATAACGTCCCTGTAACCTTTGTTTATTTCAGTGAATATATATATTCACTGATTACAGGGACGTTATAGTTAGGCTTATTGTAGGTGTGTGAGTGGATGCATGAGAGGTTGTATAGGGGTGTGAGTGGGTGTGTGAGTACTTCTGTGGATGATGTCATCAGGGATGTCATTTGAGATGTCATCAGTGATGTCACTGATCATGTCATGAGTGATGAAATATGTGAGGTAATAAGCAGTGCATTGCACAGGCGTAAGTTATAGTTAGCTCAGCTAGTTATAACTGCTGAATTTCACTAGTTTTGTGTGAGTGAAATATGAGCCTAACTATAATGCCCCTGTAACCTTTGTTTTTTCAATGAATTTCTACGTTTTTTTGTTCTGTTTCCTAACTTTAATGTTCCTGTAACCTTTAGTTTTTCAGTGAATTTCTAAGATTTTTTTTAAATGTGTTTTCCTAACTATAACATCCCTGTAACTTTTGTTTTTTTTAAGTGAATGTCTAAGGTTTTTTCAAATTTTATTTCCTAACTGGAACCTGTACCAATTGAGAGTGAGTGTGTGAGTGAGTGCATGAGTGTCTCAATAGATGTGTGATTGAGTGCATGAGGGTCTCAATGGGTGTATGAGTGTCTGTATGAGTCTGAGAGTGGCTGCATAAGTGTCTCCTTGGGTGTGTGAGTGAGTGCGTGAGTGTCTGAGTGGGTCTGTGAGTGGGTGCATGAGTGTCTAAGTGGGCATCTGAGTATGTGCATGAGTGTCTCAGTGGGTCTGTGAGTGGGTGTGAGGGTGTCTGAGTAGGTTTGTGAGTGCCTCCATGAGTGTGTGAGTCAATCTGTGAGTGAGTGCATGAGTGTAATTGGATCTGTGAGTGGGTGTGTTAGTGTCTGAGTGGGCCTGTGAGTGGTATGTGAGTCTTTAAGTGGGTCTGTGAGTATCTGTGTGAGCGGCTATATGGGTCTGTGAGTGGGTCCATGAGTGTCTGAATGGATCTGTGAGTGGGTGTATGTGTACGAATGGGTCTTTGAGTGGCTGTATGGGTCTATGACTAGGTGCATGAGTGTCTAAGTGAGTGTCTGAGTGCATCAGTGAGTGGGTGTGTGAGTGTCTGAGTAGGTCTGTAAGTGGGTATATCAGTGTCTGAGTAGGTCTATCAGTGGGTGTGTGAGTTCCTGAGTGTGTGAGTGGGTATGAAAGTGTCTGTATCAGTATCTGTGTTAGTGCCTCGGCCACATTGAACTGCACCTGCCCTTTTATTCAACAAGAGTCTACAGTTTCGTATAAATATCTACCCTAGTAGAGTACATTTTATTGGTTAGTTGCTACGTGCTACCTACTTGGGTAAATGTCCAGTGCATATTCTACACTACAGCTGTGTATTGGAGCATGTAGAAATGTCCACAGTGACCTTGTGTACGTTTAGGCAATGTGATTATTCCTGGTGCATCTTTATCCAGAAACATGTGGCAATGTAATGCAAGGCAGTGCTATGCTATAACTTTGCATCTGCTAAATCACAAAAAGCCACACAAATCAACTTTGCTTGGCTTGGTAAATGGCAAAGATTATTTTGCTTTGGGGCTACAACACATAAGTAACACAACCTTAATGGCAAATCATAGTTAATCTGGGCCCTCATGTTAACATGAAATTCGTATTCTTCTTCTCAACCGCTAAATATTGAGAAAGAAAAGACTTGGCTGGACCCTGGAACAAAATCCACAGAAGAGACATTTTGTTTTGAAGATAAAGAAGTTTATCCAAAAACTGGAGTCAATACGAATCAAAGGCTCTCCACTAAGTCTAGGCCATAGGGTATTTGATGCCTGACTACAATGAGGTTTGCTTTATAGGATTGAAACTGGACGCAGAACCCATCTGCTCATGGAAGACTAAAGTCCATTAAATCCTTATTTTAGAAGCTTATTTGTATTGAAAATAGAAGAAAAACCTTAATTTTCATTGCAATATAAGTAATACATCAGAGTTTAGTAGATTTTGTGTAGTAAGAATTTTCTATTTAACAAAGTATTACTACATGCGCACTTTCAAATCCATAAATAGTTTTTTTCTGTTTTAGCAATGAAGGATTTCATACTTTACTTTGGAAAGTAAAAACAGACAACTGCTGGTTAGGAGGGAATTGATCTAAATTGCTGTTCAATATACAGAAAATCTAACACTCTATATTTGCTACATCTTTCAGGGACTGTTGGACTTGGCCTTTTGCCCTGAATTTTTCGCTTTTGTAAGAATAAAACATGGTGTGTCTGAACAGAAAATAATAAATGCTGTGCAATGTTGTACACACTGTTAGTTCCACCATTTTAGAAGTGCACTTGGGTAAAATGTCACCTTTACAATGGACGCCATTCCTGTCTGCACATGTGCCGCCTGACTGAGGTGGGTTGGCAGTCTAGTAGTTTGTTTCCCAGCACCCCCTGCTTTTGGAGGGAAGCCTGGCACCCAGGGTGCTCTACTCCTCCCCTAAACCAGTTGAGACCGGTTTCCCAGGGAACCTTCTGGAAGCTTCCAGCCCTTTCTGGGAGGTGGGGTGAGGGGGATATATAGGGGGCTGGGCTGCCATGTGCTCAGACAGGGACAGTGCGGAGCGTGGACTGATTGAGAGGGGACACTCTGCCAGGAGGTACCGCCACATTGGGCCTGTGTGCTGGCCCCTGTGCCCATCTGCACCCCTCCACCGTCCACAGGGCCAGTGAGAGCCCCTTACTGGAGTGTAGACTGCCATGACAGGAGGAGTACCATGTTATGGGGGATGACTGCTTCTAGGAGCTGCGGTCCTGTTCCGATGAGTACCCACTGCCCGTTGATCGGACCCAGTATTGCTGTCCTGCTCTCCTACCGCCCGGACTCCAGCACCTGGGGAGCGCTATCCCTTATTGCCAGCTTCCTGCTGTCTAGCACCCTGCGAGCATGTGGACTGCCCAGGAGAGAAAAGGAGCTGATACCTGAAGCGCTGTGCTACTGAAGCGCTATAGCTGCGCCACAACTCATCAGACTCCACTTCAAGGAGGTGAGGAGCGTGGGCAACACCTCCCCCTGTGGGCCCTGGACCTGTGAGGCCCCTAGTGCCTTGGGAGCGCTTTTCTGTAAGTGACTGTGGCCGCCTGCACCCTAGCGCCTGGGGAGCGCTATATCTAAGGTGCCAGGAGAAGAGGAGCCCTAGCGCTTGTCCCTGCAGCTTGTAGTGCCGCGAGCGCCTCGTGGGCGCTATATTCCCATTGCCCAGGAGGTAGGGAGCGTGTATCCCCGCAGCGCTGTGCTGCCACGTGTCCCGAAGAAATCCCGGAGTGGGGGATCCCCCCGTGAGACTTGCCTGCAAGCGGGTGCCCACCCCGCGTGTGTGCCGCCACGTGGTGCTAACCAACCAGCGGGAGCCCACCCCGTGGCTTTTGTGCTCATTTCATGGGAGCCTACCCTGTATTGCCCCGCACGAGGGAAATTGCCCAGGATCACCGCCGCGGCCGAGCCGCAATTGCCTGAGTTAGCGGGTGCCTACCCCGCACTTGTGCCGCCTTGGGGTGCTGCCGAGGAGAGCGACTTGTGGGGAGGGGCAGCGGGAGCCTACCCCGTGCCCTGAATCCGCCCAGGATCACCGCCGCGACCCGGGCGTCGATAAAACCTTGGGCCGCTGCGCTGCTCGCAGCGACTTAGAAGCCAGGCAGGCCTGCGCCTGGTTGGAGGCTTGGCTGGCCGGCCGGAGGCGGAAGCGGGAGGTCCGGAGCCTCGCGGGCTCTAAATCCCAGTCCCGGGTCCCAGGAGGGGGCCCGGGTGAAGTGAGGAGAGGCGCCGGAAAAAGAATCCAGGCGGGAGCCCACCTCGCGCTGGCCAACGCCGCCGGAGACATCGCTCCGGATGTAGGTGGGGGCTCTCCGTGAGCGGAGGAGAGCCCCGCGTGAGCCGCGCAGGAGAGAGAGCCGCCGGTCATTGGCGGGGCTCCCGTGGGAAAGGGCGAGCCTCGCAGAAGAAGTCCCGGGTCCCAGGAGGAGGCCCGGGTGAAGAGGAGAAGCCGCCTCGTGACCAGCGCTGGTGAGGAGAGCAGGGGACTGTCGAGGCACAGACCGGTGCCTGTCCCCTGCTAGAAGGAGGCCAACCGAGAGTCCCGGTGAGTGTGGGGCTCATTGGGGGACTGATTGTCGAGGGGGCAACGGGGCACATTGTCGGTGCCCGCCCCCCCCTGTGGCCCTGCTCAGAAGGCCGTGTGGCCTCGTTTCTCCAGCTGCCCCGCCTGGCAGTGGGCAGCTGCAACGTGCAGCCCGATCCATTTGGAAGCCCCCGTGGGGCTTCACCACGGACTGGGCCACAGTGCCCCGGGGGCTACACAGTGACGCCACAGTGGCGGGTCGCTGCAACATTGAGGCCTTTTTCTAGCCTCATGCCCCCCTTACTGGCCAGTACTTTCTTTTTGGGGGCATCCTTCTTCATTCCCTATCCCCGGAGGGGGGAGGGCTGACCCCTACACCCAGTGCTGCTAGTGACCGGCCGCACTTCACAGTTGCACCGCAAGAGCGTGGGCAACTGCACCGAGGGGGACAGACCATTATTACCTCCCGGATGAGGGGGCTCCAAGGTAATTGTGTGCTTTTGTGCTGCCCCCAGCTGCCCCGCAGAAGCGGGCCACTACTAATGAGGGTCATACCGGGCGCTACGCCCTATGTGCTGTTGAGTCTGGGGTTGCCCCTATGTTCAGAATGTAGGCCTAATTCTGGTACATAATGTGCTTTGATGCCTCATGCCATTTATGCTCCTAATGAGGTGCCAACCAGATGCCACCGATTGATGTATTTACCTGCCTGACCCTAAGGTAGTGATGTTTATGTTCACAGGTGTATAACCATTTTGATGCCTCTTGCCAAGGTGGTACTGGCGAAGGAGGGTTGCCTCTTGTGGGGTGGTGGTATTCCTAAGGTTGCATGTTATCCCAATGCCAAGCCGATTATGTATGTTGCATTTCCCGGCCTCCTGTTCCTGCAAGGTGTACCAAGGTGTTCATACCTAGGGTTATGCTAATATGTCTGGTCCTGCTGGGATTTTTCTTCTGCATAGGGTAATGCCGATAAGTTCATGTTTTTACCCCACAGGTACGGACTGAGTACGCCTGTTATTACTAATGGACCTTCATATATGTTCTGTGCTTATAATGGTTCTGGCGGCGGCCCGAATGGCGCTGCACTGTACATAATCCCACTGTTTATATCTACCTGGTGCCAATTGTGATTATTTGTGCTGAGTTCTGCATAATACTTATGCTGTTTATCACCTGAACTGGTGTGGTCTCCGTTTGTAGTGTGCCTGGTGTGTCGCCTGTGTGTGCTGCGCGGATGCTTTACACAATTCCTCCGGAGTTTGGCCTGCCCGCTCTGCACCACGCTACCCCGTTTCCAACAGGGACTATCCTGAAAAATAAGGTACAGACGCACTTCTAATATGAGTGGCAAGAATTCCTCTTCCACACCCCGAATGTGTTATGCTATGTTATGTTATGTGAATTTGTAGAGCGTGGCTAATCACCTGTGAGGGTATCCATGCACTAAGAAGGGCATGCCTGGGGCGGGGTAGGAGCTCATGCCGTTTTGCCTGGAAGAGGC
Organism: Calotriton arnoldi; assembly: GCA_963921515.1. Lineage (NCBI taxonomy): Eukaryota > Metazoa > Chordata > Amphibia > Caudata > Salamandridae > Calotriton > Calotriton arnoldi. The sequence continues at coordinate 590,940 of CAWUFW010010254.1, read as the reverse complement.
ATGTCTTGAGGTTCCCTCGGGAGACCATGATGGAGGGGGAGGTTCTTAGATGTTTCAGGATGTCTTTCCAAAGTCTTGTCTGTGAGGTATGAGAAGGAGCATCCTTCGCTTCTGGTCTTCTTGATGCAAGGGAGGTGTGCTCTTGCTTGGGATGCAGATCGAAGGTGTCTGGTGGGTTGGTAGAAGTTGAGGCAGTGGTTGTTGTAAGCTGGATTAGTGTTGTGGAGAGCTTACTATACATGAGTGAGTAGCTTGAAATTACATCTTTCCTGGACTGTGAGCCAGTGGAGACTGTTGAGGTGTGGAGAAATATGGTTTTTCGTGGGATGTTCAGGATGAGTCTGGTGGTGGCATTCTGGTGGTTTAGAGTCAGTGTAGGACATGGGCTGGGATTCCAATGTAGGGGGCATTTTCATAATCAGGTCTGCTGGTAATAAAAGCCTGGGTGACCGTTCGTCTGGTGTTCAGTGGAATCCACTTGAAAATCTTGCATATTATTCAGAGTATATGGAAGCATGAGGAGGAGACAGCTTTGATCTGTCTGCTCATGGAAAGGTTGATACTGAGGTTCTTGACATGGTCCTAAAGGGGTGGGTGGGGGTCCAAGTTCAGAGGGACACCAAGAGGTGTCCAAGGGGGAGGAGTTGTTGCCAAAGATTAGGACTTCAGTTTTGTCTGTGTTGAGCTGAAGGCAGTTGTTTTTCACCCAAGCCGTGACATCGCTCATGCAGTTAGAAAAATGTGCTTTGGCGGTGCTGGTTGAGTTGGTAAGGGAGAGGATGAGCTGTGTGTTTTTGGCGTAGGATACTATGTTGATTCAGTGGGCTCTGATGATGTCTGCGAGGGGCGTCTTGGAGAAGTTGAAGAGTGCTGGACTGAGTGACGTTCCTTGAGGGACTCCGTAGATGAGTTTTTTGGGTTCTGAGGATTAGGGGGGACGTCTAACTTGTTGAGCTTTGTCCGTGAGGAAGGAGGATATCCACTTGAGGGCCAGTCCGCAAATACGCAAGTGCTGAAACTTTCTTATGAGCGACTTGTAGGAGAACGTATTGAACGCAGCAGAGAGGTCGAGGAGGATGAGTGCGGCCGTTTCTCCTCAGTTGAGGATGCTTCTGATGCCATCAGTTGCCGCAATGAGGGCTGTCTCTGTTCTGTGGTTGGTCGAAAGCCTGATTGAGAGCTGTCTATGAGTTGATAAGTTCTAGGTGGTTTGAGAATTGGGTACTGATGGCTTTCTCCATGACTTTAGCTGGAAAAGGCAGGAGCTAGATGGGCCTGTAGCTGCTGAGGGTGTTGAGATCTGCTGTTGGTTTCTTCAGTAGAGCGTTGACTTCTGCCTTTTTCCAGCAAGATGGTAAGGTAGCGGGTGTTATAAAGATATTAATGATAGCTTGTGTGGGGGGGATGATGGTTTTTCCAAGGATGTATATGAAGAGGGGGCAAAGGACTGAGGGGCTCCTGAGTGGATGGTATTCATAAGGGTGGTGGTTTCTTTGTTTGAGAGGGGCTTCTAGTTGCTTAACTCCTGTTTGGTGATGAAGGAGGTGTCCGGCTGGTCGAGGCGTTTGTATCGGTATGCTGTGGATCAAACGTGTTGTAGATCTTGGCAATCTTCTGTTCGATGAAGTTAGAGCAGTCTTTGCAGAGTGCTTGGGATGGTATGATGTCGTTGTTGGCAGCTGCGGGATTGGAGAATTCCTTGACCATGGTGAAGAGTTCTTTGCCATTGTTGGAGCAGGCTTCGAGTCCGAGAGTTCGGGCCTTTTTCTTTGCATCTTGTAGTAGTTGGTGTTAAAGGTTGAGGGGGACTTTGTATGTGGATCTTGCAGTGGTGATATTGTCAAGTCTCCATTTTCTCTCAAGTTTTTTGCAGTGGTGCTTGGACTCCCTGAGGTCACTTGTGTACAGGCTGGGTCATTTGTTGTTCATGTAGATCTTGTTACTGTTGAGAGCAGTGATGTTGGCCAATCGGCGAGCCACTTATTGAAGAGTTTGGTGTCAACATCGAGGTTCCCGGTGAGGTTGGGTGGGTGTTCCCTTAGGGTCTTGGTCCAGTTTTATTCAGGTAATTTGCCACAGTGTCCTGATGGTGCTTTGGGTTTTTCTGGTGGGGTGGCTTGTTGGGCAAGTATCTTGAAATGTATGATGTAGTGGATGGACCATGTAAGCAGGGTTGTGTGGGCGGTGGTGATCCGGTTGTTGGAGGAGAAAATAGGGTCAAGGGTGTGGCCTGCTGTGTTGGTTGTTCCTTGGATGAGCTGGATTGTTGAGGATGTCAAGGAGGGCTGTGGAGCTAGGGACTGTGGTGTCTTTCGGGTTGAAATTGAGGTCCCCGAGGAGGATGTAGTTGGTTGATCTAATGGAGAGGGGAGCGATGAAGCCTGTGATGTGGTTGCAGAATTTAGTTTGGGGTCACAGGGGACAGTAGGCGAGGGTTCCCTTAAAGTTGTCATTGTAGCCCAGTCATTTTTTGAAGTGGAGGTTATCCATGAGGTTGGTGTCCACGTCCGTGGAGGTAGTGCAGTCAATCATGTTTTTGTAGATGATCGTAAGTCCTCCATCTAGTTTGTGGGTTCGGTCCTGGTGTATGTTTTTGTGGGCGGGTGGGATGGCTGCTATGATGTCCAGGTAGGTGGCTGGTTTTGCCATGTTTCGGTCAGGAAGTTTGTGTGTTGCTGTTGAGGAGGTCCCAGATTTCAGTCGAGTGTTTCCCAAGTAATCGGACGTTGAGGAGCATGATGGACAGTTGGCGTTGGTTGGTAGTGTGTGTCGGTTGTTTGGAGGTGGTGGTGTCAGCCTCTCAGGTGTCGCAGGTGTAATCGCAGTAAGTGCTTGAGAAAGGTCCTACCTTGGTGCTGGGAGATGCACAGCAGCACTGTGTTTGCCAGTGTGTGTTATTGAGGTTGCAGAGGATGGTGTAGGAGTAGTTGTGATGTTCCTTGGCTCTGGTTGCTGCTGTGGGTGTGGTTTTGGTGTTGAGTTTGATTGTCGCGGGACCAGGGTTCTAGGCGCTAGGCATGGTCTAGACATGGACGGGTGCAAATGTGATTCCTTTGGCAAGCCACTGTGCAGTCGCATTGCTGCCTGCATTATATAGGTCCTGGGGTGGGTGGGGCCTTTGTGGGAGGGAAGAGCGGTGAGCAGAAAAAACCCGGGCAGGAAAACCTGGGCAGTGGTGGTGTCACTTGGTCGAAAGGCGGCAACTAAATCAGGCTGGAACAGGCAGGAACTAAAGGTCACAAGCAAGTGGCAGGCTAGGTGCCCAGGTGCCTACTCCTGTCGCCTTATTTTCTAATTAAACCTTGTACTTAACAGACAGAAAAACACTCAAGCTGGGTTAGGACTCTTTATTACCTATTTTGCATTTCACCTACAGTCTTGTCTGTCATTATCATGACCTAAAGAACGGTGCTCTACCATTTAAAGCCAAAATGAAAACACAGTCAATACTTCATTCATTCATTTAAGTTCTTGATCTGTAGGATTTGTCCATAAATTGATTCATGTCAAACTCAACTCTTTAACACTACTTTACCTAGTATTAACGGAAAGGTTTTGAGTATCCCATTATTTTTGTTTTGTAATCATTAGGAATATGGCACATCTCATCTCAGCTGTTTAACAGTCTTACCACCTCTTTTATATTACAGGGAAATGTCTGGTAACCCCCTCCCTTTATTTGTCATGGGATTTTAGGTATACTATGTTTTTATCTCCAGGGCTGCCTGTACGTATCTGTTTATACATGATCATGTCCTTCCTGCTTCCAGCCTCAGCACACACCCTGAGCCCTGTACCTGTTCTGTACTTGCTTTTTCCTAATTTGCAACAGCAATAATTTTTTATGCTTTATTTCTATGAAGAACATTTCTCTGAAAAACATTTTACTGAGTTAATTGAGGTGAGTTGGAACATGAGGGGAGAGCTGTTAAAAATACAAAGTGCCTTAGAAAACAGCAACTAGAGCTTTTTTAAATGTAGCACATTAATATTCATGCTGTTTATTTTCTTCCTGAAAATTGTAAAGGATTGAACAGTTCTCAAGTCATACGACAGAATATTTTGAATTATATGTCTATTCCATAAAATGCATATTTTTCATCTTTAATTTTAGTCTTTTTTAGACACATTTAGCAATAGAGAGTTCTTGCTTCTGAATAATCTGCTATTTTAGATGGTTGGTGAATTGTGCAAGTATTTCAAGGTGCGTTGCTTTTAAAGTTTGATCGAAGCCAAGACTTTTTTTCCCAAACATATGTAATGTTCATACATAGAGGGGGCATTGGATCACCCTTCTGCAACTGTTGGCTTGCTTGGCATAGACCCCTTCAACCATTGGCTTAAGACATTGTCAATCATATCTTGGATGAGCCAATAGGAGTATTTTAGTCTCACACTCATTCTAATGGCTCTTCAGATGTTTCCTCAACCTCTGTTAGGATGCATAAGGAACTAATGTAAATCTGAAAAGTATGCTCCATTATTGCACATTCAATTCTTCAATGTTCCTCTCCCCTGCCACTAAGCCTCTGATTCCTTTTTTGCTCATCTTGCAGCTCTGCTTTAAGCCCCATCCAGCGACTCCTCTTCTCTTCCACCAGGATGCTCTTCAACCAGGCAGTGCATCTGGTGGCTCTTCTATCCTGATACTTCAATGCTGCTCACACTGTAAGCTGACGTAGCGGTATTGTCTCATGTCAACGGGCCACAGCTGCTCTTAACACAACCAACAGCTTCCTCTAACTGCACACGCATTAGCAAAGCCAGAGGATTTGTAAAGAAATGTAGCCAAGCTTCAGAAAGAAGCTCATGGAGTTGACTGAAGATCTGGCTATTGTGGTTGAACCTCCTCATTCCTGAGATGAACTTGGCTCTAGTAATCATCACTGACCAGATGGAGGAAAGAAAGGGGTTAGGCAAGTACAACATCCAGACCCCGAGCCACGGTCCTTGCATCCATCTTGAGTGTAGAAAGCTGAACATTAACAGGTTTTAATAATGCTGTTCACATGTTTGGTCAGGTTCCTATCTAATTCTAAAGTTAGACCTATGCACTTCTCCCAGAAAATTTTTGTCTAACTGATTTAGGGGATGCAAGTACAGTTATAAATCAAAGTAAATTAGTTACTTCATCAATGGACAAGGAGAAAAAGTTCACTGGCCTCCTACCTTGATTTATCTGTTAACATTCAAGCATGTCACTAAATACAGTTTTCCTTCAAATGCTTTTTCCCCAGGGGAAACTAAAAACATTTCAGGGCATATTTACAAGCCCCTATCGCCACCACTACATCACTTTTTCAGACGTTGTGGTGGCGATAGGGGTTTCGCCTTATTTACAAGGCAGCATTAAGCCACTTGATGTGACTTAACGCTGCCTTGTAAATAAGGCACCCTTTCACACTATACTTAGCGTGAAAGGAGAGAGCAATGGGTGTTTCGGTGGGCGTTTTCACGCTGCACCCTATTTAAAAGAGCGGCGTAAATAGGAGGCAGCGCCAAAATTAAGACCAGGGAAAAGCTTCCCTTAATATCACGATCCTATACTTAAAAAGGCATACAAATAATATTGACTACAAAAATATCACCAAAAAATATCTAAAATACACAAATATCTTAAACCAAAAAATAGAAACACATGCCAGTATTTTAGTTTTGTAGCCATTAATAGGAACGGGTTTTATAAACTGGTTTTGTAGAATCTGATTAATGAGTGGGTCAATAATCAATATATAAAGCAAACAAGATTAGAGAGCAGGGGCAACCCTGCCTTGTCCCCCTGGCCACCTCTATTTTACCAGATTCCATACCCATCATTTGTAACCTGGCGTACAGGTTATAATTCATTGCCCTAATTTAATAAGATGCAGGGCAAAGCCACTCTATGCCAAAATTCCCCAGAGAAACGGAGGCTTTTTACGTGTCAAAGAGGATCACAGCAACCTGGTCTCTAGTTACCTTCGCTATATCAAACAAAGATATAACACGTCAAATATAATCGGTAGTTCCCCTGCCCGGTATAAACCTGTGTTGTCATGGAGAGACCAGGTCAGCTATGATCCTCCCTAACTGAATGGCCAAGATTTTTGAGTTAAGTGTGGCATCAGCATTAATTAAAAAAATTGGGCGATAAGATGTGGGAATATCCAGCGGCTTCCCTTTCTTTGGGAAGATAACCATATCTGTGCCATGCCTAGATTCAGGTGGGATCCCATTAAGGTGCGCATTCAAAAATAGATCCAACATTAAAGGGGCTAATTGAGGAAGAAGCACTTTTTATAATTCAAGAGGGATCTTATCTGGGCAAGCGGCCTTCCCTGAAGCCATCAGTTGTAAAGCCTCAATAACTTTGTCTAATGTAATATCAGACTCCATCTCCGGATAGATTGCTGAATCCATTCCTATGAATTGCTCGCCCCCGTTTCCTCGCTCTTCCCCAAAGTTAACACAGGGAGCACCGTCTTCATATAATCCTCTATAATATTGCTCAAATATGCTTAAAATATCTGTGGAATCTGTAGCATATTGGCCCTCGTTCCTTTTTATTCTATTAATGATACTCCATGCAGTTTTCTGTCCGGCGCGGAGCGCCAACTGCTTACCTATTGATTCCCCATATATGTAGACCTCGTTTTTGTATGTTTGGAACCCCTCAGCCGTTCTCGCACTAAAATAGCTATTAATCTCAGCTTTCACTGTGGCCACATCTAGTTGTAATACATTTTGCTCTTGTGCTTTCTCCTGCCCCTGGCGTATTACCCCTACATGTTCTTTCTCAAGATTTGCTCAACTGATTCACCTCGGTCCTCTGATGTTTCCACCTCCACCCCATAAAGCTGATAACTTCCCCCCTCAATCCAGCCTTAAAAGCATCCCAAGCGACACCACAAGAAGTACTATAATGATTTATATAAAAAAAGTCTATCGCCCATCGCCTAATATACTCCGTAAATGTCTCAATATAGAAGTTTTCTATCAAAGGTCTATTTTACCTGATTTTTAGCCCCCAGATCCCAAAATATCCAAAAATAGGGGATTGTGATCGGAAAATAGTTTATGGAGCTTTTTAATCCAGGTTTTACCCAAGATAGTAGTTGAAACCAGGAAGTAATCTAGCCGAACATGCTTTTGATGTGGGCAAGAAAAATAAGTATACCCGGGGTCGGAGGGTTTCTTTAAGGCCCATACGTCACTCAAATTGTGGCTGGCCTTCAAGGAGGTCAATGCCCTATATACTTGGGGTTTTCTTCTGCTATATCTATTAGTTGAGGCTCTCCCCATTTCCAAATGTATATTTAGATCTCCACATATGATCAGGGGGTCAGGCCAGGATGCAAGTTCAACCTCTAAATCCTCAAATACTTTAGGATTTTCTTGATTAGACCCATAAATAGTATATACTGTCAATCCTGTAGATAGGGTGACCACCGCCCATCTACCCCACTTATCTGCTAATGCTCATTTCACCAGACCAATATTCTCTTTGTATTGCTATCCCCCTTATTGTCGAAGATAACATAGTTATTGTAAAATCTGACCCGGAAAAGGCAATGGTAGAGGTCGAAAACTTAGCAGGGGAATTTGGGAGGAAATCAGGATATCTCTTGAATAAAGAGAAGACCCAGATTATCTGTTCTAAAAATGTTACTGTATACAATACCCTTAAGATCAAAAGAACTACATATTTAGGAGTAAGGATAAACTGCAAGGTGGACTCCATATGGTCGATCAATTTGGATCCACTTCTAAGCAGTATAAGCACCGATCTAAGACGTATGGGCAAACTACGCCTATCAATAATAGGCAGATCTAATGTACTCAAAATTGTCATTTTTCCAAAGGTACTCTATCTCTTTTGTTCCATCCCCCTGGAGATAGAAGCTGGTACATTTAAGAAATTAGACTCTTTGGGCCAGATGTACGACCCGTTTTTGCATGCGCAAACGGGTTTGCGACCCGTTTGCGCCTGCAAAAACCTACAGGGCCATGTACAAACCCTATTTAGCGAGTCGCAATTTATTTGTGACTCGCTAAAAAGAATTTGTGACTCGCAATTAGGAAGGAGTGTTCCAAGGGCGTCCCTTCCTAATTGCGACTCGCTACCCTCTGTAAGAATGTTTTGAGACCGCAATTGTGGTCGCAAAGCACTCGCAATTTACCGCCCTCTTCAAGAGGGTGGTAATGCATTCTCAAATGGGAAGGGGTCCCCAAGGGAACCCTTCCCCTTTGCAAATGCAGGGGAAAATATTTTTTAGGGGCAGGCAGTGGTACCAGGGACCACTACCTGCCCTTAAAAAATGAAACAAAAACGTTTCATTTTTTTTAAAAATGCATCCCGTTTTCCTTTAAGGGAAACGGGCTGCATTTAAAAAAAAAAACTGCTTTATTTAAAAGCAGTCTCAGACATGGAGGTCTGCTGAGCCCAGCAGGCCACCATACCTGGGAGGGCCAGCCATTCTCATTGGGGTCGCAAATTGCGAGTGCCTCATGAATATTGGTTAGGCATGCAATTTGCAACCCCATTGAGAATCGCTAACAGTGTCTCTGACACTGTTGTACATGTCATTTTGTGAGTCGCAAATTGTGACTCACAATTGAGCGCAATTTGCGACCTGCAAAATGACATGATCGTACATCTGGCCCTTTGTTCATTAACTTCATATGGCAGTACCAGAAAGTACGTCGGTCTTTAAAACATGCTATACTTCCTCAGGAAAAGGATGGGTGGGCCGTTCCTAATTTGCTACTCTATTATTGGTCTGCTCTTCTTCAGCAGGTGGGAGTTTTGTTTACAGCACATAGTGTTAATATCGAAGGGCAGGAATGTTGCTCTGCTCCCCCCTTCATATATCAAATGGCTATAGGAAAAGATGCATGTGGGGTTCTTCTCTGACAAGTGGATCCTAGTTACTATTAAAAAAAACTGATTAAATGCCTAACGGCAGCCTGGAAAGTCTGGAATAAGGTGGGCAGACTAATGAAGATCCTGAGATATAATAGGTATACACCCCTATGGAGATCTCCCCTTTTCCCGGATATGTTTTACAATGTAATTGGCAGACATTGGGAACAATCTGGTATCAGTAGGATTGGGGACATCCATAAGTCATCCAAATTTTGCTCATTTTTAGATCTACAGCAGGATTACGGGATAGTCTCCAGGGGTCACTTTAAGTATGTCCAGGTGAAGGAATTCTTTACCCAACTTCGCGGTGAGCAGGTGATTTTAAATAAGATCTCTCTCCTGGAAACTGTTCAGCAAGGTGGATCTAAGATAGGGTCTATTTATAAAATCCTACTCGCTACCTTCCTTGATGATTTAGGAAAGGCAGAAGCCAATTGGATTAGGAGGCTTGGGGATAGGGATGTGGATTTATATATGTCAATCGCCCAGGGGATGAAGACTTTCCTTTCTGCTAATTTGAAGGCTCAACATTATAAAACAGCTTTTAACTTGTATTTTACACCGGCAAAGTTATTTGATTGAGGGAAGAGGGAGAATGAAAAATGCCCTAGATGCGCAAGGAGACCAGCCGAAATAGTACAAATGTTCTTTGATTGTGAAAAACTTCAACCTTTAAAAACAAGAATTGAGATTTTCTTGCAAGATGTGATAGAAAAGGAGGTGTCCATTAGTCCGCCCATGATGCTTTTGGGATATGACAGTCGGGTAGAATTAGATGTTATGCAAAGGGATTTTATCTTTATTTCAGTGGCAGTAGCTTGGCTGCTGATTGCAACAGCATGGAAGGATCCAAAACCTCCTACATATCAGGCATGGTTTGGTCGCCTCTTGCAAGAAATCGCTTTGTATAACTGTAAGGGTAGTTGCTCTAAGACTAGGGGGCGCAAGATTTGGTTACCCTTGACCACATGGCTTACTAGCAGACGAAGATAAAAGGAAGGCCCAACTAAATGGGGAACTCTTATATATTATAAGGCACTCATTGTAAAGATTTTACAGAGTTTTGGCATCTACTTGAAGAAGTTTACGATCAAGTTTAAATGGATACCATTTTGTTCCCTCATTTTGTGAGCTTTTAGCTTTGTACTTCTTTTAATATAGTTGATTAATTAATTGCAGGGTAAAATCAAGGAATTGACTATGTATCATGTACTGTAGGTTCTTTATGTAATTACTATATATGTATATTCTATATTTATTTGTTTCTCTCTGAAAATAAAGAAAATATACAAAAAAAATAGAAACACTATCACCACTACAGCAAACAGACTAAACATAACAACCAACTAACTAAAATATCAATGGCCAAAATATTGTTATTCTAATATTTAACAAAATTAAACTAAGCCCCCCTAAACCACCATAAACAAATAAAATCATCAAAAATGTCTTAAATTATTTTAATACAAAAAAGATATATATATATATATATATATATATATAAAATATATATATATATATATATATATATATATATATATATTACCTACTGGCGGTCGCCAGTAGATAGTTATAGTTAGAACCTAGGGGGTCATTACGATGGCGGTCGGAAAAGCAACACGACCGCCATGGTAGCGGAAACTCACCGCCCACCGCTACCGCGGGAAATCCGACGGCCTGATTAGGATCCACGGCGGTAAAAATTCAACTGCGGCAGAAAGGAGTAGGGAGTAGGGTACCTGGCTTCAACCCAAACATGGCTTTTATAAATGTGCCACTTGCAGAGCTTGCAAGTTTGGTGTGAATAAAACTCACTATGTGACTCCGTTCAGTGATGGGAGCATACCAATAAGGGGTCACTATACTTGCCGCACAGAATATGCTATTTATGTGCTGACTTGTACGTGTGATCTAAATTACATTGGGAGCACCAAATTGCAAGCACATGTGTGTATCCTACAACATCTGAGGGCAATAGTAAATAACGATAGATCTTATCCAGTGGCACGCCATTTTAAAGCAGTACATGGTAATAACTTGAATTGCTTAAAATATTACATAATAGATGCCATTCCAGCCCAGCGACGAGGAGGGAACAGAGAGCGTAGATTGCGCCAGTTGGAAACTCGCATGATTATGGAGTTTGACAGCAAGTCCCCAAAAGGTCTTAACACCACGGAGGATTTATATAATTTCCTTTGAATATGTTAGTGCAGTAGCCATATTAACAAGCAGAGCAGTAATGGTGATTTCCGTGTAATAATTTTGTTGTGGATCAGTCTAGGAATAATGATGCTATAATAAGTATGAAATAGCCTCTTGAGTACACACATGTAATATAATTTATTTGTTTTCTTGTATATATTTAGAATCATCCTATATATTTAAAAAAATCCTATAAAAATACGTATACATTTTTGAAAATATGTGCTTTTTAAAAAAATATATATTTTAATTATATATTTGTATTTGCACTATTTTACACTCAGCACTTTCTTTGCACTTTTGCACAGCACTGCGTAATTTTGCACACTAAAAGCACATAGGCACATGCAGGAGAATAATCAAGAAGGACCATGCTGCTTAAATAGGATGAACTATTATATGTGGATTCAACATATGCCATGCTAATTTGCACATTCAATGATGATGATAAATTACTGTGACTTCATGGAGGAGATATACGGTTTATTTTATATAATTGCATTCATGCAGTAATAAGATTTATATGATTTTTAATCAATGGTTTTAGTATGAAATAACATATTATACTAATGATTCTGTAAATATAATATATAGTATATAAATATTATACATGATTATTTATTATATTGCATATTTATTCATAAATGTGTAGTAATGTCACAGATGAGAATTGAACTGCATATGCATATTAGATATGGTGATATAGATGGAACAGAACTACAATATTGACTTTGATATAAGAGTGCATAGTCACAAATATATTTTTGTATGTGTATTGAGCCTACGGGCAATAGTTCTGCTAAAGTACGATAGATGTTGTTCTAATCAGTGCTTTTAAAACAATTGCATTTAAAGCTTGAATTTTCGGCAATAGTCTTTCTTCTGCATCGTTTGGGGTCACATGATATGCAAATGAAGAGAATAAAATGTTTAAAATCGTCCTACCGTAAGCCATTTCCGCATGTGATCAAGGCCATTTTATCGGCCGAAACGCGTCATGACTACGATGTGGAGAGAATAAAAAATCCTATCGCACTTCAAGTGGAGTTCGTGTATTCCTTCTCGCCGTTTCAGAGGTCAAGGGATGCAATACAATTGGATATATATATATATATATATATATATATATATATATTTCCTACTGGCAGTCGCCAGTAGGTTGTTATAGTTAGAACCTAGGGGGTCATTACGATGGCGGTCGGAAAAGCAACACGACCGCCATGGTAGCGGAAACTCACTGCCCGCCGCTACCGCGGGAAATCCAACGGCCTGATTAGGATCCACGGCGGTAAAAATCCAACCGCGGCGGAAAGAAGACCCGAGAAACCGCCCTTCGCGTGCGGAGAAGGCTGAAACCCGTCCGCGGCGTTCGGATTCGCGGCAGAAACAGCCCAAACCACCGCAACCACAGCGGAGACACCGCCATGGAAATTATGATATCCCCGACATGACCGTGGTGCAGAGCGCTGTTTCCGACCGCCGCGGTCGACAATAGTGAGGAATGAGAGAGTCCGCGGAAGCGCCGTAGCATAGCTACCGCTGCGTACGCTCCGTGAAAAAAATGGCGGTCGAAAAAAATACACACAACATGCCCACAAAGTGCACAAAGCAAACAAGTCATGCACCCAAAACACCTAACACAGCCCAAAGACACACCCCCATGGTAAACTCAAAAACTACAAATCCCAGGACGACACACACACCACACCTGCAACCAATACCCCATCCTGACACACCCACATAGCCCAGTATAAATCCAGCCCCCTACCAGACCACAATCCTTTGAAAAACTCCAGAACTGAAGGGACATACACCACAGCTGACAGGAGAGGCAAATCTGCACAACACACACACATCACCACCACCACCACTCCTACACCTGCACCTCTAACCCCTTTGCACATCACACACCATACACATCACCACCACCACCACCACTTCAACACTTGCACCTCAAACACCTTGGCACATCACACACCATGTCACCACAGAAAATGCCCAAATTCACTGAGAGTGAGTTGAGGGTACTGGTAGATGAGATAATCAGGGTAGAACCCCAATTGTTTGGTAACCTGGTCCAACAGACACCAGTAGCCACAAGAACGCTAATGTGGAGAAGGATGGTAGATAAGGTAAATGCAGTAGGGACCGTGCCACGCAATAGAAATGAAATTGTGAAGCGCTGGCACGATCTGAAGGCAGTGGTCAAGAAGAAGAGAGCCAAGAACCATGAGCTGGCTCACAGGACAGGCAGTGGCCCTCCTGTTCCACCCAAAACATTCACCGAATGGGAGGAGAAGGTGCTTGGCATACTGCATCCAGAGAGTCTCACAGGACTACCCGGGGGAGTGGAGGCTGGTAAGTACAAACAAATGCCTAACATCCCACTGATATGTACTGTCTTGCACCACTACTAAGCTATACCTCCTAGGTACAAATGCAGTCATGTGCACCACACTCTCACCAACACATCTCTCACACATTAATCCAACACTCCCTCAGGTTAACCTTCAAGGTAGCTACAAACATCACCATGGGTACATGTGTACATGGGTACATGCTGCCAGCACTACAACTCCCACCAGGCCCCCTTGTCCTACAGCTGCGCAAGATGGAGCCCTGACCCCCCCCCATGTGGCAGCCATTGCATTGCTCACCTTAACCTAACAGGTAGGTAGCCATCCTCACAGGGAGGTGTGTGGGTGGTTTGGAAGTCTGCACTACAACTCCCACCAGGCCCCCTTGTCCTACAGCTGCGCAAGATGGAGCCCTGACACCCCCCCATGTGGCAGGCATTGCATTGCTCACCTTAACCTAACAGGTAGGTAGCCATCCTCACAGGGGGGTGTGTGGGTGGTTTGGAAGTCTGCACTACAACTCCCACCAGGCCCCCTTGTCCTACAGCTCCGCAAGATGGAGCCCTGACCCCCCCCATGTGGCAGGCATTGCATTGCTCACCTTAACCTAACAGGTATGTATCCATCCTCACAGGGAGGTGTGTGGGTGGTTTGGAAGTCTGCACTATAACTCCCACCAGGCCCCCTTGTCCTACAGCTGTGCAATATGGAGCCCTGACTCCCCCCATGTGGCAGCCATTGCATTGCTCACCTTAACCTAACAGGTAGGTAGCCATCCTCACAGGGAGGTGTGTGGGTGGTTTGGAAGTCTGCACTACAACTCCCACCAGGCCCCCTTGTCCTACAGCTGCACAAGATGGAGCCCTGATCCCCACCCCCCATGTGGCAGGCATTGCATTGCTCACCTTAACCTAACAGGTAGGTAGCCATCCTCACAGGGAGGTATGTGGGTGGTTTGGAAGTCTGCACTACAACTCCCACCAGGCCCCCTTGTCCTACAGCTGCGCAAGATGGAGCCCTGCCCCCCATGTGGCAGCCATTGCATTGCTCACCTTAACCTAACAGGTAGGTAGCCATCCTCACAGGGAGGTGTGTGGGTGGTTTGGAAGTCTGCACTACAACTCCCACCAGGACCCTTGTCCTACAGCTGCGCAAGATGAAGCCCTGACCCCCCCCAATGTGGCAGCCATTGCATTGCTCACCTTAACCTAACAGGTAGGTAGCCATACTCACAGGGAGGTGTGTGGGTGGTTTGGAAGTCTGCACTACAACTCCCACCAGGCCCCCTTGTCCTACAGCTGCGCAAGATGGGGCACTCCCCACAACCACAACCATGTGGCAGATATTGACTGTGACTCATCAAACTTACTGGTAGGTAACCATTTCAACTGGGAGTGGTGTGTGTAATTGGTGACACTGCAGTACAACCCACAACAGGCCCACTTCTTCAACAGTTCAGCATGATGGAGCACTTGTCCCACTCATAGGCATGTGACGTTTGTTCCCCCGCACATCACACCATACCACTTTGTCCACAGTCACTTACACAAATCAAGCTAAACAGTTGTATTGTATTCAGCATGCACAAGTCTCAGTGCAAAACTTACCCACATTGTGTCTACTGTGCCAGGCATCACACACTGCAACACTAACACTGATCATGCTTCCCTGCAGCAGTGTCTGGCAGGTTGGTTGTCAATGTGCTAATCACCCATGTCATACCACAGTGTTGCGATGTAAACAGTGGAAGTGCAGATTACCCAAAAACTCCACTGGACCTGGGACTCACACTGCTAAACTATGCACATCCCAACTGTCTTTCAACAGACCCAGCAGCCACAGTGCTGCACTGAATTGCATAACAAGAGTACTTTGTCTGACTAAAATGCACAAATGTGTCTGCTTGGGACCAGCAATGTGTGTATGCATTGACAATGGTCACATCTCACTCTGTCTGTCTGAACAGTGCTGGTATAGTCTGGCCCCAAAAGCACACATTGTCTGCACATGGCTTACTGTATCTTACACACACACCACTGTTGATGACAACATGTAAGTGTATGGAAGCCCCGGAACAACTGCATCACCAGTACTTTGCTCATGTTCACAGGTCCACAAATACCATGAAACCATGATAGTGTGGAAATGTTTGCTGGGTGAGATGTTCAACCTGCTGTATGTCACCACAGTGATAGGAGCCTATACCCCATGCCCTATTGTGCCTTCAAATGTTGGGGGAGTGGACCCCACACCCAGATACTTGGGACAACAGTGATGGGGGGGATATACCCCATGCCCTATTTTGCCTGAAAATCTTGGGGAGTGAACCCCACACCCAGATAGTTGGGACAACAGTGATGGGGGCTATACCCCATGCCCTAATGTGGCTGCAAATGTTGGGGAGTGAACCCCACACCCAAATACTTGGGACAACAGTGATGGGGGGATATACCCCATGACCTATTTTGCCTGCAAATCTTGGGGGAGTGAACCCCACACCCTGATAGTTGGGACAACAGTGATGGTGGGGCTACACCCCATGCCCTAATGTGATGTGAAAAGTTTGGGTACCGAAACCCACACACAGCTTCTGCTCTCCACAGGCACGTTCCTCCCAAGAATGACTCTTAAGTCACATAGCCATGTCATTGCTCACCTTCACGTCAACCGGAAGGTAGCCATCTTCACACGGAGACAGTGTTGTGGGTTTGGCAAATTGTCCCACAAATCCCACCATGCATGCTGTCCCACCCCTGAGAAGGATGGGCCACTCCACCCCCAATCAGAATCATGTGGCAGGCATTGTATGCTACCCACTCAACTAACAGGTAGCTAACCGCATATCACAGGTCGGGGTGTGTGGGGGTGGGAAGCTTGCACAACAACTCACACAAGCCCACATGAGTTCCAGCCCCCAAGACTGATTACACCCTCGCACTAAGATGCACGTGTCATTCATTGCACTTTCCACTTCCAAATCACTGGTAGGTAGACATATCATGCTGACTTGTCCCACACTGGACCAAGATGGAAGCCTTCCTCACACACACACAATGAGGTCTCACAAATACAAGCAAAAAACAGCAAACAGAACATATCACCAGCCACTACATGCAGCCAGATATGCTTCACGACAAGCATGGTGGCATAGGACACCAGGCCTCACATTGCACAACTGCACACCCAGATAGCATTGGCTACTATAGTGTGCACACACCTAAGCAAATGAAACCATGACAGCAATCAAAGTGTGACATTCAGATCCACATGTAGATGTAACTCAGTGCACAACCCTGCACACCACTGCATGCCATCTGAAAATGGCAGGGGTCCAGACCAGCAAGGACCAAATGAAAGCAAAGAAAGCATGGCTGGAAGTGCAAATGCAGATATGTACACCACATGCCAAAGGTATGGATGCAACTACAATGTTCACCCAATGTGCAGAGTAAACGGCTGCAAGGGTACAACAAGTGACATACATGCGTAACTTGATCACATATGATTTAACACTCACTAGATGCCAACATGAACCTGTCAATGTAAAATATGTAAATTGTGCATGTCATGTCTTGCCAACTCCCAATATGGACAAGTAATGCATGTACCTCAACAGCTTGTAATGCATCACTGGATGTCGGTAACTGCAAATTAGATCAGTGAACAACTGCTGGATGTACAAACAGTTGATGTAACAGTGCGAACAGAAACTTTGCTGGTTGCAACACAATGACCATTTCTCATCTGACCCACAGGTGACCAAGAACTCACTGCAGAGGACGACACCACCAACCTGCAGAGCCAGTCCCCCACCCCGGAACAGAGACTACTGGATGAAGACTCCCTGGATTCCTTGGATGAGGAGCCCCAAGCCAGCCCATCTGGTGTGGCAGGCCGCAACCAGTCCCAGGCACCCATTGTCCCCACAACCACATCTGCTGCAACCCATGACCTTCCCCAGACAGCTGTTGTCACAGCCTGTGTGTCAACCACTACCACCACCACCACCCCCACCCCCACCACAGCTGCCCGCAACACCCTCCCTGCCCCAGGTGATGAGCACCCCACAACATCTACTCAGGAGGCCAGGGAGAGGATGCAGCGGAGCAATGTGGGGAGCCAACAGGCCCGTGGCAGCAGTGTAGGTGGGAGGGGCAGGGTCATGCAGAGGGGAAGTGAGCCTGGGACGGAAGCCCTGTCCCACATTAACAGAGTCCTTGGGGCATACGAACAGGCCCAGGGACGAATGGGCCGGTCTGAGGAAGATTCTCGGGAGCACCTCCTGCTGATAAGGTCCATGGACACCCGCAAGGGACAAATTGTGGACCTCTTGGGGCAGCTAGTGGTGGTTCGGAGGGACAGGCCAGCGCAACATTCAACACATCTGCCTCCCCCTGATGGGCAGCAGGATGACAGTTCATCATCCTCCCCTGCGTCCACAGAGGGGGGTGAGTCCTCAGACACCACTGCCCCTGCAGCACAGGCCCCTCCAGTCAAGCGCAAAAGGGGCCGTCCAAGGAAAGGCCAGGAGGCATCAAGTGCCAAATCACCTGCCAAAGGCAAGTCCCGGAGCCAGCCATGATGGCAGACCACTGCAACACTGCATTTACCTTTTGGACTATCCTTCCCCACACTGCCATGTGAATGGCCTCTGTCTGTTGGACTGGGCCTCCACATCACTGTGGTGACTACTCAATTATCTCATCTACCATGACCGTCAACTCATTTCTTCAAATTTCCCACCCCCTGTACATTTTCTCAACCCTCACATGTTACAATTGTAAATAAATACACCTTACACACATGTTGTTGTATCTGCTCCATCTTTAATACAGGATGTGCAACCTCCACCGTGATGTAAATGTCCCAGGGAAATGGAATGTAGGTAGGCAAGGAGAGGCTGAAGGGACCTAGGAAAAACATTAGAACAAGAGTCACTTGTTTTGGTGTGGCATCACACACATCACACAACACTTGTCAACAAGGTACTCCAATCTTCACACATTACACAGAGAAACAGTCGCCATAGAGACATCCTGTATCTGTGTCAAACTACCCTATCCCAGAAACATTGCCAACCAGCAATGAGTGAACACAAGGCTGCAGTCACCAAGCTCACATACACCCTCACAGCAACTGCAACACCATCAGACCATGTGTCCCTCCTACATCGTCACTCACCTTCAAGTGAAGTAGCGGTTGATGAGCTGTTGACGCATGTCAACACCTTCCTCCTCTCCACTGTCCTCGTCACTGGACCCGGGTTGGTTTGCAGGCGGGGGCCTTGGCTGCTCATCATCATCCAGGATCAGGGGTATTGCCTTGCGAATGGCCAGGTTGTGTAGCATGCAGCATGCCACGACTATCTGACACACCTTCCTTGCGAGTACATCAGGGCACCTCCGGTACGGTCCAGGCAGCGAAATCGTGACTTTAGGAGACCAAATGTACGCTCTATTACACGCCGTGTTCTCCCATGGGCATCATTATATCGCACATCAGCTGCTGTCATAGGATTCCGCAGTGGGCTCAGCAACCATGGACGGTTAGGATATGCAGAGTCACCTGTGTGTGAGAAACCCAGATTAACCTTGATGTTCCACAATGCCACAGGACAGCATGTCACACACACACCATGCTACTCCACTATGCATGCTCACCCACAAGCCATGCATGCTCAGGAAGCAGATTGGCCATCAGCTGCGGGACAATGCTGCTGCGCATGATGTGCGAATCATGGGCTGACCCGGGATACCTGGCACACACGTGGGAGATGATCATGTCCGCCTGGCACACCACTTGAACATTTACCGAGTGGTAATGCTTCCGATTTCTGTACACTTGCTCACGTGCCTGTGGTGGCACAAGCCCGACATGTGTGCAATCAATGGCACAACCGACATGGGGGATGTGTCCAAGGGCATAAAAATCTCCCTTCACAGCCACCAACTCTGGCACCCTGGGGAAATGAATGTATCTGTCCTTGTAGTTCATCATATCTGATAGTACATCCCTCAGCACCATGCTGAACATCGGTTGTGACATCCCACCTGCACTTGCTACCGTGTGCTGGAATGAGCCTCTCGCAAAGAAATGCAGGCACGCCATCACCTTTGAAGTCGCGGTGAAAGCTGTTGGATATGTGCGACGTGGCTGCAGGTGGGGCTCCAACATGGCACATAGGTTTTGTAGGGAAACTCTATCCAGCCTGAATTTGCGGATGATCTCTTCATTCTCCATGTCAGCCAGCACTGTGAATGGACGATGGATATTGGGCCTCCTCCTAGGTCAGATGAAAGTGCACATATGTCAATGAAACACACCGTGAGATGTACAGGACATTTCACTTTTCTACAGACACATTGCCAAATGTTACAGACTGCACCATCAACCAACAGAGCACTGCACAAGTCGGTACACATCAGGCACACTACTCGTACACTTGTCCCCTTCCCCGCAGCAATGATCTGTGCACACCTCCTGCTCATTGGCATGCACAGTGGGATATGGAACAACATGTGTGCGCACACCTGTGAGTATTACACCCAGCATATGTGTCAGACCACAATACTACCCTAGCACACCGTGCTGCTGTCCATGATACACCTCCCAACACAGGTTGCACATGGCACACATCAAGTACACACTGACCACTGGCTGAGCGTGGTGAACACGTGTGTGCATGTGCAGTAGACAATGTGACAGTCAATGAGGCCCCTAGTTCACACAATGAGACAGCATTGTGCGTTACATTGCACCTACACACATTGACCAATATCTACATATGCTATGCAACACAAAAACTGTACAGTCTACATGCCCTTACACATCACATGTGACATGTGCGTGTGTATGTGTCAATGGAATTTATCACATACACATATATGGCATGTGTAGGTGACATGGAGTTAAATGTCCCATTCGTAATGTTGGCCTCATGAGGGTCCTTCAATGTTGGAGACACTGGGCACTATTCATGTTGGGCTATGGATAGAGCTGGATGACTCCATATGTGCAGCAAACCTGCTCCGCGAGTCCACTGACGGTCACTACAGGCACTGTATGGCACCCATTTTGCAGTGCCTACCACCTGGCCCCTGCGGACTGTCACCGCCAATATCCCAGACACGATCGCGGTAGTCTCAGCCATGCCTACATGTGTAAATGGCGGTTGGCATGCACCGCTACCCAGCTCACGGTCACTACAGGCACTGTATGGCACCCATCTGGTGGTGCCTACCGCCTGGCCCCTGCGGACTGTCACCGCCATGGACCATGCCCTGGCAGGCAATGGGAAGCATCCTCGCGGTAGCCTGATGCAATTTTGAAAATAGTGGTAGGCGTGTTCCGCAACCGCGGAGCCGGTCATTGGAAGCATTCAAAAGATGCATCACCGGGGTGCGCGCGCCTGGCCCCTGCGGTGTGTCACCGCCATGGTCCATGCCCTTGCAGCCAATGGGACGCACAGTAGCGGTTGCTTCATATGTATTTGAAAATCGCGGTGGGTGTGCACCGCCACCGCGGAGGCGGACATTGGATGATTTTAAAAATAGCAGACCTGGTACACCAATTGCAGCAGCGTGGGACCACTGACACAGCCCCAGGGGTATATATATGTGTGGGAGGGTGCCCCACATTTCCACTGCTGCCAGGGACTGCTGCCTGCCACCCCTCACCTGCTGCTGCTGCCTCCAGGGACTGCTGCCTGCCACCCTCCACCTGCTGCTGCTGCCTCCAGGGACTGCTGCCTGCCACCCTCCACCTGCTGCTGCTGCCACCAGGGACTGCTGCCTGCCACTCTCCACCCTCCACCTGCTTATGCTGTCTCCAGGGACTGCTGCCTGCCACCCTCCACCTGCTGCTGCTGTCTCCAGGGACTGCTGCCTGCCACCCTCCACCTGCTGCTGCTGTCTCCAGGGACTGCTGCCTGCTACCCTCCACCTGCTGCTGCTGTCTCCAGGGACTGCTGCCTGCCACCCCTGAACTCCACCTGCTGCTGCTGCCACCTGTCCACAGTGATGTCGAGGACACAGAAGATCCGGGCCAGTCCCTTCACCAGCGAGGAGCTGGAGGTCCTGGTGGACGGGGTGCTTGCACAGTACCCAAGGCTGTATGGTGCCCCTAATGTCGTGGTAAGTCTCCAACAGTGTGAGTGAGAGTGCAGGGGGGCACACGTGAGGTGGAGGTGCTGCAGTATGTGTCAGTAAGTGTGGGGCTCTGACATGCACTGCCTAGCATGTTTTCTCCAGGGGGAAGGGCTGTGTAGCCTCTTTCACACGTTTCCCTGCATGCCCATCCAGATTTGAGGGACATGTATTGTCCTGTCAGACATACAGTGAAGCAGCAAATTGGTAATGCAGGAGTCAGGGCAGTGATTGCTTGCGTGAATGGCTGTGTGGGTCCCAAATGTCCCTCTTAGTGTCAGCCCACCTGGCCTGCACAGTCGCCGCCCAATCCCACAAGTGCACATCACTGCATGTACAGTGTGTTCCATGTGTCTTTTGTTCACACATCTTCATCAAAGAGCCATCTCAGCACTGTAGATTGCACACGACAAGCCTTGTGACAAGGGTGTGTGTGTGAGAGTTGATGTCACTGTATGTGACCTCCATGACACAGTGAGCCATTCACAGGGCTAGGACATTGGGGGCTGCGCAGTGTTGGACACAGTGAGTCCACCAACAACCATGTGTTACTATCTAATCTATGTGTTGCTCTAGCTAACAGCGGACAGTAGATGTGGGCAGACTACACATTGCTTGATGTGCTAGCATCCTGCATGTGAATGGGATGTAGAGGTATTGTGTCCACCCTCCCACCTTCATGGATTCACGTGTGGTTCTCCAATGCCATTGTACCATGTGCCATGCATTCTTGGCTCTGTTACACATATCTGTTGATTTGGGATGAGTGAGTATCGTGCTACTGTATTGAGAGATTTTGGTAGTATACACTGTGTCACTGATGTATTACCCCTCTTGTCTCCCATGCCTGCAGCTGAAAGTCCACCTGCGTAAAGCCGTGTGGAGGGCCATTGCCTCCAAGGTGCGTGATCTGGGTGCGTCAAACCGACGGCGCAGCCACTGTCATAAAAGGTGGGACGACATCTGCCGGCTGAGCAAG
Organism: Calotriton arnoldi; assembly: GCA_963921515.1. Classification (NCBI taxonomy): domain Eukaryota; kingdom Metazoa; phylum Chordata; class Amphibia; order Caudata; family Salamandridae; genus Calotriton; species Calotriton arnoldi. Next base: position 568,350 of record CAWUFW010010254.1, on the reverse strand, counting down.
AACGTGGCCAAGATGACGCTGGGGCTGCTCCCTCGGAGCGGCAGGTTGGCCCGACGCACCATGACACCACTAATGGCCCGCATCTTGGCCGTAACACAGCCTGTGTTGGATGCACAATTGAAGGAGCATCAGCAGCAAGCTAGGGGTGAGTATTTGTTGACGGGTGGCTTTGGCAGGGAGTGGCTGCATGTGTCCACAGATTGGACAAACTCTGAGCTATGTGAAGTTGGTAGTGTGATGCAGTGGATTGTAAGTGGCGTCTGTGCTGGGTGCATCTGACATGCATTTGTCCCACCTGTACTCACTGATGTGATCTGCACAATGTGCATTGCCATTGCATTCAAAGCTGTGGCATTCAGGTACCTTGTACAGTGGGGTACTGTGTGAATTCATATTGATGTTGAAGGCAGTGTGCCTAATCTGAGTGTGTTTCAATCAATGCGTGCAATGCCTGACAGCAGATTTCAGCTGCTACAACTTCTGAGGACAATATGCTACAGTACTTGTGCCCGTGCAAGCAACATGGTGGCTGGCATGCGCTAATGGCCATTGTGGGCTATTATGTTGTGGTCTGTGTGTGTGTGCTCCCCTACTGCTCCATCCATGTACGTAATTGACACCATGTTGTGGTGTTCATCCTTGCTATCCTCAGCACCCTGTGAGGTCGGAGAGATTTTTGTGCCTGTGTCTGAAGTGGGCCACAGGCAGGATGGTGTGCTGTGTGAGTCACCGGGATCACTTATGGCTGGATTTGTTCTTTACATGCACTGTTGGGTTGATAATTGAGGTGGCAATGTATATTTAGTCAGGGTGATGTGCAACGTGGATAACACATCTTCTTGAATGGTGATTTACTTGCACATGTTACTTCAGTTGGTGCCACTCCACTAACACTACATCTCTCTCCCATGTAGCATCTCCCGTGTGCGTTGAGGGACAGGGGACGGACACCAGTGGTGAGGCATCCAGTAAAACAGCCGCACCGGAGCAGAGTGACACAGATGTGACCAGCGCCGAGGAGGGGGGACAGGAGTCTGCTGGAGGAATCACAACCCGAGACGCAAAGCTCTACGTCATCTGACGCCAGCGGTGACGCATCCATGTTGGGGGCCACAGGGAACGGGGACTCTGCCTCCTCTTTCGCCACACAGCATCCAGTGCCCAGCCTCCCATCTACTTCCACTGGTGCTGCCCGTGTTCGCACAAGTCGAAAGGGAAGAGTGTCCTTCACCCCAGGCACTGCTGCCCCAGCCCATGTCAGCCCTGCAGCCCTCAGTGCTGAGTCAGTAGAGCTATTGCGCCAGCTGTGTGTGGGTCAGACAGCTCTCCTCAATGCCTTCCTAGACCACGATAAAAAGTTGGGCCAGGTGATAACTTTCATGGAGGGCATACATTCGGATGTGGGTGGGCTACACCGGACTGTGCAGTCATTGTCCTCAACAGTGACAGCAGCCCTGCAACAGGCACATTCTCAGGGAGCAGCTCCTGTCCCTTTGTCCACCGTCCTGTCAGTGTGCACCTCTGACAACAGTGACAATGCTCAACAGACCCCAAAGTCCAGATACAGCACACGCAGCACACAGCAGCAGCAACAGCCCAAACGGTCCAGGCCGCAGACACCATCCCCACAGAAAACTAAGACCACCCCAGAGCACAGAGATAAAAGCCCGTCAGGCGACACCAAGGGCCAGAGGGGCAAGAAACAGGCCTCAGGGTCACAGGCCTCAGAGTCATCCCCCGCCAAGGACTCTCCTGTCCCAAGGACCACTCGCAAAGAAGACAGTTTCCCTGCCCACTGAGGAGGTGTTACCTGCAAGGCTTACACTGGATGAGGGCCCTATGGCTGATCCACCCACAACCTCCACTCCCATCCCGAGCCCTGTGAAGCAGGCACAAGGGGGCACTGTAGGGGCTAAACATGGTAGACAGGGTTTGGAAGGGCGGAAGCAAGCCCCAGGGAAGCGCACAGCTGGATCCAGCATGTCCCCAGAGGGGGCCCAGAGTCAGCACCAGGAGCAGGTTTGGTGGTGGGGTTACCTGTTGTATCCACGCCAGTTCACATTAGTCCCCAGACAGGGAAGCCTTTCAGGATCCCCAAGAAGTGGAAAGGCACCCCTCCACAATCTCCTGCACACACTGGGTCTCACCACAGCATCAGTCCACCTCCCCGTGCCACCACCCCACCTGGTCCAAGCAGCCCTCCAGCTTCCCAAGCCAGAGATGTCTCTTCCACAGATGTTCCTCACACTCCCCGGGGCAGTCCTCCTACTGACCGCGACACACAGTCACCTCCAAGTCCGACAGACAGCCACATCTGAGTGATAGTCACCCTCACACACCTGTCTGTCCATAGCGGTGTCTGTGATGCCCGTTGTCATCCCCATGACTCTGTTGCTGAGCATGGCATGGTATAGTCGCACACATTCCCTGTGCAGCTTCTGATGTAACTACTCTGCACATTGTACTTGCCTTGCTGTTCACTGCTGTTTGCCCCTTGACTGTGCAGCTTCTCATGTACCTCACCTGCACTTTGGACTGGCCACTGGCCTTGCTGTTCACTGCTGTTTGCCCCTTGACTGTGCAGCTTCTCATGTACCTCACCTGCACTTTGGACTGGCCACTGGCCTTGCTGTTCACTGCTGTTTGCCCCTTGCCTGTGCAGCTTCTCATGTACCTCACCTGCACTGTGTCCTGGCCACTGGCCTTGCTGTTCACTGCTGTTTGCCCCTTGCCTGTGCAGGATCTCATGTACCTCACCTGCACTTTGGACTGGCCACTGGCCTTGTTGCTCACTGCTGTTTGCCCCCTGCCTGTGCAGCTTCTCATGGACTTCATCTGCACATTGTACTTGCCTTGTTGATCACTGCTGTTTGCCCCCTGCCTGTGCAGCTTCTGATGTAACTACTCTGCACATTGTACTTGCCTTGTGGTTCACTGCTGTTTGCCCCCTGCCTGTGCAGCTTCTCATGGACTTCATCTGCAAATTGGACTGGCCACTGGCCTTGTGTTTCACTGCTGTTTGCCCCCTGCCTGTGCAGCTTCTCATGGACTTCATCTGCACATTGGACTGGCCACTGGCCTCGTTGCTCACTGCTGTTTGCCCCCTGCCTGTGCAGCTTCTCATGGACTTCATCTGCACATTGTACTTGCCTTGTTGATCACTGCTGTTTGCCCCCTGCCTGTGCAGCTTCTGATGTAACTACTCTGCACATTGTACTTGCCTTGTGGTTCACTGCTGTTTGCCCCCTGCCTGTGCAGCTTCTCATGGACTTCATCTGCACATTGGACTGGCCACTGGCCTTGTGGTTCACTGCTGTTTGCCCCCTGCCTGTGCAGCTTCTCATGGACTTCATCTGCACATTGGACTGGCCACTGGCCTTGTTGCTCACTGCTGTTTGCCCCCTGCCTGTGCAGCTTCTCATGTACTTCATCTGCACATTGTACTTGCTTTGTTGATCACTACTGTTTGCCCCCTGCCTGTGCAGCTTCTGATGTAACTACTCTGTACATTGTAGTGGCCACTGGCCCTGCAGTTGCCCACATTTGTTGTCTATCTATGCACAAGTGTAAATAAAGACAATTGTTCCTGTTGTCAGTTCTGTCAGTGTAATTTCTCAATAAAACTGTTTCTGTGTGTGCATGGTTTACTGTGTCACATGCTCAGTATGGCACTTCAACATTGGCAATGGGTTGTCTCACGTTTCCATGTTTTTGCAGGGGTGACAGGGACTTCAATTCTTCTTGACTCTTATACTTGTGGGTGCAGTGAAGGTGGTTTGTGTAAATTTCTTGTTGTCATCATCCTTCTTTGTCCATGTTGTCTATGGTGTAGACATGCCATGTTTGGAGGCAATGTCAGCACAGGGTGGGAGTTTATGCACAGGCTTTCATGCAGGTTGGCACGGGTCATGGTGTCTGTGTGAGCTTACTTACTGTGTGCCCAGCAGTGTATGTGTACGGTCATCTTGTGGTGGTCAGTAATCCTGGTCCCATGCCTTACTTCCAAAGTGTACACTTTGGTGGTGGAGAAGTGTGTGGTGTGAAGGGGGTGGGTTTGTGGTGACTGTTGATGTGTGTGCACCTGCATTATCAACTACATCCATATGTCCCCCTAGAGTGGTGTGCGTGAATGTGTACTTGTTGTGCCCTGCAATTGTGATTTGGTGCACATGGGGGTGTTGTGTGCTGCTGATGTGAGAGGGGGGATGTGTGATGTATCCTACTTGTGCTTCTCAATCATGGCATGTGTGAATGGGGCCTGTGTGTTGTAGTGCAGAGATGCTCTTGTCAGGTAATTGCATACCTATGTGTGTCTGTTCAGTATTTGACTTCATGGCCTTCCTCTCATCCCTGTGCCTTGACATGGGTGGCCTTGCTGTCTCCCTGAGTTGTTGAATTGAGGTGCTTGTGGTTTGGGTTGACTCACTGTGGCAGCCATGTGTGATTTGATGGGCTGTGGGTGTTCTCAGATGTCTGTTGTCTTGCATGTGATGTACACATGCTTGATAGTTGTGTCCTTGTCCTTCCATTTGTGGGCACATCACTTTAGCTTTCATGTATGTTGTCCTCCATTGCTGCTGGCATGTGGTCTGTGTATGTGGCTGTGAGGCAGGGTAGGGTGTGTCTGTGTAAGTTGGTAGGCTATGTGTGCAGTGGATTGTTTGATCATCAATATGTGTGTGTGTGTACATTTTGTTCTGGGGCTCAGTGTTCTTGGCATGTGTGTGGTGTTGTTGTGGTATGTGTGTTGGCTGGGGCCTGGCCTTCTGTGGTATGTGTTCCTGTGCAACAATTCCTGCTGTGCCTATCTCTGCAGTTGCTAGGGCTGTGGGGCAGGGTGTGTATTAACCTGTGTTGTTGTTGTGCAGGAGTGGCACATGGAAGGCACATGGTATGTCCCTTCAGGGAGAGGGCTAGTGTGTTGTGTGTTGAGTATTGGTTTTGTGCTGTTTGTTATGTGGCCATGGCTGGCGCTGGCCTCTGCGTTGTGTACATGTTTTCATGCACACTGACCGCGGCGGTGACGAGACCGGGACATTTGTTCATGATCGCGGAACATGGGTGACCAGGATGTGGCGATGTGTTTTTGTGACAGGTGGGACATGTGTGGATGCAGTGATGGCTGTGTGCCTGTCCCCACAGGGGTGTCTGGTGTGGACATGAACCGTTTTAAAACCCTTGACTTGTGTATTGTGTTGCATGCACAGTTGTGTGTGTACGTACCTGCAGCGGCGTCCGCGCCGGACAATCACTTGCAGGTGATGTATCATATACAGCACCGGAAAGGCATGTTGGGCTGGATCCATCGCGGTGTGGGCCGGGTGTCTATTTTCTTGCTCCGCTGTGGTGTCTCCGCCGTCTCTGGCTATGCGGTTGCTCCGCCGCGGTGTGCTGCCCTGTTTCCGGCATCGTGATTTGTTCAGCGGACGGGTCGTCATTCCACACGGCGGTGAGTGCTCATTGGCTCCCACCGCCGCGGTGGCAGGCGCACTTTGATCGCGGTCCGCGTCACGCCGCAGCGGACGGGAAATGGGCTCTGTCTAGACATGCTAATATGGCGGGTGTGAGGACTGCTGCCGGCATGCAGTATATTGCATTTTTCCGCACCGCCAGCGCCGCGGTGGTGCCTCCGCCCGCCATCGTAATAGGCCCCCTAGTTTCCATAGGAAAAGCATTTTTTGATTTGCTAATAACTCTGGCGTCGTTTGACGAATCTTCCTGAAATTCTCCAAAAGAAAAGTCTATCCAGGTCAGCTCCTATCCTGAAAGTGTGGGGGTGATTCGTCAAGCGGGGGCTGAGAAAAAAGGGGGGTCCCAAAACTCGTTTTCTCCATGTTAATTTCCATAGGAAATTTTGCGACGAGCTACAACTCGAACTGCTGAACGGAATTACCCCAAATTTGGCAGAACGGTAGAGCTTGGTGCAGAAAGCGACCTTTTTTTAAATGGTGTAAATCCGTTCAGTAGTTTTTGAGAAATTCAAAAAATAAGAGTCAAAAAATCAATTTCCCATAGGAAACTTTGTGCAGGGCTACAGCCGAAACTACTGAACGGAATTACTCTAAATTTGGTAGAAAGGTAGTGCTTGGGTCAGAAAGCAACCTTTTTAAAAATGGTGTAAATCCGTTCAGTAGTTGCTGAGAAATTAGAAAAATAAAAGTTTCGATATCTGGGCGGAGCCTAAGTCGCGTGCGCAAGCTTCACTGTGATTGGCTGCTAGCACTCCAAACCAGGAAGTGTTGGCAGCCATCTTGTGGCTCGGTAGAAGCGAGTCACCCAAAAACGGAGAAACAAAGGTATAAAACAAGAGAAGGGGGCAGGGTAGTAAAACCCTGACCCACTAGGTCTGCTCAGGGGGTCCCAGGAGAACACCCAGGGCCCAAAAAAATCATTTTTTTTTTTTTAAAACAGCAAAAATTTGCGCTGGGGTCGCGGGTTCTCGCGTTTTATTTTGATGAGGCCCTTGGGTGGGCTAGGTTGCGGGGGTATTTCTTAAAAAATAATAGCAGGGGCTCGCAGGGGTGGCGGGGGGCCACTGGGGTCCGCACAGCCCCGGGGCTTCACTTATGTTGGGAGGGTGTTGCGCGGCCCCCCTTCTGGAGCCTTGTATGTGCTTGTAACTTTGGCGTCGTTTGACGAATCTTTATGAAATTATTCAAAAAGTTTCTCTTTTTTGGATTAGCTCTTATATTGAAAGTTTGGGGGTGAATGGTGTAGGAGGGGCTGAGAAAAATAGGGTCCTAAAACGTGTTTTCTCCATGCAATTTCCATACGAAACTTTACAGAAGACTACAGGTTAAACTGCTGAACGGAATTACGCCAAATTTGGCAGGGAGAAAGGTGATGGTCCAGAAAGCACGCTTTTGTTTAAATGGTGTAAATCCGTTCAGTAGTTTTTGAGAAATATCAAATTTTACAGATATCGATATTTGAGAATTCTGACATGTGATTGGCTGAGGGGTTACAAGCAGCAGCTTGCGGCTTATTGGCTGTGAATGGTTGAAACCAGGAAGTGTTGGCAGCCATTTTGTGATTTACTACGTCAGCTCGCATCTCTCCGAGTAGAAGCCATCGGGTTCGTAGTTTTACCTCTGCGAGGCAACACTGGCATCTGTGTCTGTGTGAGATATGCCTTTCAGGCTGCCTCTCCTCATATCACCAGGTCGCGGCTATGTCTTTAGAAGCCTGTCCGTCGGCTCGGAGCTCTGTAAGTCAGTCTGTCGGCACGACCCCTACACTACCCAAAGACTACCCAAACACCACTGCACTGTCGTAAACTCGAAAACACTACCCCAGCACGATCCCCTACACTACCCAAACACCAGTGCACTACCCTAAACCCTAAATCTACCCCCAGCACGACCCCCTACCCAAACACCACTGCACTACCCTAAACCCTAAAATAATACCCCAGCACAACCCCTACACTACCCAAACCCCACTGTACTACCCTAAAGCATAAAACAGTAGCAGTCCGTCGGCTTGCAGCTGTGCGTCTGCGAGCCGTCGTGTCCCTAGCTGTACATGTCCGAGTGAGTCCGTTAGGTGATAGGTGTGTGTCTGCTAGCAGGGCGGTTGGCCCGTTGGTGTCCCTTTGCGAGTTAGACCGGAGCTCTCCCTCTGCGAGCCAGCACGCTGGTGTGCGTTTGTGAGCCGACGGCCCGTAGCTCACACTGTGCGAGCCGAGCCGACGGCCCGTAGCTCTCCCTGGGCGAGCTGAGCCCACGGGCCGCAGGTGTCCCTCTGCGAGGCTGCTCGACGGCCCGCAGGTCTCCCTGTGCTAGCCGGATCGCAGCTGTCACTCTGCGAACCGATATTGGGAATATAAGGCGGCTCTAAAAAGAGCCCTTGTGTTTATTAGTTGGAGCTACATATAAGTGCGGATGTACAGCTTCAGGTTATTCAGAAAAACTCGATTTCCCTGATCTGTGAAGTGTACTCCATCACTTCTGTAGATATCAGCCATATGAAAACGTATGTTATTGTTGTAGATCGACCCCATTCTATGGTCTCTGAGGTATGCAGACACAGCTTTGTTGACATTCTTCCTAGATTTTTCAATCTGAGGACAAAATTGGTTTGACCATTTCCACTTCTGTCTTTGGCATATATTGGAATATACAAAGACAGTTTGAGGCAAAAGCAATATCAATTGTCGAAAGGTGTCCTTCATTAGCATTTCCAAACCTACACCAGTCAATGTGCCTAGGTCGTTTCCACCACAGTGCACAATCATGAGGTCAGGGTGTTGGAGATGGAAACAGGTTTTAACCAAAGGCAACAATTGGTGCCACTTCAATCCTCTTTGTCCAAACCATTTAAAGTCCACATTTTGTAAACCTAGGTCTAAGTCAATACGTCTCTGTTCTGCATACCTCTTGCACCAGAAAACATAGCTATGTCCTACGATCCACACTAGCATTTTGAAGGTATGGCTGGGAGGAATGGATAGATGTCTGTAGCTTATGCAGTCCATTCGTAGAATAAGAGATATGTTTAAAGATGGGGAACTACTTTTTTGCCATACAAAACGATACCTGATTGGGAGATGAAAAGCATTGTTTTTTAAAAGTAGGGTGCACATTCGTTTGGTGGAAAAGCATCTTTGTGATTGGTTAAGAAAAAGCAGTTTAAACGTGGAGTACATATCATAGGATAACATTTGCTCAACTCAACCACACCTGCTACTTGCATTTGGAAGGCACTGTTCGAACTTAAAACAATCGTGAACTTTTAACCTGCACGTGCCGTTAAATGTTCGAGAAAATGTTGCAAAAAATATCGTTAGGTTTAAAAAAATTGATGAACTTTTAACCTGCACGTGTTGTAGAATGTTCTAGAAAGTGTGTTGATAGAATACGTTGCACTTCTGTCTTCTATGTGTCCTTGAATATTTAAAAAACTGTTTATATGGAAAAAATGTAAAAAAAACAATAGAGAGAAGTTTTGAAACCTAAAAGAATCAAGGAACTATTCTAATTTGTTCATTACGTGTATTTATGTGTGGAGCAAAAAAATTACACAACAGCACCAGGAAGAGGAAGAAGCAGGGAGTGGGGGGACGGGGGAAGATGGCCACAATGGTACACATGCACAATTAAGTACAGCACAACTATAGACAAACCATGGCCAAAATGAAACACACCAACAAGGAGCACAAGTCACACATCCCGCCAACATCACACCACTGAACAAGCATAGAAGTGAAAACCACACTGCCGGAAAGGGAGAAGGGTGAACAAAAGCTCACATGAAGGGACATTTCACACACAATGCAGCACACACACATAGGAAGCAGAGTACACCAACATCCAACACAATGTTGTCCAAACACAAAGATTCGCACAATCGAACACAGGACACAAATGCACTCGCCTGAGGCGGATAAGCGTCCAAAAGCGTCAGTACGAAACAGGCACATGAGAACGCATAAGTATAAACCCACAGTCCGGATGGGGTAGCAATTCACGTATGGCAGGCAGCCAGAGAGTCCATGACACACACATTGGCATACAAATGAAGACACTACACATTTGGAGACAAGTGAAAATGTGGAAACTTTATTAAAAAAAGTGCGTATCAGTACGGCCAAGAGTAGTGCCACGATATGCAGAGAAATGCAGCAGCATGGCTGAATAAGGAACGTAGGAAAATGTCCATGTTCACCTCAGGGTAGTTCATCACCAACACACGTCAGTGTCAAGCAGCGTTGGTTGTCCGCGCTTCAGACATGATTCGACGCCAATGCAGCCATGTCCACTGTTGTTTTGGGACATGTGACCAGATGTACAACGTGCAATGATGCGGAGGGACACGTGCAATGTGGCACATCGAGTCGTGGTTGGAGGTACCTTGTCACTCGTCCATGAACGCAAGTGCAGCTGCGTAAGCCACTATCTCTAATGAGTGATGGTTGGCCACAATATTTGACATGTCGTCGACGTAATCCATCAGCTGACCGGGACAGATGTGCTGACTCCAACCACTGTAGCCAATGTGCACCAAAGCAGAATCGGGAAGTGGGTCAATTTGCTCACTGCATACTACGACACGTGCAATCTCCCAGGCCCAGTTCCCAACATGCATGCCAAACATCCATGCATGCCATAAACAGGCATCACCATGACAGTCCTGGTCGTTGGCCAACAGGGGGCGCACACACCTGTCGTAATCCATGTCAGCTACCCACTCGTTGGAGAGGCACACGTCCATGCACCACTCGGATAGGCACGTGCGACATTGCAATACAGGTTGAACGCAGGTGACGTCCGCAATGCGGAAGCACAGCCGGTAAGTGATCCACAGTACTGCCAAAGGCAGTGCACCCAGGACATGCAGCAGACGTGCAAGGTATAGGTGGACGTGCATGGAGTCGACCATGTGTTCGGGATGCTCTGCCATTGCGTCAGTGGCTCTGCTTGTAGCTGCACTGGCTTGCCGTTTGCCAGTCTTGTGGATGAAATGGCACAGCTTGGTGCAATGAGCTGGGTCTGTGTGCAATGGGTGCAGGGCAGGGGTGTGGTGGGAGTACGTGTGAAGGCCATTTCACACACGCTAACTACGACGAAGGACTTTTGAGTGTGGGATGTGTACTCGTTGTTCTCAAATCGGGCAGTGCGTAGTGTGGGAGACGGATGCAAATATTATCGTATCTGTCAGGGGGGGGCTGGCCACTTGCAAGTTCCTTCTTGGAGCAGCAGATGTGCTACTGCAAGATAGCTCAGACAAAGAACCTTTCATCCCTACAGTAAGTTCTCCAGCTGCATTCATACAGGATGTGTACAAAGGCTGGTCGTGGGTGTTGTGGGATGTCTGCGACCCTGGTCATCATGGATGAGATGCCCAGCACGTGGCACATGGGCGGGTTCACTCTGTGTTACGTTGCCAAACAGCTGCTCCTCCCTCCCACGACCCCCCACACTTTTGTACGGTGCACTGTTGTATCCTGTGCACTCCTACGGCACACCATTGTAATGCCTATTCGCGCATGTCCTGCGGCATTCCAACCACACCGTGAGACTGCATGCCACTGTACAACATCGACTGCTGCGGCCCTTGTGGCGGCCACACCAGAACACAGAGACACACTTACCGCACTTCCTGAACACGGACATGTCCGAGACACCCCATTCCCCTTGCCGGATAGGCAGACCCCTGCGCTGACCTGTGTACGCCAGACCAGCACACGCCGCTTGTGCATGCAGGAGGATGCGTGCGTAGCTACATGTCCAGGCTCACTGCCAACGCTGAGGTGACATGGTAACGTCCGCTGACACTGTGATGTTGCAGGGCCGGTGCCTATCATGCTAACACAATGACCACACGGACACACTTGCTCAGATGCGGGTTCGAGGGGCGTTGGCGGTCCTGGGGTTGTTGCGATGAGTGTTGTGGACCTCATGGGTATCCGTGTATCATGCTCATTGACTGTATGGCACCTGTGGGTGATTCGGTGTGGCTCTTGGCTGTGTTCCCTTTCGTGCTGCAGGTAGTCGTCCTGCTTAACACCAGCAGAAAGCAGGTGTAAAATCCCTGGTGCTAACGCGGCTTATCGCCGGAATTTGTTTCGCATCGCAGTTGTTGTCAAAGTTGTGATGTGGTTTTTTCGTGTACAGAAAAATAAACGAACTGGGCAGTGTATCCCGTCAAGATCCAGCACCTGACCCACTATTCCCAATCATATAAATACAATGACATTTCTTCATTGATTTTGTGTGTACACTGTAAGTGCACCCACTATCACAGTGCAATTCAATACAGGATTTTAGTATTTAGAATAAATCGCAAAGGTGCACCTCGTTGCTTTTATGCATGGGAACGCCTACTCTGCATTTCATTATCAGCACTTTAATGCAACTAAAGTGGAGATAAATATAACACACTATTCAGAAGCTGGTGCAAACTGCAGACATCACCAGTATTCCCGTGATAACTGCCCCAAAATTTAACACCATGGTGGACACCACGAAATAACAGTAATAAGAATGTAAGTAACAACCAAAAACTTTATTGAATTTTTTTTTTTTTTATCAAACTTTATTTTTTCGTAAAGGTATATATAAAGGATAAACTAAATTTAACAAACTGAACACAAAACAACAAGGCGGAAGACTCCTGTCGGGACCATGAATGTCGACGACACAGCCTGGAAAATAAAGCACAAAATAAGGACGTGTGTAATGCGCATATCAAAGGAGTGAGACACAGAGAAGGAAAAAAAAGCCAGAGAGGGAAGGAAAGAAAGGGAGTGAGACAGGGAGAAGGGAGATAGAGAAAGAGAAGAAAAGGAAGGAAGAGAGTGAGAGAGAGTGAAGAGAGGGAAGTGAGAGAGAGAGAGAGAGAGAGAGAGATACTGCCGCCCCTGCGCATCCATAACCAAATAATTACCTGCTGCCACCAAAGTGTCTACCAGTGGGCACTCCACGTGCCCGTCAAAGCTCCGCGGCCCGGCAGATCTCACAGATGTCGCTGAGTCCTGAGTCATCAATGGCGGAGACCTCAGCAGCTTTTGGTGCCGCTAACCCTGTGCAACGCAAGTCAGCGCAACGTGGTGGGAAGCCGCTGATGGCCATACAATTTAGGGTGCGACTAACCCTGTGCAACTCAAGTCCGCGCCACGTGGTCGAAGGCCCCTGACGGCCACATCAGCTTCGGGTGGCAATAACCCTGTGGAACTCAAGTCCGCGCCACGTGGTAGTAGGCCCCTGATGGCCATAGAGCTCAGGGTGCGACTAACCCTCTGCGCAACTTTTCATGAGTCTTTATGATTGCGACCCGTGGAGCGTCCGCCATCCAGTCACCACCGGCAATAAAGGATGAGACGTTGTGGATCCATTATATTTGTGTGGTCACATGGCCTGTGACGCATGTGCCGGATGGGTGTGGTGTGTGTGGAAACCTGCCCTCAGGGAGTGGCCGTGATATGTTGACAACTAGATCACTGACCTGCACACCAACAGCGAGTACGCCTGCGACAGGTAGCTCTGTGGGGGGTGTGAAAACATGTTTTCTCAATGAATTTTCCATAGGAAACTTTAGACAAGGCTACAGGTCAAACTGCTGAACGGAATTACGCCAAATTTGGCAGGGAGAAAGGTCTTGGTCCAGAAAGCGCGCTTTCTCGCATCGAGTGAAAATATAAAAGAAAGGTCATGGGGGCAATTTAATATACCGGAGCTCTGTTTCTACGAGATAACTCTTTCACGCTCTGTCTGCCCAACATCACCACTTCGCAGCTATGCCGTTAGAATCCAGTCCATCGGTTCGCAGCTCTCTACGTTTGCGAGCTAGTACGCTACTGTGCCTGTACCTCTGCGAGGTACTACGCTGCTGTTCATTTTGGAGCGGACGGGTCGTAGTACTGCGTGTGTGAGTCGAGCGGATGGGCCGCAGTTGCCCCTCTGCAAGCCTGGGTGCGAACTGTTCATAACTCACACTACTTAAGCATTGAAAAACCATTTTGTGATTCAGTCCGTCAGCTGGCATCTGTCCGAGGCATTTCTGAAAACATATTGGAGTTCTTTCTGTGAGCGATACCCCTTTCACGCTGCCTCTCCCCACATCAGCAGGTAACCCACCCTCTTCCCACATTACCAATATACCCCCAACAACCTTCTTGGGCCCGGAAGTGTCCCTGTGCGATTGGACAAACAAGAATCTTAGTCATGTATAGGTTTACATATAAAACATTTTATTTAAAGAAAACAACAACAAATAAAACTGAAGGGAGTCTGGTGCTGTAGTTGCTGCCACGGACTTGGGGTCACTGCCATTCAGGACTCAGGACACAGTTCCACATGTGGGATTGGCTTGTGTTGAACAGGGTTAGTGGTACCATATGTCGCAGGCTTGTGTTGAACAGGGTTAGTGGCACCACGTGTCGCGGCTTGTGTTGAACAGGGTTAGTGGCACCACATGTCCAAAGTTGGAATTGCGAGCTCTGCTGCCCGCAGTGTAGACTGCTAATGAGTGTTCGTTTGCACTTGAAAATGAATTTGGTGATTGTATTAAAGCTATAACTGATATAAAAAATGTTCTTGAAGAAAGGATACTAAAAGGATATTATGTAGATTTTAGGCCTGTGATAGTTACTTTCCTAGTGGACTCTGTAATTAATGAATCAATACTTAATTTTAATTGTGAGCCCTACTGACCGCAGTGTAGGTGTATCATGAAAAGATGAAATAAGTATAGAATACACTGACAAAGTGTTGTATTTTCTGAGTGCAATCTTCTTGTTAGAAATTAGCATTTAAAAATCGAATTGCGAGCTCTGCTGCCTGCAGTGTAGACTGCTATTGAGTGTTCGTTTGCACTTGAAGATGAATTTGGTCATTGTACTAAACTATAACTGATATAAAAAAGTTCTTGAAGCAAGGATACTAAAAGGATATTATGTAGGGTTTAGGACTGTGATAGTTACTTGCCTACTGGACTCTGTAGTTAATGAATCAAGAAATAATTTTAATTGTGAGCCCTGATGACCGCAGTGTAGGCCAGAGGTAGCGGTCAGCAAGGGCCCATAGCCACATGGCGTTGAGTTGAGGTGCACAGTTAGTGGCACCAGAAGCATTGAGAGTGTATGAGCCTGTGATGATGCTTGGTGCGGACGGGCCGCACTGGGAGCAATGTGTCTTGCCTACTGGTCTGTGTCATGTGCAATCGGGACTCTATGTGAATTGTGAGGCCTGCTGACCGTAGTGTAGGCCAGAGGTAGCGGTGACCAAGGGCCCACAGCCACTTGCATAGGTTGGTGGCCCCACCGGCCTGCGTAGTTCAGGTTCAGTGGCACCACGTGTCGCCGGCCTTCCATATGCAAATACCCGTCACTAATCGAAGGGAGTCTGGTGCTGTGGTCGCTGCCACGGACTTGGGGTCACTGCCATTCAGGACTCAGGACACAGTTACACATATGGGATCGGCTTGTGTTGAACAGGGTTAGTGGCACCACGTGTTGCCGGCCTTCCATATGGAAATATGCCTCACTGATCGAAGGGAGTCTGGTGGTGTAGTTGCTGCCACGGACTTGGGGTCACTGCCATTCAGGACTCAGGACACAGTTACACATGTGGGATTGGCTTGTGTTGAACAGGGTTAGTGGCACCATATGTCGCCGGCCTTCCATATGCAAATATGCCTCACTAATCGAAGGGAGTCTGCTGCTGTGGTTCTCTCACGGAGTTGGGGTCACTGCCATTCAGGACTCAGGACACAGTTACACATGTGGGATCGGCTTGTGTTGAACAGGGTTAGTGACACCACGTGTTGCCGGCCTTCCATATGGAAATATGCCTCACTGATCGAAGGGAGTCTGGTGCTGTGGTCGCTGCCATGGACTTGGGGTCACTGCCATTCAGGACTCAGGACACAGTTACACATGTGGGATCGGCTTGTGTTGAACAGGGTTAGTGGCACCATGTGTCGCCGGCCTTCCATATGCAAATATGCCTCACTAATCGAAGGGAGTCTGCTGCTGTGGTTCTCTCACAGAGATGGGGTCACTGCCATGCAGGACTCAGGACACAGTTACACATGTGGGATCGGCTTGTGTTGAACAGGGTTAGTGGCACCACGTGTCGCCGGCCTTTCATATGGAAATATGCCTCACTGATCGAAGGGAGTCTGGTGCTGTGGTTGCTGCCACAGACTTGGGGTCACTGCAATTCAGGACTCAGGACACAGTTACACATGTGGGATCAGCTTGTGTTGAACAGGGTTAGTGGCACCACGTGTTGCCGGCCTTCCATATGGAAATATGCCTCACTGATCGAAGGGAGTCTGGTGCTGTGGTCGCTGCCACAGACTTGGGGTCACTGCCATTCAGGACTCAGGACACAGTTACACATGTGCGATCGGCTTGTGTTGAACAGGGTTAGTGGCACCATGTGTCGCCGGCCTTTCATATGCAAATACGCCTCACTAATCAAAGGGAGTATGCTGCTGTGGTTCTCTCACGGAGTTGGGGTCACTGCCATTCAGGACTCAGGACACAGTTACACATGTGGGATCGGCTTGTGTTGAACAGGGTTAGTGGCACCACGTGTCGCCGGCCTTCCATATGGAAATATGCCTCACTGATCGAAGGGAGTCTGGTGCTGTGGTTGCTGCCACGGACTTGGGGTCACTGCCGTTCAGGACTCAAGACACAGTTACACATGTGGGATCGGCTTGTGTTGAACAGGGTTAGTGGCACCACGTGTTGCCGGCCTTCCATATGGAAATATGCCTCACTGATCGAAGGGAGTCTGGTGCTGTGGTCACTGCCACAGACTTGTGGTCACTGTCATTCAGGACTCAGGACACAGTTACACATGTGGGATCGGCTTGTGTTGAACAGGGTTAGTGGCACCATGTGTCGCCGGCCTTCCATATGCAAATACGCCTCACTAATCGAAGGGAGTCTGCTGCTGTGGTCACTGCCACGGACTTGTGGTCACTGTCATTCAGGACTCAGGACACAGTTACACATGTGGGATCGGCTTGTGTTGAACAGGGTTAGTGGCACCATGTGTCGCCGGCTTGTGTTGAACAGGGTTAGTGGCACCACGTGTCGCGGCTTGTGTTGAACAGGGTTAGTGGCACCACGTGTCCAAAATTCGAAAATTGCGAGCTCTGCTGCCCGCAGTGTAGACTGCTAATGAGTGTTCGTTTGCACTTGAAGATGAATTTGGTGATTGTACTAAAGCTATAACTGATATAAAAAAAGTTCTTGAAGCAAGGATACTAAAAGGATATTATGTAGGTTTTAGGCCTGTGATAGTTAGTTGCCTACTGGACTCTGTAATTAATGAATCAAGATTTAATTTTAATTGTGAGCCCTGATGACCGCCGTGTAGGCCAGAGGTAGCGGTCAGCAAGGGCCCATAGCCACGTGGCGTTGAGTTGAGGTGCACAGTTACTGGCACCAGAAGCATTGAGAATGTATGAGCCTGTGATGCTGCTTGGTGGGGACGGGCCGCACTGGGAGCAACGTCTCGTGCCTACTGGACTGCGTCATCTGCAATCGCGACTGTATCTGAATTGTGAGCCCTGCTGACCGCAGTGTAGACCAGAGGTAGCGGTGAGCAAGGGCCCACAGCCACGTGCATAGGTTGGTGGCCCCACCGGCTGCGTAGTTCAGGTTCAGTGGCACCACATGTCGCCGGCCTTCCATATGCAAATACGCCTCACTAATCGAAGGGAGTCTGGTGCTGTGGTCGCTGCCACGAAGTTGGGGTCACTGCCATTCAGGAGTCAGGACACAGTTCCACATGTGGGATCGGCTTGTGTTGAACAGGGTTAGTGGCACCAAGTGTCGCGCCTTGTTTTGTACAGGGTTAGTGCCACCACCTGTAGCCGGCCTTGCATATGGAAATATGCCTCACTGATCGAAGGGAGTCTGGTGCTGTGGTTGCTGCCACGGACTTGGGGTCACTGCCATTCAGGACTCAGGACACATGTGGGATCGGCTTGTGTTGAACAGGGTTAGTGGCACCACGTGTCGCCGGCTTGTGTTGAACAGGGTTAGTGGCACCACGTGTCACAGCTTGTGTTGAACAGGGTTAGTGGCACCACGTGTCCAAAATTCGAATTGCGAGCTCTGCTGCCCGCAGTGTAGACTGCTAATGAGTGTTCGTTTGCACTTGAAGATGAATTTGGTGATTGTACTAAAGCTATAACTGATATAAAAAAAGTTCTTGAAGCAAGGATACTAAAAGGATATTATGTAGATTTTAGGCCTGTGATAGTTACTTGCCTACTGGACTATGTAATGAATGAATCAAGACTTAATTTTAATTGTGAGCCCTGATGACCGCAGTGTAGGCCAGAGGTAGCGGTCAGCAAGGGCCCACAGCCACGTGACGTTGACTTGAGCTGCACAGATTGGGAGCATACAGTCTTCTTAACCGATTATACTCTCTTACACAATTAGCATCTGCACTAATCTTGAATTGTTAGCCCTGTTAACCGCATTGTAGGCTGGAGGCAGCGGTCATCAAGGGCCCACGGCCACGTGGCGTTGACTTGAGCTGCACAGAGTTAGTGGTACTTGAAGCACTTAGCATGTGTGCAGTCAGCGATGATGCGTGGTCCGGGCTGGCCGCACTGGTAGCAATGTCTGTTGCCTACTGGACTGCGTCATCTGCAATCGCGAGTCGCTCTGAATTGTGAGCCCTACTCACCGCAGTGGAGGCAGCGGTGAGGAAATGCCCACAGGCACGTGTTGTTGACTTGAGCAATGTCTCTTGCCTACTGGACTGCGTCATCTGCAATCGCGACTCGATCTGAATTGTGAGCCTTGCTGTCCGCAGTGTATATCAAAGGCAGTAGTTTGTACAGACATCAGTCCGCGGTGCTGTGCCGCTGATGGCCTGTGTGGCGGAAGCCAGCGATCGGCTGAGGAGGCTGGCGGTCATGTTGGTGGCCTCATGGCAGGGTGAGGGGCGCCGCCCTGGTAGACGCTTTGGCCTTCCCACAAGTGAACCACGCCCAGAGCTCCGGCCTATTTATTCACACTCCTACGCTGAAGTGGCGTACGTCGGACCAGCCCACTCCGGTTACGCTTATGCTTACAGGGGGGGACGACACAGCTACTTGACTGAGATCTTCCCTAGTGTTTGACGTAACATGGTTAGGTCCACTGTCCACAACACTACAAGCACCAGTAGTATTTGTGCACATGGAGAGGTGTGTGTTCTGCATACTGAGATGTGTCCAGCACATCACCGCTACACTTTGCATTGTGTGCATTGTTAAACATGGGTGAATTGCTTCCTTCACATATAGTTTGTTCACACCTGTCCCAATATTCAGCTATTGTGTGGCTGAGGGGCCATGCCGTTTTTGGAAAGTTCGCTGTCTTGTTCTGCGCTGCCTCGGTGGTAGAGGGGGGCCTAGGGGTGGTGGTGGGTGTTGTGGCGTTCTTGGGTGTCGGAGCTGCTTGATCAGTAGGTCTATGACATGTGTTGGTCTTCAGATGTGGCTCTGGGCTGGGCTCCCTTTCATACTGTATGTAGTTGTTTAATATTTAAAAAACAAGAAGACATTATATAGTTTAAATAACAAATAAAAAAAAATTACAGTAGGGAGAGGGGTGGTACGGGGGGGAGGTCCTGAGGGTTGTGGCAGTGGGTGTTGTGTCCTTCTTGGGTGTCGGAAAAAACTATAGGTTAAATAAACATTATAATTAGAAGTTAGCATTAAAAAAAACATTGAAATTCACTGACAAAACCATACGTTTCAGGGACGTTATAGAAAGAAATTAGTATTTAAAAAACCTTTGAAATTCACTGAAAAACCATAGGTTTCAGGCACGTTATAGTTAGAAATTGGCATTTAAAAAAACCTTTGAAATTCACTGAAAAAACATAGGTTTCAGGCACGTTATAGTTAGAAATTAGCATTTCAAAAACCTTAGAAATTCACTGAAAAAACCATAGGTTTCAGGGACGTTATAGTTAGTTGGACATTTCACTCATGCAAAACCATAGAAATTCCACCGTTATAGTTAGTTCAGCTAACTATAACTCGCGCCCCACAATGCACTGCTGATGACGTCACATATTACATCATTCATGACATGGTCAGTGACATCACTGATGACATCACTGATGACATCTCAAATGACATCACTGATGACATCATCCATGTGACAATCTGATGTACCTCGTCACACACTAATATAACCTTTGATACACTCACTGTAAAATACAGACTACCATTTTCGATACCATTGACACACTAATACCAGTTACTACATACCCACTCAGTGATTCCTAGGTCTAGACACACATCTACCCATTCACCCATACAATCAGTCATACATGCAGTCACTGATCAATAGAACACTATCAAATGCATTCATACACCTATATAGACATTGACACACCAGCACTCATCCTAGTCAGTTATGTACTCATCCTAGTCACTCATGCAAAGAATCAATCACAGTTCCATTTACTCACCTACACAGTTATACACACACCACCTCATTTATTCATACAGATAGTAACGCATACTTAGTCTCTTATATAATCACTAATACAAGTATACACTCATACATACAGCCACTCTCACAATCACTGACTCTCACGTATAGTCATTTCTATACACCAACTCTCACATACACTGCCTTTTATATATGTACTTAGTTGGACATGTGCACTGAGACATCGATTCACTCACCAAGATGCCCATACACACACTTACCCACCCATACAACTGTTTCCACATGCACTCTTAAACTCATACACCCTGTCAATCAACCACTCACACATCTATGCACAGAGTCACACACCCCCACCCAACCACACACACACTCAGTCTCTTATACAAATACGCAGGCAACTAATCAATAATCATATAGACATTAATGTAGCTACTGACCAATCGATGCAGCAGCTTACACAACAACAGACAGAGT
Source organism: Calotriton arnoldi (assembly GCA_963921515.1). Classification (NCBI taxonomy): domain Eukaryota; kingdom Metazoa; phylum Chordata; class Amphibia; order Caudata; family Salamandridae; genus Calotriton; species Calotriton arnoldi. The sequence goes on along the minus strand of CAWUFW010010254.1, from coordinate 547,949 downwards.
GATACAGACATTCACACACTTTAGACACTAACCCATGTATTCAGTAAGATACATTTAATGATTCACTTAAACAGTCAGTCACACACCGACTAAATCCTCCATTCAGACACTTATACATCCAGTCATTCTTCAATACAGCTTGGTATATATATAGTACATATTTAAATTTTAAAGAAAGCTACATTCACTGGATGATGTCATCAGTGATGTCATCAGTGATGTCATTTGAGATGTCATCAGTGATGTCATCAGTGATGTCACTGACCATGTCATGAATGATGTAATAGGTGACGTCATCAGCAGTGCATTGCGGGGCGCGAGTTATAGTTAGCTGAACTAACTATAACGGTGGAATTTCTATGGGTTTGTATGAGTGAAATGTCCAACTAACTATAACGTCCCTGAAACCTATGGTTTTTCAGTGAATTTCTAAGGTTTTTGAAATGCTAATTTCTAACTATAACGTGCCTGAAACCTATGGTTTTTTCAGTGAATATATATATATATATTCACTGAAAAAACCATAGGTTTTAGGGACAGTTATAGTTAGTTGGACATTGCACTCGTACAAAACCCGTGAAATTCCCCCGTTATAGTTAGTTCAGGTAACTATAACTCGCGCCCCCGCAATGCACTGCTGATGACGTCACATATTACATCACTCATGACATGGTCAGTGACATCACTGATGACATCACTGATGACATCTCAAATGACATCACTGATGACATCATCCAGTGACTGTGTGTTTCTGTAAAGTTTAAATATGTTTAATATATATAGGGAAAGGCGTATTGAAGAATGAGTGGGTGTATAAGTGTCTGAATGGATGATTTAGTAGGTGCGTGACTAACTCTATAAGTGAGTGATTAAACGTATGCATGGGTTAGTGACTAAACTGGGTGAATGTCTGTATCCGTCTGTCTGTTGCTGGGTAAGTGGCTGCATGGGTTGGTGAATAGCTACATGAGTGTCTATATGAGTTATTGATTGGTTGTCTGAGTATCTATGGGTGCCTGAGTGTTTGTGTGGGTGGGGTGTGTGCAACTCTGTGCATAGATGTGTGAGTGGGTGATTCACTGGGTGGATGGTTTCAAGAGTGCATCTGTGATAGACTGTATGGGTGGGTAAGTGTGTGTAAGAGTGTGTTAGTGAGTGAATGTATGTCCCAGTGGTACATGTGTGAGTAACTACATATGTGAAAGGCAGTATATATGTGTGTTGGAGTATATAAATAGCTATAAGCGAGAGTGTGTGATTGTGAGAGTGACTGTATGGATGAGTGTGTGTTTGTATCAGAGATTGTATAAGAGCGTAAGAATGTGCTAGTATTTGTATGAGTAAGTGAGCTGGTGTGTGTATAACTGTATAGGTGAGTAAATGGGTGTGTGCTTAATATTGTGCATGACTGACTAGGTGTTTGAGTACCTCTATGGATGAGTGGCGGTGTGTGAGTGTTTATATAGGTGTATGAGTGCATATAATAGTCCTGTACTGAGTGACTATAAGTATGAGTGACTGTACGGGTGAGTGAGTAGATGTGTGTGTGTAGACCTAAGAATCAGTGAGTGTGTATATAGTAATTGGTGTTGGAGTATCTATGGTTTTGACAATGGCAGTCTTTAATTTACAGTGGGTGTATCAAAAGTTATATTAGGGTGTGAGAAGATGCATCAAATTATCACATGGATGATGTCCTCAGTGATGTCATCAGTGATGTCATTTGAGATGTCATCAGTGATGTCACTGACCATGTCATGAGTGATGTAATATGTGACGTCATCAGCAGTGCATTGCGGGGCGCGAGTTATAGTTACCTGAACTAACTATAACGGGGGAATTTCACGGGTTTTGTACGAGTGCAATGTCCAACTAACTATAACTGTCCCTAAAACCTATGGTTTTTTCAGTGAATTTGTAAGGTTTTTTAAATGCTAATTTCTAACTATAACGTGCCTGAAACCTATGGTTTTTTCAGTGAATTTCAAAGGTTTTTTAAATGCTAATTCCTAACTATAACATGTCTGAAACCTATGGTTTTTTTCAGTGAATTTCAAAGGTTTTGTAAATGACAATTTTTAAATGTATTAATTGTTATATTTATTTTTTTGATACTGATTTACTACATTTTTTTAACTATTTATTTTTAGATATTTTATTTTTTTAAATACATTGTAATTACATTATACATTACATTACAAAATATACTTTCTCAGAATGAATTACTTTAGTTTAAATACTTTGCAAATAGGCAATAGACTTTTAAGTACAGTAGTTACAGTTGTTGCAATGGGCAACACAATTTCAAACACAATGCAACATTAAGCTCAATGTGAATTTCAAGTTAAATGCACAGGACTGGATCCTAGATTCAGTCCTGGGACATCTCCTGTAAACAGTTGAGTAAAAGCGTTTTGGTTACAGTAGTGATTTTTAAGGAATATTATTGTATTTTAAAAGTTGACACTTAGAAACTTTTTCACATAGAATCACCAATGTTATCCTATGGGAGGAAATTCACTTAGCAGGTAAGTAGTGTTATCGTTACTTTTTTTACTCAGTGGTGGATCCTGGATCCAGCACTGGTGCATCTCCTGTAAACAGTTGAAAGAATGCGTTTAAGTCATACAGGCGATTTTTAAGGAATATTTGTAGTTTGTGAAAATCGACACTTTGAAACTTTTCTGCTGAAAACCAGACAATGGATTCCTATGGAAGGAAATACAAGTTACTGGTAAGTACGGTTAGAATTACCTTTCAAGGTCAGTGCTGGGCTAAAAGATGTAGCACTGAGGTCTCTCCTGATAACAGGTGAGTAAATCGGAATTCGTAGTTCGGCTGATTTTAGAGGAATTTTATAAAGTTCCAAAACTCCGCACTTAGAAGAATTTCCAAGTGAAACCAGTCAATGTTAGCATATGGAAGGAAATTCAAGTTACTGGTAAGTATGGTTAGAATTACTTTTCAAGGTCAGTGCTGGGCTAAAAGATGTAGCACTGAGGTCTCTCCTGATAACAGGTGAGTAAATCGGAATTCGTAGTTCGGCTGATTTTAGAGGAATATTTGTATGTTACAAAAATCAACACTTAGAAACTTTTTCAGCAAAAAGCAGGCAATGATATCCTATGGAAGGAAATTCAAGTTACTTGTAAGTACGGTTAAAATTACTTTTCAGGATCAGTACTGGGCTCAAAGATGCAGCACTGTGGTCTCTCCTGATAACAGGTGAGTAAATCGGAATTCGTAGTTCAGCTGATTTTAGAGGAATATTTGCACAATGGTGAAGGAAGGAGGTGGGGCCTGAGGTGACATGTCTGCAAACACGCCCTGTGGCGCGTTTTAAGTTGGAGAATTAATTCCTCCTCAATCCCGAGGGTCCCTAGGGGCCAACTAGCCCACCAGATACCTCCAGTATGCGCCAGAGAGCTGCGTTGCAGAGAGGTGTTCAGAGGCCACGCCCCTTTATACAACACTCTGCAACGCAGCTCCGTGGCGCTTACTGGAGGTACCTGGTGGGCTAGTTGGCCCCCAGGGACCCTCAGGATTGAAGGGGATTTAATTCCCCATCTTAAAACGTGCCACAGGGCCTGTTTGCACACATGTCACCTGAAGCCCCGCCCCCTCCCTTCACCACTGTGCAAACGCGCCCGGTGGCGCGTTTTAAGTTGGGGGATTAAGTCCCCTTGAATCCTGAGGGTCCCTGGAGTCCAACTAGCCCACCATGTACCTCCAAAAAGCGCCACAGAGCTGCATTGCAGAGAGGTGTAAAAAGGGGCATGGCCTCTGTACACCTCTCTGCAACACAGCCCCCTGGTGCATACTGGAGATTCCTGGTGGGCTAGTTGGCCCCCAGGGACCCCCAGTATTCAAGGGGAATTACTTCCCCTTCTTAAAACGCGCCAGGGGGCGCGTTTGCAGACTGCTGCAGGGAGGGGGCGTGGCCTCCGGCACAATGCCGGTCTTTTTTTTTTTTTTCTTTTTTTTTTTTTTGTATGGGAGAGGGGCTGTGTGGCCCCCCTTCCCTTGGCCACTTTTGGCCCTGGGGACCCCATCCCCCGGGGCCTGAGGATTTTCTTAATAAAAAAAAACGGGAAGGGGGCCGCGTGGCCCCCCTTCCCTGGGCCTCTATTGGCCCCGGGGACCCCATCCCCCGGGGCATGCCCTCTTTCTTTTTTTATTAAAATCTTTGGAGGGGGGCTGCGTGGCCCCCCTCCTAAGGCCATTTAAGGCCCCGGGGACCCCATCCCCCGGGGCCGGCCTTGCCCTTTTTTTGGGGGGGGGAGGGGAGCTGCGTGCCCCCCTCCCAGGCCACTAATGGCCCCGGGGACCCCATCCCCCAGGGCCTGGCCACTCGTTGGGGACCGTGGGGGGGTCCCCAATCCCCCCACAGTCCCGCCGGCTCCCCGCGTCCTTTGGGAGCCGGCATTGCTTTTCCACATGGGGAGCTGCTAACATGCAGCTCCCCATGTGGAAAAGCAATGTGCTTTGTTTTTTTTGGTTTTTTCCCTGCTCTCTCTTCCAAAATCCAAAGCAAAATCCAAAGCAGTTTGCTATGACAGGACGGGAGCCGCGAGGCTCCCGTCCTGTCATAGCAAACTACAGTGTCCCGGGGGTAGGCACCCCGGGACACTGCAGGAGCCGGCCCTGGGGGGTGGTGGTCCCCAGGGCCATCAAGGGCTCCAGGAGGGGGGCCGCGCGGCTCCCCTCCCTCCATTGGCAAAGCCCCGGGGAGGTGGTGTTCCCCGGGGCTCGGGGGTCCGTAACGGACCCCCATATTGAAATATTTAGTGCCCCGGGGAGGTGGCGGTCCCCAGGGCATGTTGGGGGGCTCGAGCCCCCCCACACAGGTCATTTTATTTTTTTTAGAAAAGAAGCCCCGGGGGTGGCGGTCCCGGGGGCTTGGGGGGCCTTAGAGGCCCCCCACATAAAATATAAACTTACCCCCCGCATGCCCCCGGGACTTGGGCCACCCGGGGGCAAAATTGCATCGGAGCGGGGGAGACCGCGCTTCGATTTTTTTTTTTTCGGCGGGATCCGCGCACCCTAAGCGCATCCCGCCGATTTAAAAAAAAATGCTTTTGCCCAGGGGTCCTTGTGGGACCCCCTGAGCAGACCTAGGGGGTCAGGGTGTTTCTACCCTGCCCCCTTTGTGCGTTTGCGCACTTGTTTCTGTGCCTCGGTTCTACCGAGGCATAAAATGGCTGCCAACACTTCCTGGTTTGGAGTGTTGACAGCCACTTGACAGCCAATTAGCATGCAGCTCGTGATCGGGAGGGTACGCGGACCCTACTCGGCCATAGATATATATGTGACTTTACTTTTGATTTTCTCAGGAACTACTGAACGGATTTACACCATTTCAGCAAAAGGCACGACACTGAACCAAGGGCTACCTATTTGCCAAATTTGGTGTAATTCCGTTCAGCAGTTCGGGCTGTAGCTGCGACTAAAGGTTGCTATGGAAAAATGAATGGGGAAGACGCGTTTTGGGACCCCCCTTTTTTCTCAGCCCCCGCTTGACGAATCACCCCGTGACTTTCAGGATAGGAGCGGACCAGAGCGCCCCAACAAGTTGGAAACTTTCGTGAAGATTCGTCAACCGGCGCCAACGTTATTTCAAATAGAATGTTGCGGATTTCCTATGGAAAATAGGTCCTAACTATAACTATCTACTGGCGACCGCCAGTAGATAATATATATATATATTGGGCCCGTGAGAAAGGAGTGACGCAACTCCGAAACGCGTCGGGACCTAGTGTTGCATTCAACACGTTTGGAATAGTGGCCGCGGCTCCATTGTTTTCTTATATTCTTGTGCATTGGACTTGTGTGGATATATATATATATTCACTGAAAAAAACATAGGTTTTAGGGACAGTTATAGTTAGTTGGACATTTCACTCGTACAAAACCCATGAAATTCCCCCGTTATAGTTAGTTCAGCTAACTATAACTCGCGCCCCCGCAATGCACTGCTATGACGTCACATATTACATCACTCATGACATGGTCAGTGACATCACTGATGACATCACTGATGACATCTCAAATGTGGCCCCCCTTCCCTCAGCCACTTTTTGCCCCGGGGACCCCATCCCCCGGGGCCTGAGTATTTTTTTTAAAATAAAATTTAAAAAACGGGAAGGGGGCCGCGTGGCCCCCTTCCCTGGGCCTGTATTGGCCCCGGGGACCCCATCCCCGGGGCAAGCCCTCTTTTTTTATTAAAAATTTGGAGGGGGGCTGCGTGGCCCCCCTCCTCAGGCTAATTAAGGCCCCGGGGACCCCATCCTCCGGGGCCGGCCTTTAAATATTTTTTTTTATTTTTTTTTAGGGGAGGGGGCTGCGTGGCCCCCTCCCTGGCCACTTATGGCCCCGGGGACCCAATCCCCGGGGCCTGGCCTCTCGTTGGGGACTGTGGGGGTCCCCAAACCCCCACAGTCCCGCCGGGTCCCCGTGTCCTACGGGAGCCGGCATTGCTTTCCACATGGGGAGCTGCTAACATGCAGCTCCCCATGTGGAAAGCAATGTGCTTGGTTTTGGAAGAGAGAGCAGGTTTCCTGCTCTCTCTTCCAAAATCCAAAGCAGTTTGCTATGACAGGACAGGAGCCGCGAGGCTCCCGTCCTGTCATTGCAAACAGCAGTGTCCCGGGGGTAGGCACCCCGGGACACTGCAGGAGCTGGCCCTGGGGTTGGTGGTCACCAGGGCCACCACAGGCTCTAAGAGGGGGCCGCGCGGCCCCCTCCCCACATCTAGAAAGCCCCGGGGAGGTGGTGGTCCCCGGGGCTTCGGGGTCCAAAACGGACCCCCATTTTAAATTTCTTAGTGCCCCGGGAGGTGGCGGTCCTCGGGCGTGTGGGGGCTGGAGCCCCCACACAGGTTAAAACATTTTTAAAAAGAAGCCCCGGGGAGGTGGCGGTCCCCGGGGCAGCGGGAGGGCAAAGATCCCTCCTGCACCATTATTTTTTTTAAGCCCCGGGGGGTGACGGTCCCCGGGGCTTTGGGGCCTTAGAGGCCCCCACATATTAAAAAGAAACCCCTGCATGCCCCCGGGACTTGGCCCACCCGGGGCCAATTAACAACGAAGCGCGGAGACCGCGCTTCGTTTTTTCTCGGCGAGATCCGCGCACCCTGAGCGCATCCCGCCGATTTAAAAAAAAAAAAAAATGCTTTTTTCTGCCCAGGGGGTCCTTGTGGGACCCCCTGAGCAGACCTAGGGGGTCAGGGTGTTTCTACCCTGCCCCCTTTGTGCGTTTTACGCACTTGTTTCTGCCCCTCGGTTCTACCGAGGGACAAAATGGCTGCCAACACTTCCTGATTTGGAGTGTTGACAGCCACTTGAAAGCCAATTAACATACAGCTCGTGATCGGGACGGTGCGCGCAGGGTGCGCTCAGGGTGCGCGAATCCGACGCGGCCATAGATATATATGTGATTTTCATTTTGATTTTCACAGGAACTACTGAACGGATTTACACCATTTAACAAAAAGGGTTCTTTCTGAACCAAGAACTACCTCTTTGCCAAATTTGGTGTAATTCCGTTCAGCAGTTCGGGCTGTAGCCGTGTCTAAAGTTTCCTATGGGAAAATGAATGGGGAAAACACGTTTTGGGACCCCCTTTTTTTTTCGGCCCCCGCTTGACGAATCACCCTGAGACTTTCAGGGTAGGAGCGGACCGGAGCGGGCCATAAAGTTTGAAAATTTCGCGAAGATTCGTCAACCGACGCAAGAGTTATTTCAAATAGAATGTCACGGATTTCCTATGGAAAATAGGTCCTAACTATAACTATCTACTGGCGACCACCAGTAGATAATATATACATCTATATATATATATATATATATATATATATCTATATATATTGGTCTTTTTCTTATCCTGTGACATGAATTAATAAAGAATCACGTTACTTTATCGGAACTGTGCTGGAGCTGTGCCGCTTGTCTCTTTGGGCCCCGATCCCGATCCTTGGTGTGAGATGAGACGGGATTCGGAGGAGCAACCTTGATAGATATATATAGAACTTGAACTCCTGACATCCACAGTTAGAAATATATACATATACACATACACATCCATATATATACAGCCACACACACACACACACATATATATATATATATTTTGTTTCATTGAAAAAAACAAATGTTACACGCACGTTATAGTTAGGCTCAGATGTCACTTGTAGAAAACCAGTGAAATACAGCAGTTATAGTTACCTGAGCCATTAACATGAATGTGACACTAAAATAATCCAAGTATAACTTATACCCCCGCAATGCACTTGTTTATGACCTCACATATTAAATCACTCATGAAATGGTCAGTGACATCACTAATGACATCTCAAATGACATCACTGATGACATCATCCACAAAACCACTCACACACCCACTCACATCCCCATACAACCTCTCATATGCCCACTCACATACCCGCACAACTACTCACATACCCATTCACACACCCATACCAGTACTCATACACCCACTCACTCCTCTATAGAGCCACTCACATACCCACTCACTCACTTGTACAGCCACTCACACAACCATTCACCTACCCATATAGCCACTCATACAACCAGCCACTCACCCATAAAGCCAGTCACCTAACTACCCACTCACCCATACAGCTACTCACACATCCACTTATTTACCTACAAATCACTGACACACCCACTCGCTCACCCAATAAGCCACTCAACACAGCTACTCACTCACCCATACAAGCCCTCACACACCATACAACCACTTACATACCTATTCACACATCCATACAAGCAGTTCCATATCCACTCTCCAATACAGCCACTCACATAACAACTCACTTAAACAAACACCCACTCAAACAGCCATACACTCACCCACACAGCCACTTACACACCCAGTCATTCACTCATGCAGCCATTCAGACACCCACTCACTCAGCCATACAGTCACTACAGACCCACTTACCCACCCATAGAGCTACTCACACCACCACCACTCACTCACTGATACAGCCACTGAACATCCACTCACTCACCAATACAGCCACTCACACAGCATCTCACTGACCCAAACAGCTACTCGCACACCCACGTATACACCCATACAGCCACTCACACACCCATACATACAAGGATACATACAATCACACAGCCACTCACTAATTTATATTATAAGTAGTGTCCATCATTAGTAGCACATCTCGTATACTATTTTAACTTTTGTAGTACCTTAGTATATATGTTGAACAATCATAATCTCTTACAGAATACTTAGACTCACTGGATGATGTCATCAGTGATGTCATCAGTGATGCCATTTGAGATGTCATCAATGATGTCACTGACAATGTCATGAGTGATATAATATGTAAGGTCATAAGCAGTGCATTGCAGGGGCATAAGTTATATTTAGCTTAGTACAGGGTTTTGGGTAGTAAGGGATTTTTTAGGGTGTGTATGGGTTTTTGGGTGGCAAAGGAATTTTTAGGACTTAGAGTGGGTATGGGTTTTTGGGTGGTGAGGGATTTTTTAGGGTTTAGGGTGGGTATGGGTTCTGGGTGGTAAGGTATTTGTCTTAGGGTTTAGGGTGGGTGTGGGTTTTTTGGTGGCTAGGCAATTTTTAGGGGTTAGGGTTGGTATGGCTTTTTGGGTTGTAAGGTATTTTATAGGGTTAAGGGTAGGTGTGGTTTTTGGAGTGGTAAGAGATTTTTTGTGTTTATGGTGAGTATGGGTTTTTGGGTGGCAAAGGATTTTTTAGGGTTTAGGCTGGGTATGGGTTATTGGGTGGCAAGCAATTTTTTAGGGTTTAGGGTGGGTATGGGTTTTTGGGTGGCTTGGGTATTTTTAGGGCTTATGATGGGGTGGGGTTTTTGGTGATAAGGTATTTTTTTAGGGTTTAGGATGGGTATGGGCTCTTGAGTAGCAAAGGAATTTTTAGGGTTTAGGGTAGGTATGGGTTTTTGGGTGGTAAGGGATTTGTTTATGGTTTAGGGTGGGTATGGGTCTTTGGGTGGCAAGGGAATTTTTAGGGTTTAGGGTGGGTGTTAGTTTTTGAATGGTAAGGAATTTTTTAAGGTTTATGGTGAGTATGGGCTTGTGAAAAAGTAATTTTTAGCGTTTCGGGTGGGTGTGAAACTTTGGGTGGTAAGGGATTTTTTAGGGTTTAGGGTGGGTATGGGTTTTTGGGTGGCAAGGGAATTTTTAGGGATCAATCTGCCTGACCCTGCCACATCCACCCTTCCTGTCTAAGTTCCATGCCCCTATCCCCTCCATCCTGTCCTCCATGGCCCATTTTTCTGCCACTCTCTTCTGCCCTTCATACTCTGTTGTGCTGTAACTGTTCCTACTGTCTGCCCTGCGTGGTCTATTGTGAAGCCTTTTCCCTGCCCTCTTTTGTCTGTGTCCAGCCCATACCCCTCCTTCTGTCCCCCATGGTCATTTGTGCATGCCCCTTCCCCCCCTCTTGCCCACCATGGTCGTTGAACTGCCATTAACCCTCCCCACTGCCATGCATGGTCTTCTGTGCTGCCCCACCCACATGCCCTGTGTGGTCAGCTTGCTGCCCCTGCCCCCCTCCCACCTTCCCTCCATTGTCTGTGTGTATGCCAATATAGTCTCACTGTTGCCCTCCATGGTGTGTTGTGCTTTCTTTGCCCATCCTGCCTACCTTCCATGGTCAGCTTGCTGCTCTAGCCCTGCCCCCTTGCCTCCTGCCCTCTGCTTTCCATGTGTAGACCCCTATCCCCTCCCTCCTTCCTTATCTGGTCCCCCTGTAGTGACCCTGCCCCCTCCCTCCTGCCCTTCATGGTCTGGTATGCTACAACTGTCCCTTCTGTCTGTCTGGTATGGTCAGATTGCTGCCCTTGTCTCCATCCCCTCTGCTCTTTGTTGTCCATGTGCATGACCCTGTCCCCTCCCTATCACTTTCCATGGTCCATTGTGCTGCACTGCGCAAACACAAGGAGATGATGGACGGAGCGTTGAACCTTTTCAGACACTCACCCACAGTCACCCCCACTGCCATCCCGCTTGCCCTGCGTTGTATATATTGTGCGCAGCAACCCCTGATGCCTACCATGTAAGGCCACTTTGGTGTCCCTGCCCATCTCCCTCCTGTCTTCTCTTCTCCAAGTCCATGTCCCTATTCCATTCTTCCTGCCCTCTGTGATCCAATGTACCTTACTTGGCAACATTTTGGACTTGGTAAGAGGGAGATTTTGAATAAAAAGCCTGGGGAACTGATTTTTCCCATTGAGTTACATTGGAAAAGAGGAGATTTTAGGCAGGAGACATATAAAATAAAGACCTTTTGGGCTTAAAAACATCGGGAGTCTCCTGCCTGAATCGGGTCTGTTGGCATGTATGGTTGTATTCCCAATGCCTCTTCCTTCTTCCCTCAATGGTCTTTTATATTGCTGCAGCCTCTTGTGCATGTACCGCATGGTTTGTTTGTTGCCCCTGCCCCCCTTTCCCCTGCCCTCTGTGTCCGTTGTGCTGCTACTGCCCCTTCCGCCTGCACAGTGTGGTCAACTTGTTCCCTCTGCACCCTTTTCCATGAGAGGGTCTTAGGGGCACATGCATCAAAGCTTTTTGCGAGCGCAAACAGTGCGATTTGCAAAAATCGGCCGTTTGCGCCCGCAAAAAGGCCTTTTGCGATGCATCAAGGTGTTGGGCACTCGCAAGTTAAGGAATTGCAATTCATTGCGATTTCTTAACTTGCGATTGCATTTAAGGAATTGCAATTCATTGCGATTTCTTAAATGCAATGCATGTACCCCTTAGAAATAGCAAATTCGCTATTTGGGGCCGCAAAATACCGTGAAATGAAACACAACGGTATTTTGCAAAAACTGTGAAAAATGCACTAAAGTAAATTTTTCAAAGTTTCATGTTACACACACACATGCCCTTGGGGCATGTGTGTGCGCAACATGGGTGCACAGTACAATATCAGGGGTGCAACAGGGTGTCCTTTTGACACCCTTGCACCCTTGGAATTGCATGCGCAATTTGCGAATACCAATTGGTACTCGCAAATTGCACATGCAATTTCCCATTCATTCCTATGGGCCTGTGGGCCCATAGGAATGAATGGGAAGCCATTCCTTAATTGCGACTCGCAATTTGCGAGTCACAATTAAGGAATGTGTAGGAATCGCTATTTTTATAGCGATTGCTACATGCATAGGGTTTTGAGAGTCCTTAATTGCGATTCCTTAAAAATCGCAATTAAGGACTCACAAAATCCGAGCTTGATGCATGTGCCTGAAAGCACTTTAAATAATTTGCTATCTTAATGTTTTTTTTTAACCAGTTGATCACTTGGTTTTATTTTACACTTAAGGAAAGGATGTAACGTTACAGCCAGAGCTGCAGACTTTGCAACTGGGGAACCAGGTACTGTTGTGTAGTTCCTATAAAACCTATATCGGATCTGCGTGTTTAGACAACATACACTGCAGGACTGATGTCCAGACTGATTCCAGACACCCCCACCGGGTATGTTAGCCTGTGTACCAGCTAGCTCGCAATGCGACTATAACCTCCTCTTACCAAGGAGAGAATAGTTCTTGGCAACTATCGAACATGACAACCCTGATCCCTCAGGACCGTGGAAACAGTAACTTACTTTTCGCTCAGTCACTCGTGCTCACTTGTTCTCAGAGAGATACACAGAATAAACGGTTGGGACTTTTTTCAATAAGCATTTATTGAACAGTCGTTATTCTTGTGTAAAATAAGTGTACTGAAATCACCAGTAGACATTAGCATATATAAATGAGTAGCAGCACTAAGAAAGTAAACAGATGGTAGGTTTCTACCATTTTGCTAAAATCATAACTACAGGCCAGTGTTTAAAATACATGGCAATAAAATGCGTACTCCTACTATGCACCCTAACTAGATGTACCTAAATGTACCTAGCATGTGAGTAGGTGTAAAGCCAAGAATCCCTCTAGGATAAAGCCAAGCACATTACCTGGTGTGGGACTGCGGGACCCCGTTCTGGTTTCGAGCTGAACACCCCGCAAGGGATGTCAGACCACTGCGAGCTGGAGTATCTGCATTCAGGAACCGCAGCGTCTTGCGTCAGTGTGTCGGCTGGGAAGTCCTGATCTCCTCTCCCTATCTCAGCAAGATGTGATGTTTATATACCCTAAGGTATCCCCATGGGTTCTACCTTGCTGTGCCAGTGTCGGACTTAGGATGACGTTGGGAATGAACTTTATGCACAGTTATTATGCAGGAGATGGTGGTCCTGCTGTGTTCCAAGAAACTAAGAATCCTCACGCATAATTTATGAGGCCAGTGTTCAGGGAAAATCCTCCGTACTGTGTATAGTATTGTAACTAGGCAAAAGGTCAGTCCCTCAAATCCGTTATGTATGTAGTATAGGCGAGAATGTAGGTGAAGGGTTATGATGTTACCTGGACCTATATCGGGGTACCTATATGAAATATAACACCCACTCCTCATCCGACTGGACGACATAACTAAATTCTAGCGTACTACCAAGGCGTCTAGAGGTTTGTACGCAACAAATAATAAAAACATTTTTAAGAGAAGTTAAAAAGCGTTTAAAAAAACCCTCTAAAAGCCATGCAGGTCAAAAGGTTTCAATTTGGAATTTCATAAAGAGCCAAATCTTCCCAGTGTGCGACATGCCAAATGTTTATGTGTCCTTGCCGGTAGATGCAACATTGCTGCTGTCTGCATACGCAGCTGACGATCCCTGTAACACCTCACAAAGAATGTCAATTGAGCAGAGATGATTTTCCGTACTGCCTGCAGCAGATGCCGGGGCAGCCTGTGCCACATCCAAGGCCTGAGTGTTGGAGGAGCCAGTGTCCATACCAACAGGAGCAGAAACTACCTGTGGTGGCTCTAAGAATGCTGCCAACAACATGGGAATGCGCTGAGGACACTGCAGAACATGGGCCGTTATCAAGTCCAGAAAAGCATCAACATCCGGTGGCGCAACTGATGGAAGTGTCAGACAGAGGTCCAACACGCATTCTTCTCCGCAGAACAGGCATCGGAGAACAGGTAGGACACAGTCCATCCAGACTGATCTAAATGATAGGAACCAAGAGGCGCTCAGTTCCCATAGGCGAGGTGTGCCCAGATGTTGTACCATGCGATCACGGTATTTGCGCTCCAGGAGAGCTTTTGCTATCTCCTTGGTGACTGGGACATCCATTGCGTAGCAGAAAGGTAACAATCAGGATTTCTGCTATTAGAAACAGGATCAGCGGAAGCCCTCCAAAAATGCTTCCAAACACGGAATGTATAAAGTTTGGTATAACTCCGAAGACCGTCTGAAAGGTGCTTAATTTCCTGAACCTATGGTCTTAAATAGGTGTACAATACCCGTCGTATCAGACATGTTAAAGATACGACTTACCATTTCTGTTAAATGGAAGGGGCAGTTTGTACGTATAAGTGCATGTATCTCTGCCGAGGACTGTATGTGTTGGTGGAAACAATACTTGCATACAGCAAGTAACCCTGGAGCTCACAGTGACTAGATATGCGATGCCCGGAAGCATCCTACAACAACCTTGATCATTCAGCATCAAGTATCTCCCATTCAAGAGAAGCCTGAACACCGGATTAATCACAGCTGCTGGGGTACCTCTTGAGTGACAGGACAAGTTCGCCACAGACCCATTACAAGCCCCGTGTAGCATAATATCCTGGCATATGAGAGATCCACTTAACGCGTTCTCGCAGTTAGTTCCGCTTAGAAGCACTTCCAGATCCCCACTCCTGCATCGAAATCTGTATGGTAAATCCCAGGATTCCTTGATGAATTCCCTACCCATTTTTTCATATCTGCCTGCCTGTTGCTGTTCTAGGCAATACTGAAACTGGAAAGTTGCGACCGGTAATGTTATATGGCCGTGGATTAACCTCTGTGGATGGTGACTCTGCCACAGAAAAGGGTAACTTATCCAGCTTTTCAATACGCAGCATTGTTTATTTTGCTCCCCTTATTGCCGTTTTCATCTGTTTTTCTGTTAGATTGTATGCAGAAAACAAGGACGTACTGTTGATAAAACGCCAAGGCACATAACCGGCGCGCAATGACTGCAGCGTCCAGCTCAACAAAATAATAGAGCATAACTGTGACTGTCCGTGTTGCAATATGGACAAATCCTGTTCTAATACTTCGATAGCAGAAGATACAATGTTGCCTAGGTGAATATATCCTGGATGTTAATGTAGTCATGCCATTGTCAACTACGGCTAACACCTTTTCTAGGTTAATTCTATCTATTTCTCTTAATCTCTCTGCTGCTTCTTGTTGTGAGATTTTCCAGATTTCGTTATAGACAGCATATCAAAAACGTTTTTGACGTGGTTTTCTGGGACCTAATAAAATATCCCGTAGGTCCACATCCTCTGTGAGTAAGGACAAGTGTTGTTTCACCTGGGGTAGTGTTGAGGTCTTTAGCCAATCGAGGCATAACTTCCCAACACTATATGATGTCACTACTCCCGGATGTCCTCGTTGTACATATCGTGGGTCTGGCCAATGGATACTAAACCCTTCGGTGGTACCCCTGAATCTTTCCTGACATCTGTTCGTGTCTGTGGGCCACACCAACCATTCCTTCCAATTGGGGTCTGATCTATTGTATTGCAATATGTCATCCATCTTAGCCCCTCTATCTGATGTAAAATTCCCCTCTGTGTTTAACGGTGTTGGAATTTGAGGCGTGTTCAAGTCCTTACTCTTGGCTAGTCCAAGACAGGAAGTCTGTTGCACAGTTTCATTCAAAAAAATCATCTGCTGTGGAATGTGGCATGCTCTAAATAGTGCTTCTGTTCCCTGGACTTGCCAGTCTCTAGGACCCCAGATCGATTTTAAATCTGCAGTGTCCATCCATAAGTCGAAACCCTGTTTAGACAGCTGGGTAATGAAGGAAGCAGAATAAATCTGTTTGGTGTTTGTTAACATATTTTTCTGTGCAGATATAGGTGCAACATTATAATAATACGAGGTCGCGTCAGAAGTGTTAACCCCTGAAAAATATGAGAACTTCTGTGCAAACGTTTTTGAACTACTTTTCGGTGGTGTAGGGCAATGTTCCCACTGGCGGTATGTGAAAACATTTCTAGGTTTGCTAGATTTATGCAAAAAATGATGACCATAATGTGGATAACAATACATTTTGTCAAAATCTGATGTGTCTTCCAACATTTCAGTGCTGGAAAATGCGGCAGATTGTTCTAAATCAGACAATAAGTTGTTAACAGTTTCAAAATCCCAATCATCAGAAAATGTACTGGAGGTAATGATATCGTTCAGTGAAATTTTAAACAAATGTGGAATCTTTAAAAGCTCGGTCGGTCCAAATATATCATAATTTACTTTGTCCCACACTATACCATCTGGTACAGGAACTGCTGAAATGTTCACGAAGGACAAGTCTCTTTGTTCACAATGAGATGAAACATGAGGTTTTAAAATTAAGTTTACTTTTGACATTGCAGAGTTCTGTTGAAGATAAGTTCCATTGATGAGTAAATGGAAAACAATTACTGATCCAATCCAAAAAGAAGAAATAGTATACCGGTGATTATTCAAAGCTCTAGCCAAGGTGATACTAAATAAGTCTTTATGAGAAAGTTTAAAAAGTCTTTGATCCATTGTTTGCGAGAAATTTGGGCTGGCGTTGTTTTAGGTTCACTTGGATCCAATGAAAAGGTGTCGAAGTTGATGAAATAGCCAGATGCAGTTCGATCTATTTTTGGTAGCTCCGCAGGTTTTGTTGAATTTGTCGATTGCTCTTGTCGCGGCATGTTGTTGACGTAGACATCCTTGTCCGGTTGAATTGAAATTTGTCTTTCATTTTGATTTGGAAAGTTTGTGTCAAGGGGAACTAGTTCCATTGCATTATTATCGATTCCGTTGCTTTGTAAAGGTGACTCTTCAAATGTTATGAGTCTTTCTGTTTGAACTTCCTGTATTGTAGCGAGAGGAGGAAGTCGGCTACTCAAGAGCCCACGAGGTCTACTATTCAGTATCAGCCACATAGTGTGGTTTGATCAGATCGATTGAGACAAATCTCTTTTCTTTTCCGACAAGGGGCGGTAGAAGTACAGTTCTTGATCCTTCAACTGCCAGGACAGGTAGAGGCTTTCGATAGGATGGCCCGAATTCTTTCTTGTCCACAATCTTTTCTCTGCCCAGATCCCCAACTTTAGGAATCCAGGCAGGTCTTGTCATGGCTGACTTGACTTCCCCAGTGGCGGTTTTCTTTGTCTCGACGTTACTTAAGGAGGCTCTGGATTCATTCAGATCCTGTAAAACAGCCAAACGTTTATTGATGTCAAATAGTTTTTCATCCGCCACTGTGCTTTCACAATTGAGATCAGGTACCCACATTCTTGTCCCAAACAGGACCTCGTATGGAGTGGCGCTTCCCAGAGAGCTTCTTGGTTGGTTATTAAGGGCTCGCTGGACCCCATATAGGTGACTGACCCAACTACCACCCGAGCCTAATACCCTAGCTGTTATAGATTGCTTTATGTCCCGGTTTTTCCTCTCCACAACCGAATTTCCCTCTGGATGGTACGGAGAGGAGTACTGCAATGCTACACCCAAACTTCCCATGACTTCCTTGTAAGCCCGAGAGCTGAACACCGTCAGAATGTAATGCGCCAACTGCGTATGTCCCTATGAAGACTCGCAAATCTTTTATAACAGTTCGAGCGTCAGCCGAGCGCTGAGGCCATACCCATAAGAATCTTGAACAGGAATCCACTGCAACCATGATATACTTGTAAGCCCCATCAGAATGTAAGGGGCCGCAGTGGTCCAGGTAAACGCACGCAAGTGGTCTGTCTGATTTTAACAAAGGTGTCTGCGCTGGGCGAGCTACGGTGGACCCTTTTATCTGTTGACAGATATCGCATTTTAAGACGAAGTCTTTGGTCTGCTTTGTTAACCCTGGCCACCAATAGCATTGTTTCAATAATGAAACTGTTGCCATAATTCCTGCATGCGCAGAACCCAGACCCTCGTCTGCAGCCAAGATTAAACCTAACCTGCGATCCATGTTCGGTATTACTCTATCCCCCACTCCAGGAATCTGAGCAAATGGAACGTTGTTTGTATCTAACTTGTAGTAGTACCTGAGTGGAAAACCTTTTGGTAGTGATTTGCTGTTTTAGCGTGAAGCAATCACAGCTACCATTGTGCTACCGTCTACCCTCGTTTTTGAACGAGTGATTGCAGCTACGGATGCAGTGCGTACTGCCCCCTTTGTGGCTTCATCAGCCAATGAATTCCCTTCATCGTGAACGCCATCACGTTGATGACTCAGCATGTGTATCACATGAACTCATGGTAGTTTGTTCTTCAACTCTGCTACCTGTTCCCATAGTTTCCTATGTTTGATTGTGCCACCTTTTGAATCTCTGAACTCATTTTGTCCCCAATAGTGGAGGTATTCGTTGTATGACTGGACACAGTAAAAGGAATCATACATTATTATTGTGATGAATTCTGGATCCGTATTTATCAGTGCCAGTAGTGCTTTTAATTCTGCCAACTGAGCTGTGCTGTCTCCGAGAGACTGCGTTTTTGTACAGCTTGGACAGAACTTGCCGTCCTGCATCCTACCTTTTACAATAGCGCATGCTGCACTGTCTTGTTGCTTACTTCCAATGGCCGGTTGAGCAGATGCGCTGGTGTAAATAATGTATTCATACCGATCTATAGGCATTATTTCATTTGGTAGAGGATATTCTTGTTCGTATTGCACGAATGCTTGTGTTTTTAGACTAGGGTCATATCTGTTTTCTACATCAGTTGCAGTGAGAGAATTAGCCCACTGTATCCATCTTGGATGTAATGCTTTCACATTTGGGACACTTGCCTTTGTGGCAGTCTCTAAGGCCGGTACCGGGGTTACGACAATTATTCGTTTCCCCTGAGCCAGTGCTCTTTCTCTCACTACAGCAGTCTGTACTGCTTGTCAGAATTTTTTCTGTGGGTGCAAAACGCATTTCAGCGTTTATGTACACATGCAATTTATATGCAGTTGGTACTGTTTCGCCTTCATTGAAGGTTAAGTAAGTGTACCCTCATTGACCTGCGACTATGCGGATCACCAGGTTGCGTACGTTTACGCGTGTCTGTAAGTGTTTTGATGATATCATATCAGCTTGTAGGGAACGAAGTATATTTGTGTGTTCCTGTGTCCATTGTCTAACTGAAAAGTCAGGTCTTATTAGGTTGTAGAAAGGTTTTACTTTCTCTGCGTAATCCAAAATGTATGTTCTACCAAAGTTCAGAAATCCCAGAATAGACTGTAAAATTTTCAATGATTTTGGAGGCTGGAGCAGCGCACACTTTTCTAAAAATTGGGCTGCTAGGCTTTTGCCTTCACTTGAAAGCTCATATCCCAAAAATAGGAAATTGAGGTGGGCTATTTTTAATTTTTTTAAATTAAATTTGTAGCCCTCAGAGGCAAAACCAAAATTATGGTATTCACCCTGTTCAAGTGCTCCTCTAAGTCATCATCCGTCAGATAAATATCATCTACATAGGATAATGCTTCCTCATCCAAATTCTGTAGTAACTCTGTTACCCTCCTTGAGAATAACCCCGGGCTGATCGTATATCCTTGGGGGAGTCGACAAAATTGACGCTGGGACCCTAGCGCTGAGAAAGCTGTCAAATATCTACTTTCAGGCGCTATTTTTTGGCAGAAAAATCCATTTGAGATGTCTAATTTTGTTTTGTATTTTTTTCGCACAATGTTATTCATTAATGCGGCACTGTGTGAATTCTGAACTGCAAATGTCTTCGTACATGAGTTTAGGTGTCTATAATCTAAAACTAGACTATATGAGTTGTCGGGCTTCATTACTGGAAACAAAGGATTATTCATTGACGAGGTGCATTGTTCAATTACACCTTGGTATTCAAGTTGATCTAGGATCTCCCTGACCTGTTTTTTAGCTTCCTATTTTATAGGATACTGTCTTTGTGGTGTTGGGTTTGTTTTAATTGGAATTACGTGGTGGGGTGACTCCTCATCCCACCCAACGTGGTTGCGGTATAATGGTGGAGCAAGGGCTACCGCCCACTCCTGTGCATATGTATGTTTTAGGTGTACGGGGACTAGGTCGGAGAAAGCTGGAAAAATTACAGTTTCTCCCTTTGGGCATTCCATAACAATAGTAGGCGGCCAATCTCTTTCTGCTAATAGGATGTCGTAGCCAGGAGTCACGTACTCCCAAAAGAGACCCTTCACTTGTCTGGGCTTGTCCCCTTCCATTTGGAGTGTTATTTCATGTAAATTGTGTGGGACACTCACCCAAGTATCAGGTGTTTCCACCGTGATATACTCACTCATCTCCGCTGTCACCAGAAATTCCATCAGGTTCCGGCGAGCTATTGTTACTACTACTGCGCTGTCTAGCATCGTCAGAGCCCATTCCCCGTTCAGAAGTTGAGTCCTCAGAATTCTGGGCATGTCTAACTTTGAGACCTGCTACCTTCATCTTTTTAAATTGAGGTTTTGCTTAGGGTTTTTCTTCTTTCTTTGAAGCGTAGTCCGAAGTGCGTTGCCTGTCACTGGGCTTTGTACGCTCTTCTTGTCTCTGTCCTGACCGTCCTTCCCTCTCTGAGTTTTTTGATGAACCCTGAAAGGAACGAGAGGAACGTGTATCAGTGTCCTGATACCTGTCAGGTTTTTTAATGTTATCTCTATTCCTAAGATTATATCTCCTTTCTGGGGGCTCCTGTTGAGCAGACCTTCCCCTAGAGTGAGATCTGTTCTTTTGCTGTTTATTATTGTCCCATTTCTTTTTTGAAGAGACCGGTGTTTGCTTTGCCTGTTCTTTATCTGTACCTCCCACTAGTTGAGGTTTTACAGGTCTAGCTCCCAGACCGTCTCTTCCTAATTCCGCATAAGCAGTTTCAATTATTTTAGGTAGCTCTGTCTCCTGTTGTAATGGAGTGAAATCTCTCAGACGTTGGCGTATTGCCACTGATGCTGCTTCCCCTTTAATATTTGCGAATATTATCGCAGATACCTGAGCAAAGTTATTTAACAACTTCATCCCAAATTTAGAGCAGGTTCTGCTCCATACTTGTTCTGTATTTGTCTTAATACATCTGGTATTACTGCTAAAGAAGGGATACCATGAGTCCTGGTATATATTGCAGCAACAACTGTACCCCAAGAAGTACAATCTTCTATAGAGGGAGCTATCCCCATAGGCAAGCAAAACATCAGTATTCTATGCTTTTCCTTAGGACCAGTGTGTGGAAACACTGCCTCCAGCTGTGTTATTTTTTGTGCTATCCAGAAGGGCATTTGTTCACGTTTAGTGGGCATTTTACCCATCACTGCGTGCAGTGTTTGTGGTGTAATTTTGATTGTATTATTTTGGACTGGTACTGGTTGTGTAGCCGGTGTTGGCTGAAGTGTGAGTGTTCTCATCACAAACTGTGTCATGTTTCTGTAAAGTCTTATTAATTCTTTATGCTGTACTAGTAAGTCTCCTCCTGGCATTGTATCAATGTCAGGATGTGGTGTGTAGGCCGCTAGTACTGGCCATGTTGCTCCGTCTCGTCCAGACGGACCGAGACTTACTCTATTTCTTGTATGGGGAGGGCGCCTTTAAACCACTAAAAATGTTCGTGGTAAGTGAGTGGAATTTCCATGTCCTCATATGGACTGTATTCGTTCGGTATATCATCTTCGACATAGTAGTGAAATGTTTTTGTCAAAGCATTTGCCTGCGGGAATCTAATCCATGAATAGAATACCTCTGTTCTATATGATTTGTGAGCCTCAATCACGAAGTTCACTTGCCCACCCCTAAATGTAACACCATATGCTACTAGTTTTAGGGTGACGGCATTTCTAACATTTTCTGCAATGTGTATTGCATCTGCATCATCTTCCTCTGTTGTGAAGTTTAGTGTATTCCCTTCATCTACGACTCCCTGCTCAGTCATTATTATTATTTTTTTTTTTTTAGAAAGTAGAGCATTTCAAGGGAACTGAGATAAGGTGTTATGCACAATTACAAACACTATATCCTTCAAGCTTGATTAAACCAACAGCCAATACATAGGAATTTTCCTACTCAGCTGCGGCAGATTTTGTTCTCTCCCACTCCAGACGTCTCTGGGGAAATGTGAGTAGGGGTCTCTCAGAATAGCACGACTGAACTACTCAGATTTGACTGTTAAATAAGTGCCAATACCAACGTTGGCGGCGCCATGTCGTGTAGTTGCTATAAAACCTATATAGGATCTGCGCGTTTAGACAACATACACTGTGGGACTGATGTCCAGACTGATTCCAGACTCCCCCACTGGGTATGTTAGCCTGTGTACCAGCTAGCTCACAATGCCACTATAACCTCCTCTTACCAAGGAGAGAATAGTTCTTGGCAACTATCGAACATGACAACCCTGATCCCTCAGGACCGTGGAAACAGTAACTTACTTTTCGCTCAGTCACTCGTGCTCATTTGTTCTCAGAGAGATACACAGAATAAACGGTTGGGACGTTTTTCAATAAGCATTTATTGAACATTTGTTATTCTTGCGTAAAATAAGTGTACTGAAATCACCAGTAGACAGTAGCATATATAAATGAGTAGCAGCACTAAGAAAGTAAACAGATGGTAGGTTTCTACCATTTTGCTAAAATCATAACTACGGGCAAGTGTATAAAATACAAGGCAATACAATGCATACTCCTACTATGCACCCTAACTAGATGTACCTAAATGTACCTAGCATGTGAGTAGGTGTAAAGCCAAGAATCCCTCTAGGATAAAGCCAACCCCATTACCTGGTGTGAGACTGCAGGGCCCCGTTCTGGTCTCGAGCTGAACACCCCGCAAGGGATGTCAGACCACTGCGAGCTGGAGTATCTGCATGCAGGAACCGCAGTGTCTTGCGTCAGTGTGTCGGCCGGGAAGTCCTGATCTCCCTAACTCAGCAATATGTGATGTTTATATACCCTAAGGTATCCCCAGGGGTTCTACCTTGCTGTGCCAGTGTCAGACTTAGGATGACGTCGGGAATGAACTTTATACACAGTTATTATGCAGGAGATGGTGGTCCTGCTGTGTTCCAAGAAACTAAGAATCCTCATGCATAATTTATGAGGCCAGTGTGCAGGGAAAACCCTACGTACTGTGGATAGTATTGTAACTAGGCAAAAGGTCAGTCCCTCAAATCCGTTATGTAAGTAAAATAGGAGAGAATGTAGGAGAAGGGTTATGATGTTACCTGGACCTATATCGGGGTACCTATGTGAAATATCACAGTACAAATTTCGGTGTCAGCTCGACATCCTGTCATTCTGGACAAATCACTTAATCTCCCCATGCCTAAAACCAAAATGCATGTGTCCTTGCGTAATGTAACTGATGCTCATGTAAAGCACTCCTATAGCTTCGGGTCAAGTCTGCACTATATAAAACTGCAAAAAGAAACAAATAAATTAATTGTTTTGCACTCTTCTGTCATTGGGCATTACTTGGGCTACATTTGGGTGATATTTTTGCTATATCTGGGCCCTTTTTTTTCTGGTGGCCATCTTGGGAGACTTATATGTTCTGAAGCTCCCTAGTTTCCTCATTTACCACTGCATCCTCAGTAGAATATGTTTTCAGATGTCTACTCCGATTCCATCAAGAGACTGTTCAGATGTGCCACACTTTTGGCACAAATTCAGAATGTTAGCACTGTAGTTGCTCATAAGAAAACTGTAGTAAAGCTGCTGATCACCAGGTAGTTAACTGGCAGTCGGCTGCTGGTGTTGAAAGTGCATGTTTCAGTCTGTACGTCAGAATGTTTTAATGAAATACAAGAGGAAGATATTTAGGAACTCACTTAAAATGTGTCCTAATTTTTCTTTCTACGGCACCTACCATCATTTCTATGACAATCTGAACCTCCTCATTTTGTCCCTTTCTAAATAAAACGGTATATTTACTGGGAAATAGCGCAGCATGGTGCTGTGAGCAATTTAGCTGCGCCACGATGCGTCATTTAAAAAATGCAGGGATGCGCCGTATTCACAAGAATATGGTGCAACCCTGTGTTTTCACTTGCGCAGGTGCTGAAAATAGTTGCCATTTTGCAAGGGTGGCTGCGTTGCAGGGATGATTGTTTATGTGCTGGAAGGTGTCCCTTTCTGCACATAAGCAATCAATAATGGCGAGCATACAGCTCCCTCTGTCCAAAAGCAATTCTGTTCCACTTCTAGTAAGCGAGAGCATTTTGTCTGCTCTCGCTTACTAGAAGCGGAGCAGCATTTGCTGTGGCTTTGCAGGAGCAGTAATGCTCCTGCTAAGCCATAGCAAACTGCAGTGTCCAGGGGTTGGGCATCCCAGGACATTGAAAGAGCCGTCCCTGGGGGGAGGCAGTCCCCAGGGCAAAATGCAGGGGCCGCATGGCCCCCCTCCTTTTTCTCTACTTGCCCCAGTGAGGTGGTAGTCCCCGGGGTTGCGGGGGGTCCACACGGCCCTGCATTGATTTACAATAAAGTCCCAGGGAGGTGGCGGTCCCTCTGGGTGGGGGGTCCGAGAGGCCCCCATTTAAAAAGACATAAACCCTAGGGAGGTGGTGGTCCCTGGGGCAGCAGGGAAGGCCATACATCCTTCCTGCATTAACATTTAAAGAAGCCCCGGGGAGGTGGTAGTCCCTGTGCCATAATAAACCCCAGGAGAGGGGGGCCGTTTGTCCCACTCCTTTTCTTCCTAATTCCCCACGGACCTGGCCTACCTGGGAGACGATAATTAATGAAGCGTGGGAGTCCGTGCTTTGTTATTTGTTTTGGCAGGAATAACGATTCAGCGTGACTCCTGCCAAACATTTTAAAAAATAATGCTTTTTGGCCTTGCGGGGTCCCTGTGAGAGTCCCCCAAGAGGCCTAGGTGGTCAGGGTGCTTCTACCCTGCCCCCTTTTCTTTTTTTTAAATGTGTTGGCAGCCAATCAGATCTCAGCACAAGATCGGGAGGGGTCGCGGATCCACTGCATCCCTATATATACAACTGGAAATTTCTTTAAATAACTCCAAAACTACTGAACATATTTATACCATTTAACAAAAAGTTCGCTTCTAGACCAACAGCTAACTTTTTCCCAAATTTGTTGTAATTCTGCTCAGCAGTTTGGGCTGTACCCTTGTTTAAAATTTCCTATGGAAATTAACAATGGCACAAGTTGGCTGGAGAGATACTGGTTTCTGCATCTGCAGTTTTCTTTTTTCGCCCAAGATATTGGAGCTGCTCCGGCCCGCCTCACCAAGTAAGCAAAGTAAGGGCTGCTGCCTGGTGCAGCTCGTAACTTCATGAGGAGTTGGATTCATTGAAATCACAGCTCGCGGCCCGACGGACACTTATTTCTGGGGCTGGAACGTATGGGGATCTAAGGAAGCCTTATTGACACCAACCCATCCGGGATATTCCAATCGGACACACCGCGCTTTGCCCTGCACAGCACTAGTCCATCGGGATCGAATACCATCAAGGTTCCCCGCACAACATCTACCCAGGAAGGATGAACTCTGGGAGTTGTAGTAATCATCACGCTGCAACTGATGGGCGATCACATGATCAGGGGTCGACAGTGCTCCCACCAATGGGAGGGTTGCAGGACAATTTTAAACGTGGGTGTGGCACCATCCAGGAAACAGCAGCATCCGACAGCGGCATCCGAAGAAGGCTTTTACAGCCGAAATGCATCATGCCTAAAAGATGTCCAGTAAAGTGCTTCTGAAGAAATTTCCCCGTGTGGCCTCTTCCTTCTGTTTACCGGAAGGTTTTGTTGGATGTTTTCACGCCAGCCAGAGGCGTATAAGGAGGCCCCGTTCCACAAGTTGGCTGGAGAGATACTGGTTTCTGCATCTGCAGTTTTCTTTTTTTGTCCAAGATATTGGAGCTGCTCCGGCCCGCCTCACCAAGTAAGCAAAGTAAGGGCTGCTGCCTGGTGCAGCTCGTGACTTCACGAGGAGTTGGATTCATTGAAATCACAGCTCGCGGCCCGATGGACACTTATTTCTGGGGCTGGAACATATTGGGATCTAAGGAAGCCTTATTGACACCAACCCAACCGGGATATTCCAATCGGACACACCGCGCTTTGCCCTGCACAGCACTAGTCCATCGGGATCGAATACCATCAAGGTTCCCCGCACAACATCTACCCAGGAAGGATGAACTCTGGGGAGCTGTAGTAATCATCACGCTGCAACTGATGGGCGATCACATGATCAGGGGTCGACAGTGCTCCCACCAATGGGTGGGTTGCAGGACAATTTTAAACGCGGGTGTGGTAGCATCCGGGAAACAGCGGCATCCGACAGCGGCATCCGAAGAAGGCTTTTACAGCCGAAATGCATCATGCCCAAAAGATGTCCAATAAAGTGCTTCTGAAGAATATTCCCCGTGTGGCCTCTTCCTTCTGTTTACTGGAAGGTTTTGTTGGATGTTTTCGCGCCAGCCAGAGGTGTGTAAAGAGGCCCCGTTCCACAAGTTGGCTGGAGAGATACTGGTTTCTGCATCTGCAGTTTTCTTTTTTCGTCCAAGATATTGGAGCTGCTCCGGCCCGCCTCACCAAGTAAGCAAAGTAAGGGCTGCTGCCTGGTGCAGCTCGTGACTTCACGAGGAGTTGGATTCATTGAAATCACAGCTCGCGGCCCGACGGACACTTATTTCTGGGGCTGGAACGTATGGGGATCTAAGGAAGCCTTATTGACACCTGCCCAACCGGGATATTCCAATCGGACACACCGCGCTTTGCCCTGCACAGCACTAGTCCATCAGGATCGAATACCATCAAGGTTCCCCGCGCAACATCTACCCAGGAAGGATGAACTCTGGGAGTTGTAGTAATCATCACGCTGCAACTGATGGGCGCTCACATGATCAGGGGTCGACAGTGCTCCCACCAATGGGAGGGTTGCAGGACAATTTTAAACGCGGGCGTGGCAGCATTCGGGAAACAGCGGCATCCGACAGCGGCATCCGAAGAAGGCTTTTACAGCCGAAATGCATCATGCCCAAAAGATGTCAAATAAAGTGCTTCTGAAGAAATTTCCCTGTGTGGCCTCTTCCTTCTGTTTACTGGAAGGTTTTGTTGGATATATATATATATATATATATAATCTACTGGCGGTCGCCAGTAGATAGTTATAGTTACAACCTATTATCCATAGGAAATCCGCGACATTCTATTTGAAATAACTCTCTTGCCGGTTGACGTATCTTCGCAAAATTTTCAAACTTTGTGGGGCGCTCCGGTCCGCTCCTACCCTGAAAGTCTCGGGGGATTCGTCAAGCGGGGGCCGAGAAAAAGGGGGTCCCTAAACGCGTTTTCCCCATGCAATTTTCCATAGGAAACTTTAGACACGGCTACAGCCCGAACTGCTGAACGGAATTACACCAAATTTGGCAAAGAGGTAGTTCTTGGTTCAGAAAGAACCCTTTTGTTAAATGGTGTAAATCCGTTCAGTAGTTGCTGAGAAAATCAAAAGTAAAAAGATAGTGATATCTATGGCCGAGTAGGGTCCGCGTACCCTCCCGATCCACGAGCTGCATGTTAATTGGCTGTCAGCTGGCTGTCAACATTCCGATTCAGGAAATGTTGGCAGCCATTTTGTCCCTCGGTAGAACCGAGGGACAGAAACAAGTGTGCAAAGCGCACAAAGGGGGCAGGGTAGAAACACCCTGACCCCCTAGGTTTGCTCAGGGGTCCCACAAGGACCCACTGGGCAAAAAAAAAATTTTTTTTAAAAATCGGCAGGATGCGCTCAGGGTGCGCGAATCCTGCCGGAAAAAATCGAAGCGCGGTCTCCGCGCTCGATTGTATTTTGCCTCGGGTGGCCCAAGTCCTGGGGGCATGGTGGGGGGTTAATTTTATGTGTGGGGGCCTCAAGGGTCCCCAAGCCCCGGGGACCGCCACCCCCGGGGCTTTATTGCAAAAATAGTGTGGGAGGGCTCTTCTGCCCTCCCGCAGCCCCGGGGACCGCCACCCCCGGGGCTTCTTTTTAATTTGAATAAGGTGTGGGGGGCTCCAGCCCCCACACGCCCGGGACCACCACCTCCCCGGGGCTGTGCAATTTAAGGGAGGAGGGCCGCGCGGCCCCCTCCTGGAGCCCTTGATGGCCCTGGGGACCGCCACCCCCAGGGCCGGCTCCTGCAGTGTCCCGGGGTGCCTACCCCGGGACACTGTAGTTTGCTATGGCAGGACGGGAGCCTCGCGGCTCCCGTCCTGCCATAGCAAACTGCTTTGGATATTGGAAGAGAGAGCAGGGAAACCTGCTCTCTCTTCCAATATCCAAAGCACATTGCTTTCCACATGGGGAGCTGCATCTTAGCAGCTCCCCATGTGGAAAGGAATGCCGGCTCCCAAGGGACGCGGGGAGCCGGCGGGACTGTGGGGGATTGGGGACCCCCCACAGTCCCCAACGGAGAGGGCCAGCCCCGGGGGATGGGGTCCCCGGGGCAAGTAGTGGCCCGGGAGGAGGCTACGCGGCCCCCTCCCCCAAAAATAAAAAATAAATAAAAAAACGGAAAGGCCGGCCCCGGGGATGGGGTCCTTGGGGCCTTAAATGGCCTGAGGAGGGAAGCCACGCAGCCCCCCTCCAAAGAAAAAAAAAATCGTGGCCATTCCCCGGGGATGGGGTCCCGGGGCCAATACAGGCCCAGGGAAGGGGGCCACGCGGCCCCCTTCCCGTTTTTTTTTTTTATTTAATTAAAAAGGGGTAAGGCCCTGGGGGATGGGGTCCCCAGGGCCCAAAAACAGGAAAAAGGAAGGGGGCCACACAGCCCCCTTCAGGGACAAAAAACAAGAAAAACGATCGGGCCCGCAGGCCCCGCCCCTTCCTTCACCACTCTGCAAACGCGCCCCTGGCGCGTTTGCAGAGGAGGAACGATCCCCTTGAATACTGGGGGTCCCTGGGGCCAACTAGCCCACCAGGAACCTCCAGTATGCGCCAGGGGCTGCGTTGCAGAGAGGTGTACAGAGGCCACGCCCCTTTTTACACCTCTCTGCAACGCAGCTCTGTGGCGCTTTAGAAGTACATGGTGGGCTAGTTGGACTCCAGGGACCCTCAGGATTCAAGGGGAGTTAATCCCCCGACTTAAAACGCGCCACAGGGCGCGTTTGCACAGTGGTGAAGGGAGGGGGTGCTTCAGGTGACATCTGTGCAAACGCGCCCGTGGCGCGTTTTAAGTTGGGGATTAAATCCCCTTCAATCCTGAGGGTCCCTGGGGCCAACTAGCCCAACAGGTACATCCAGAAAGTGCCACAGAGCTGCGTTGCAGGGAGGTGTAAAAGGGTGTGGCCTCTCTACACGTCTCTGCAACGCAGCCCCCTGGCGCATATTGGAGGTTCCTGGTGGGCTAGTTGGCCCTAGGGACCCTCAGGTTTCAAGGGGACTTAATCCCCAACTTAAAACGCGCAACGGGGCGCGCTTGCACAGATGTCACCTCAGGCCCCGCCCTCCCTTCACCATTGTGCAAATATTCTTCTAAAATCATCCGAAATACGAATTCCGATTTACTCACCTGTTATAAGGAGAGACCTCAGTGCTGTATCTTTCAGTCCAGTACTGGTCCTGAAAAGTAATTTTAACCGTACTTACCAGTAACTTGAATTTCCTTCCATAGGATATCATTGCCTGCTTTTTGCTGAAAAAGTTTCTAAGTGTTGATTTTTGAAACCTACAAATATTCCTCTAAAATCAGCCGAAATACGAATTCCGATTTACTCACCTGTTATAAGGAGAGACCTCAGTGCTGTATCTTTCAGCCCAGTACTGGTCCTGAAAAGTAATTTTAACCGTACTTACCAGTAACTTGAATTTCCTTCCATAGGCTAACATTGACTGGTTTCACTTGGAAATTCTTCTAAGTGTGGAGTTTTGGAACTTTAAAATATTCCTCTAAAATCAGCCGAAATACGAATTCCGATTTACTCACCTGTTATCAGGAGAGACCTCAGTGCTGCATCTTTCAGCCCAGTACTAATCCTGAAAAGTAATTTTAACCGTACTTACCAGTAACTTGAATTTCCTTCCATAGGCTAACATTGACTGGTTTCACTTGGAAATTCTTCTAAGTGTTGATTTTTGAAACATACAAATATTCCTCTAAAATCAGCCGAAATCCGAATTCTGATTTACTCACCTGTCATCAGGAGAGACCTCAGTGCTGCATCTTTCAGCCCAGTACTGGTCCTGAAAAGTAATTTTAACCGTACTTACCAGTAACTTGAATTTCCTTCCATAGGCTAACATTGACTGGTTTCACTTGGAAATTCTTCTAAGTGTGGAGTTTTGGAACTTTAAATTATTCTTCTAAAATCAGCCGAAATACGAATTCCGATTTACTCACCTGTTATCAGGAGAGAACCCAGTGCTGCATCTTTTAGCCCAGCACTGACCCTGAAAAGTAATTTTAACCGTACTTACCAGTAACTTATCTTTTCTTCCATAGGAATCCATTGTCTGGTTTTCAGCAGAAAAGTTTCAGTGTCGATTTTCACAAACTACAAATATTCCTTAAAAATCGCCTGTATGACTTAAACGCATTTTTTCAACTGTTTACAGGAGATGCACCAGTGCTGGATCCAGGATCCAACACTGAGTAAGAAAAAGTAACGATAACAGTTTTTACCTGCTAAGTGAATTTCCTTCCATAGGATAACATTGGTGATTCTATGAGGAAAAGTTTCTAAGTGTCAACTTTTAAAATACAATAATATTCCTTAAAAATCACGACTGTAACCAAAACGCTTTTACTCAACTGTTTACAGGAGATGTCCCAGGACTGAATCTAGGATCCAGTCCTGTGGTTAGAAAAGTAATCCATAAAGTAACTAATTGCATTTAACTAGAAATTCACATTGAGCTGAATGTTGCATTGTGTTTGAAAATGTGTTGCCCATTGCAACAACTGTAACTACTGTACTTAAAAGTCTATTGCCTATGTGCTAAGTATTTAAACTAAAGTAATTCATTCTGAGAAAGTATTTTTTGTAATGTAATGTATAATGTAATTACAATGTAATTTAAAAAATAAAATATGTAAAAGAAATTGTTTCTAAAAATGTAGTAAATCAGTATGAAAAAAATTAATATAAAAATTAATACATTTAAAAAATGTCATTTAAAAACCTTTGAAATTCACTGAAAAACCGTAGGTTTCAGGCACGTTATAGTTACAAATTAGCATTTAAAAACCTTTGAAATTCACTGAAAAAACCATAGGTTTCAGACACGTTATAGTTAGAAATTAGCATTTAAAAAACCTTTGAAATTCACTGAAAAAACCATAGGTTTTAGGGACAGTTATAGTTACAAATTAGCATTTAAAAACCTTTGAAATTCACTGAAAAAAACATAGGTTTCAGATATGTTATAGTTACAAATTAGCATTTAAAAACTTTTGAAATTCACTGAAAAAACCATAGGTTTTAGGGACAGTTATAGTTAGTTGGACATTTCACTCGTACAAAACCCGTGAAATTCCCCGTTATAGTTAGTTCAGCTAACTATAACTCGCGCCCCGCAATGCACTGCTGATGACGTCACATATTACATCACTCATGACATGGTCAGTGACATCACTGATGACATCACTGATGACATCTCAAATGACATCACTGATGACATCATCCACGTGATAATCTGATGCAGCTCCTCACACCCTAATATAACCTTTGATACACCCAATCTAAATTACAGACTGCCATTCGCAAAACTATAGACACTCCAACACCAATAACTACATACCCACTCACTGATTCTTAGGTCTACACACACACATCCACTCACTCACCCGTACAGTCACTCATACTTATGGTCACTCAGTACAGGACTATCATATGCACTCTTACTCCTATATAGACACTCAAACACCGCCACTCATCCATAGAGGTACTCACACACCTAGTCAGTCATGCAAATAATTAAACACACTGCCATTTACTCACCTATACAGTTATACACACACCAGCTCACTTAATCATACAAATACTAGCACATTGTTACGCTCTTATACAATCACTGATACAAGCACACACTCATCCATACAGCCACTATCACAATCACTCACTCTCGCTTATAGCTATTTATATACTCCAACACACATATATACTGCCTTTCACATATGTAGTTACTCACACATGTACCACTGGGACATACATTCACTCACTAACACACTCTTACACACACTTACCCACCCATACAGTCTATCACAGATGCACTCTTGAAACCATCCACCCAGTGAATCACCCACTCACACATCTATGCACAGAGTCGCACACACCCCACCCACACAAACACTCAGGCACCCATACAGATACTCAGACAACCAATCAATAACTCATATAGACACTCATGTAGCTATTCACAAACCCATGCAGCCACTTACACAGCAACAGACAGACGGATACAGACATTCACCCAGTTTAGTCACTAACCCATGCATTCAGTAAGATACGTTAAATCACTCACTTATAGAGTCAGTCACGCACCTACTAAATCATCCATACAGACACTTACACACCCACTCATTCTTCAATACGTCTTTTCCTATATATATTAAAAATATTTAAACTTTACAGAAACACACAGTCACTGGATGATGTCATCAGTGATGTCATTTGAGATGTCATCAGTGATGTCATCAGTGATGTCACTGACCATGTCATGAGTGATGTAATATGTGACGTCATCAGCAGTGCATTGCGGGGGCGCGAGTTATAGTTAGCTGAACTAACTATAACGGGGAATTTCACGGGTTTTGTACGAGTGAAATGTCCAACTAACTATAACTGTCCCTAAAACCTATGGTTTTTCAGTGAATTTCAAAGGTTTTTAAATGCTAATTTGTAACTATAACATATCTGAAACCTATGGTTTTTTCAGTGAATATATATATATATTCACTGAAAAACCATAGGTTTCAGGGACGTTATAGTTAGAAATTAGCATTTAAAAACCTTTGAAATTCACTGAAAAACCATAGGTTTCAGACACGTTATAGTTAGAAATTAGCATTTAAAAACCTTTGAAATTCACTGAAAAACCATAGGTTTTAGGGACAGTTATAGTTAGTTGGACATTTCACTCATACAAAACCATAGAAATTCCCCGTTATAGTTAGGTCAGCTAACTATAACTCGCGCCCGCAATGCACTGCTGATGACGTCACATATTACATCACTCATGACATGGTCAGTGACATCACTGATGACATCACTGATGACATCTCAAATGACATCACTGATGACATCACTGATGACATCTCAAATGACATCACTGATGACATCATCCAGTGACTGTGTTTCTGTAAAGTTTAAATATTTTTAATATATAGGGAAAGGTGTATTGAAGAATGAGTGGGTGTATAAGTGTGTGGATGAAGGATTTAGTAGGTGCGTGACTGACTCTATAAGTGAGTGATTAAACGTATCTTACTGAATGCAAGGGTTAGTGACTAAACTGGGTGAATGTCTGTAACCGTCTGTCTGTTGCTGTGTAAGTGGCTGCATGGGTTTGTGAATAGCTACATGAGTGTCTATATGAGTTATTGATTGGTTGTCTGAGTATCTGTATGGGTGCCTGAGTGTTTGTGTGGGTGGGGTGTGTGCGACTCTGTGCATAGATGTGTGAGTGGGTGATTCACTGGTGGATGGTTTCAAGAGTGCATCTGTGATAGGTTGTATGGGTGGGTAAGTGTGTGTAAGAGTGTGTTAGTGAGTGAATGTATGTCCCAGTGGTACATGTGTGAGTAACTACATATGTGAAAGGCAGTATATATGTGTGTTGGAGTATATAAATAGCTATAAGCTAGAGTGTGTGATTGTGAGAGTGACTGTATGGATGAGTGTGTGCTTGTATCAGTGATTGTATAAGAGCGTAAGAATGTGCTAGTATTTGTATGAGTAAGTGAGCTGGTGTGTGTATAACTGTATAGGTGAGTAAATGGCAGTGTGATTAATTATTTGCATGACTGACTAGGTGTATGAGTACCTCTATGGATGAGTGGCGGTGTTTGAGTGTCTATATAGGAGTATGAGTGCATATGATAGTCCTGTACTGAGTGACCGTACGTATGAGTGACTGTACGGGTGAGTGAGTGGATGTGTGTGTGTAGACCTAAGAATCAGTGAGTGGGTATGTAGTTATTGGTGTTGGAGTGTCTATGGTTTTGCGAATGGCAGTGTGTAATTTAGAGTGGGTGTATCAAAGGTTATATTAGGGTGTGAGGAGGTGCATCAGATTATCACATGGATGATGTCATCAGTGATGTCATCAGTGATGTCATTTGAGATGTCATCAGTGATGTCATCAGTGATGTCACTGACCATGTCATGAGTGATGTAATATGTGACGTCATCAGCAGTGCATTGCGGTGGCGCGAGTTATAGTTAGCTGAACTAACTATAACGGGGAATTTCTATGGTTTTGTACGAGTGAAATGTCCAACTAACTATAACTGTCCCTAAAACCTATGGTTTTTCAGTGAATATATATATATCTTCCACAGTTCGTGATTGAGGGCTCTGTGCGACATATACAAGCAATATGATCTGTTATGAGATAGACCGACCCATTAGCCCACTTGGGCAGCACCCTACTTCCTTTCTTCTCATTTCTGTCCGTTATTTATTGTATCCTGATATAAGGACATTTCCTCAGTTGCAGACTTGGTATATATGATGTAATATGTACTGAATTATTTATGCAACATTTCCGAATATTTGATAAGAGACAGACTTGTGCTCCTACAAGCACTGGCTTAGGACTTCCCTATAATGTATACAATATTACGTATCACTAGTATAAATGTGTAGTTGGTCAATGCGGTACCCATGAGGACAGAATTGAGTGAGAAACAAATTGAGTCTTTTCTCATGTTTTGTTCTAACTAAGCCCAAGCGCGCAACAATATAACTGTGAGTATTTTTTCGCAGTGTTTTTAAATTGTTATAATTTAGTATTAATAATCACTTGGTTTAAATTATTGTTATGCTGATATAGTCTTTGCCTATAACAATGATAATAAGTTAATGATTAAATGCACAGTCATGTTTGTTGTGGTGTGTAGGAACTTCTATGTCCATTAACTAGAATGGTTGCTGTGACAACCAACTTAGACTGCTCACTATATATTGTGAAAATCCAATGGTGCCAGACGTACTGATCAAGGCAGTTCGCCGTCGAAACGCGTCTAGGTCGTCTTATGGAATAAAACTGTTTGTGTCATATCCCATTGGAGTCAGCGCCTGTCATTTGCAGTTGCCAGTATTGGTATATATATATATATATATATATATATATATATATATATATATATATATATATATATATCCTTTAGCAATTCTCCCAGCAGGGAGAAAAATGGAAGCGCACTCAATGGAGCATTTTCATAGTAGTTCTTATTTAATCCACAGGTAAATAGGCAGCATTACAGCATTAACACCAACGCGTTTCGAGCTCCTGAGCTCTTGTTCACGGTTATATATATATTTTTTAATATATATTTTTATATATTTTTACCACTGAAAAACAAAGGTTTCAGGGACATTATAGTTAGGCTCAGGTTTCAATCATGCAAAACCATTGAAATTCAGTACTTATAGTTATCTGAGCTAATTATAACTTACGCCTCCGCAATGCACTGCTTATGACCTCACTTATTACATCACTCATGATATGCTCAGTGACAACACTGATGACATCACTTATGACATCTCAAATTACATCACTGATGACATCATCCTCAGAACCAGTCACACACCCACTCACACTCCTATACAACCTCTCATACTCCCACTCACACACAACCACTCACATACCCATTCACAGATCCATACAAGGTCCCTGCCGGCTCCCTGCCTCCTGCATGATCCGGCATTGCTTTCAGACATAGGGAGCTGCTAAACATGCATCTCCCTGCATCTGAAAAGCAATGTGTCTGTTTCCCTGCTTGCTTGATAGCGGGCAGGGAAACCAGACAAATGCTCCACTTCCAGCAAGTGAGAGAATTTCTCCACTCTTGCTTGCTGAAAGCGGAGCGTTTGCTGTGACTTGGCGTGAGCAGTAAAGCTCCCACCAAGCCACAGCAAACAGCTGTGTCCTGGGGGTGAGCACCCCGGGGCATAGCAGGAGCTGGCTCTGAAGGGTGGTGGTCCCCAGGGCCATCTATAGCTCCAGGAGGGTGGCCATTGCAGTACACAACCTCGGGAAGTGTTGGCCCCCAGGGCTGTGGGGGGGGCGTGCGTCTCCTCCCCTTAAATTTAAAGAATTGCCCCGGGGAGGTGGCGGTCCCTGGGGCTGTGGGGGTGCCCCACACTGCCCCTGCATTAAATTTATGTTTAGCCCCAGGGAGGTGGCGGTCCCCAGGGCTGTGGGGGGTCGCGTGCCCCCGCGCATAAATAATAAAGCCCCGGGGAGGTGGCTGTCCCCGGGGCTGTGGGGGCCCCCACGGGCCCCAGCTACATAAAACAGCATTGCCCCCGGGACCTGGCCCACCGGGGGCTTTCAAAAACGAAGCGCGGGAGCCCACGCTTCGGTTTTTTTTTGTGTTTCTCGGCCGAATTTCTTTTTTTTTTTTTATGCTTTTTTTGGTTCTGGGGGTCCTGTGGGACCCCCTGAGCAGGCCTAGGGGGTCAGAGTGTGTCTACCCTGCCCCCTTTTCTTGTTTTTCATCTTTTTTTCTGTTTTCTTGTCACTCGGTTACCGAGTCACAAGATGGCTTCCAACACATTCTGGTTTGTAATGTTGGCAGCCAATCAGAATTAAGCTCGTGCTCGGGAGGGTTCGCGAATACTCCTCGGTGCTCAGATATCGATATTTTCATTTTTTAAATTTCTCAGCAACTACTGAACGAATTTATACCATTTAAAAAGAAGGGCACTTTCTGAACCAAGAGCTACGTTTTTGCCAAATTTGGTGTAAATCCGTTCAGCAGTTTGGGCTGTAGCCGTGCCCAAAGATTTCTATGGAAATTAACATGGAGAAAACGTGTTTTGGGACCCCCTTTTTTCTCGTCCCCGCTTGACGAATCACCCGAAACTTTCAAGACAGGACCTGACCTGAGTGAACCTTTTTTTCGAAAATTTCGCGAGGATTCGTCAAACGGCGCCAAAGATATTGGCAAATCAAAAAACGCTTTTCCTATGGAAACTAGGTCCTAACTATAACTACCTACAGGCTACCACCAGTAGGTTATATATATATATATATATATATATATATATATATATATATATATATATATATATATCTTCCACAGTTCGTGATTGAGGGCTCTGTGCGACATATACAAGCAATATGATCTGTTATGAGATAGACCGACCCATTAGCCCATTTGGGCAGCACCCTACTTCCTTTCTTCTCATTTATGTCCGTTATTTATTGTATCCTGATATAAGGACATTTCCTCAGTTGCAGACTTGGTATATATGATGTAATATGTACTGAATTATTTATGCAACATTTCCGAATATTTGATAAGAGACAGACTTGTGCTCCTACACGCACTGGCTTAGGACTTCCCTATAATGTATACAATATTACGTATCACTAGTATAAATGTGTAGTTGGTCAATGCGGTACCCATGAGGACAGAATTGAGTGAGAAACAAATTGAGTCTTTTCTCATGTTTTGTTCTAACTAAGCTCGAGCGCGCAACAATATAACTGTGAGTATTTTTTCGCAGTGTTTTTAAATTGTTATAATTTAGTATTAATAATCACTTGGTTTAAATTATTGTTGTGCTGATATAGTCTTTGCCTATAACAATGATAATAAGTTAATGATTAAATGCACAGTCATGTTTGTTGTGGTGTGTAGGAACTTCTATGTCCATTAACTAGAATGGTTGCTGTGACAACCAACTTAGACTGCTCACTATATATTGTGAAAATCCAATGGTGCCAGACGTACTGATCAAGGCAGTTCGCCGTCGAAACGCGTCTAGGTCGTCTTATGGAATAAAACTGTTTGTGTCATATCCCCTTGGAGTCAGCGCCTGTCATTTGCAGTTGCCAGGATTGGTAATATATATATATATATATATATATATATATATATATATATATATATATATATATATATTATATATATTTTTTTAATATATATTTTAATATATTTTTACCACTGAAAAAACGAAGGTTTCAGGGACATTATAGTTAGGCTCAGGTTTCAATCATGCAAAACCATTGAAATTCAGTACTTATAGTTATCTGAGCTAATTATAACTTACGCCTCCGCAATGCACTGCTTATGACCTCACTTATTACATCACTCATGATATGCTCAGTGACAACACTGATGACATCACTTATGACATCTCAAATTACATCACTGATGACATCATCCTCAGAACCAGTCACACACCCACTCACACTCCTATACAACCTCTCCCACTCCCACTCACACACAACCACTCACATACCCATTCACAGATCCATACA
This sequence comes from Calotriton arnoldi, assembly GCA_963921515.1. Lineage (NCBI taxonomy): Eukaryota > Metazoa > Chordata > Amphibia > Caudata > Salamandridae > Calotriton > Calotriton arnoldi. Next base: position 509,466 of record CAWUFW010010254.1, on the reverse strand, counting down.
AGGTCCCTGCCGGCTCCCTGCCTCCTGCATGATCCGGCATTGCTTTCAGACATAGGGAGCTGCTAAACATGCATCTCCCTGCATCTGAAAAGCAATGTGTCTGTTTCCCTGCTTGCTTGATAGCGTGCAGGGAAACCAGACAAATGCTCCACTTCCAGCAAGTGAGAGCATTTCTCCACTCTTGCTTGCTGAAAGCAGAGCGTTTGCTGTGACTTGGCGTGAGCAGTAAAGCTCCCACCAAGCCACAGCAAACAGCTGTGTCCTGGGGGTGAGCACCCCGGGGCATAGCATGAGCTGGCTCTGAAGGGTGGTGGTCCCCAGGGCCATCTATAGCTCCAGGAGGGTGGCCATTGCAGTACACAACCTCGGGAAGTGTTGGCCCCCAGGGCTGTGGGGGGGCGTGCATCTCCTCCCCTTAAATTTAAAGAATTGCCCCGGGGAGGTGGCGGTCCCTGGGGCTGTGGGGGTCCCCCACACTGCCCCTGCATTAAATTTATGTTTAGCCCCAGGGAGGTGGCGGTCCCCAGGGCTGCGGGGGGGTCGCGTGCCCCCACGCATAAATAATAAAGCCCCGGGGAGGTGGCTGTCCCCGGGGCTGTGGGGGCCCCCACGGGCCCCGGGTACATAAAACAGCATTGCCCCCGGGACCTGGCCCACCGGGGGCTTTCAAAAACGAAGTGCGGGAGCCCACGCTTCGTTTTTTTTTTGTGTTTCTCGGCCGAATTGTTTTTTGTTTTTTTAAATGCTTTTTTTGATCCTGGGGGTCCTGTGGGACCCCCTGAGCAGGCCTAGGGGGTCAGGGTGTGTCTACCCTGCCCCCTTTTCTTGTTTTTCATCTTTTTTTCTGTTTTCTTGTCACTCGGTTACCGAGTCACAAGATGGCTGCCAACACATTCTGGTTTGTAATGTTGGCAGCCAATCAGAATTAAGCTTGTGCTCGGGAGGGTTCGCGAATACTCCTCGGTGCTCAGATATCGATATTTTCATTTCTTTAATTTCTCAGCAACTACTGAACGAATTTATACCATTTAAAAAGAAGGGCACTTTCTGAACCAAGAGCTACGTTTTTGCCAAATTTGGTGTAAATCCGTTCAGCAGTTTGGGCTGTAGCCGTGCCCAAAGATTTCTATGGAAATTAACATGGAGAAAACGTGTTTTGGGACCCCCCTTTTTTCTCGTCCCCCGCTTGACGAATCACCCCGAAACTTTCAAGACAGGACCTGACCTGAGTGAACCTTTTTTTCGAAAATTTCATGAGGATTCGTCAAACGGCGCCAAAGATATTGGCAAATCAAAAAACGCTTTTCCTATGGAAACTAGGTCCTAACTATAACTACCTACAGGCTACCACCAGTAGGTTATATATATATATATATATATATATATATATATATATATATATATATATATATATATATATCTTCCACAGTTCGTTATTGAGGGCTCTGTGCGACATATACAAGCAATATGATCTGTTATGAGATAGACCGACCCATTAGCCCACTTGGGCAGCACCCTACTTCCTTTCTTCTCATTTATGTCCATTATTTATTGTATCCTGATATAAGGACATTTCCTCAGTTGCAGACTTGGTATATATGATGTAATATGTACTGAATTATTTATGCAACATTTCCGAATATTTGATAAGAGACAGACTTGTGCTCCTACACGCACTGGCTTAGGACTTCCCTATAATGTATACAATATTACGTATCACTAGTATAAATGTGTAGTTGGTCAATGCGGTACCCATAAGGACAGAATTGAGTGAGAAACAAATTGAGTCTTTTCTCATGTTTTGTTCTAACTAAGCCAGAGCGCGCAACAATATAACTGTGAGTATTTTTTCGCAGTGTTTTTAAATTGTTATAATTTAGTATTAATAATCACTTGGTTTAAATTATTGTTGTGCTGATATAGTCTTTGCCTATAACAATGATAATAAGTTAATGATTAAATGCACAGTCATGTTTGTTGTGGTGTGTAGGAACTTCTATGTCCATTAACTAGAATGGTTGCTGTGACAACCAACTTAGACTGCTCACTATATATTGTGAAAATCCAATGGTGCCAGACGTACTGATCAAGGCAGTTCGCCGTCGAAACACGTCTAGGTCGTCTTATGGAATAAAACTGTTTGTGTCATATCCCCTTGGAGTCAGCGCCTGTCATTTGCAGTTGCCAGGATTGGTAATATATATATATATTATATATATATATATATATATATATATATATATATATATATATATATATATATATATATATATATATATATATATATATATATATATATATATATATATTATATATATCTACTGGCGGTCGCCAGTAGATAGTTATAGTTAGGACCTATTTTCCATAGGAAATCCGCAACATTCGATTTGAAATAACTCTTGCGTCGGTTGACGAATCTTCGCAAAATTTTCAAACTTTATGGCCCGCTCCGGTCCGCTCCTACCCTGAAAGTTTCGGGGTGATTCGTCAAGCGGGGGCCGAGAAAAAGGGGGTCCCAAAACGTGTTTTCCCATTCATTTTCCCATAGGAAAGTTTAGCCACGGCTACATCCCGAACTGCTGAACGGAATTACACAAAATTTGGCAAAGAGGTAGTTCTTGGTTCAGAAAGAACCCTTTTTGTTAAATGGTGTAAATCCGTTCAGTAGTTGCGGAGAAATTAAAAAATAAGAGTCAAAAAATCAATTTCCCATAGGAAACTTTATGCAAGGCTACAGCCCGAACTGCTGAACGGAATTACACCAAATTTGGCAAAGAGGTAGTTCTTGGTTCAGAAAGAACCCTTTTGTTAAATGGTGTAAATCCGTTCAGTAGTTGCTGAGAAAATCAAAAGTAAAAACACATATATATCTGGGCGGAGCCTAACCACACATGTCATCGTGAGATCTGATTGGCTGACAGCACTTCATCCTGGAATTGCTGGCAGCCATCTTGGGACCAATATAAATGATAGTACCCCATTGAAATGCATTGTAGTGAATCGAAGATTTTGAGGGTTACCAAAAGGAGAACTATAAAGGGTGATAACAGACTTTAGTTACATTAGAATTCATTTGTTGATGGTACCATACTAATTTCAGGAATTGTGGTGTGTTCTAAGGTGATTTTACCCTGTGAAAAACCTTCTGCTGGGATATCATGAATCATGTTTGAGAGAAAACTATTTTCACATGCTTGTCCCATACAGTTTTGGAAGGTGCTCCAGAAGCTAAAATGAGAGCATATTTTCTGTAAATTCACATTATCTTTCTCAGTCATGTGAGAATGAAGTCTGACATTCTCAGTAAAACATGTACATCCAACAAGGGCAGAGACTGTCAGTTGATTCCTTTGTGTTCTACTGCAGCTTCCCAGAGTGTTCTAAAGAACAACTAGAGTGCTAACATCCTTACTTATGACAAAAGTATGGCACACCTGAAGCCATCTTGATTGGAATAAACTGGTAACACTTAAAACATTTAATTTAAAAGGAACAAAATGATGGGGTTCATTTTGTCATAGAAATTATGGTTAGTGCTCTGGAAAGAAAAATTAGGACATGTTTCAAGTGTGATCTCAAATATCTTCCTGTTATATTTCAACAGGAGCAGCCTGTCAGTTGATGCCTTTGTGTTCTACTGCAGCTTCCTAGAGTGTTCTAAAGAACAACTAGAGCGCTAACAGTCTTACTTATGACAAAAGTATGGCACACCTGAAGCCATCTTGATTGGAATAAACTGGTAACACTTAAAACATTTAATTTAAAAAGGAACAAAATGATGGGGTTCATTTTGTCATAGAAATTATGGTTAGTGCTGTAGAAAGAAAAATTAGGACATGTTTCAAGTGTGATCTCAAATATCTTCCTGTTATATTTCAACAGGAGCAGCCTGTCAGTTGATGCCTTTGTGTTCTACCGCAGCTTCCCAGAGTGTTCTAAAGAACAACTAGAGCGCTAACAGTCTTACTTATGACAAAAGTATGGCACACCTGAAGCCATCTTGATTGGAATAAACTGGTAACACTTAAAACATTTAATTTAAAAAGGAACAAAATGAGGGGGTTCATTTTGCCATAGAAATTATGGTTAGTGCTGTAGAAAGAAAAATTAGGACATGTTTTAAGTGAGATCTCAAATATCTTCCTGTTATATTTCAACAGGAGCAGCCTGTCAGTTGATGCATTTGTGTTCTACTGCAGCTTCCCAGAGTGTTCTAAAGAACAACTAGAGTGCTAACAGCCTTACTTATGACAAAAGTATGGCACACCTGTAGCCATCTTGATTGGAATAAACTGGTAACACTTAAAACATTTAATTTAAAAAGGAACAAAATGAGGGGGTTCATTTTGCCATAGAAATTATGGTTAGTGCTGCAAAAGAAAATTTAGTGCATGTTTTAAGTGAGATCTCAAATCCTCTTCTATTTCATTAGAAAATTCTGACATGCAGACTGAAACAATCACTTTCAATGCCAGCAGTAGACTTCCAGTTAACTCCTTGGTGAGCAGTAGCTTTACTACAGTGATCTAATGAACAACTAGAGTGCTAACATTCTGAATTTATGGCAAATGTGTGACACATCTGAATGCCTTCTTGATGGAATCAAAGTAAAAACTGAAAGCATTTCCTACTGAGGAGACTGCAGTAAATGAGGAAATTAGGAAACTTCATAACAAAGAAGTCTTCCAAGATGGCCACCAGTGAAAAAGAGCCCAAATGTAGCACAAATATTACCCAGATGTAGCCCACATAAAGCCCAATGACAAAAGTGTGCAAAACACTTTTTATTTTTAGTTTTTTTGCAGTTTTATGTAGTGCAGACTGGTCAGGTATTGGAGCGTTGCATCTTAAAACATGACCCCCTACACTACAAAAATACCACTGCACTACCCTAAACCCTAAAACACTACCCCCAGCACGACCCCCTACACTACACAAGCACCACTGCACTATCCTAAACCCTAAAACACTACCCCCAGCATGACCCCCTACACTACACAAACACCACTGCACTACCCTAAACCCTAAAACACTGCCCCCAGCACGACCCCCTACACTACACAAGCACCACTGCACTACCCTAAACCCTAAAACACTACCCCCAGCACGACCCCCTACACTACACAAACACCACTGCACTACCTTAAACCCTAAAACACTACCCCCAGCACGACCCCCTACACTACCCAACCACCACTGCACTAACCTAAATCCTAAAACACTACCCCAAGCGCGACCCCCTACACTACCCAAACACCACTGCACTACCCTAAAACATGACCCCCTACACTACACAAACACCACTGCACTACCCTAAACCCTAAAACACTATCCCCAGCACGACCCCCTACACTACACAAGCACCACTGCACTACCCTAAACCCTAAAACACTACCCCCAGCACGACCCCCTACACTGCCCAAACACCACTGCACTGCCCTAAACCCTGAAACACCAGCCCCTGCACGACCCCCTACACTGCCCGAACACCACTGCACTGCCCTAAACCCTGAAACACCAACCCTAGCATCACCCCCTACACTGCCCGAACACCACTGCACTGCCCTAAACCCTGAAACACCACCCCCTTCATGACCCCCTACACTGCCCGAACACCACTGCACTGCCCTACACCCTGAAACATCACCCCCAGCACGCCCCCTACACTGCCCGAACACCACTGCACTGCCCGAAACCCTGAAACACTACCCCCAGCAAGACCTCCTACAATGCCCGAACACCACTGCACTGCCCTAAAACCTGAAACATCACCCCCAGCAAGACCCCCTACACTGCCCGAACACCACTGCCCTAAACCCTGAAACACCACCCCCAGCACAACCCCCTACACTGCCCGAACACCACTGCACTGCCCTAAACCCTGAAACACCACCCACAGCATGACCCCCTACACTGCACGAACACCACTGCACTGCCCTAACCCCTGAAACACCACCCCCTGCACGAACCCCTACACTGCCCGAACACTACTGCACTGCCCTAAACCCTGAAACACCATCCCCAGCACGACCCCCTACACCACACGAACACCACTGCACTGCCCTAAACCCTGAAACACTACCCCCAGCAAGACCCCCTACACTGCCCGAACACCACTGCCCTAAACCCTGAAACATCACCCCCAGCAAGACCCCCTACACTGCCCGAACACCAATGCCCTAAACCCTGAAACACCACCCCCAGCAAGACCCCCTACACTGCCCGAACACCACTGCACTGCCCTAAACCCTGAAACACCAGCCCCAGCACGACCCCTACACTGCCCGAACACCACTGCACTGCCCTAAACCCTGAAACACCACCCCCTGCACGACCCCCTACACTGCCCGAACACCACTGCACTGCCCTAAACCCTGAAACACCACACCCAGCACGACCCCCTACACTGCCCGAACACCACTGCACTGCCCTAAACCCTGAAACACCACCCCTGCACGATCCCCTACACTGCCCGAACACTACTGCTCTGCCCTAAACCCTGAAACACCACCCCCAGCACGACCCCCTACATTGCACGAACACCACTGCACTGCCCTAAACCCCGAAACACTACCCCCAGCAAGACCCCCTACACTGCCCAAACACCACTACACTGCCCTAAACCCTGAAACATCACCCCCAGCAAGACCACCTACACTGCCCGAACACCACTGCCCTAAACCCTATAACACCACCCCCAGCAAGACCCCTACACTGCCCGAACACCACTGCACTGCCCTAAACCCTAAAACACCACCCCCAGCATGACCCCCTACACTGCCCGAACACCACTGCACTGCCCTAAACCCTGAAACACCACCCCCAGCACGACCCCCTACACTGCCCAAACACCACTGCACTGCCCTAAACCATGAAACACCAGCCCCAGCACGACCCCCTACACTGCCCGAACACCACTGCACTGCCCTAAACCCTGAAACACCACCCCCAGCATGACCCCTACACTGCCCGAACACCACTGCACTGCCCTAAACCCTGAAACACCAGCCCCAGCACGACCCCTACACTGCCCGAACACCACTGCACTGCCCTAAACCCTGAAACACCACCCCCTGCACGACCCCCTACACTGCCCGAACACCACTGCACTGCCCTAAACCCTGAAACACCACACCCAGCACGACCCCTACACTGCCCGAACACCACTGCACTGCCCTAAACCCTGAAACACCACCCCCTGCACGATCCCCTACACTGCCCGAACACTACTGCTCTGCCCTAAACCCTGAAACACCACCCCCAGCACGACCCCCTACATTGCACGAACACCACTGCACTGCCCTAAACCCCGAAACACTACCCCCAGCAAGACCCCCTACACTGCCCAAACACCACTACACTGCCCTAAACCCTGAAACATCACCCCCAGCAAGACCACCTACACTGCCCGAACACCACTGCCCTAAACCCTATAACACCACCCCCAGCAAGACCCCCTACACTGCCCGAACACCACTGCACTGCCCTAAACCCTAAAACACCACCCCCAGCATGACCCCCTACACTGCCCGAACACCACTGCACTGCCCTAAACCCTGAAACACCACCCCCAGCACGACCCCTACACTGCCCAAACACCACTGCACTGCCCTAAACCATGAAACACCAGCCCCAGCACGACCCCCTACACTGCCCGAACACCACTGCACTGCCCTAAACCCTGAAACACCACCCCCAGCATGACCCCCTACACTGCCCGAACACCACTGCACTGCCCTAAACCCTGAAACACCAGCCCCAGCACAACCCCGTACACTGCCCGAACACCACTGCACTGCCCTAAACCCTGAAACACCAGCCCCAGCACGACCGCCTACACTGCCCGAAAACCACTGCACTGCCCTAAACCCTGAAACACCAGCCCCAGCACGACCCCCTACACTGCCCGAACACCACTGCACTGCCATAAACCCTCAAACACCAGCCCCAGCACAACCCCCTACACTGCCCGAACACCACTGCACTGCCCTAAACCCTGAAACACCAGCCCCAGCAAGACCCCCTACACTGCCCGAACACCACTGCACTGCCCTAAACCCTGAAACACCACCCCCAGCAAGACCCCCTACACTTCCCGAACACCACTGCACTAAAGCCTGAAACAACACCCCCAGCAAGACCACCTACACTGGCCGAACACCACTGCACTGCCCTAAACCCTGAAACACCACCCCCTGCACGACCCCCTACACTGCCCAAACACAACTGCACTGCCCTAAACCCTGAAACACCACCCCCTGCACGACCCCCTACACTGCCCGAACACCACTGCACTGCCCTAAACCCTGAAACACCACCCCTCAGCACGACACCCTACACTGCCCGAACACAACTGCACTGCCCTAAACCCTGAAACACCACCCCAGCACGACCCCCTACACTGCCCGAACACCACTGCACTGCCCTAAACCCTGAAACACCACCCCCTGCACGACCTCCTACACTGCCGGAACACCACTGCACTGCCCTAAACCCTGAAACACCACCCCCAGCACGACCCCCTACACTGCCCGAACACCACTGCACTGCCCTAAACCCTGAAACATCAACCCCAGCAAGACCCCCTACACTGCCTGAACACCACTGCCCTAAACCCTGAAACACCACCCCCTACACTGCACGAACACCACTGCACTGCCCTAAACCCTGAAACACCACCTCCAGCAAAACCCCTACACTGCCTGAACACCTTTGCTCTGCCCTAAATCCTGAAACACTAGCCCCAGCACGACCCCCTACACTGCCCGAACACCACTGCACTGCCCTAAACACTGAAACACCACCCCCAGCACGACCCCCTACACTGCCCGAACACCACTGCACTGCCCTAAACCCTGAAACACCAGCCCCAGCAAGACCCCTACACTGCCCGAACACCACTGCACTGCCCTAGACTCTGAAACACCAGCCCCAGCAAGACCCCTACACTGCCCGAACACCACTGCACTGCCCTAAAGCCTGAAACACCAGCCCCAGCACGACCCCCTACACTGCCCAAACACCACTGCACTGCCCTAAACCCTGAAACACCAGCCCCAGCAAGACCCCTACACTGCCCGAACACCACTGCACTGCCCTAAAGCCTGAAACACCAGCCTCAGCACGACCCCTACACTGCCCGAACACCACTGCACTGCCCTAAACCCTGAAACACCAGCCCCAGCAAGACCCCCTACACTGCCCGAACACCACTGCACTGCCCTAGACTCTGAAACACCAGCCCCAGCAAGACCCCTACACTGCCCGAATACCACTGCACTGCCCTAAACCCTGAAACACCACCCCCAGCACGACCCCTACACTGCCCGAACACCACTGCACTGCCCTAAACCCTGAAACACCAGCCCCAGCAAGACCCCTACACTGCCCGAACACCACTGCACTGCCCTAGACTCTGAAACACCAACCCCAGCAAGACCCCTATACTGCCCGAACACCACTGCACTGCCCTAAACCCTGAAACATCACCCCCAGCAAGACCCCTACACTGCCCGAACACCACTGCCCTAAACCCTGAAACACCACCCCCAGCACGACCCCCTACACGGCCCGAACACCACTGCACTGCCCTAAACCCTGAAACACCACCCCCAGCATGACCCCCTACACTGCCCGAACACCACTGCACTGCCCTAACCCCTGAAACACCACCCCCTGCACGAACCCCTACACTGCCCGAACACTACTGCACTGCCCTAAACCCTGAAACACCATCCCCAGCACGACCCCCTACACCACACGAACACCACTGCACTGCCCTAAACCCTGAAACACTACCCCCAGCAAGACCCCTACACTGCCCGAACACCACTGCCCTAAACCCTGAAACATCACCCCCAGCAAGACCCCCTACACTGCCCGAACACCACTGCCCTAAACCCTGAAACACCACCCCCAGCAAGACCCCCTACACTGCCCGAACACCACTGCACTGCCCTAAACCCTGAAACACCACCCCTGCACGACCCCCTACACTGCCCGAAAACCACTGCACTGCCCTAAACCCTGAAACACCACCCCAGCACGACCCCCTACACTGCCCGAACACCACTGCACTGCCCTAAACCCTGAAACACCACCCCTGCACGATCCCCTACACTGCCCGAACACTACTGCTCTGCCCTAAACCCTGAAACACCACCCCCAGCACGACCCCCTACATTGCACGAACACCACTGCACTGTCCTAAACCCCGAAACACTACCCCCAGCACGACCCCCTACACGGCCCGAACACCACTGCACTGCCCTAAACCCTGAAACATCACCCCCAGCAAGACCCCTACACTGCCCGAACACCACTGCCCTAAACCCTATAACACCACCCCCAGCAAGACCCCCTACACTGTCCGAACACCACTGCACTGCCCTAAACCCTAAAACACCACCCCCAGCACGACCCCCTACACTGCCCGAACACCACTGCACTGCCCTAAACCCTGAAACACCACCCCCAGCATGACCCCCTACACTGCCCGAACACCACTGCACTGCCCTAAACCCTGAAACACCAGCCCCAGCACAACCCCGTACACTGCCCGAACACCACTGCACTGCCCTAAACCCTGAAACACCAGCCCCAGCACGACCGCCTACACTGCCCGAAAACCACTGCACTGCCCTAAACCCTGAAACACCAGCCCCAGCACGACCCCCTACACTGCCCGAACACCACTGCACTGCCATAAACCCTCAAACACCAGCCCCAGCACAACCCCCTACACTGCCCGAACACCACTGCACTGCCCTAAACCCTGAAACACCAGCCCCAGCAAGACCCCTACACTGCCCGAACACCACTGCACTGCCCTAAACCCTGAAACACCACTCCCAGCAAGACCCCTACACTGCCCGAACACCACTGCACTAAAGCCTGAAACAACACCCCCAGCAAGACCACCTACACTGGCCGAACACCACTGCACTGCCCTAAACCCTGAAACACCACCCCCTGCACGACCCCCTACACTGCCCGAACACCACTGCACTGCCCTAAACCCTGAAACACCACCCCTCAGCACGACACCCTACACTGCCCGAACACCACTGCACTGCCCTAAACCCTGAAACACCACCCCCAGCATGACCCCCTACACTGCCCGAACACCACTGCACTGCCCTAAACCCTGAAACACCACCCCCTGCACGACCTCCTACACTGCCGGAACACCACTGCACTGCCCTAAACCCTGAAACACCACCCCCAGCACGACCCCCTACACTGCCCGAACACCACTGCACTGCCCTAAACTCTGAAACATCAACCCCAGCAAGACCCCCTACACTGCCTGAACACCACTGCCCTAAACCCTGAAACACCACCCCCTACACTGCACGAACACCACTGCACTGCCCTAAACCCTGAAACACCACCTCCAGCAAAACCCCTACACTGCCTGAACACCTTTGCTCTGCCCTAAATCCTGAAACACTAGCCCCAGCACGACCCCCTACACTGCCCGAACACCACTGCACTGCCCTGAACCCTGAAACACCACCCCCAGCACGACCCCCTACACTGCCCGAACACCACTGCACTGCCCTAGACTCTGAAACACCAGCCCCAGCAAGACCCCCTACACTGCCCGAACACCACTGCACTGCCCTAAACCCTGAAACACCAGCCCCAGCACAACCACTTACACTGCCCGACCACCACGGCACTGCCCTAAACCCTGAAACACCAGTCCCAGCACGACCCCCTACACTGCCCGAACACCACTGCACTGCCCTAAACCCTGAAACACCAGCCCCAGCACGACCCCCTACACTGCCCGAACACCACTGCACTGCCCTAAACCCTGAAACACCACCCCTACACTGGCCGAACACCACTGCACTGCCCTAAACCCTGAAACACCACCCCCAGCACGACCCCTTTACTGCTCGAACACCACTGCACTGCCCTAAACCCTGAAACACCACCCCCAGCACGACCCCCTACACTGCCCGAACACTACTGCACTGCCGTAAACCCTAAAACACCACCCCCAGCATTACCCCCTACACTGCCCAAACACCACTGCACTGCACTGCCCTAAACCCTAGAACACTACCCCCAGCACGACCCCTACACTACCCGAACACCACTGCACTACCCTAAACCCTAAAATTCTACCCCAGCACAACCCCTACACTACCCGAACACGACTGCACTGCCCTAAACCCTCAAACACTCCCCCAGCATGACCCCCTACACTACCCGAACACCACTGCACTGCCCTAAACCCTAAAACACTCCCCCAGCACGACCCCCTACACTACCCGAACACCACTGCACTGCCCTAAACCCTAAAACACTCCCCCAGCACGACCCCCTACACTACCCAAACACCACTGCACTGCCCTAAACCCTAAAACACTACCCCCCGCATGACCCCTACACTACCCAAACACCAATGCACTACCCTAATCCCTAAAACACTACCCCCGCATGACCCCCTACACTACCCTAAACCCTAAAACACTACCCCCGCACGACTCCCTACACTACCCAAAGACCACTGCACTACCCTAAACCCTAAAACACTACCCCCTATACTACACAAACACCACTGCACTACCCTAAACCCTAAAAAACTACCCCAGCACGAACCACTACACTACCCAAACACCACTGCACTACCCTAAACCCTAAAAACTACCCCCAGCAGTACCCCTACACTACCAAAAACACCACTGCACTACCCTAAACCCTAAAACACTACCCCCAGCAGTACCCCTACACTACCCAAACACCACTGCACTACCCTAAATCACTACCCCCAGCACGACCCCTACACTACCCAAACACCACTGCACTACCCTAAACCCTAAAACACTACCCCCAGCATGACCCCCTACACTACCCAAACAACACTGCACTACCCTAAACCCTAAATCTACCCCCAGCATGACCCCCTACACTGCCCGAACACCACTGCACTGCCCTAAACCCTGAAACACCACCCCTCAGCACGACACTCTACACTGCCCGAACACCACTGCACTGCCCTAAACCCTGAAACACCACCCCCAGCATGACCCCCTACACTGCCCGAACACCACTGCACTGCCCTAAACCCTGAAACACCACCCCCTGCACGACCTCCTACACTGCCGGAACACCACTGCACTGCCCTAAACCCTGAAACACCACCCCCAGCACGACCCCCTACACTGCCCGAACACCACTGCACTGCCCTAAACTCTGAAACATCAACCCCAGCAAGACCCCTACACTGCCTGAACACCACTGCCCTAAACCCTGAAACACCACCCCCTACACTGCACGAACACCACTGCACTGCCCTAAACCCTGAAACACCACCTCCAGCAAAACCCCTACACTGCCTGAACACCTTTGCTCTGCCCTAAATCCTGAAACACTAGCCCCAGCACGACCCCTACACTGCCCGAACACCACTGCACTGCCCTGAACCCTGAAACACCACCCCCAGCACGACCCCCTACACTGCCCGAACACGACTGCACTGCCCGAAACCCTGAAACACCAGCCCCAGCAAGACCCCCTACACTGCCCGAACACCACTGCACTGCCCTAGACTCTGAAACACCAGCCCCAGCAAGACCCCCTACACTGCCCGAACACCACTGCACTGCCCTAAAGCCTGAAACACCAGCCCCAGCATGACCCCCTACACTGCCCGAACACCACTGCACTGCCCTAAACCCTGAAACACCAGCCCCAGCACGACCACTTACACTGCCCGACCACCACGGCACTGCCCTAAACCCTGAAACACCAGTCCCAGCACGACCCCTACACTGCCCGAACACCACTGCACTGCCCTAAACCCTGAAACACCAGCCCCAGCACGACCCCCTACACTGCCCGAACACCACTGCACTGCCCTAAACCCTGAAACACCACCCCCTACACTGGCCGAACACCACTGCACTGCCCTAAACCCTGAAACACCACCCCCAGCACGACCCCCTTTACTGCTCGAACACCACTGCACTGCCCTAAACCCTGAAACACCACCCCCAGCACGACCCCCTACACTGCCCGAACACTACTGCACTGCCCTAAACCCTAAAACACCACCCCCAGCATTACCCCCTACACTGCCCAAACACCACTGCACTGCACTGCCCTAAACCCTAGAACACTACCCCCAGCACGACCCCCTACACTACCCGAACACCACTGCACTACCCTAAACCCTAAAATTCTACCCCCAGCACAACCCCCTGCACTACCCGAACACGACTGCACTGCCCTAAACCCTCAAACACTCCCCCAGCATGACCCCCTACACTACCCGAACACCACTGCACTGCCCTAAACCCTAAAACACTCCCCCAGCACGACCCCCTACACTACCCGAACACCACTGCACTGCCCTAAACCCTAAAACACTCCCCCAGCACGACCCCCTACACTACCCAAACACCACTGCACTGCCCTAAACCCTAAAACACTACCCCCCGCATGACCCCCTACACTACCCAAACACCAATGCACTACCCCCCGCACGACTCCCTACACTACCCAAAGACCACTGCACTACCCTAAACCCTAAAACACTACCCCCTACACTACACAAACACCACTGCACTACCCTAAACCCTAAAAAACTACCCCCAGCACGAACCACTACACTACCCAAACACCACTGCACTACCCTAAACCCTAAAAAACTACCCCCAGCAGTACCCCTACACTACCCAAACACCACTGCACTACCCTAAACCCTAAAACACTACCCCCAGCAGTACCCCCTACACTACCCAAACACCACTGCACTACCCTAAATCACTACCCCCAGCACGACCCCTACACTACCCAAACACCACTGCACTACCCTAAACCCTAAAACACTACCCCCAGCATGACCCCCTACACTACCCAAACAACACTGCACTACCCTAAACCCTAAATCTACCCCCAGCATGACCCCCTACACTACACAAACACCACTGCACTACCCTAAACCCTAAAACACTACCCCCAGTACGACCCTCTTCACTACCTAAACACAACTGCACAATTTGTTACAGGCGTTGCAACGCAGGCCTGTGGTGCTTACTGGAAGTACCTAGTGGGCTAGTTGGGCCCCAGGGACCCTCAGGATTCAAGGTGACCTAATCCCCCAACTTAAAACGCACCACGGGGCGCGTTTGCACAGTGGTGAAGGGAGGGGCGGGGCCTCAGGTGACATGTGCGCAAACACGCCCTGTGGTGCGTTTTAAGTTGGGGAATTAATTCCCTTTGAATCCTGAGGGACCCTGGGGCCAACTAGCCCACCAGGTACCTTCAGTAAGCACAACAGAGTTGCGTTGCAGAGAGGTGAAAAAGGTGCGTGGCCTCGGAACGCCTCTCTGCAACTCAGCTCTGTGGTCCTAACTGTAGGTACCTGGGGGCTAGTTGGGCCCCAGGGACCCTCAGAATTCAAGGGGACTTAATCCCGCAACTTAAAGCGCGTTTTAAGAGGTAGTTTTAATCCCCCTGCCCTATTATGTACTAGGGACTTGCAGAGGAGGTCATGCTAATCACAGGGGTACCCCAACGCATAGTGTTCCCTAGTGTATGTAGGTGTTTTCACTGTATTCTAAGTGTCTTTTAGCATAGCACTGGCTCTGGTTAGTCAGAGTCAGTTACCACCAGTACCCGTCTGAAAAAGTTGTGGGCACAGGATGATTTTGCAACAAGGCCTCTTTCTGCTCCTCTGTTGGTTCTTTCTGCACATCTTTTGCTTCTTTCTGTGCGTTTTTTCTTCTTTCTTCACATGTCCTACCTCTGTAGGCATAGTTAGAAACTAGCATTTAAAAAAACCTTTGAAATTCACTTAAAAAATCATAGGTTTCAGGCACGTTATAGTTAGAAATTAGCATTTAAAAAACCTTTGAAATTCACTGAAAAAACCATAGGTTTTAGGGACAGTTATAGTTAGTTGGACATTTCACTCGTACAAAACCATAGAAATTCCCCCGTTATAGTTAGTTCAGCTAACTATAACTCGCGCCCCGCAATGCACTGCTGATGACGTCACATATTACATCACTCATGACATGGTCAGTGACATCACTGATGACATCACTGATGACATCTCAAATGACATCACTGATGACATCATCCATGTGATAATTTCATGCATCTTCTCACACCCTAATATAACTTTTGATACACCCACTCTAAATTACAGACTGCCATTCTCAAAACCATAGACACTCCAACACCAAAAACTACATACCCACTCACTGATTCTTAGGTCTACACACACATCCACTCACTCACCCGTACAGTCACTCATACTTAGTCACTCAGTACAGGACTATCATATCCACTCATACACCTATATAAACACTCACACACCGCCACTCATCCATAGAGGTACTCACACACCTAGTCAGTCATGCAAAAAACTTAATCACACACCCATTTACTCACCTATACAGTTATACACACACCAGCTCACTTACTCATACAAATACCAGCACATTCTTACGCTCTTATACAATCACTGATACAAGTACACCCTCATCCATACAGCCACTCTCACAATCACACACTCTCACTTATAGCCATTTATATACTCCAACACACATATATACTGCCTTTCACATATGTAGTTACTCACACATGTACCACTGAGATATACATTCAATCACTAACACACCCATACACACACTCACCCACCCATACAGTCCATCACAGATGCACTCTTGAAACCATGCACCCAGTGAATCACCAACTCACACATCTATGCACAGAGTCACACACACCCCACCCACACAAACACTCAGGCACCCATACAGATAGTCAGACAATCAATCAATAACCCATGTAGACACTCATGTAGCTATTCAGAAAGCCATGCAGCCGCTTACAAACCAACAGACAGACGGATACAGACATTCACACAGTTTAGTCACTAACCCATGCATTCAGTAAGATACATTTAATCACTCACTTGTAGAGTCAGTCACTCACGTACTAAATCATCCATTCAGACACTTACACACCCACTCATTCTTCAATACGCCTTTCCCTATATATATTAAACATATTTAAACTTTACAGAAACACACAGTCACTGGATGATGTCATCAGTGATGTCATCAGTGATGTCATTTGAGATGTCATCAGTGATGTCATCAGTGATGTCACTGACCATGTCATGAGTGATGTAATATGTGACGTCATCAGCAGTGCATTGCGGGGCGCGAGTTATAGTTAGCTGAACTAACTATAACGGGGGAATTTCTATGGTTTTGTACGAGTGAAATGTCCAACTAACTATAACTGTCCCTAAAACCTATGGTTTTTTCAGTGAATATATATTATATATATATTTTTTAATATATATTTTTATATATTTTTACCACTGAAAAAACAAAGGTTTCAGGGACATTATAGTTAGGCTCAGGTTTCAATCATGCAAAACCATTGAAATTCAGTACTTATAGTTATCTGAGCTAATTATAACGTACGCCTCCGCAATGCACTGCTTATGACCTCACTTATTACATCACTCATGATATGCTCAGTGATAACACTGATGACATCACTTATGACATCTCAAATTACATCACTGAGGACATCATCCTCAGAACCAGTCACACACCCACTCACACTCCTATACAACCTCTCATACTCCCACTCACACACAACCACTCACATACCCATTCACAGATCCATACAAGGTCCCTGCCGGCTCCCTGCCTCCTGCATGATCCGGCATTGCTTTCAGACATAGGGAGCTGCTAAACATGCATCTCCCTGCATCTGAAAAGCAATGTGTCTGATTCCCTGCTTGCTTGATAGCGGGCAGGGAAACCAGACAAATGCTCCACTTCCAGCAAGTGAGAGCATTTCTCCACTCTTGCTTGCTGAAAGCGGAGCGTTTGCTGTGACTTGGTGTGAGCAGTAAAGCTCCCACCAAGCCACAGCAAACAGCTGTGTCCTGGGGGTGAGCACCCCGGGGCATAGCAGGAGCTGGCTCTGAAGGGTGGTGGTCCCCAGGGCCATCTATAGCTCCAGGAGGGTGGCCATTGCAGTACACAACCTCGGGAAGTGTTGGCCCCCAGGGCTGTGGGGGGGGGGGCGTGCGTCTCCTCCCCTTAAATTTAAAGAATTGCCCCGGGGAGGTGGCGGTCCCTGGGGCTGTGGGGGTGCCCCACACTGCCCCTGCATTAAATTTATGTTTAGCCCCGGGGAGGTGATGGTCCCCGGGCTGCAGGTGTGCCTAGCAGGCCTGCTCACATACATTATAAACATGCCCCAGGGAGGTGGCTGTCGCCAGGGCTGCAGAAGGCCACCCAGGCCCCCCTGCATTCATTTAATTACTTTTGCTCCGGGGAGGAGGCGGTCCCCGGGGCTTAGATAAGCCCTAGGATGCGGGTCTGTGCGTCCCTCTCTTATTTTTAAGGTATGCCCTGTGACCTGGCCCACCAGGGGTGGTTAATTAAAAACAAGCGCAGGGGCCCGTGCATGTTATTTTAAAAACAAAATCCTGCAAATTCATAGTGTTAATTTGCAGCAATTACAAAGAAAAAAACTTTTTTGGCCTTGCGGGGTCCCTCTGGGACAGCAGGACCAACTTTAGGAGGTCAGGGTATTCCTACCCTGCCCCTTTTAATTTTTTTTTAAAGAAATTTTGTTGGAATGGCTGAAGCTGAGACCCAAGATGGCTGACAAAACTTCTTGGTTGAAGTGTTGGCAGCCAATCAGAGCTCTGCATTTCCCAGCACAAGCTTGTTACTTTTTGCGTAGTCATCGCTGCCACAGATATCACTAACTATATTTTATTAAATTCTCAACAACTACTGAACAGATTTACACCAAATAACAAAAAGCACACTCTGTACACCAATAGCTAGCTTTCTGCTAAATTTGGTGTAATTCCATCTAGCAGTTCGGGCTGTAGTCGTGTTCAAAGGTCTTATGGGAAAATGCACTTTTTTTTACACCCCTTTTTCTCGGCCCGCTTGACAGATCAACCGAAACTTTCCATGCACAACAAGACTCACTATGAGACTTGTTTTTGAAATTTTTTTGAAGATTCGTCAAATGATGCCAAAGATGTAGGCAAGGCAAAAAACGCGTTTACAATAGAAACATGGTCCTAACTTTAACTCTCTACTGGCGACCACCAGTAGGTAATAATAACATATATATTCCTGACAGCCCGCTCTACTTCATCAAGGACAGGTACAGACTCCAGTATCTTGTGCAAAATAATTTATTTGTGCAGCTTGTTCATAATTGCATCTCTATATAGAGAGAGCGATAGATATATTCACTGAAAAAAACAAAGTATTGATGAATATGTCAGTGACAACATTAATGTTTTGAACTAAACAGGCCACAGAAATTCACCAGTTAGAGTTAGCAAAGCTAACTATAACTTACACCCCGCCATGCACTGCTTAGGAGCTCACATATTACATCACTCATGACATAGTCTATGACATCATTGATGACATCACTAATGACATCATACAAACTTCTTTTGCACACATTGCCCTATAAATAAGAATGGCTTTAGAGCTATGAAAATAACTGCTATACAGCTCAGAATAATATGAAGCATCATTAATTTTTATCCATCCAAACCCAATTTATTTATTTAGGGAAAGGGGATGTGCTCCCCGAGCGTATTTGGTCCAGGGGTTTCCGTCCCACAGGGCCCAATTTATTTATTATGGGGAGGGGGCGCACCATTATAGGCCCTGGGGTTCCCACCCTGTGGTCAAAATCTCATAAAATGGCAGGGGAACACACAACCCCTCCTTGCGCCATTTTCAACCCGGGGACCCTATACCCCAGGGCCCAATTAAATGAATATGAGGAAGGGGCATGTGGCCACCGAGGATCCATACCCTGGTGCCCAACGGTCTTTAAACAGGGAAGGGGGCCACACTGCCCCCCCCTCACTGAGCCCTTTTCAGCCCCAGGGACTCCATTCCCTGAGGCCAAAGGAACCCCATCACATAGGGCAGTTTCGCTGCCCACACTGGCGCGGGTAAGGAAACCTGTGTTTGCTCCTGCCTGGTGGGAGCATTTTTAAAACTCCTGCCAAATGGGAGCAAACACAAAGTCTGCTCCCAGTGGGCGGGAGCTTTGAAAATGCTCCTGTTGGCTGGGAGCAGACTTTTGATCTGCTTCCCTACCCACACTGCTGGGGGCAGGGAAAACGATCAACAGATTGCTACTGTCCAGAGGAAGCACTTATCAAGGAGCAATATGGGTTCATTTTTGATGATTTTTAGGTGGTACCCCAGGGCCTATAATAGCTTGGGGAGGGGGGCCGTGTGTCCCCCTCCCCTTAATGAAAGAAAGCAGCTCCGGCCGCCATTTATTTTGTTGATGCCACTGGAGTCCTGCAGGAGCGCATCAAAAATTACCTATTTTTTTTCTTTTTGACCCCTGAGGGCGGGAGTCCCTTTGGATTCCCACCATGGGGCCTAGGGGGTCAGCCCTCCCCCATTATATTTTTTTTATTTAAAACTTCAGCACAGGAGAATAAGTCACCGAGCCCTGTAATGGCTGCCAGCAATATTTTTCTGATGTTGCTGGCAGCCAATCAGAGCATTTGCTCCCTCATTAGTCTGACTCACACAGGTGCAAATTGACCCAAGGGAAAAATAGCTCCCTAGGTCAATCAGAATGCTTCATTTTTAAATTGCCGCTCCTGCAAGAGTCTATTGAGTACCAACCATCCAGATATGCAATTCTATTTATACCCTAATGTTTTAAAAACTACCGAACGAATTTACACCAAATCACAAAAAGCACGATCTGCGGACAAAGATCTAGCTTCATGCCAAATTTGGTGTAATTCCTTTCAGCAGTGTTTGCTGTAGCCCTGCTTAAAGAAGTCTATGGAAAATGCATGGGGATTATGTGTTTTGGGACCCCCCTTTTTTCTCTGCCCCTGCTTGTCGGATCACCTCGAAACTTTCCATGCACAAACTAGGCAAAAAAAGAACACTTTTTGGGAAAGTGTCGTGGAGATTCATCAAACGGTGCCAAAGTTATTAGCAATATAATAACATGCATTTCCTGTGATAACGCTGACCCAACTATAACTGTCACTGGGTAATACATATATATATATATATATATATATATATATATATATATATATATATATATATATATATATATATATATATATATATATTGTTGGACTTGGCCCTTTTTGCAGGGTCATCCCTAAAATTTTTGCCTTCCTCCTATATTTTTCTGACCTGTTGTTGGCTGTTTTATGGCTCTGGGCACTTCACCACTGCTGATCAGTGCTAAAGTGCATATGCTCTCCCTATTGTAAATTGTGTTATGTATTAGTGACTCCATGATTGGATGATTGGTTTAATTGTCAGTCCCTAGTACAGTGCACTGAGTGTGCCCAGGGCTGGTAAATCCAATGCTGCTGGTGGGCTTGCAGCACTGGTTGTGCCACCCACAGAAGCAGCTTGTAAAGTGTGTCTCAGGCCTGCCACTGCAGAGCCTGTGTGCAGCCTAGGGCTGCCATGTCGACTTGGTGAGTGCACCCACTTACCAGTCCCTAAACCTTCCCTTTACTGCATGTTGGTCACCCCTAAAGTAGGCCCTAGGGCAGGGTGTAAGTATAAGGTAGGACATGCCCTGGTGTGTGTGGCATGTCCTAATAGTGAATTACAGCCATTTTCGTTTTTCACTATTGCAAGGCTACCTGTTCCCCATAGGCCAGAATGGGCAGTTTTGATTATTACACCTTATAATCCTAACTGACCCAGGGAACATGGTAGAGAAACGAATTTAGCATGCCTGAACTCAGAATGATAAAATACATCTTTTAGTGAAGTTGATTTTAACATTCTGTGTTTGAAAAATGCCACTTTTAGAAAGTAGGTATTTTCTTGCCTAACCTTCCAAGCCTGCCTCTGCTAGGTTGTGTATTCCTTGTCTGGAGTTTGAGTGACAGGGGCTGGGGGTGGCTCCAGGAGACAGGGTGAGTCAGCACAGGGCTGAATAGAGAGATCTGCATCCAGAGTGGAGGGAGGAGTTGCACCTGGGTCTAAATAGGGCTGTGCCTGCCTTCCACAATGCTGGCTCCACCTCCTGCTGGGTGGCTGAGCACCCTGCCCCACATTCTGAAAGGAAGGAAGGAGTCCTGTAAACAAAGTGCTCCAGGACTGACCAGAACTGGTTTTGGACTAGGCAAAGGCCTCTCTGCCTTCAGAGAACAAAGAGAAAAGGTGTATAAAAGGGGACCCAGACCCCTAGGAGATTAGATCACTTTTGGGAAACAAGAAGAAACCTTTGCTGAGGAGCGGAACCAAGAAGAAACTGAGGAGAAGACTATCCCTAAGCTAGAGGGATCTGCCTGCAGTGGTTGCCTGACTGCCAAAGAAAGGAGAAGGGAACTGTGTGTGTACTTTCATCAACTTGTGAAGGATCTCCAAGGGCTTGATTCCAGAGTTTATTTATTTTATTTTAACAACTTCTAGAGCGCACAAATACCCTTGGGTGTCTCGGCGCTATGTTTGCAGTTTGCCTCCTGCTGAAGTCTCAGGGACAACAGACTTCACCCACCACCTCCACTGTATTCCCTTGCTGGGAATTTGGACCCTCTGACACACTTGCGTGTCGCTGGGAGCTGGAAGCGCGACTCAAGACGAAGAAGCGTGTCGCCACAGCTGCTGTTTCTCGCATCGCCGGAGAAGAGTGTCGACATCGCAGCAGACGCCGGCGCATCCCCGAAGAAGCGCGCCGCTGACACCCTCGCATCCTTCAAAGCGCCTTGCAGCACCGGAGAAAAGTGTCGCCGTCGCATCAGACGCCGTCGCATCCCCGGGGCAGAGCATCGACCTCGCATCAGACGCCAACGCATCGTAACACGAGGTGCCCCGCATCCCAGGAGAAGATCGTCGACCTCGCATCAGACGCTGTCGCATCGCCAGGGAAGCGTGTCGCAGGGCCTCTTGCGGCTCCAAAGATTCATCGAAATCACCGCACGGCCGTTGGGCGTGCACGCAGCACCCCTTCGTTGTCGCAACATCAAGAAGACGCCATTTTGTTTCTTTGCACCAGATCTTCATCGCATCATGGCGCTGCTTGTCGCATCGCCACAGAAGTGCAGTAAGAAACCGATGCACCACCTCCCCACGCCGAGAAAAACCGACGCATCACCGTCCCCTGCGCATCAGTAGGGAACCGACGCATCACCGTTCTTGCGTGTAAGGAACCGACGCATCACCTTCCCTGCACCACTTTTGTTGTATCGCGTTACATTTTAAGAGACTCAAGCTAATTCTACCATCTTTAAAGTACAGTATTGTGGATTATTTTTGTCGTTTATGGTCTTTTGGTAAATCTATATAAAAGATACTTATTTTTATAATACAATCTGTGTGGTGTCCATTTGTAGTGTTGTCACTGGATTACTGTATGTGTTAACAAATGCTTTACACACTGCCTCTGAACTAAGCCTGTCTGCTCATGCCAAGCTACCAAGGGGGTGAGCAGGGGTTATTTCAGGAGTGTACCCCCTTACCCTGACTAGAAGCAAGGGTCCCTATTTGGACAAAGGTACCTACCTCTGCCAACTAGAGACCCCCAGTTCTAACATTGGTGGCAGCGGTGGGGATTCTGGACTTGCATTTGTGACTCATGTACAGTGATTGGTGAACACTACCTAGTGAGTGCAGACCAAAACGCAACCACATACTTTGGTAGATATTCTTTTCTGGGACTTTCTATGTTTGCTAAAAACTGCCAAGTTTAATCACCATGGATACAGCAGCATCCATAGCATCTGTTGATTATGATTGGGGGAGGAGAGTAACTTCCCCAGCGGGTAGCAGGATTTCTGCCCAAGGTCTGTCCCCAGGGGAGCTGGAGGACAGAGAAAAGAGTAGGATGCATGAGATGGAGCTGACCAAGCTCAAGTTAAAGGGGCAGTTGGAATTTGAATTGCAATCTAGAAAGTGGCCCTAGAGGAAAAGAGAATGCGGTTTGAGCATGAGTTGAGAATGAGGGAGCTTGATTTGAAGCTCGAGAGGCTGGAGGCCATGAGTGTCTCAGCCCAGAAAAAAGAAATGTGTGTAGCTCAGGAAATGAGCTTTGCTGAGTTGGAGGGGGAGTCCAGCTCAGATGGTGGCAGCAAAATGATGTTATCTAGTGCTGAGGGAGTAGTACACACACCCAGAGATGTGGCGCCTGACTTGAAGGAGGGGGTTAACATACACCATGAGGTTCAAGGACATGAGGTATAGTGTTGTCACTGGATTACTGTATGTGTTCACAAATGCTTTACACACTGCCTCTGAACTAAGCCTGTCTGCTCGTGCCAAGCTACCAAGGGGGTGAGCAGGGGTTATTGCAGGAGTGTACCCCCTTACCCTGACTAGAAGCAAGGGTCCCTATTTGGACAAAGGTACCTACCTCTGCCAACTAGAGACCCCCAGTTCTTACATATATATATATATATATATTCACTGAAAAAACCATCGGTTTTAGGGACAGTTATAGTTAGTTGGACATTTCACTCATACAAAACCATAGAAATTCCCCCGTTATAGTTAGTTCAGCTAACTATAACTCACGCCCCCGCAATGCACTGCTGATGACGTCACATATTACATCACTCATGACATGGTCAGTGACATCACTGATGACATCACTGATGACATCACTGATGACATCATCCAGTGACTGTGTGTTTCTGTAAAGTTTAACTATGTTTAATAAATATAGGGAAAGGCGTATTGAAGAATGAGTGGGTGTATAAGTGTCTGAATGGATGATTTAGTAGGTGCGTGACTGACTCTATAAGTGAGTGATTAAACGTATCTTACTGAATGCATGGGTTAGTGACTAAACTGTGTGAATGTCTGTATCCGTCTGTCTGTTGGTGTGTAAGTGGTTGCATGGGTTTGTGAATAGCTACATGAGTGTCTGCATGGGTTATTGATTGGTTGTCTGAGTATCTGTATGGGTGCCTCAGTGTTTGTGTGAGTGGGGTGTGTGTGACTCTGTGCATAGATGTGTGAGTGGGTGATTCACTGGGTGCATGGTTTCAAGAGTGCATCTGTGATGGACTGTATGGGTGGGTGAGTGTGTGTATGGGTGTGTTAGTGAGTGAATGTATATCTCAGTGGTACATGTGTGAGTAACTACATATGTGAAAGGCAGTATATATGTGTGCTGGAGTATATAAATGGCTATAAGTGAGAGTGTGTGATTGTGAGAGTGGCTGTATGGATGAGTGTGTACGTGTATCAGTGATTGTATAAGAGCGTAAGAATGTGCTAGTATTTGTATGAGTAAGTGAGCTGGTGTGTGTATAACTGTATAGGTGAGTAAATGGCAGTGTGATTAATTATTTGCATGACTGACTAGGTGTGTGAGTACCTCTATGGATGAGGGCCGGTGTGTGAGTGTCTATGTAGGTGTATGAGTGCATATGATAGTCCTGTACTGAATGACCGTAAGTATGAGTGACTGTACAGGTGAGTGAGTGGATGTGTGTGTAGACCTAAGAATCAGTGAGTGGGTATGTAGTTATTGGTGTTGGAGTGTCTATGGTTTTGAGAATGGCAGTCTGTAATTTAGAGTGGGTGTATCAAAGGTTATATTAGGGTGTGAGAAGATGCATCAAATTATCACATGGATGATGTCATCAGTGATGTCATCAGTGATGTCATTTGAGATGTCATCAGTGATGTCATCAGTGATGTCACTGACCATGTCATGAGTGATGTAATATGTGACATCATCAGCAGTGCACTGCGGGGGCGCGAGTTATAGTTAGCTGAACTAACTATAACGGGGGAATTTCTATGGTTTTGTACAAGTGAAATGTCCAACTAACTATAACGTTCCTGAAACCTATGGTTTTTTCAGTTAATTTCTATGGTTTTTTAAATGCTAATTTCTAACTATAACGTGCCTGAAACCTATGGTTTTTCCAGTGAATTTCAAAGGTTTTTAAATGAAAATTTGTAAGTCTAATGTACCTCAATCCTATGGTTTTTTATTTTATATATATATATATATACATATATATATTTAAAAAAAAATTGTGAATAATTTTTAGTTAGGAAAACTATATTCATTCTTTTAAAAAAAAAATATATTATACAGAAGTCGCGCACCCTTCGCGCACCCTACACGATGGCTGCGCGCATTCCGGTAGCCATTTTGAAAAGTCGCTGGGGTCGCGACTTCGGCATAATTTGTAAAGTATGAAATATCTGTAAATTAATTATAAATAAAAGTTTTCCTTTAAGTGTTTGTCTAAATTTATTAATAAAAGTATTTTTAAAGTATTATTTTCAATATAATTTCGACTAAAAATTATTCGATTATTATTGGATTCGGAGGTTAGGAGGGATGGCCATTTTGCTCGATCTGTTTTGCAAGATTTTTGGTCTAGTCAGGTGGACACCCTCCTCCGGGTGAGGTACGGCTTGATGATTCTATTCAAAAGGTGAGGAACCAACAGGCAGAAGTATCCATCAGAAGAGCAAGTTACTTACCTTCGGTAACGCTTTTTCTGGTGGATACAGTATCTGCCTGTGGATTCCTCACTGTCCCACCCGCCTCCCCGTTGTCCACCTGTTTCTACCAAAAAGATGCTTTTACTGTTTGCCATGAATGTTTTTAATATGTCTTAATCATGCTTATGTTTTAATAGTGAGAAATGCTTGACCTGTTGCTATTTCTTTATGCCTTTATTGGTTATGCATTTGTCTATATATATATTTAGTATACTATGTATACATGTGAAAATGTGTCGGTCCACCTGTTTACCTCGGTGGCACGGAAAAAATGGGTGGAACTGACGTCAGCACGCCGACGAGGTCCTCTTATGGCTCCTATGACGTCATACGGTGTCGCGAGCGGAGCCGTGCTATTATGACATCGTCGTCGACGTGGGAGAGCTAGGAAAGAATTTCCGCGGAATGCTGGTGCAGGGGATATTCACCTAAGTGTTCAGGCTAGTCCTTTGGGAGCAACTGTTTATGTTGCCACTCCAGAAACCGAAACCAGTGATCCGAGGGCAGAGGCCCTGCAGATGGCACACGAGTTGGGGAGGCCAGTCGTGTGCACCGGCGGGGCAGCGAAGTGACAAGCACCACTACCCACAGAAAAGGTAATGAGGGCACTGAATAACACAGGATCTTCTCTTTGTATCTGGCAGGAACAACAAGGTTAAAATGCCCTAGTTCCAAAATGTAGAATTAGTGCTACAACGGTCTTAAAGAGGACCTTCGATGGATGCCGCTTCTGCCTTCCGTACACTGGAGGCGACACATGGGTCACGTGGTACGGTCATACTGCGGTGGGACGCACACTCGTTGACCTCTCATGGCACTGCTCCACACTTCGGGGACAACGCTTTTCATTAGCTGTGTTTTCTGATGACGTGTCGCGCCGGCCCCGTCCAACAGCAGAACCCCTTTAGATCCAAACAGACTCTTCCACTCTCTCACCGGAAGTGAAACCAGGCCACGCGACACTTTCACAATACAACAGCCGGGAATGCACTTTTCGGTAAAAAAACACATTCCTTCCTCCTAATTTATCAAATAAACGACTCACTGAAGAACAGGGGCCAGCTTCGATCGGTAAACAGCGGTTACAACGACTTTTTACTTCGCGATACCATTACAACGCATGCATTACCACGCATGCGTTGTACATCACAAAGTCATTACTACGCATTTTTTAGAACGCATGGTCATTTAACACGCATGCCTTTACAACAAATTTTGTTGTAAAGGTATGTATGGTAAATGACCATGAGTTCTAAAAAAATGTAGACGATCCACGTCGTTGTAAGGAAACAGAGGCTGTTGCGTTTCCTCACAACGACATGCACCGCCCCTCAGAGACGACATGAAGCAGGAACCACGAGGAGAGAGGAACCACGAGGAGTGAGAGGTAAGGGGGATTGGGCATGAGGTGGTGGTTACTTTTCTAGGGTTTAGGGTAGTGCAGTGGTGTTTGGGTAGTGTAGGGGGTCGTGCTGAGGGTACTGTTTTAGGGTTTAGGGTAGTGCAGTGGTGTTTGTGTAGTGTAGGGGGTCGTGCTGGGGGTAGTGTTTTAGGGTTTAGGGTAGTGCAGTGGTGTTTGTGTAGTGTAGGGGGTCATGCTTGGGGTAGATTTAGGGTTTAGGGTAGTGCAGTGGTGTTTGTGTAGTGTAGGGGGTCGTGCTAGGGGGTAGAGTTTTAGGGTTTAGGGCAGTGCAGTGGTGTTTGTGTAGTGTAGGGGGTCGTGCTGGGGGTAGTGTTTTAGGGTTTAGGGTAGTGCAGTGGTGTTTGGGTAGTGTAGGGGGTCGTGCTGGGGGTAGTGTTTTAGGGTTTAGGGTAGTGCAGTGGTGTTTGCTTAGTGTAGGGGGTCGTGCTGGGGTAGTGTTTTAGGGTTTAGGGTAGTGCAGTGGTGTTGGTGTAGTGTAGGGGGCCGTGCTGGGGGTAGTGTTTTAGGGTTTAGGGTAGTGCAGTGTTTTTGGGTAGTGTAGGGGGTCGTGCTGAGGGTAGATTTAGGGTTTAGGGTAGTGCAGTGGTGTTTGGTTAGTGTAGGGGGTCGTGCTGGGGGTAGATTTAGGGTTTAGGGTAGTGCAGTGGTGTTTGGGTAGTGTAGGGGGTCTGCTGGGGGTGGTGTTTCAGGGTTTAGGGCAGTGCAGTGGTGTTCGGGCAGTATAGGGGGTCGTGCAGGGGGTGGTGATTTAGGGTTTAGGGCAGTGCAGTGGTGTTCGGGCAGTGTAGGGGTTGTGCTGGGGGTGGTGTTTCAGGGTTTAGGGCAGTGCAGTGGTGTTCGGGCAGTATAGGGGTCGTGCTGGGGGTGGTGTTTCAGGGTTTAGGGCAGTGCAGTGGTGTTCGGGCAGTGTAGGGGGTCGTGGTGGGGGTGGTATTTCAGGGTTAAGGGCAGTGCAGTGGTGTTCGGGCAGTGTAGGGGGTCTTGCTGGGGGTGGTGTTTCAGGGTTTAGGGCATTGCAGTGGTGTTCGGGCAGTGTAGGGGGTCTTGCTGGGGCTGGTGTTTCAGGGTTTAGGGCAATGCAGTGTTGTTCGGGCAGTGTAGGGGGTCTTGCTAGGGCTGGTGTTTCAGGGTTTAGGGCAGTGCCGTGGTGTTCGGGCAGTGTAGGGTTCGTGCTGGGGCTGGTGTTTCAGGGTTTAGGGCAGTGCAGTGGTGTTCGGGCAGTGTAGGGGGTCGTGCTGGGCTTGGTGTTTCAGAGTTTAGGGCAGTGCAGTGGTGTTCGGGCAGTGTAGGGGGTCGTGCTGGGGGTGGTGTTTCAGGGTTTTGGGCAGAGCAGTGGTGTTTGGGCAGTGTAGGGGGTCTTGCTGGGGGTGGTGTTTCAGGGTTTTGGGCAGAGCAGTGGTGTTTGGGCAGTGTAGGGGGTCTTGCTGAGGGTGTTGTTTCAGGGTTTAGGGCAGTGGTGTTCGGGCAGTGTATGGGGTCTTGCTTGGGGTGATGTTTCAGGGTTTAGGGCAGTGCAGTGGTGTTCGGGCAGTGTAGGGGGTCTTGCTGGGGGTAGTGTTTCAGGGTTTAGGGCAGTGCAGTGGTGTTCGGGCAGTGGAGGGGGACGGGTTGGGGGTGATGTTTCAGGGTTTAGGGCAGTGCAGTGGTGTTCGGGCAGTGTAGAGGGTCATGCAGGGGGTGGTGTTTCAGGGTTTAGGGCAGTGCAGTGGTGTTCGGGCAGTGTAGGGGGTCGTGCTGGGGCTGCTGTGTCAGGGTTTTGGGCAGAGCAGTGGTGTTCAGGCAGTGTAGGGGGTCGTGCTGGGGGGTGCTGTTTCAGGGTTTAGGGCATTGCAGTGGTGTTCGGGCAGTGTAGGGGGTTGTGCAGGGGGTGGTGATTTAGGGTTTAGGGCAGTGCAGTGGTGTTCTGGCAGTGTAGGGGGTCGTGCTGGGGCTGGTGTTTCAGGGTTTAGGGCAGTGCAGTGTTGTTCGGGCAGTGTAGGGGGTCGTGCTGGGGGTAGTGTTTTAGGGTTTAGGGTAGTGCAGTGGTGTTTGCTTAGTGTAGGGGGTCGTGCTGGGGTAGTGTTTTAGGGTTTAGGGTAGTGCAGTGGTGTTGGTGTAGTGTAGGGGGCCGTGCTGGGGGTAGTGTTTTAGGGTTTAGGGTAGTGCAGTGTTTTTTGGGTAGTGTAGGGGGTCGTGCTGAGGGTAGATTTAGGGTTTAGGGTAGTGCAGTGGTGTTTGGTTAGTGTAGGGGGTCGTGCTGGGGGTAGATTTAGGGTTTAGGGTAGTGCAGTGGTGTTTGGGTAGTGTAGGGGTCTGCTGGGGGTGGTGTTTCAGGGTTTAGGGCAGTGCAGTGGTGTTCGGGCAGTATAGGGGGTCGTGCAGGGGGTGGTGATTTAGGGTTTAGGGCAGTGCAGTGGTGTTCGGGCAGTGTAGGGGGTTGTGCTGGGGGTGGTGTTTCAGGGTTTAGGGCAGTGCAGTGGTGTTCGGGCAGTATAGGGGGTCGTGCTGGGGGTGGTGTTTCAAGGTTTAGGGCAGCGCAGTGGTGTTCGGGCAGTGTAGGGGGTCGTGCTGGGGGTGGTATTTCAGGGTTAAGGGCAGTGCAGTGGTGTTCGGGCAGTGTAGGGGGTCTTGCTGGGGGTGGTGTTTCAGGGTTTAGGGCATTGCAGTGGTGTTCGGGCAGTGTAGGGGGTCTTGCTGGGGCTGGTGTTTCAGGGTTTAGGGCAGTGCAGTGTTGTTCGGGCAGTGTAGGGGGTCTTGCTAGGGCTGGTGTTTCAGGGTTTAGGGCAGTGCCGTGGTGTTCGGGCAGTGTAGGGTTCGTGCTGGGGCTGGTGTTTCAGGGTTTAGGGCAGTGCAGTGGTGTTCGGGCAGTGTAGGGGGTCGTGCTGGGCTTGGTGTTTCAGAGTTTAGGGCAGTGCAGTGGTGTTCGGGCAGTGTAGGGGGTCGTGCTGGGGGTGGTGTTTCAGGGTTTTGGGCAGAGCAGTGGTGTTTGGGCAGTGTAGAGGGTCTTGCTGGGGGTGGTGTTTCAGGGTTTTGGGCAGAGCAGTGGTGTTTGGGCAGTGTAGGGGGTCTTGCTGAGGGTGTTGTTTCAGGGTTTAGGGCAGTGGTGTTCGGGCAGTGTATGGGGTCTTGCTTGGGGTGATGTTTCAGGGTTTAGGGCAGTGCAGTGGTGTTCGGGCAGTGTAGGGGGTCTTGCTGGGGGTAGTGTTTCAGGGTTTAGGGCAGTGCAGTGGTGTTCGGGCAGTGTAGGGGGACGGGTTGGGGGTGATGTTTCAGGGTTTAGGGCAGTGCAGTGGTGTTCGGGCAGTGTAGGGGGTCGTGCAGGGGGTGGTGTTTCAGGGTTTAGGGCGGTGCAGTGGTGTTCGGGCAGTGTAGGGGGTCGTGCTGGGGCTGCTGTGTCAGGGTTTTGGGCAGAGCAGTGGTGTTCAGGCAGTGTAGGGGGTCGTGCTGGGGGGTGGTGTTTCAGGGTTTAGGGCATTGCAGTGGTGTTCGGGCAGTGTAGGGGGTTGTGCAGGGGGTGGTGATTTAGGGTTTAGGGCAGTGCAGTGGTGTTCTGGCAGTGTAGGGGGTCGTGCTTGGGGTGGTGTTTCAGGGTTTAGGGCAGTGCAGTGGTGTTCGGGCAGTGTAGTGGGTCGTGCTGGGGCTGGTGTTTCAGGGTTTAGGGCAGTGCAGTGTTGTTCGGGCAGTGTAGGGGGTCGTGCTGGGGGTAGTGTTTCAGGGTTTAGGGCAGTGCAGTGGTGTTCGGGCAGTGTAGGGGGTCATGCAGGGAGTGGTGTTTCAGGGTTTAGGGCAGTGCAGTGGTGTTCGGGGAGTGTAGGGGGTCTTGCTGGGGGTGGTGTTTCAGGGTTTAGTGCAGTGGTGTTCGGGCAGTGTAGGGGTCTTGCTGGGGGTTGTGTTTCAGGGTTTAGGGCATTGCAGTGGTGTTCGGGCAGTGTAGGGGGTCTTGCTGGAGTTTCAGGGTTTAGGGCAGTGCAGTGTTGTTCGGGCAGTGTAGGGGGTCTTGCTGGGGCTGGTGTTTCAGGGTTTAGGGCAGTGCAGTGGTGTTCGGGCAGTGTAGGGGGTCCTGCTGGGGTTGGTGTTTCAGGGTTTAGGGCAGTGCAGTGGTGTTCAGGCAGTGTAGGGGGTCATGCTGGGGCTGGTGTTTCAGGGTTTAGGGCAGTGCAGTGGTGTTTGAGCAGTGTAGGGGGTCATGCTGGGGCTGGTGTTTCAGGGTTTAGGGCAGTGCAGTGGTGTTCGGGCAGTGTAGGGTTCGTGCTGGGGCTGGTGTTTCAGGGTTTAGGGCAGAGCAGTGGTGTTCGGGCAGTGTAGGGGGTCGTGCTGGGGCTGGTGTTTCAGGGTTTAGGGCAGTGTAGTGGTGTTCGGGCAGTGTAGGGGGTCGTGCTGGGGTGGTGTTTCAGGGTTTTGGGCAGAGCAGTGGTGTTCGGGCAGTGTAGGGGGTCGTGCTGGGGGTGGTGTTTCAGGGTTTAGGGCAGTGCAGTGGTTTTCGGGCAGTGTAGGGGGTCTTGCTGAGGCTGGTGTTTCAGGGTTTAGGGCAGTGCAGTGTTGTTCGGGCAGTGTAGGGGGTCTTGCTAGGGCTTGTGTTTCAGGGTTTAGGGCAGTGCAGTGGTGTTCGAGCAGTGTAGGGGGTCTTGCTGAGGGTGGTGTTTCAGGGTTTAGGGCAGTGGTGTTCGGGCAGTGTATGGGGTCTTGCTTGGGGTGATGTTTCAGGGTTTAGGGCAGTGCAGTGGTGTTCGGGCAGTGTAGGGGGTCTTGCTGGGGGTAGTGTTTCAGGGTTTAGGGCAGTGCAGTGGTGTTCGGGCAGTGTAGTAGGTCGGGTTGGGGGTGATGTTTCAGGGTTTAGGGCAGTGCAGTGGTGTTCGGGCAGTGTAGGGGGTCATGCAGGGGGTGGTGTTTCAGGGTTTAGGGCAGTGCAGTGGTGTTCGGGCAGTGTAGGGGGTCGTGCTGGGTCTGGTGTGTCAGGGTGTTGGGCAGAGCAGTGGTGTAGGGGCAGTGAAGGGGGTCGTGCTGAGGGTGGTGTTTCAGGGTTTAGGGCAATGCAGTGGTGTTCTGGCAGTGTAGGGGGTCTTGCTGGGGGTGGTGTTTCAGGGTTTAGGGCAGTGCAGAGGTGTTCGGGCAGTGTAGGGGGACGTGATGGGGGTGGTGTTTCAGGGTTTAGGACAGAGCAGAGGTGTTCGGGCAGAGTAGGGGGACGTGCTGGGGTGGTTTTTAGGGTTTAGGGCAGTGCAGTGGTGTTCGGGCGGTGTAGGGGGTCGTGCTGGGGGTGGTGTTTCAGGGTTTAGGGCAGTGCAGTGGTGTTCGGGCCGTGTAGGGGTTCATGCAGGGGGTGGTGTTTCAGGGTTTAGGGCAGTACAGTGGTGTTTGGGCAGTGTAGGGGGTCGTACAGGGGGTGGTGTTTCAGGGTTTAGGGCAGTGCAGTGGTGTTCGGGCAGTGTAGGGGGTCTTGCTGGGGGTGGTGTTTCAGGGTTTAGTGTAGTGGTGTTAGGGCAGTGTAGGGGGTCTTGCTGGGGGTGGTGTTTCAGGGTTTAGGGCATTGCAGTGGTGTTCGGGCAGTGTAGGGGGTCTTGCTGGGGCTAGTGTTTCAGGATTTAGGGCAGTGCAGTGGTGTTCGGGCAATGTAGGGGGTCTTGCTGGGGCTGGTGTTTCAGGGTTTAGGGCAGTGCAGTGGTGTTCGGGTAGTGTAGGGGGTCGTGCTGGGGCTGGTGTTTCAGGGTTTAGGGCAGTGCATCGGTGTTCGGGCAGTGTAGGGGGTCGTGCTGGGGCTGGTGTTTCAGGGTTTAGGGCAGTGCAGTGGTGTTCGGGCAGTGTAGGCAGTCGTGCTGGGGCTGGTGTTTCAGGGTTTAGGGCAGTGCAGTGGTGTTCGGGCAGTGTAGGGGGTCGTGCTGGGGCTGGTGTTTCTGGGTTAAGGGCAGGGCAGTGGTGTTCGGGCAGTGTAGGGGGTCGTGCTGGGGCTGGTGTTTCAGGGTTTTGGGCAGAGCAGTGGTGTTCGGGCAGTGTAGGGGGTCGTGCTGGGGATGGTGTTTCAGGGTTTAGGGCAGTGGTGTTTGGGTAGTGTAGAGGGTCTTGCTTGGGGTGATGTTTCAGGGTTTAGGGTAGTGCAGTGGTGTTTGGGCAGTGTAGGGGTCTTGCTGGGGGTAGTGTTTCAGGGTTTAGGGCAGTGCAGTGGTGTTCAGGCAGTGTAGGGGGTCGGGCTGGGGGTGGTGTTTCAGGGTTTAGGGCAGTGCAGTGGTGTTCGGGCAGT
Source organism: Calotriton arnoldi (assembly GCA_963921515.1). Taxonomy (NCBI): domain Eukaryota; kingdom Metazoa; phylum Chordata; class Amphibia; order Caudata; family Salamandridae; genus Calotriton; species Calotriton arnoldi. The sequence continues at coordinate 475,313 of CAWUFW010010254.1, read as the reverse complement.
GTAGGTGGTCTTGCTGGGGGTAGTGTTTCAGGGTTTAGGGCAGTGCAGTGGTGTTCGGGCAGTGTAGGGGGTTGGGTTGGGGTGATGTTTCAGGGTTTAGGGAGGTGCAGTGGTGTTCGGGCAGTGTGGGGGGTCGTGCAGGGGGTGGTGTTTCAGGGTTTAGGGCAGTGCAGTGGTGTTTGGGCAGTGTAGGGGGTCGTGCTGGGGCTGGTGTGTCAGGGTTTTGGGCAGAGCAGTGGTGTAGGGGCAGTGTAGGGGGTCGTGCTGGGGGTGGTGTTTCAGGGTTTAGGGCAATGCAGTGGTGTTCGGGCAGTGTAGGTGGTTGTGCTGGGGCTGGTGTTTCAGGGTTTAGGGCAGTGCAGTGTGTTCGGGCAGTGTAGGGGGTCATGCTGGGGCTGGTGTTTCAGGGTTTAGGGCAGTGCAGTGGTGTTCTGGCAGTGTAGGGGGTCTTGCTGGGGCTGGTGTTTCAGGGTGTAGGGCAGTGCAGTGGTGTTTGGGCAGTGTAGGGGGTCGTGCTGGGGCTGGTGTTTCAGGGTTTAGGGCAGTGCAGTGGTGTTCGGGCAGTGTAGGGAGTCGTGCTGGGGCTGGTGTTTCAGGGTTTAGGGCAGTGCAGTGGTGTTCGGGAAGTGTAGGGGGTCGTGCTGGGGCTGGTGTTTCAGGGTTTAGGGCAGTGCAGTGGTGTTCGGGCACTGTAGGGGGTCGTGCTGGGGCTAGTGTTTCAGGATTTAGGGCAGAGCAGTCGTGTTCAGGCAGTGTAGGGGGTTGTGCTGGGGGTGGTGTTTCAGGGTTTAGGGAATTGCAGTGGTGTTCGGGCAGTGTAGGGGGTCTTGCTGGGGCTGGTGTTTCAGGGTTTAGGGCAGTGCAGTGGTGTTCGGGCAGTGTAGGGGGTCTTGCTGGGGCTGGTGTTTCAGGGTTTAGGGCAGTGCAGTGGTGTTCGGGCAGTGTAGGGGGTCATGCTGGGGCTGGTGTTTCAGGGTTTAGGGCAGTGCAGTGGTTTTCGGGCAGTGTAGGGGTTCTTGCTGGGGTTGGTTTCAGAGTTTAGGGCAGTGGTGTTCGTGCAGTGTAGGGCGTCGTGCTGGGGGTGGTGTTTCAGGGTTTAGGGCAGTGCAGTGGTGGTCGGGCAGTGTAGGGGGTCGTGCTGGGGGTGGTGTTTCAGGGTTTAGGGCAGTGCAGTGGTGTTCGGGCAGTGTAAGGGGTCGTGCAGGGGGTGTTTCAGGGTTTAGGGCAGTGCAGTGGTGTTCCGGCAGTGTAGGGGGTCATGCTGGGGGTGATGTTTCAGGGTTTAGGGCAGTGCAGTGGTGTTCGGGCAGTGTAGGGGGTCGTGCTGGGGGTGGTGTTTCAGGGTTTAGGGCAGTGCAGTGGTGTTCGGGCAGTGTAGGGGGTCGTGCTGGGGGTGATGTTTCAGGGTTGTAATTATGTGGTACTGAGTGGTATTATGTTGAGTGTATTTATGTTGCATTGAGTAGAGTGTAAATATGTGGCGTGTAATTATGTGGCACTGAGTGGTATTATGTTGAGTGTATTTATGTTGCATTGAGTAGAGTGTAAATATGTGGCGTGTAATTATGTGGCACTGAGTGGTATTATATGGAGTGTATTTATGTTGCATTGAGTACAGTGTAATTACGTGGTGTGTAATTATGTGGTACTGAGTGGTATTATGTGGAGTGCATGTTGCATTGAGTGCAGTGTAATTATGTGGCATATAATTATGTGGCACTGAGTGGTATTATGTGGAGTGTATTTATGTTGCATTGAGTAGAGTAATTATGTGGCACTGAATGGTATGTGGAGTGTTTTTGTGTTGCATTGGGTAGAGTGTAATTATGTGCGGTGTAATTATGTGGCACTGAGTGGTATTACATGGAGTGTTTTTATGTTGCATTGAGTAGAGTAATTATGTGGCACTGAATGGTATGTGGAGTGTTTTTGTGTTGCATTGATTAGAGTGTAATTATGTGGCACTGAGTGGCATCCTGTGGAGTGTTTTGTGTTGTATTGAGTAGAGTATAATGATGTGGCGCGTAATTATGTGGCACTGAGTGGTATTATGTTGAGTGTATTTATGTTGCATTGAGTAGAGTGTACATTTGTGGTGTGTAATTATGTGGCACAGTGTTATTATGTGGAGTGTATTTATGTTGCATTGAGTAGAGTGTAATTATGTGGTGTGCATTTATGTGGCACTGAGTGGTATTATGTGGAGTGTATTTATGTTGCATTGAATATAGTGTAATTGTGACGTCTGATTATGTGGTACTGAGTGGTATTATGTGGAGTGTATTTATGTTGCATTGAGTAGAGTGTAAATATGTGGCATGTAATTATGTGGCACTGAGTGTATTATTTGGAGCGTATGTTGCATTCAGTATAGTGTAATTATGTGGCGTGTAATTATGTGGCACTGAGTGGTATTATGTTGAGTGTATTTATGTTGCATTGAGTAGAGTGTAAATATGTGGCGTGTAATTATGTGGCACTGAGTGGTATTATATGGAGTGTATTTATGTTGCATTGAGTACAGTGAATTACGTGTTGTGTAATTATGTGGTACTGAGTGGTATTATGTGGAGTGCATGTTGCATTGAGTGCAGTGTAATTATGTGGCATATAATTATGTGGCACTGAGTGGTATTATGTGGAGTGTATTTATGTTGCATTGAGTAGAGTAATTATGTGGCATTGAATGGTATGTGGAGTGTTTTTGTGTTGCATTGGGTAGAGTGTAATTATGTGCGGTGTAATTATGTGGCACTGAGTGGTATTACATGGAGTGTTTTTATGTTGCATTGAGTAGAGTAATTATGTGGCACTGAATGGTATGTGGAGTGTTTTTGTGTTCCATTAATTAGAGTGTAATTATGTGGCACTGAGTGGCATCCTGTGGAGTGTTTTGTGTTGTATTGAGTAGAGTGTAATGATGTGGCACGTAATTATGTGGCACTGAGTGGTATTATGTTGAGTGTATTCATGTTGCATTGAGTAGAGTGTACATTTGTGGTGTGTAATTATGTGGCACCGTGTTATTATGTGGAGTGTATTTATGTTGCATTGAGTAGAGTGTAATTATGTGGTGTGCATTTATGTGGCACTGAGTGGTATTATGTGGAGTGTATTTATGTTGCATTGAATATAGTGTAATTGTGACGTGTGATTATGTGGTACTGAGTGGTATTATGTGGAGTGTATTTATGTTGCATTGAGTAGAGTGTAAATATGTGGCATGTAATTATGTGGCACTGAGTGTATTATTTGGAGCGTATGTTGCATTCAGTATAGTGTAATTATGTGGCGTGTAATTATGTGGCACTGAGGGGTGTTATTTGGTGTGTATGCTGCATTGAGTGCAGTGTAATTATGTAGCATATAATTATGTGGCACTGAGTGGTATTATGTGGGGTGTATTTATGTTGCATTGAGTAGAGTGTAATTATGTGGTGTGTAATTATGTGGCATTGAGTGGTATTATGTGGAGTGTATTTATGTTGCTTTGAGTACAGTGTAATTATGTGGCGTGTAATTATGTGGTACTGAGTGGTATGTGGAGTGTATTTATGTTGCATTGAGTAGACTGTAATTATGTGGCATGTAACTATGTCGCACTGAGTGGTATTTTGTGGAGTGTATTTATGTTGCATTGAGTAGAGTGTAATTATGTGGTGTGTAATTATGTGGCACAGTGGTATTATGTGGAGTGTATTTATGTTGCATTGAGTAGAGTGTAATTATGTGGCATGTAATTATGTGGCACTGAGTGGTATTATATGGAGTGTATTTATGTTGCATTGAGTACAGTGTAATTACGTGGTGTGTAATTATGTGGTACTGAGTGGTATTATGTGGAGTGCATGTTGCATTGAGTGCAGTGTAATTATGTGGCATATAATTATGTGGCACTGTGTGGTAATATGTGGAGTGTATTTATGTTGCATTGAGTAGAGTGTAATTATGTGGTGTGTAATTATGTGGCACAGTGGTATTATGTGGAGTGTATTTATGTTGCATTGAGTAGAGTGTAATTATGTGGCATGTAATTATGTGGCACTGAGTGGTATTATATGGAGTGTATTTATGTTGCATTGAGTACAGTGTAATTACGTGGTGTGTAATTATGTGGTACTGAGTGGTATTATGTGGAGTGCATGTTGCATTGAGTGCAGTGTAATTATGTGGCATATAATTATGTGGCACTGTGTGGTAATATGTGGAGTGTATTTATGTTGCATTGAGTAGAGTGTAATTATGTGTGGTGTAATTATGTGGCACTGAGTGGTATTATGTGGAGTGTTTTTATGTTGCATTGAGTAGAGTAATTATGTGGCACTGAATGGTATGTGGAGTGTTTTTGTGTTGCATTGATTAGAGTGTAATTATGTGGCACTGAGTGGTATTATGTTAAGTGTATTTATGTTGCATTGAGTAGAGTCTAAATATGTGGCGTGTAATTATGTGGCACAGTGTTATTATGTGGAGTGTATTTATGTTGCATTGAATAGAGTGTAGTTATGTGATGTGTAATTATGTGGTACTAAGTGGTATTATGTGGAGTGTATTTATGTTGCATTGAGTAGAGTGTAATTATGTGGTGTGTAATTATGTGGCACTGAGTGGTATTATGTGGAGTGCATTTATGTTCCATTGAATATATTGTAATTGTGACATGTGATTATGTGGTACTGAGTGGTATTATGTGGAGTGTATTCATGTTGCATTGAGTAGAGTGTAAATATGTGGCTTGTAATTATGTGGCACTGAGTGGTATTATTTGGAGCGTATGTTGCATTCAGTATAGTTAAATTATGTGGCGTGTAATTATGTGGCACTGAGGGGTACTATTTGGTGTGTATGTTGCATTGAGTGCAGTGTAATTATGTAGCATATAATTATGTGGCACTGAGTGGTATTATGTGGAAAGTATTTATGTTGCATTGAGTAGAGTGTAATTATGTGGTGTGTAATTTTGTGGCATTGAGTGGTATTATGTGGAGTGTATTTATGTTGCTTTGAGTACAGTGTAATTATGTGGCGTGTAACTATTTCGCACTGAGGGGTATTTTGTGGAGTGTATTTATGTTGCATTGAGTAGAATGTAATTATGTGACGTGTAGTTATGTGGCACAGTGGTATTATTTGGAGTGTATTTATGTTGCATTGAATAAAGTGTAATTATGTGACATGTAATTATGTGGTACTGAGTGGTATTATGTTGGGTGTATTTATGTTGCATTGAGTAGAGTGTAATTATGTGGCGTGTAATTATGTGGCACTGAGTGGTATTATATTTAGTGTATTTATGATGCATTGAGTAGAGTGTAATTATGTGACATGTGATTATGTGGTTCTGAGTGGCATTATGTGGAGTGTATTTATGTTGCATTGAGAAGAGTGTAATTATGTGGCGTGTTATTGCGTGGCACTGAGTGGTATTATGTGGAGTGTATTCATGTATCTTTGAGTAGAGTGTAATTATGTGGCGTGTAATTATGTGGCACTGAGTGGTATTATGTGGAGTGTATGTTGCATTCAGTACAGTGTAATTATATGGCATGTAATTATGTGGCACTGAGTGGTATTATTTGGAGTGTATGTTGCATTGAGTGCAGTGTAATTATGTAGCATATCATTATGTGGCACCGAGTGGTATTATGTGCAGTGTATTTATGTTGCATTGAGTAGAGTGTAATTATGTGGCATGTAATTATGTGGCACAGAGTAGTATTATGTGGAATGTATTTATGTTGCATTTAGCAGAGTGTAATTATGTGGCGTGTTATTACGTGGCACTGAGTGGTATTATGTGGAGTGTATTCATATTGCTTTGAGTAGAGTGTAATTATGTGGCACTGAGTAGTATTATGTGGAATGTATTTATGTTGCATTTAGTAGAGTGTAATTATGTGGTGTGTAATTATGTGGCACTGATTGGTATTATGTGTAGTGCATTTTGCATTGAGTGAAGTGTAATTATGTGGCATATAATGATGTGGCACTGAGTGGTATTATTTGGAGTGTATTTATGTTGTATTGAGTGTAGTGTAATTATGTGTGGTGTAATTATGTGGCACTGAGTGATATTACATGGAGTATTTTTATGTTGCATTGAGTAGAGTAATTATGTGGCACTGAATGGTATGTGGAGTGTTTTGTGTTGCATTGATTAGAGTGTAATTATGTGGCACTGAGTGGCATCATGTGGAGTTTTTTGTGTTGTATTGAGTAGAGTGTAATGATGTGGCGCGTAATTATGTGGCACTGAGTGGTATTATGTTGAGTGTATTTATGTTACATTGAGTAGAGTGTAAATTTGTGGCGTGTAATTATGTGGCACACTGTTATTATGTGGAGTGTATTTATGTTGCATTGAATAGAGTGTAATTATGTGACGTGTAATTATGTGGTACTGAGTGGTATTATGTGGAGTGTATTTACGTTGCATTGAGTAGAGTGTAATTATGTTGTGTGTAATTATGTGGCACTGGGTGGTAATATGTGGAGTGTATTTATGTTGCAATGAATATAGTGTAATGTGACGTGTGATTATGTGGTACTGAGTGATAATATGTGGAGTGTATTTATGTTGCATTGAGTACAGTGTAATTACGTGGTGTGTAATTATGTGGTACTGAGTGGTATTATGTGGAGTACATGTTGCATTGAGTGCAGTGTAATTATTTAGCATATAATTATGTGGCACTGAGTGGTAATATGTGGAGTGTATTTATATTGCATTGAGTAGAGTGTAATCATGTGGTGTGTAATTATGTGGCACTGAATGGTTTGTGGAGTGTTTTTGTGTTGCATTGATTAGAGTGTAATTATGTGGCACTGAGTGGCATCATGTGGAGTGTTTGGTGTTGCATTGAGTAGAGTGTAATGATGTGGCACGTTTCGAGTTTAGAAAAAAACACATATTTTAACACTGCTGGACCTGAACACTGCTATGTACATAGTATCTTACAAGACATTGCAGTGTGTGAAATACCGAATGTAGTGTGCTCTTCTTGCCTGCTTCTCCATCATGGTAGAAAGCCAATTTCAGTAACTGAAACCGAGCCCTCTATTTCCTAGCAGGATATATCCTTTTTTATCAAGGATTGCACCTGCCGCCTCCTTCAAAATATTGTCAAATACAAACTCATCTAATATACCTATGGTCAGTACTGCCTATGACAACCATACTAGTAGAATGCTTTTATGTATTGTTTAATACTGCAATTTTGCCGTTTCTAAGTGCTGTAAATAGCAGGTTGTGCTGTTACTTGAATTACTGGTACTCCATTTATCGACGTTGGGTGAATTTAAGGCTAGTCTGGGCTTGCTGTGATTCGAAGGAACAATCTGCAGATCACAAGCAAGTGTGTCAAAAGCAAGAGTGTAACTCGCTGAGCCATCTTAAGAGCAGCAAGGTACAGCTCTAAACCAATGGCGCGATACAACATGATCGGCCTCCCTGCCGAACCACAAACAGCACAGGCAAATGAGAAGCCGTGGAAATCCGCATGACTGCTATGTAACAACAGATGGTTCCAAACCCATCAAACTTTGTGACTCCAAAGAGAAAATGGATCATTGAATCTAGAAACTACTTCCAGGGATCACTCGCCAGACCTCTGTCCCAGTATAAAATCAAAGCACCCGGTGAAAGTTAGAGCATGCCTTATCGCTCCTCGCAGCACAATGTACACCAAAATATTTGAAATTACAATTGTTTTCTAGCGCACGGGTAACCTTGTCACATATGTGGAATGTTGCCAAAGTTCCAGTTGAGTCGGAAATTTGTGTTAGAAGGGATATTTTCAACTCTGGAAAACTTCCACAGACGCGAACAAATGCACAGCGGCAGAAGCAACTGTTTGTAAACAAAGGGATCGGCTGAGGGGAAAGAGGAATGGAGGAGGGGTGCTATGTCTGGCTTCTGTCACAGTGGCGGCAAAAGTAACCTGATACTGGAATGCAGCCTACTGTGCAGCTGGCACACTGCGCGCCGCTAATCACTGCGCTCGCTCCTGAGACACATAGGCTATGGGAGGGAACATTTAAAGATAAGGCGGGACATACCCACGCATTTGGCCATTTGCATGCTTTCTTTTGTGAAAGCCTTACGCAATGGCCAATCAAATGCGTGGGCGTAAAAAAAACAACACGAGGAAAAGCTCTGGGAGTTGGAAGTGTTTACAAGAAGCCTCCCATAGAGTAGCGCATGGCACTGCGCTAGGCTCGACCTAAAAAGGGCCTGAGTGACTGTTTTCCTGCAGTTCAGAGGAATCCAAGGAAAAAGCCTGCGAAAAAGTTTCAGTAGGGCGAAACTTTTTCCACATAACGTGCATACTTGGTCCTGCATGGATAGGGTGTTATCAAATAGGATGCCCAGGTTTTTAGCTACACGCTCAGGTTCGGGGGCAGTTCCCAACGCTTGGGGTCACCAGCTACTGTCCCAAATTGAGTGTACATCCCCAAAGAGCAGAATCTCAGATTTTCCAGCTTTTAGCTTTAGGCAGTGATCTGTCATCCATGTTGCAATTTTGGTGAGGCAGGTATTTAGATTGCTCTTGGTGTCTGTGTTAGCAGATCTGTCATCCAAGGGGATCAATAATTGCGTATCGTCGGCATAAGAGCAAATGTCAAAGCCCCATTTCCTGCTGATGGCTGCTAGAGAAGAGACATACGCATTAAAAAGGGTGGGCTCAAAGAAGCTCCCTGTGGGACTCCATATCTGATGTCTTTTAGGGTAGAGGAGCAGGGGCCCATTTGGATTTTTTGGGTTTTGTTTTTCAGAAAAGATGCGAACCATGAGAGGGCTTTTGCGTATAATCCTTTCTCGTGGAGAATTCGTAGTAAGTTGTTATGCGATACGGTATCAAAAGCCACAGTAAGGTCCAGAAGGATCAGTGCTACGGCTCTGCCTTGGTCTACCATGGATCTGATATTATCAGATACTGCAAGTAAGGTGGCCTCGGTGCTGTTGTTGGTTCGAAAACCAGTTGGGGAGGGATCCAGTAAACTATTGGTCTCAAGAAAGGAAGTGAGCTGTCTGTTGACCAGTCTCTAGAGGACCTTGGATAAATACGGTAGCTGTGAGATCGGTCTGTCATTTTCTGGGTCATGAATTTCTAGGCCTGTTTTTTTTAATAAAGGGAAAACCACAGTTTCCTTCCATATAAGTGGGAAGGAGGCTAGCTCTAGCGATCGATTAAATTTTTTTGTGATATGGGGGCATAAAACTGACACTAGTCGGAAGAAGATAAAATGTGGGTATGGATCGAGTGGTGACCCTGCCTTAAACTTGGTCATAACTTTAGCCACCTGCTTCTCTGAGAGGGGGGCCAGTGTGGCCAGATGAACATGAGCTAGGGGGTGAGGTGTCGTAGATTCCCAGTCTATATTATCTCCCTCAGGCTGGTTGTTGAAGGATGCATATATTTTGGTCACTTTATCGGCAAAGAAGTTGTTAAGTAGCTCGCAGTTGTCTATTGTAGGTGCCATAGTTTGAGACAGACTAGTGGGATTACAAAGTTCTCGAATTACTTTATAGAGTTCTTTGGATAAGTTACCATTATCTTCAATCCTTTTTGTATAATAGTTTTTCTTTGCGTTTTTTAGGGCACAATGATAGCTTTTCAGTTCGACTAGGTAGCTCGATCTATCCTTGCTGTCCTTTGATAATCTCCATTTATGCTCCCGAGTTCTACACTTTCTTTTCATTAGTTTTAGTTCTAGTGAATACCATTTCTCCGATCGCATTTTGTTGTTGGTTTTGCTGTTTAGTTTGGGAGCGCACTTATCAAGAGCCCTCTCAATTTCTTTTTGTAAGTATTCGGCTTCCGCTTGAACGGAATTCGTGTAGGGCGTTTCAGAGTTATAGTGGGAGAAATATGAGGCAAATGAGTCAGGGGTGATGAGGTTCCAGGCTCTTTTCCCTGACTTAGACTCTGTTTTTGTCTGACGTGGTATGTCTGATAAGCTAAGAGAGAAGGAAATCAGTGAGTGGTGCATCCAGAGCAATGGTTTAATGTCATGGACCTTGATAGTCTCAATATTGGAAAACAGTAAGTCCAATGTGTGTCCAGCTATGTGTGTTGGTCCTTTGATCCGCTGAGCTAATTGCATTATTGCCATGTCGTTTCTCAAACGTTTAGTCCCCGGGTTGGAGGATTTTTCATAGTGAATATTGAAGTCACCTATAACTAGGAACTGTTTCTGTTTTAGGCAGAGAGGAAGAAGTTGCAATAGTAGGTTTGCGCTAATATCAGGATGATAACCGGTAGGGTTGTAGATAATGGCCCCTCCGAAAACGTTGTGTTTGCCTTTGAGCACTGAGAAAGCAAGAATCTCATGTGTGCCTGTCTGGGTAACAGCTTCGAGGGTACAAGTGAGGTGCTCTTTAAATAAGATGGCTGTACCACCTCCCTTCTTTCCCTTTCTATCCTTCTTTAGTAATTTATAGCCTGGAGGCAAGGCAAAGACAATGTCGGATGTATTACTATCGTCGAGCCATGTTTCAGTAATAAATGCTAGATCTGGGTTTAATTCATCTAAGGTTTCCCAGACCTCAATACTGTGTTTTGACCTAGTGTTAAGATAGATACAGTTCAAGGATAGGTAGTTAAAAATGATATCTTTCTCTGCAAGTGTAGTCCGGCCCCCACAGCTTCAGGGCTCCTCATAGGTGCACCGCACTCCCCCTCCAATGCAGGCCCCCTCTGACATCTCAGCTGGGCTACACTGTCTCTCACCTCCTCTTCCTGGGGCAGAGAGACCCACGGCAGTTGCACACATGCAGGTGGATGGCAGTGCCTCTCTCCACTGCCTTGCATCCCCAGTCGGGCCTGGTTTTGGCACCCTACCCCGGCCGCAACAATCCTGTGGCTCTTCGGCTCTGCTGCATTCCAGGGCCATCCTCCACTGCAGCTTAAGAGTAGGCCGCCATTTTGTACGAGCTGCGTGGCATCCGCAGCAGCTCCAAGGCTCCCGGTGCAGCTCTGCAGCCCTTCGCACCTTCAGTCGCTGGTCCTCTGAACCTCTGTGACCCCCAAACGTGGGGAGGGAAAGTGCTGCCAAGCGGTGGATGATTGTAGATCGATTGGGGGCCCTTGGGAGCAGCTCTAATGCACAGCTGCCATCTTCACTCATAATTTTCTATGATTAACAAAATTGAAAGCTTTTGATGAGTTCTTGAAGGCAGTGTAAAGATTCCCCCTTTTGCCTGCATTCATCTGCCAATTAGTAGGTGGAAATTCAGGAATTGCTCTACCATACCAATTCCCTTACAAAAACGTACTGGACTTCGGAGAGCAGATGACATTCCTCTGCCCATATTTCAAGCCTAGCCAAGCTAATTAGTCCCACCACTTTTACCAGGGAATCCAAAAGTGAAATTGGGTAATAACAATTTGGATTAACGTGATCTCCCTTTTTAAAAATGGGGATGATAAGGGTTTTGGACCAGGTCTCTAATTTAATAGATCTACAGACAAATCTCATGACATTGGTCAGTAGTGGGCCCCACAAACTAATGTTTGATTTATACAGATCTGACAGGGTATCGTCTGGTCCAAGTGTTTTCCCACTATGGCTCTTGTTAATCGCGCCAGTCACTTCTTCAAGTATGAATGCTGGATTCAAACTATAATCCATTATTTTCCTGGGAGATATTTGGCCCGTCTCCACGTCCCCATGTTCTTCCTCGTTTAGAGGAACAAGGCAAATATTAATAAAGTGGTGTACCCATTCCTCTGATGGGATTGCAATAACAATTGATGGGGCTTTCCATTCCCTAAAATAAGTGTTGTTAATTACTTCCCACAAAGAGGTGCTGTCTTTAAGTTGACCATCCACCACAAGAGCCAACCATATTTCTTCTTTTATAAACCTTTTTCTCTCTTTTAGAACCATCTTATAATTCTGCCTTTTGTAGGAAACCTCACTTTTTATCACATATGAATCTGTTAATTGCCTTCCACAAATCTCTATGTGCCCTACAACAATTAGGGTAAAGCCAGGCCATTGGATTTTTTCCTGCCACCCTGCGGATTTCTCATCATTTTTATCTTAAGGTTTTTAGTAATTTCTATGAATGCATCAATCATATCTGCATCAGTTTCCTCCTCCTCTAGACAGGTCAAGAATCAATTTTGCAATAAACTCCTCAGGGACATCCTTATTCCATGTTGATACGACCCTATTGGAACTAGCCACCTCTATGTCCCTCACATAATTAGGGCCATATGGTCTAGATGTATGATTCTTAAAAGCCACCTCTACACTGATGGGGTTATGTTTGCTAATGCATTTGACATGTGTACTAAAATTAACGAGGAGAGGAATTACATTCTGTGTTATTAGAATATAGTCTATAAGGGACCCTCCACTTTTTCCAGCAAAAGTGTGGGTAAATTTTGCAGGATTCATTGGCAAACACAAAATTATTTTAAATAAAAATAGAGCTCATCCCCTCCCCATTTCCACGGCGTATAAAATGCGGTTGGCCTACACCACTGGAATCCATGAGCCCCTATGCTTCTCCAGCAGGGAACGGACATAAATGCGTATTACAATCAGCCCCACCTCATAAAACGTGTCTCTCGAAGTTACTGTTAGTACACAAACTTTTAAATTCTTAGTTAAGGGTTAATAATATTTCAGCCTTTTTTACCAATAGAGTTGTTATGAAAATTAACTAAAGAAAGACAGATATCATTTACCATCCGTAGAACAATTATCTGATAGTGGGGTGATGCTAAGTCACTCTGAGCCACTGTATCAGAAAATAGAGTAGAAATACAAGTTATTAAACCACCTTTAGCTCTTGCCGCAGTTGAGGCAGTCTCCGGAGTATGGTATGTAGTAAACCCATTTATATGAAGGCGTCCTGGTGCCCAGGTCTCTTGTATACAAACAATAGAGAAGTCTGCTATAAAGTTTGACCAATCTGGCTGTTGCAGCTTGGTTTTTAGTCCAGCGACTTTCCAGAACAGGATTTTGGCTTTGTCGGCTAAAGTGATAGACATCACCGATGTATGGTTATCACAGACGGGTGCAAAGCCGGCTTTAATATCCCTCCCCTTCTGCATTTTTGATTTACCCTATCAGCTGACCTGTTATAAATGGGCGACCTGTGGTACCAATCCATAGTAGAGGCATAGTTTGGGTACCTTAAAGAGCCCATAGTGTGTTCAGTGGGGCCGACTTGAATATCCATGGTGGGCTTATTCTTATGATGTGGCGATTCCAGTCACTCAGGGGCCGATCCCGATGGCGGGCGGACAAAGTCCGCCCGCCATCGCATTTGCAAAAGGGACTGCCCGCCATAGGTGCGGCGGTCCCGCAATACACATTAGGATGTGCCCGCCACACTGGCGGGCGCATCCCGTATTTTTACATTGCAGGCGGGCGGTGCTGCAAGCAGCACCCGCCGCAATGTAAAATACATGTTGTGCATTTACATGCACAACCTGACAGGCACCGCGCGGTGCCTGCCACATTGTACATGAAAATGCAGGGGGGTACCATAGGTACCCCCATGTGCACCCCCACCCCCAACACCCTGGGGCCCGCAACGGGCCCCCAACAGCAGGAACCGCCAGCCTTTCCATGGCGGCAATGCAGCCATGGACAGGCTGCTCGCAGGCTGCATCGTAATATGGATGGCGGTGTCTTCCAGACACCGCCACTATATTCAGCACGTTTTCCGCCAGTCGACGAGTCGACCGGCGGAAAAGCAGCGGACTGTCTTTCTGTCCGCCGCGGACCCCCCAGCCATCATGATATGGCGGGGGGGTCTTTGCTGTCTGGATGGTGGGCGGATCGCCCCCGCCGGGCCGGCGGTGACCACCGCAGGCCCGGCGGGGGCGATCCGCCCGCCATCGTGATCGGCCCCTCAGTGCCGTCTAGCAAATTCAGAGGAGGAGAAAAAGGTGTTTTTTACTGCAATATTAAACTAGTTACCATAGTCCTCGAAGGGAAGCTTAAAACAACTGCCTGTGCATAGCATAAAACGATCCAGGGGCTTGTAAAAAAGCCCAATGGGACAGCTGTTATGTGTTTGGGTCTTCCCCAAAGTCCCGGTCGCAGCCACTTCACCAAAGAGGGTTTCCTAAAATTTAAAACAACACAATCGCCCATGCATATCTTTGGTACTTTACTCACTCACAGTACTGTACATGTCATAATTATGCCTTTGAAGAGTGTGTTATTTAAACCAAATCTTGACTTCATCCAATGTATGGCCTCATTTTTAAGTTCATCCCCATTCTCTTTACTATGTGGATCTAAAAGTAGTACATTCAATAATACCAACATATAAGCGGCTGCTTTAGAACGGAGATTAGGATAGGGCTCATTAGGGAGAGGGGAGCACTTGTTTTCTGGTGCAGCAAACTTTGATCAGTGGGCCCTTGTTTGGTGCAGCTCATCATTTGTTGACCATTGGTGGTGACGAGTCACACCTTGGACTTTTTCATTATTGGAAGCTAGACCGACGGATTTATGAAACCTGGGGGCTTATTTACAAGCCCCTTGTGCCACCAGAGTGTCACTTTTTTTACGCTCCGGTGGTGCAGTGTACTGGCCCATATATACAAGGCCATTCAAAGCCACCCTGTGTGACTTTTCATGGCCTTGTAAAGATGGACCCCTTTCACCCATTACTTTGTGTGAAAGGGGCATTCCGTGGGTGTTGCTGTGGGTGTTCCCACGCAACACCCATGGATTCTGACGCATTCCCAGATTTACAACGTTTTGTAAAACTGGGAATGCGTCAGACTCTAAATCCTACCCAGGGGAGGCCTAAAAGTGGCGCAAAGAGAAAAAATACCTTTATTTCTCCTCATTCTTTTCTGTTTCTATGTGTGCTGCATTGATGACAAAGATGATGACAAAGATAAGTGGTTTGTAGCATATGAGGTGGCTAATCTGTGGAAACACATGCCAATTGTTGAGAGGCATCCTATATTGGCCCTAGAGGTAGCTGATCAGATGAGGTATGCGACATGAAGGAAGCCAATATTACCAAGTTTGGTCTGATCCCTTGAGAATTATCACCAGAGGTTCAGGGATAGCCAGAAGCAGTCACATCAGTCATGGGTAGATTTTGTGGGTTAATCAAATAAGGCACTGAATGGTTGTGTGAAGGACTGTAGGAAAATGATTATGATGGGATTTATAATTTGATAATGAAGGAGCATATACTGAGTAATTGTTTTATAGAGTTTTGCTAGCATCTTATTGATTCCAAGCTCACTGTACCCAGAGAGATTGGGAAGGAGGCTGGCCTCTAGATTAGTATACCCTAGTGTCCAGGATTGTACTTGGTGGGACAACAAGAAAGGTGGTTCATGTCCCCCTCAACATAATGATAGGGACAGGCAGGAAAAAACAAAAGGAGTTCTGTAAAGGTCCTCTAAAGAGTGTTCATGGGGTTGGAGTTCCAGTCATCCTCTGACCACAAGAATGAATGTTTCTTTGGGAAGAAGCATCAAGGGCCTTACCAGCTCATTTTCCTGTGGGGTAGGGTCTCTGGTTCTCTGGGAGTAGCTGTGAGTCCACCCGCATGATATAGACGTAATTTGGAATAAAGAATTTCCGGTTCACATTGGAAACTGTGGATTGAAACCACTGAAATTTAGATTTTTTCATTTATGATCATATTGCCTCTCATCTTGTTGCTATATGTGAGTCCACCGATGCCTTTAGATGGTCTGCTGGGGAATGACCTGGAGCCCCCTGTCCAGAGGAAAATGGGTCCCAGGTCTCATCTGGAGATTTTGAGATTACCTGAGTGGGTGCTGATGACCACACAGTATATGGCAGCACACCAGGGGATCCAGAAGAACCTAGATCCTGAAAAGGTGACACAGGTGCCGACCATGAAGAAAACGGGAAAGGGGTGTGGAAAACCCACTCTGGAAATTCCCATGGTCTGGGAGGTGGTTGAACCTAAGGCTGACTCCCCAGTACCTAGAGGGAAAGGCATTGCTGCCATGGGGGACCT
This sequence comes from Calotriton arnoldi, assembly GCA_963921515.1. NCBI lineage: Eukaryota > Metazoa > Chordata > Amphibia > Caudata > Salamandridae > Calotriton > Calotriton arnoldi. The sequence goes on along the minus strand of CAWUFW010010254.1, from coordinate 459,325 downwards.
GCTTCAGCTGGATGGGCATCAAGATGCAGGAGGACCATCCCAGGCAGAGCACTGCAAGGCGCAGAGAGAGTGCCCCACTCTAGAGGAACTATGGCGGTATGCCAAGGCCCAGGCAAATCGCTACACCTTTAGTGATCACCATATCTATTGTGAGAATGATCTCCTGTATAGTGAGCCTAAGGTGCTTCAGCCTGGACCAAGCAGAGGGCTGGTGGTCCCCCTGTGCCACAGGGCCTTCCTAGTGGTGCTGGCTCATGAGATATCCCTAGCTGGACAAAACCTTTGACCGCCCCGTTGCCCACTTCAATCGGCTCTAGATGGAAACCAAATTAAGGGGGATATTCTCAAGAACGTGCGATAAACATCGCCAAAATAGGTTAACGCAAGTTTACATATTACCGTCTATCGCGGGAAAATAACTTGTATTTTCAACACGGCGGTGACATGCGATAGTCTCCCGATAACGCTTCAAATGTCCACGATAACATTACCGGGATGGCGATGAAAATCCAAACCCGAACGCAAAAAAAGTTGCGATGGGCCCAACCGCGATAAGACAATCAGCGAAAAGCAGCGCCAGGCCTGCAAATCACACACATCACTACAAAAGCAGAAAAAAATTTAAACAAACAAAAACCGAACTACACAATGGAGGCAGCCGGAGTAGGTTCAGAGGACGGCCAGAACCCCACAAGCCCCACGGAGGAGCAGCCTGGGACCTCGGGGACAGGGAAGGGCAAGGACAAGAAGAAGAGTAAGACGCGGTTCAGTCCCAGGAAAACAGGATCCTGATCAAGGAGGTGGTAGAACACCATCAACAACTGTTCATCACCTCCACTGTGTCATTGGCAACAAACAAAAAATGCAACATGGCAGTCCATCCTGGACAAGGTGAATGCAGTCGGAGTGCTGAGGAGGACAATAGAAGAGCTCAAGAGGCGCTGGAATGATGTGAAGCGCAAGACCAAGCAGAAACTCGCCAACAACCAGAAGGCAGCAATGCAGACTGGAGGTGGGAGTCCAGCGCCACAGGAGGAGCTGGATGAGATGGAGGAAATGGTGTCCACAGTCATCAGTGTGGAGATGGTGGCAGGAGTTGGGGCACCGGATACTGCTCAACATGACCTGACACAACAGCAACAGGGTGAGTAACCACCAGGGACTGGGGGGACGGGGGGAGATGGGCACAATGGCACACATACACAATTAAGTATAGCACAGTGCACATCCACAATGACTCTGGATCATGTCCCTGATCCCCTTGGCACACTGCAGCACACATAGAAACAGCAAGTAGGCCCCCGTCGACTATGTGCCCAGAGGGGACCCTTCCCACACATCACCAATCCCACAACCAACCCATGCACATGTGCCAAACCCATCAAAGCGGCGTGTCTGTGAGCCACACTGACAATGCAAGTGACACTGCATGACGAATAGCATGGCTGCAGTCAATATATCATGACATGTTGCACGCCACGACACTGAGGTGGCTGAGTGTGGACCACATCCGTAAAGGAGCAGGTCACACACTGACACATCCACGTGCACGAACAACCTCTGACCTCAACAACACATCTGCGGACAAACCATGCCCCAGAGTCCCAAGTCCCACCAAGAGCCCAATTTACCTAAGAATGCAACATCTCAGCACTGTATAAGCACAGAAGTCAAAGGCACACCGCCTGAAAGGGATAAGGGCCAGCCAAATCAGAGCTGCAGGGGCGACTCTCCCAAAATGCAGCACACACACATAACATTCAGAGCACATCAACATTGACAACAATGTGGTATAAACTGCAACACGTTCACAACAGAACAGAGGACACAACTGTTGCCGCTTGTGTGTAGAAACTGGACAATCACATTTGGCATAGCAGGGAAATGTGAGATGATAATGTACAAGTACAAACACACATCCGTGATGTTGTCAAAATGTCCACTGTCCCGCATCAAATAGGCAGCTCCTCCCAAACAATCACAATGTACATTGTCATGCAGTTTGTATGTTATGTTATGTTAACTGATATTTCTATAGCGCGTAATCACCAACTGGTCTCTTAGCGCTTCTAGAGAGTGATCCCAAGCTAGCTGCAGTCCCCTGAAACACGCGTTGCAGATAGTTAGCGTGTTTCCAGGACCTCCCTGAACAGGAGCATTTTAAGACGTTTCCTGAAAGGGAGGAGCATGCTTTCCTTGCGGAGGCCATCGGGCAGTTTGTTCCAAAGTTGGGGGAGCATGACAGAGAAGGCTCTGCCTCCCTTGGATGCGGTTTTAAACTGAGGGACCGCCAACAGGCGGCTCTCGAATGATCGCAATTTCCGGCCCGGCACGTAGTTTCTAAGGCGCTCCTTAATGTATGTTGGAGCCTGGCCGTAGATGGCTTTGTGGGCAATGCAGAGGCCCTTGAACTTTGCCCTCTGCTTGATGGGGAGCCAGTGAAGCTTGTGCAGCAGAGGGGTCACATGCGCCCTTCTGGGAAGCCTGAAGATCAACCTGGCAGCATCGTTCATCGTTACTTGAAGTTTGTTGGTAAGCTTTTCTGGTAGGCCAATATAAAGGGCATTCCCATAGTCCAGTCTGGATATGATGGTAGCAGATATTATCATCTGTAGTATGTAAACCTGTACAATGCGTCAACATACATGTGAACACAATGTTAAACTGCATCTCCCCATCACATTGCAGAGGGAGAACCAACACCTCCTGCAGAGCAGACCCAACAGCTCTTCACTGATGATGAAGAGAACCTCCACACCTTCGACACGGACGCCCTCCAAGAGTTCATGGACAGCTACGGCACCTCACCTCCAGGAGCAGGGCAGCCCAGCTGCATCGAGGCGACCCCACCCCCTGCACAGACCACACAGCAGGAAGCACCCACCACCACGGCTGACTCCCAGGACCCCCAAGAACAACACATGGCCTTCCAACACTGTGTGTCAGAGGTCCAGGAGAAGATGGCTGATCAGGTGCGGGTGGGGTTCGACCTCATGGCAGCCAAACTTGATGCCATACATGGGTGTCTAAGTACCATCAGGACCACTTACAGTCCCTAACGGACACCCACAGTCCACTCCATGCTCTCCAACGATCCATGGCTGCCATCGCTGGAGTCATGATACTGAGATAAGAACAACTGTCCAGTCAGAGTGGCTGCAGCGATGTCAGCCGGGAGTTGGGACAGATGCGGGGGCTCATGGAGAACATGGAGCGGATGACAGCGGAAAGAATGGCTGCCATGGCTGCACACCAGCGAGATGTGGCTGGGACCTTCCATGCCCTGCAGCACATTGTCATGGCATTGCTGCCTCAAGGCCTTGTGCAGACGAATGCTGCTGCTGCTTCTACATCCACATCTCCGCCCCCTGATGTGTCAGTGCCTCACAGTGCGGCAGGCAATCCACCACCACCCACGTGTGAGGCACATGTGACATCAGAAGACGAAGATGCGGGTGAATCAACCTTACTGGTAAGGAGGAGGCAGTAGCATTCATCTCCGCCATATGTTCTGTTTCTGCTTGGTTCTGCCCTTTGCATCATCACCTTCCACTGTCCCCCGATACACTCTACGACACTCACCTTGGACCTCGACATGGACTGCCATTTTCTGTTTGCTTACCAATAACACAGCGATCAGACTGCGGACCGAACTCTTCCTCTTCCGATTTACTTGTCATTCCCTGAAGGACTCTGGCTGGCCCTCCACGGGCCAATAATGTGAAGTGGGGTTTGCATGGCCCTGTACTGCTCCAGCTGCAACACTCCACTGGATGTGAATTAAACATTCAGAATCGCACAGATGTGACATGCCTTTGATCATTCAAGTATGAGAGTATGGATGAATGTAGGGTCAGTGATTCCCCCTTACGTCCATGTTGCTCATGTCGTGGGACTTGAATCACAGGGTGCAACAGTGCTGATTGGGGGCCGGGTGGCGTAGACACTACAACAGAGTCACAAGCATCAGTTACTTCCATGTCCAGCCCAGAACTGAAGCACGCCCAGAGCCCCGGGCTCATTGTTCCCACCCCTACGCTGGGCTGCCATACGCCAGGCCAGTCCACTCCGCTTACGCTAAGCGGGGGGGACGACAAAGCTACATATCCCAGGTCTTCCCTGTAGTGATCTGCTGATCACTGGTCTAGTCGTCAGCATGCCACAGCCACTCCCTGAGGGCTGGTTCACACCCACACCACACCCATCCAGCACAGGCGTCACAGGACATGTGACCCTGCCAATAAAAGGGGCCTAGCACGTAACATACCCCACTGCCGGAGATGACATGATGGCGTCCGCACCACGCGACCCAATCATGAAGGGTCCATGACTTGTGGCGCACTGAGTTGGTGGCACCCGCTGCACTGCGGCCCGCACGGGCCTACCGCCATGGGACGATGACTTGCGGTGCACTGAGTTGGTGGCACCCGCTGCACTGCGGCCCGCACGGGCCTACCGTCACGTGATGATGACTTGCGTTGCACAGGGTCAGTGGCACCCGCTGCACTGCGGCTGGCAGGGGCCTACTGCCACATGACGATGACTTGCATTGCACAGGGTCAGTGGGACCTGCTGCACTGCGGCTGGCAGGGGCCTACCACCACGTGACGATGACTTGCGTTGCACAGGGTTAGTGGCACCTGAAGAGCTAGGCGGGTGTGCAGCCTGCGATGATGCGTTGGCCTCGATACGGCATCCAGCGAATCAAGACTCAAATTGAACAGTGTGCCCTGCTGGACCGCAGTGTACGCGCAGGCAGCAGTCAGCACACACATGACTCCGCGGTGCGGTGCCGCAGAGTGCGCTGGGGGCCTGTGGCGTGGAATCCAGCGATCGGCTGAGGAGGATGCACCAGCACGTGGTGGGCCCTCTTGGAGACACGCCAGTGGCGGCAGGTGAGCATTGAGGCCTGGGTGCGCAGGGGCGGCCAGTCATCGCTGGGCGGAGGACCGGTCTGGGGACCAGGGCTGGGGTGCAGCAGGCGCACAGGATCGCGCAGGCACCACCAGTCACGGCGGCGGACTTGTGGCTGCTTGGGGGGTGCCGCCCTTGCTGACACGACCCTGCATGCAATGATCGTGATGTGCACGGGTTGGTCTGGGACGTAGCCACCTCTTCTCCAGTGTGAATGTGCCCGTTGAAGGTGGTTGGCCACGTGTGTGTAGGCCTATGGACAGGTTGTGGTGGAGACTGAGACACGCGCAGTAGTCACTTTGGTGGTGGATTTGTGACGTGTACATTCCCACAGTTGTGAGTTGGGGGATTGTGGAGTTGAGGTGTGTGGTGTGTTCAGTTGCTAATTGCCGATGTTCAGTGCATTTCCATGGGGGCCAGCCTCAAAGCGCTGGTTGGTGGCGGACTTGTGGACATGTGGGAACCATGCACACTGCCTGGGGCGTTTGCGACGACATTGGTGGACGGGCCATGGTGGTCCACTTTTGTATGCACAGTGATGGCATGCGTGTGGTTGCTGTTGCGGTGATTGTGTGCAGTGTCGGCAGGGGGCACAAGTCATACACGTGTGCTGTGAATTGCCCCCAACACGTGCGTGATGCCAGCTATGGTGTAGTTCCCTTGCGTGGTCTCAAGATGTTCCTGCGCAGTGTGGGGGGAGTGAGGGGCAGGGGTATCGAGCTGACACACACCGTGATGCTTTCAGGTGTGATGAGTCCTGCATGATGTGACCGTAACATCAGTTTGTGTGGTCGTTACTTTCCTCTTCATTCCTATGACGGTTATGGCCACATGTAGTTCTATTACGGTCTTCTCATGCATGGTTTATCAGGCCTGTGAGCATTCCGGTTTGTCCAAGTGCAGTACACTGTACCAGATTAGGCATGTGACTATACGGAAGTTTGACCATTATCACCATTTCTCCCACAGGTTTCTGAAGACACGTTGCCCTGTTCAAGTTCCCTGTTGGGAATGGAACGTGTTGGCTGAGCTTTTCGTTTTGTTGATTTATGTGTTTGTAATAAAGTTCTGTTTTTACACTACTGTTGACTACTGGACTTCATGACCTGGCGCACCCACATTTCAGTTACTACGATCTTGGGTCTGGGGCACGGAGGTGTCTAGCATGGCTGGCGTTGGGGTTGGTTGCGCAGGTACACTACAAATTGGAACTATCATGTGGTGCGGATACAGGGGCCCGCCGTTGCTTTTGTGGACTTGCATCCATGACATGTGTGAGGGAGTTTGATAGGATGGCTGTGTGACTCCTCAGACTCGGGCAGTTGTTGGTTGGAATGTACCAGGGGCCAACAGGTGCAGCACAGCCAGCAGCTTTGTCTGCGGGGGATGTAGGTTGTCCGCTGTGTTGGTACCGTCAGCCTGTGGGCAATGTGGGTCAGGATGCGGAGAATGGCTGTCCTTTTGAGCCTGTGTTGGGCAATGGCTTCCTCTGACGTTGAGTCTCTGGGGCTGGTGCGTTTTAGGGTAGTCCGCTGTCCTGCACTGCCTAGGTGGTAGTCCGTGGGGGTGTGGTGCCTGGGGTGGTGGGCCTTCTTGGGTCTCCGAGCTGCATGATCAGTGTCTCCATGGCATCTGTTGGTCTACAGATGTGCTCTGGGCTGGGCTCCCTTTCTACTGCAGTTGGTCATCCTGCCTAACACCAGTAAAAGGCAGGTGTTAAATCCCTGCTGCTAACGCACCTTATCGCCTGTTTTTGGTTCGCATCGCAGATCTGACTGGTCTTTGAGAATCTCCCGAAGTGGTGTTTTTGTTTGTTTTTGCACGGGAACGCCTACTCTGCATATCATTAGCTTTAGTTGTCGCACTCATCCGTGGCGATGTTTTTTGCGGCAGCTATCGCTGGTAAACTGGCGATATCGGCAGTTTGCACCAGCTTGGGAATAGGGGGATAAATCTATCGCCTTTTTTGCGGCACTAAAGTGCAGATAAATTGGCGATGTGTCCTTGAGAATATGCCCCAAAATGCGTTCTGTAGGTCCATTGTTACCTGCTAGGCCAATGGTAAGTCAGTGGTAAAATGCAAGGCTTTCCTACAACTTTCCCTGTGGTGGGAGCAGCCTTTGAGTATGTAGGAATTAATATTGTTGGGGCACTGGACCCCATGACTGCCTTAGGCAACAGGTTCATCCTGGTCTTGGCGGACCATGCCACAGATACCCCAAGGCCATACACCTGAAGTTTGTGACTTCACCACTGGTAGTCAGGGTACTGATGGGGATCTTTAATCGGGCGGGTTTTCCCAGGGAGGTTATCTGAGAGGGGGTACCAACTTCATGTCTGCCCACATGAAGTCCATGTTGGAAGAGTGTGGGGTAACCATCTAGTTCTCCACTTCATACTACCTCCAGACCAATGGACTTTTTGAAAGGTTCAATAAGACCCTGAAGGGCATGATTATAGGCCTGTCCGAGACCATAAGGCGTACATGGGATGTCCTGTTACTATGCCTTCTCTTTGCCTACATAGAAGTGACCTAGAAGGGATTTTGCACCTTAGGGTTTCTGTTTGGCCACCCTGTGAGAGGACCTTCCAGTCTTGTCAAGGAGGGGTGGGAGCAAGCTCCCAAGAAGCCCCTGAGAGTGTTGTGACATACCTGTTAGCTCTCAGGTCTCAAATAAAGAGCTTCTGGATAGAGGCAACTGAGAACCTTGAGCCCAGCCATGAAGTAATGAACCCATGGTATGACCAGGAGGCCACTCTCGTGAAATACCAACCTCAGTGTGACCTACTTGGATGATATTGCCATTTTCAGTTCCAAATGGGTTGACCACTTGTACCACCTCAAAGAAGTGTTTCATGCTCTGCAGCAGGTAGACCTGACTATCTAGGCTAGTAAGTACCAGATAGGGCTGGACTCAGTGGGGTACTTGTGCCACCAAGTTGATAGAGGGCCAGTGCAACCTCTCTGCCCAAAATACAGACTAGCATGGCTTTGGAGCCTCCGAAGACACAGAATGAAGTGTGAGCCTTCTTAGGCCTCACTGGATACTACATGAGATTTGTTAAGGGGTATGGCACTCTTTTTGCCCCCTTGACTGAGCTGGTTTCAAAGAAGCAGCCCAAAAAGGTGAACTGGACAGAAGCGTTGCAGAAACCTGTGACACCTCAAAGGAAGCCATGTGTTCAGGACCAGTGATCAAGGCAACTGACTTCTCAAAAGGGTTCTTCATGCAGACAGATGCTTCAGAGCATGGGATGGGGCTGTTCTTTCACAGTTGCATGATGAGGGCCTGTAGTAATCTTTAACCTTCATCAGCAGGCAGCTACATCCGAGGGAACAAAGATGGAGTGCAATTGTGAGCGAGGTATTTGCAGTGTTCTGGGCACTGAAGAAACTTGGTCTGATTTTCAGATTCAGACAGACCTCAGACCCCCTCAGATGGCTGATGCAAATTTGGGGGGAGAATCCTATAGAGGTGAGGTGGTACATCTCCCTACAGGGTATGGACTTTATGGTGGAGCATCACCCTGGGAAAGACCAGACCAATGATGATGGTCTTTCGAGTTTTTGAAAACACCTGTGGCCGTGGGTTGTTCTCCCCACCTTCTGCTGGGAGGGACCTGTTTTGGAAATGACCATCTTTTGTGTGGTATGCCCAAGATTTTTGCCTTGACCGTTTTTGCTGCTTGTAGAGCTCTTTCCACTTTACCCCTGCTGATGAGTAGTGAAGTGCCTGGGGAGGAGGCACCCATTGTGCTAACCACAGCAGTGACAAAAAATATAGAATACAATAATATTGACTCCTTTTACTTGAAAAGGTAAGTACAAAAATATCGGGGGAAAAAAATTGTTTACAATAATATAGTTGCATGAAATATCGATTTTAGAATATAAATATTTTAAAATATTAAAGCAAACATAAATTAAACACTAACTTTAATTTATAATAAAAATATAATTAAATGTATATTTTAACAAATACAACAAATAAATATCCTTTTAAAAATGTAAACACACATATATATGTATACATATATGTATATATTTATACATATAATTATACATACATAAAAATAAACTATTTTAATTAATAATATAATTTAAAACATCTTAAATAGCATATTATTGTCACAAATATATGTAAACATATTTAAATATACCAAAAACATAAAATATTAAAAAGGGAATCAATTTAATTTAAAATTAAAATTAAACAACACACATAATTTACAATTTAATTAAAAATGTTACAAACAAAAGATTTTGCAAATTATATGAATATTATAATAAATCAAACACCTAATTATATACATTACAGTATAAAACGAATTATTGACAAATTAAAATAAATACATATACATTTCCCACCACATTACTGAAGAAAACATTTTTATACTAAATAAATATAAAAATAATTACTCCCACCTAACACAACACAACAGTAACGAACTATTTTACACCACACAAAAATAAGATTTACTATTCTAACTACAGTAAATATTAAATTACATAAAATATAACATTACAAAATACTACAATTTACTATTCCCACAACACTTAATAGAACAATAAACTTTATAATTAACAAAAAAAAAGCAACAGTAGGGAAAGTGTTGGATTGCGTAGGGGTAAAATTTACTATTCCCACTCGTCAGTTCAACATTAAAAACAAATAAAATATATTCAACAAAATAATAATATTTAAAAACAAAGTAAATAAAAAAATAGATAAATAAGTTGAAAAAATATATATTCAATATTTAAAAAAATAAAAACATATTATAATATTAAATACATATCACAAATACCAAAAAATATTATTATAAATAAAATACATAAATGATTTTCATATAAATATTTTTTTTATTTAGAAATTATTTATGAACAAAAACATTAATTACATGAATTTACTTTAGTTACTTTCCACCCTATAACACCACAAAGCTCACAACCTGCACCTAAAACATTATTTACACTATTAATATAAATATTCATTAGCAAATTAATTTTCCTTAATTAAATATTCATTATTAATTCATTATTAATTATTAATGTACTCTCCACAAAACACACAACACAATTAATTATTATATCAATAATTATTATTAATTTAAAAACATGTTAATTGCTTAAAATGATTTACTTCCTACCCCATACCTCTACAAAACCCACAACATACATATAAAACGTAAAAGAAAACTCATATTTGCACAATTAACATAATTAATTATCAATTAAACGACTATTTTATTAATTAAAAAACAAATTATAAATCATTTAAATTAATTAACTTCCCACCCTTTACCCCTATAATCCCCACAACCCACACCTAAAATTGAACTTTAAAAACATTAATTACACAATTAAAATTAATTTTCAATTAAATAACTAATAGTATTTAACAACTAATTATGAATTAAAGAAAATTAATTTACTCCCCACCCTTTACCCTTATAAACCCAAAACCCACACCCAAAAACATGTCATTAAACAATTAACATACTTTAATATCAATTAATTAATTAATATTAATTACCAACTAATTATTAATTAATTAATTAAAAATAAATTACTTCTCACCCTTTATTAACCCCCACATCCGGCACCTAATTTTCTTTTGACACAATTACCATAATGAATTATCAATTAATTAATTATTATTAATTAACATCTAATAATTAATTAATTAAAAATAAGTTACTTCCCACCCTTTACCCCTATTCACCCCACAAACCGCACCTAAAAAAAATGCAAAATTACTATAATTAATTATCAATGTATTCATTAATATTAACTAGCAACTAATTAATAATTGATGAAAAGCAAATTACTTCCCACCCTTTACCCCTATGAGCCCCACAACCTGCACCTAAAAAAATACACAATTACCATAATAAAGTATCAATTAACTAATTAATGTTGATTAACAACTAATTAATAATTAATTATAAATAAATTACTTACCATCCTTTACCCCTATAAACCCCACAACCCACACATAAAATAAAGGGGGAAATTAAAGCACAATTAACACTGTTAAATATCAATTAAATAAATATAATTAAATAAAAAAGAATCATTAATTTATTATAGTTAAATTACTTCCCATCCTACTCCCCTATAAAACCTACAACCCACTACGGAATTAAAAGATGCAAAATGTAATTAAATTAAATGTAGTAACTACTAAAAATGTAACACATATATAAAAACAAAAACAATACTTATGCAAAAAAATTACATCACATACATTTAAAATATATACTAAAATACATAACACTAATTAAAAAATCTATATTTTAAACAACTATATTTTTGCCAACGATATTAGACTTCTATATTTTAAAAATTGATATTACTTACCTTAAAATCAATATTCTTGCCACGATATTCTTGCTCACGATATTTCTGTCACTATATTTCTAACTCGATAATTGTGTCAGTCGATATTACTGACTCAATACTTTGTCTGAACACCAACACGTGTGGCCTAGCTGTGCAGGTTTTGACTGCAAATTCCACCTGTCAAAATCACCCCTTTTTAGGTCTACACCTTCTCTTTCAATATTATTAAGTCACCGACCCACAAGGGTAAAATATTTTAGAACAGGTATGTTGAGAATGTTGCCTGTTACCTGCCAAAAGCCTCTAGAAGCCCACTTGCATGAGCTTCCAACTGTCACCCAGGACCTAAATAGCCACTTCGCTGAGCTGTGAACTTGCTCCCAAAACAGGAGACAATGGCTTTGGCTGTGCAGAGATGTCCTGTTCATTTGACAGGATGACCTTCTGGTCTCTTACCAAGAGCTTAATTAACTTTTAAAATGTCTACCCTGTAACAGACAGATGGAGCTAAAACTTGGGCCTGCCTCTTCCTTTCTCCCTCTAGCCAGTCCAGCACCTATCCCAGTGGAAGAGGAGCTGCCCCCAGAACTGGTTTAGAGAGACAACAGTGGAGGTATTTCCCTGGCAACACCTCTGGGATGGGCACAGGTGTTCTGTACAGGGGAATATTGTTTATTCATTATTGGGTTTGGGCAGAGATGGGCACTGTGGGATTGTTTACAGTAAAACATGTAGGAAGTGCTGCAAAAATTAATAAAGCAATGCCAAAGGGGATGATGGACGGAGCGTTAGAGCAAATCAAACACTCACCCCCAGTCAACTGATCTGGGTTTAATCCATCATCATTATTTAGCTCACTCCACCACCCCAGTTCAGACATGGCCATATGCAAATCAGTCTGACCCTGTGCCTCATGGGAACAGTCCAGCCCGAACTGCCAAGCCATGTCTTCCCTGGACCGGAAACAAGCATCCTGGGACCGGTTTCGGGTTCATAACCCTCATCAGCCAGGCTATCTTGAATCCAGTGGCAAAGTGAGCAAGGGACCCACGTCTGGGCATACCCTGCCAACTTAGGGCGAACAAAGCAATACCAAAGGGGATGATGGACGGAGCGTTAGAGCAAATCAAACACTCACCCCCAGTCAACTGATCTGGGTTTAATCCATCATCATTCTTTAGCTCACTCCACCACCCCAGTTCAGACATGTGCCATATGCAAATCAGTCTGATCCCTGTGCCTCATGGGAACAGTCCAGCCCGAACTGACAAGCCATATCTTCCCTGGACCGGAAACAAGCATCCTGGGACCAGTTTCGGGTTCATATCCCTCATCAGCCAGGCTATCTTGAATCCATTGGCAAAGTGAGCAAGGGACCCACGTCTGCGCATACCCTGCCAACTTAGGGCGAACAAAGCAATACCAAAGTGGATGATGGACGGAGCGTTAGAGCAAATCAAACACTCACCCCCAGTCAACTGATCTGGGTTTAATCCATCATCATTCTTTAGCTCACTCCACCACCCCAGTTCAGACATGGCCATATGCAAATCAGTCTGACCCTGTGCCTCATGGGAACAGTCCAGCCCGAACTGCCAAGCCATGTCTTCCCTGGACCGGAAACAAGCATCCTGGGATCGGTTTCTGGTTCATAACCCTCATCAGCCAGGCTATCTTGAATCCATTGGCAAAGTGAGCAAGGGACCCACGTCTGGGCATACCCTGCCAACTTAGGGCGAACAAAGCAATACCAAAGGGGATGATGGACGGAGCGTTAGAGCAAATCAAACACTCACTCCCAGTCAACTGATCTGGGTTTAATCCATCATCATTCTTTAGCTCACTCCACCACCCCAGTTCAGACATGGCCATATGCAAATCAGTCTGACCCTGTGCCTCATGGGAACAGTCCAGCCCGAACTGCCAAGCCATGTCTTCCCTGGACCGGAAACAAACATCCTGGGACTGGTGGGTCCCTTGCTCACTTTGCCACTGGATTCAAGCTAGCCTGGCTGATGACAGCTGATTAGCCAGAAACTGGTCCCAAGATGCTTGTTTCCGGTCCAGGGAAGACATGGCTTGGCAGTTCGATTTGGACTGTTCCCATGAGGCACAGGGTCAGACTGATTTGCATATGGCCATGTCTGAACTGGGGTGGTGGAGTGAGCTAAAGAATGATGATGGATTAAACCCAGATCAGTTGACTGGGGGTGAGTGTTTGATTAGCTCAAACGCTCCATCCATCATCCCCTTTGGTTTCGCTTTGTTCGCCCTAAGTTGGCAGGGTATGCCCAGACGTGGGTCCCTTGCTCACTTTGCCACTGGATTCAAGCTAGCCTGTCTGATGACGGCTGAATAGCCAGAAACCGGTCCCAGGATGCTTGTTTGCGGTCCAGGGAAGACATGGCTTGGCAGTTCGGGCTGGACTGTTCCCATGAGGCACAGGGTCAGACTGATTTGCACATGGCCATGTCTGAACTGGGGTGGTGGAGTGAGCTAAAGAATGATGATGAATTAAACCCAGATCAGTTGACTGGGGGTGAGTGTTTGATTAGCTCAAACGCTCTGTCCATCATCCCCTTTGGTATCGCTTTGTTCGCCCTAAGTTGGCAGGGTATGCCCAGACGTGGGTCCCTGGCTCACTTTGCCCCTGGATTCAAGCTAGCCTGGCTGATGACGGCTGAACAGCCAGAAACCGGTCCCAGGATGCTTGTTTCCGGTCCAGGGAAGACATGGCTTGGCAGTTCGGGCTGGACTGTTCCCATGAGGCACAGGGTCAGACTGATTTGCATATGGCCATGTCTGAACTGGGGTGGTGGAGTGAGCTAAAGAATGATGATGGATTAAACCCAGATCAGTTGACTGTGGGTGAGTGTTTGATTAGCTCAAACGCTCCGTCCATCATCCCCTTTGGTATCGCTTTGTTCGCCCTAAGTTGGCAGGGTATGCCCAGACGTGGGTCCCTTGCTCACTTTGCCACTGGATTCAAGCTAGCCTGGCTGATGATGGCTGAATAGCCAGAAACCGGTCCCAGGATTCTTGTTTCCGGTCCAGGGAAGACATGGCTTGGCAGTTTGGCTGGACTGTTCCCATGAGGCACAGGGTCAGACTGATTTGCATATGGCCATGTCTGAACTGGGGTGGTGGAGTGAGCTAAAGAATGATGATGGATTAAACCCAGATCAGTTGACTGGGGTGAGTGTTTGATTAGCTCAAACGCTCCGTCCATCATCCCCTTTGGTATCGCTTTGTTCGCCCTAAGTTGGCAGGGTATGCCCAGACGTGGGTCCCTTGCTCACTTTGCCACTGGATTCAAGCTAGCCTGGCTGATGACGGCTGAATAGCCAGAAAACGGTCCCAGGATGCTTGTTTCCGGTCCAGGGAAGACATGGCTTGGCAGTTCGGGCTGGACTGTTCCCATGAGGCACAGGGTCAGACTGATTTGCATATGGCCATGTCTGAACTGGGGTGGTGGAATGAGCTAAAGAATGATGATGGATTAAACCCAAATCAGTTGACTGTGGGTGAGTGTTTGATTAGCTCAAACGCTCCGCCCATCATCCCCTTTGGTATCGCTTTGTTCGCCCTAAGTTGGCAGGGTATGCCCAGACGTGGGTTCCTTGCTCACTTTGCCACTGGATTCAAGCTAGCCTGGCTGATGACGGCTGAATAGCCAGAAACCGGTCCCAGGATGCTTGTTTCCGGTCCAGGGAAGACATGGCTTGGCAGTTCGGGCTGGACTGTTCCCATGAGGCACAGGGTCAGACTGATTTGCATATGGCCATGTCTGAACTGGGGTGGTGGAGTGAGCTAAAGAATGATGATGGATTAAACCCAGATCAGTTGACTGGGGGTGAGTGTTTGATTAGCTCAAACACTCCGTCCATCATCCCCTTTGGTATCGCAAAAATGAATAAGGTCACCGATGAAAACCTTTCCCCGTTGGCTAGGAAGTGTCCAGAAGTATAAATGTTGCAACCATACTACCCTCCTCAGAACACTTTCTAGACATGTAGAAGAACAGAAGAGCTGTTCACTATGACCTGGGAAGAGCCATGAAGACTGGACCCTCTCTTCCTCTTGCACACAGGACAAAGAAGTGAACTCCCAAGGTCATAAAGCTGACCAGGACATAACAAGGTTCCAGAGGCCTTTTTCCTGTATTCCCAGCGGACAAATTTGAACTGACCTGCCTTGAACAATGCTGCTAATTTCTGCTGGAATGAGACTTGGCCCCCAAATTATGTCGCCAACATCCAGGACCCTTGGCTGGTGTGAAATTGTAGTGCCCTAACAAAATCTGAGACTTAGAATCTTTTACTAACTTTTTGCTCTGAGAACTGACAGGGGACCGGGACTAACCAGCCAACCCAATGCAACAAAGGTGCATGGCAGCTGGACAAAAGACTGAGGTTGTCCCACTAGGTTATTCTCCACAGCATCAAATCATATTCAGCGAAATTCGGGGAGAAAATACCTAGCCTTGTGGCCCTCATCAGCTACAGCCTGATGCCTTGACCTGCTGGAAGAAGGGAAGAAGCTACCCAGCCTTATGGTCCCCATCAGCTACAGCCTGATGCCTTGCCCTTCTGGAAGAATCTGTGCTCAAAAAAAGAGACGAAGTCTAAAGGCAGAAATCTTTAACTGGCGAAGGTGTGAAAAGTACCCAACCAGCGAGGGACCTTCTCTGGGCTTGAAAGTCTAATTTCTCCTACTCAGATCTTTCCCAACAAAAGTAAATGGCTTCACCGAGACCTCATCCAGCAGCTACCTGACAACATAGATACTTTTACGTCCACAGCCTGCTGCCTTGCCCCGCTGAGGATTTTTCAAAAGTTCGAAGATAAAAATTGCAGCCGAGTCGAACCTAGTTTCTATATCTGACATGCACTCCATTCCAGTCTACCTTAACTTTCACCTAGTAAAGTGCAAACAGTTGATTGTGGTTGGTGCTTAATACTTTTTGACACTATTTCAAACCTTAAACTTTAAAAAGTTTTAATTCCAGTTCCCCTTATTGGATTTTATCAGTTTTGTGTTACTTTATTTAATAAAGTTTGTTCTATCTTTTTGAACTGGTTTGGATTTTTTCTTGTGTTGTGTTTTTACTTTATTACTGTTTGAGTACTGCCTAGATACTTTGGGGCAGATTTACAAGCCCCTTGCGCTGCCCGTGCATCACGTTGCATGATGCACTGGCAGCGCAACCTGCTGCGTGATATTTACTAGCACACGTAAAGCCACCCTGTGTGGCTTTACCTGTGC
Source organism: Calotriton arnoldi (assembly GCA_963921515.1). Taxonomy (NCBI): domain Eukaryota; kingdom Metazoa; phylum Chordata; class Amphibia; order Caudata; family Salamandridae; genus Calotriton; species Calotriton arnoldi. The sequence goes on along the minus strand of CAWUFW010010254.1, from coordinate 442,800 downwards.
TTGTAAATATTGCCCTTTTCACACAACACTTTGCGTGTTAGGGGCGTGACATGGGTGTTGCTGTGGGTGTTCCCAGGCAACACCCACGTCCACTGATGCATTTCCAGATTTACGAGCAATCGTAAATCTGGAAATGCATCAGAATGCTACGCCACCCTAGGGGTGGCATAGCGAGGTGCGAGGAGAAGTGTTTTCATATCTCCCCGTTTTTTTCCTCTTTCAATGTGTGCTGCATTCTACAGCACGCATTGGAAGAGGAAATCACCTCAATTGATTGTTTTTGTGCAGGAAGGTGCCCCTTCCTGCACAAAAACAATCTCCCCATGACGCAGGCATCCTTGCACCATGGTGCAAGGGTGCCTGCATCGGCGCATGGCAGTAGTGTGTGCGCCAGCACAGGGGGAAGCACAGAGATGCGACATATTGTTGTAAATATGTCACATCCCTATGCTTTGAAACGCAGCGCGGTGCACCAAAATGACTTGCGGCACCGCGCTGCATTTGTTTCTTGTAAATCTGCCCTTTTATACATTGCCTCTAAGATAAGCCTGCCTGCTCTGTGCCATAGCTACCAGGGGCTGAGTCAGGTTAATTTAATGACTTTAGGGGTTAGCCCTGGCAAAGAGTTTGGTCATTATTTGAAGTGGTTTTATGCCCTTCAACTACTACCCCCAATTACTTACACTGGTCATCAGTCGAACAGCATCGAACCCCCGCTGGGTGTTTCTGATTGTCGCTCTGCTAACTGCTCATCCAGTTTCAGGGTAGTACCAGGCCATCACAGACTGCACTACTGTTTGAAAACAAGGCAATTTTGGTCCATCTTATGACTCGAAAGATAAACCAAGTGGTCACCTGTGGACTTATGCCAATGTCAAAATGACATTCTCAGGTACCCATCCTAATTCTTCCAGCTTGAGGTCTCACGTGAAGCATCCCAGTACACAGTTCTCCAAAGGTGTCTCAGCTTGGATTTGAACATCAGACGCATCATCTATGAATATGTCAGTCTCTATTTGTCTTTATCTAGTGAAGGTCTTTCCTCAGGCCTATATGTCAGAATATCGTAAAGAGAAGTATCACCTAACATAAATATTGTGTTCTAGATATCATTAACAAAAGCATCATCCCATTGAGTGTAGCTTTTCTACTATTAACTCCAACAGGGCAATATTTTTTAGATGCTATTCGAATATGATATTTACGTCATACAAAACTGTAACAATCATATTCTGGTACCACACCTTCTTCAGCATGTTTAGAGGAATTTTTCAGTAAGTATAGCTGCTCTATGGCACATAGGGGCCGATTCCGATCTCGGCCGGTAGGGCTCCGAATCGGATTCGGCATAACCGGATCCGATTCGGAGCCCTATTTCCCGACCGATTCGTACGCGCGTCCGGACGAGCGAGTACGATGCGAATTCGCCGACCGACTCGTTCGGGCGTCCCAACCGCTCCGACCGACTCGTTCCCGGATCTAACCGCACCGATCGACTCGCTCGGACACGACTCGCACCGCGCAATGGAGACGTTCTCCGGCCGGGTAAGTATGATGCGCGCCGCGAGCAGTCCGCCCGACACGCGCCGTCCGGCTCAAAAGAGCAGTCGGAGCCGTACTTCGGGGGTCCGTGTCGGACCCCCCTGTACGTGTAGCCGCGCGAGTCACACACAGGGGGGACCCATGGGTCCCCCCTACCTGTGCGTGTACGGCGCGAGTCGCTTCGCCGCGTACCCGCTATAGGGGGCGCCCTTGTTCGCCTCGCACCCATTGAGGCAATGGGAGCCCGCGTACGCGCTGTACGACCGGCTCCCATTGACTTCAATGGGAGTCCGACTGACTCGAGTACGATAGCATACGGATGCATCGTACTCGTTCGGTCGGGCTGCACGGGTCCGATTCGGTCGGAAATCTCTCCGGGTCCGGCTCGGTCGGAGAGATTTCTGGCCCGAATCGGAATCGGCCCCATAGTATCAAGCTAAGTACTGACACGATCAGTAGCATAGTAAATTCTGCTACGAAAATGATGGACGCAGAGCAGTAGATAAGTGATGTACGTATCATGATCCTGCTCAGTAGCTGAAGTTGAAATATTTTACAGCTAAACAATGCTGCACAATTATTGTCAGAAGTATCTTTACATGGTAGAGGGTAGAGGGCGTGGCCAGCAAGGGAAGATTGCTGACGTGGTTTAGGATTGTTCTACGCTTCCGACCCACAATCCTGCCCCATCTGCCTACTATTGGTGCCCCAGAGCCCCACTAGCGACTGCCAGTGCTGCTGCAGAGCTCACCATTCCCCTGGAGTCACTGCTGAGATTGGCCCAGCCTACAGGGCTGGAGGTAACGCCAAGTTGCAACTGAACTCCTCGGCCCTCTCTCTCCAAAAGATCCCCAGCTGCGGCCAGGCTATAAGGGGCTGAGGATCTGCTTCCCTCCATCTATCCTTATTCAGGGACTAACCTGAGTGTGTGTGGCCTGGACTGAGCTGTGTGGCCCTGCAGCAATTGGGCTGACTCAGCATTACGGAAGCGGGTCAGCCATCACATAATGTGAAACCCGCTACCCAGGCTGATTGTGAGTAAGGCTGTCCACACCCACATTCATTTCTCTTGGCTGCTGGCTGGTGGAAGCACTGGCAGAGGCCAGAAGACTTGTCCCCTCCCTTTCTACTGAAGAAAACACACCTGGATGAGCAGACTGGTGGTGAGTGGGACCTAAACAGGCAACTGCATTCAGCCACATACTGTAGTTGGCCTTTTCACCTGGGGAGCCCTAAGTGTGGGGGGTGCAATACACAGACCCTGGTCACCCAGCAAATAACCTGCGTCATTTCTACAATCGGGAGATGCAGTCTGTTGAACGGGGAGGCTGCCTCCCTCTCTCCCTTGCCACCCCTACCCTTGCACTGAGTGCCCCCTTGGACTGACTTTGTTCCTGACTGCTACTTTGAACACCGGAGGCTGTGAGGGCCAGGGCATGCATGGTGAGGAGGGTCTGTACTACAACCCAGGTGATGAATTGACTACTGCCATCTCCCCAGCACTCGGGTGGGGAGAGTGCTCCCTGACTGAAGTGGCCATGGTGCATATAGCTGTGTCTGAACTGGGGTGGCAAAGTGAGCTAAAGAACGATGATGGAGTGTCTGAAAAGTTTCAGTGCTCCGTCCATCATCTCCTTGTGTTTGTTTTGTTCGCCCTAAGTTGGCAGGGTATGCCCAGACGTGGGTCCCTTGCTCACTTTGCCACTGGATTCAAGCTAGCCTGGCTGATGAGGGCTGTTAGCCCGAAACCGGTCCCAGGATGCTTGTTTCCGGTCCAGGGAAGACATAGCTTGGCAATTTGGGCTGGACTGTTCCCATAAGGCACAGGGTCAAGACTGATTTGCATATAGCTGTGTCTGAACTGGGGTGGCAAAGTGAGCTAAAGAACGATGATGGATTCAACCCAGATCTGTGACTGGGGGTGAGTGTCTGAAAAGTTTCAGTGCTCCGTCCATCATCTCCTTGTGTTTGCTTTGTTCGCCCTAAGTTGGCAGGGTATGCCTAGACGTGGGTCCCTTGCTCACTTTGCCACTGGATTCAAGCTAGCCTGGCTGATGAGGGCTGTTAGCCCGAAACCAGTCCCAGGATGCTTGTTTCCGGTCCAGGGAAGACATGGCTTGGCAATTCGGGCTGAACTGTTCCCATGAGGCACAGGGTCAAGACTGATTTGCATATAGCTGTGTCTGAACTGGGGTAGCAAAGTGAGCTAAAGAACGATGATGGATTCAACCCAGATCTGTGACTGGGGGTGAGTGTCTGAAAAGTTTCAGTGCTCCGTCCATCATCTCCTTGTGTTTGCATGGTAGACCATCAGGCTGAGGGGGTGGAACACTTCTGAGCGCACGTCCTATGTTGCGGTATTGAACTTTGCGGCTGAGGGCACGGATCGTCTCCCTTGAGGGCAACCACAAAGGGGCTCTCTTACCTTTCCTTCCACCCCATACCACTTCGGTGTGCTTGTGCCCCCCTGTATGTACTGCGTATACTGGCCTCCTTAACTGGGGGTGAGGTGGGTCCATAGTGCCATTTTGGATCTATGCACTAACAGTACCTCTGCCAACATTTGCTGATTTGGACTAGTGGTCCCCCCTGATGTGTCGATACTTCCGGGAGCTTTGATACCAGCCCTCATGGAGGAGTTGGTGTAACACATGAACATTGCTTGCCACTAACAGAAGCCACAAATATACCCACACGGCCTGCACAATCTGAACCGCTAATTGCTTTGGGCTGTGCTCCGGCCCTTGAAAGGCCATACGACTCCTACCTTATCTGCCTTGTAGACGACTGCGGCATTCCCTGATGGAAGGAACTGCTCATGCCACCCTGATGACCCACTGAACAAGCAGTGATCAGGGGAATGGCTGGTCCACTCCAGTTCCACGCAGAGATCCACTCTTCAATACGCCATTGCCGTTTCCTGACCACAGGAGAGGACTGAGGCGACACTTGATGCACTCCAGCCAACAGTGACGGACCTTACAGGTAAAGTCAAAGCCCTGGAATCAACTCTCTGAGAACTGGAACGCAGAGTGGAAGACACAGAAGTGAGATCGCAACAGAATAATATTCGTATGGTAGGGCTCCCATGAGGCACGGAGGGAGTGGATCTTGTTTCCTTTTTCGAAACATGGTTGGCAACCAAGGTGGTGCCCACTGGCCTATCAACCCACTACTTGCTTGAGAGAGCGCACAGGGTGCCAGCGACCCCTCCACTGCCACCCCAGTCATGGACAGTCCCCTCAATAATAAAGACAAGGAAACTATACTGCAAACAGTGAGGACCAGAGGCCCCCTTGCATTCGAAAATGCCAAAGTCTTTATTTTCCGGGCTATACATTTGCGGTCCAGAGATGCAGGGCCTTCTTCCTAAGCATTAAGAAACAGCTGCATACTGCGGGCCTCATATACTCACTACTATTCCCAGCTCAGCTAAAAATTATAGCCAACCACACCACTTTGTCACAGAACCGGCTGACCCTGGGACTGGGTGAAGCAGCGCCGTTATAAGTCCTCAGCACCCCCTCGCCGCGGCAACAGACTCGATCACAGAAACCACAATGGGTACGCGGATGACGGAGCAAAAATGCGATCATGCCCAGAGCCCCCACCGCAGTCCAGGCCTGAGAAGAACAAGTACAGGCACTGTCCGCTGCCAATAATTTATGGCTTGAACACCAGTCCTCACCAGAGAGTACCCAGGACAGGCAGGCATCTGACATGGGTACCAACATATCTGAAGAAAGTGACACACTAGGGGACATCCTAGTCACACCACAAACAGCAGACACATTAATTTGACTCACTACTTGGCAGCCGCTAGTACCGCAGCATATTATGCTTGGTATCTGTGAGTACATCAATGGTGATGGCCTCCCCTTCCCCCTTGACACCCTTGTGTACCAATGCCCATATACTGTACTGGTATTACCGGTTGTGGGGTGGCAGGGGCAGTGCCGGTTGGCCCCATCTATCCTTCCATGTATATGATCACAGAGGGTCAGTTCCTCTGAGCCAGCTAGGATCCCTATTCTTTCTGTGCAGCGGGACACAATGCCAGACCACTCAGAGTAATCTGGAGACATCAGTCTGGCCAACCACCCCATACTCCAGATGGGAACAGCGCATGGACTTGAGGACACTTTTATCGGGACTGCTTGTTCTTTTTTTGGGCAATTAGTTGTTACACTGCTGACCCAGGTATGGGAGTTGGGTGTTCTGCTTTTAATGTTTGCTCAAACCATGCACTATTACAATTACCTGTCCCACTCACTGCCTCCAGATATCCCACCAACCCAAAAAGATGTTAATCTGTCCCCTATCCTATCATATTTGCTGCTAACTACTATCTAGATGTCTAACATAAGCTTTGTCACCTGGAACGTAAAGGCCATGGGCATGGCTTGTAAGCGACACACAGTGCAACAGTACCTCAGATGGTGTAACACTCAGATATCTTTTCTCCAGGAAGCACACGTCTCCCAGGGAGAAGACATGTGCTTACAAAAGAGGTGGAGCGGTCAGTGCTACAGCACCACATACTTAGGATATGCCCGAGGGGCCCTAAATAGACCAACAGTACCCTTCAAAAGCGTAGCCACAACAATAGACCCTGATGGGAGACATGTTTTCATAGAGGAACAACTAGACGTGTGGCCCCTACTGTCAGGATGCATATACGGCCCAAATGTGGCCCAACAATCATACTGGGCCAACTTCTCCACCCTGCTGACTAGATGGGAGCGCATACTGAGGGTCATAGGCGATGACTTTAAGTGCAGGCTGGATCCCCTCCTGGACTGCTCGCACCCGCCTCTATCCTCCTCCCCGACCCTTGCTGCTGAGACCCACCTGAATCAATGGCATGCACATTGGTCATTACAGGACAGCTAGCATGTACTGTACACACACACTAAAGAATATTCTTATTATTTCTCAAGAAAAATACAGCCCTATTCCGTAGTGTGTGCTAAACCTTCTACAGGGAGAAAAAAGTACTTTTTATATAACCCTCACCCTCCAAGGTTACCCGTTGGTGGCATGCATCATCATAGGGCTCTTACCATTCCTCTGAGGAACAGGGTGTGCTGCTACCTGCGAAATAGACAGGAGCACTCAACGGTATACACTAGAATATGGTAGAATAGGAGGTGGAGGTTTTTGTATGTGAATTAGAAATTCCTGCCTGGTAGGAAAGCTATGCTTTATTCCGCACCCCAGATGGTATGGTTAAAAAGGGAAGAACTGTAGAAAGTATGTGTGGATTTGATGATCCTTCTTTCTACACGCTCTACATGTTTCATGCCACCATTCCCCGTGGATATCTTCAGGACTTGTAGTAGGCCAACTTTGGTTCTCCCTTAGTTTTGCATCTTAGATGTTTTAGGGTGCCTCTGCTCTGCATTGCCAAACATAATACCTTTGTTTTCATGGCATTATTTAGGAATATGCTGTACATGTTGTGTGTTATTCTTCTTCGGAGTCAGTCTACACATTTTGTACAAAGTTTTCTACAGTACATTAGAACATGGAGCACTGTTTTCTTTGCTCAAACAGCAACAGCTACTAACATTTTAGATATAACACAGTAGCACAGCTGCAGCTTCCCCACACAGTAGTTCTTATCATATAAATAGTGCCTCGTGCCCTTGGGAGCAGAGAGGAGAATTTCAGCACAGAAGATTGTTCTGGAACAAATGCATGCAGAGCCTGACATGTAGCCTTGCGTAAACTGAGTTTACACTTATGTTGCGGACCACCCAACTACATACGCCAGGTATGGGGTTCTGTTGCCAATCCCAGAGAGCATGTATATTTCCCCCTGCTCACACAGTAAGGGTACACCTATATAGATAGATAATTTGCCATGGTGGGGATTTTTATTTTATACAGCATGATAGTTATGCTAATTTGTTTAGTTTCATCTGCCTAGTCATTGCAGCACATTTGCTTCATAATAGACCACAATAGCTTCATTAAATGCATTGTAAACGTTCTTTGTGTCTTTCTTATGTTTACTTCGGACATGCATGAGTGAGTGACAAAAAGTGAGGATCTATTTCGACGGTTCCCTTGGGGACTAGAGGGTCATATTCTAGGTTACCAAAATCACCTGCTACTCTGGGAAGGTTAGGAGCTCAGGTGATGCACTGTGAGCTAGCCAGGAGTTGGGCCGGGGGCTAGTTCTGTAGTAGAACGACTCAGGCCCTACATTCTCAAGTCCTGTCATCCCAAGGCTTTACCAGCAGAATCCCTGTGACACTGCACTACCAACATTAGTCTGGCACTTATTTAACAGGTTTTCTGAGTAGTACTTGTGTGTGCCCATTGTACCCTTACACCTGCTCCAGAGACATCCGTAGTGTTGGGGGATTTTCCTCCACAGTCTCTTAGGAAGGATTACCTATATTAGTGTCTGCACTCTAATTATATTACTGTTATATTAATTGGCGGAGCCACAGTCTATACCTACAGCTGACATTGCAGACCTGCAGTCCATGCACATTTACTTTTACATGGCCTTGGCAAGGCAGGTGGTGATGTGATCTTCGTGGTTGAAGCCCATGATGATGCCTATCATTTGGAAGCCTTTTATGCTTGGGTGAATTTTCCTGCTTTGGATGCTAATACACAGACATTTCATGAATGAACTGATGTTAGAAAATGGGGTCTCTAGTTGTCAGTGGTTTGCACCCTGTCCAAGTAGGGACCCTCACTCTAGTTAGGATAAGGGGATTACACAGCTAAAATAACCCCTGCTCATCCCCTTGGTAGCTTGGCATGAACAGTGAGGCTTATGTCAGAGGCAATGTGTAAAGCACTTGTACATACACACTCAGGAACATAGTGAAAACACTACAAAAGGACACCACGCTAGTTTAGAACAATACCAATATTTATCTGGATGAAACAAGACCAAAATAACAAAACTCCAACATGCACAAGTAAAGATATCACTTTTAAAAGGTCAAAACCAGTTCAGTCCATAAGAATCTATGGATGCGTCACTTGTAGTACAAAGTACCTGGGATGCATAAAAATCAAAGATGAAAGCAGGCACGGGAAGTGAGTTACCAGAAAAGTAAATTGACTCATTGGTTCCTTACTCCCAGGGGAGGTGATGCGTCGGTTCCTTACTGCCAGGAGAGTTGATGCATCAGTTCCTTACTACAGTGCATGGGAGGTGATGCGTTGGTTCCTTACTGTCAGGAGAGATGATGCGTCGGATCCTTACTGTCGGGGGAGGTGATGCGTCGATCTCCGAAACGCGGCCTTGGTTCCTGGGCAATGCTGATGAAGAACTCCACGCCCAGGGACAATGCGTTGAAAATCCAGACGTGCTGTGTCGACGCGGCAGAGCAGTCGCTGCATCGATTTCACAGCTGCAAAGCAGGTGATGCGTTAATTCTTCAGCCACAATGCAGGTCCTGCATTGGAGTGGGTGCCACAGACGTCGGTGACACAGTGCTCAGAGCTCGGGCTGAAGTGATTCTTTAGCCGCACTGCAGGCGCTGCATCGCTTCTTCGGCCGCATAGCGGCGATGCATTGATTTTTGAAATTTCTTCTTCAGGTCACCAGATTCTACTTCCAAGGGCCCAGGACCTGGATTTGGCACCACTTGGCAAGTCAGGGCTTTCAGCAGAAGAGCCCAGACACTAATAGGTGAAGTCTTTGATGGCCCTGAGACTTCTTAACAGGAGCCCTTGGAGAACCTTGGCAGCAGGATGTAGAAAGCCAAGCCCAGTCCTTTCACTCCCCGGACAGAAACAGGAAGCATCAATCAGCAGGTCAGCACAACCAAGCAACATGCAGAGTGTTAGTCACTCCTACAGCATCCAGCTCTTTTTCCTGGCAGAATGTGCTTTAGTCCAAAAGTGTTTTGATTTTGGGGTGTCAGAGGTTCCTTTTCTGCTTTTGAAGTAGGCAATCTTCAAAGAAAAGTCTTTGTAGTGCACAAGACCCAGCCTTTCCCTGAATTGGCTCCAGACACACTACGGGGAGGTAGATACAGCTGTGTGTGAGGACAGGCACATCCCTATTTAGGTGCCTGTGACAACTCCTTCCACCACTCTAGATCAGGAAGGCCCATCAGCCTGGTGATGGCTCATCAGGATATGCAAGGCACACCTCAGCTCCCATTGTGTGACTGTCTAGAGTAAATGCCCAGGAGCCCAACTGTCAGCCAGCCCATACAATGATTCTACAGACAGGCAGAGGCACAGAATGGTTAAGCAAGAAAATGCCCACTTTCTAACAGTTCGTAATCGGAAAGATCTGAAGCACACCCTTCTTTTATCAAAACGTTTATGTTGAACAAGTTAATCGATTTTGGCGTGCATGCACTCTTGAAGTGCTCCGTTCCTTTAGCACCATACGATATCTCACCAAAATATGACACGCTCTTTTGCGTGTCAAAAAGAGTTGCACAGCCTGATGCACATTTGTGAACAAAATCATCACGTACTCAATAAAGTTCTCAAAATTAATCCCATTTATTCTCCATGTTAGTCCATTTTTGTCCGTCACGTCAAAGATACATAATTTCATATTTTCAAGCGTTTCTCATTTGCACAGGAATTGCCCATCCAGGCCTATTCACAGGCACATATCAATTTCATTCCTCCGTGTTATACAATTTACCCAATGCATTTCGGTCGTATGAGACCTTCTTCAGGGGTATCTAAAATGGTTTAAAAAAACATTTATTAATCCCAAACACTTAACAGGCCACCCAAAAACAACTACCCACAACTAATTGTTATTACGTTTTAATCAATATAATAGTTCGTTTGCCTCCCTCCTCACTCAAAAACATAATACCAAACGCGCTCCCTAATACCCCCAGTTCCCCACCCACAAACACCTATAAGCACATGAACCTCGATGTTACTCTCACCCTCAGGCTGAAAAAACCCTTACTAATCTTGCGCACCTTGTGTTCCAATCTTCCATATACCAAACGTTTTACCCACTCTCCTCTACTTTCCATCAAACTAGTTCTCACTTCCAGCTTCAGTACGGAGACATACCCCTCCCCGATATTTACCTCTAAACAGCTTACAATTTAAACGGCAGCATTATCTTCTCATGCCTGGCACATTTAGAACTAAATACGATCTCCCATCGTGCCTGATTTTATTCACAACGTTAACGGCCCCGCCTATAATCCACTCGTGTCACATGGTTCACATACCCCACCTTCAACACATTCGACTCCGAAAAGAAAAAAATTAAAGCAACATGTACCACCCTTCCTTGCTGCATGACTACATCACCCATAATCCCCTAATCCCACAATTACATAATAAGAAAGAAAACAAACAACAATCTGCATAACGACCCAATATCCCTCAGACAACGTCTGTAATGGTTGAGATTAGACGCATGTTTTCATATCGTTAACTCGGAGAGTCTTTGGCGTGACAACTGTGATTTTAAAGTTCCACTTGCTTTTTCCTTGGGGTGCTACCAGGGTTGGAACGGCAGTAAATACTTCGTAATCGGAAAGATCTGAAGCACACCCTTCTTTTATCAAAACGTTTATGTTGAACAAGTTAATCGATTTTGGCGTGCTTTCTAACAGTAGCATTTTCAAACACTCAATTTAAAAAACAACTTCACCAAAATATGCATTTTTAAATTGTGAGTTCAGAGACCCCAAACTCCAAATCTCTATCTACTCCCAGTGGGAAATTACACGTATAAGATATTTCAAGGCAATCCCCATGTTACCCTTTTGGAAACATATGCCTTTTAATTGTGAAAAACAAAATTAGCAGTATTTTACTATTAGGAGATGTAAAACACATCAGTACATGTCCTCCCTTTTAAATACCCTGCACCCTTTCCATGGGCCTGGCTTGGGCCTACCTTAGGGGTGACTTATATGTAAGAAAAGGGAAGGTTGGGGCCTGGTAGGTGGGTGCACTTGTCAGGTCGAAATGGTAGTTTAAAACTGCACTCACAGACACTGCAGTGGCAGGTCTGAGACATGTTTGCAGGGCTACTCATGTGTGTGGCACAATCAGTGCTAGATTCCCACTAGTAGCATTTGATTTACAGGCCCTGGACATACCTGGTACACTTTACTAGGGACTTACTAGTAAGTCATATATGCAAATCATGGATAAACCAATCATCAATATAATTTACACAGAGAGTACATGCACTTTAGCACTGGTTAGCAGTAATAAATTGCCCAGAGTCCTAAAGCCGATAAAAATCGGTCCGAAAAAAAAGGAGGAAGAAGGCAAGAAGTTTGGAGATAACCATGCAAAAAGTCCAGGTCCAACAACTGGCTTTGCACCACCACAACAATGCAGAGCATATCAGCTCTTATAAATTCCACTTTCTCATTGGGAACATCAATTGGTTCTGAGGCTCTCTAATACATGTACTCGCTCCTGTATGCACGGGTCTCCTTAGTAATGAAAGGGCCACTTTCATTACTTTACAGACACAAGAATTTATTCAATATGAGCATTTTTATCCCGTGTCCAGCAATGTTTTGCCTTTTGAACAGTATAAACATTTTAATTATACTAGTGGTTCAGCCCAGGCTGCTACAGGGACAAGCACCAATATTCGGCGGCATGCGCCTCCATTCATAGTGTGATGTTGGACGGTCAATTCCAACCACATAAAACTCGCACACAGTCCTTTGGTGACTGCACTGTACTGTTGGCTGAACTAAAAGCATTGCTTCTTGCACTAGAAAATACGGATCCTGAATTCCGCACACTAAAAGTTTGGGATTCATACTATTGTGTTCAGTCTTTTAATGACAATTTGCATTATTGGCGGCAGAATGGGTTCAAAGATTCTAAAGGCAACACTATAAAGAATAAATTGCTTTGGGTGAAGTTGGCAGACCTAAAAGACAGGTTTCCACAGACTCATGTCATTCATACATTGAGTCATCAGCGTGTGGGAACTCACGTTCTAGGGAATTCTTTGGCAGATAAAGCAGCCAAATCAGCAGTTTTGACTGAGACAGCTGCTGTGATTACTCATTCTCATACGAGGGTAGAAGATGATATATTGGCTGCTGTTAATGCTACATGTGACAGCACGCCTTTGCTTAGTGGATTTCTTGCTAAATATACATACCATTTAAGCAAACACAATGTTCCATTTGTTACGATTCAAGGGGTCGGTGATCATTTGATTCCAACCAATACTGCAGGCTAACCTTAGTGATGGCTGCACATGAAGGTGTTGCTTCTATACATGCAGGTGTGATTGCCACAATTTTGTTACTGCAGCAACGGTATTGGTGGGATGGCTTATATAAACAGGCCAAGAAATGGGTACTTCGTTATGACATTTGTCAACAAACAAAAAGTTCCATCATGGCCCGTTCACCATAGACACACCTGTTGATTTCAAACAATCCTTTTGACTGCATTTATTTGGACCATTGTGGTCCTCTTAATTCAGATGGAACCTTTATATTTATTCTACTTGCAGTTGATTCTTGCTCAAGATTCCTCTGGGTGTGGCCACAGCAGTCGGCCGATGCTCACACTGTTATTAAAGATTTGCAAGTCTTCATTGAAACATATAAATCCACTACATTCCACTCAGACCAGCACGCCGCTTGCACCTAGAAAGCGTATAGTCATTCTATGGCGTCCCTGGGTGTAGAAGTGCACTACTCTTCCCCCTATCATCTGAGGGAAATTTAGTATTGGAGAAGATGAACCTCAACTTAAAGCAATTCTTAACAGCTAGAGTATTAGGTTCAGGGCGTAGCTGGATCCATCACCTATATGGAATACAAAGAGCACTTAATAATCTCCTTAAATGATCTCTGGGGTGGCCGGACCCTATACAAGGTCCCTTTTGGAATCAAAATGTATGTTCCAGACCTGACATCATGACTGCAGCCACGACCTTTCACCTAAATGATCCTTCTGCTGTCTTACAGGATTCGCAACATTTCCATGATGGCCAATCTAATGAACAGTTGAAGACGTCTACCTCTACCAGAATCAGAAAGCAGCCAGCACCTTCCGGCCGGATTCCACAAATTAGGGATATCGTTTGAGAAAAGGTTGCTGTGAAAAAGGAATTTTCCCCATCATACCGTCCATTTGTGCCAGTCCTTGGCATTCAAGGTACAAGAATTGTAATATTGCCACCGCTTGCTGGTTCTAAAGACAATCGTTTTGTCTTGATTGATCAGATCAAGGTACATTATGTGGCCGATCCTAAATAGTAGGCCACGAGGAGTTCTTGGTAGTTTCCTAACTTCTCTCGCTACTACACAGGTAATTCCTCTACAGCTTGTGAGCAACATCCAAGCTTTGTCTTTCCTGCTGGGAAGGGTGAAGAATGAACTTCAGTTAATTCCTAATACTGCTACAAATATCAGCCATACAATGGAATTGAGTACTGTACTTGCTGCAACATTTCCTGCGGATGATGTTGTTTTTAATGATCCACCCTTGTGGAATCTACCAACTTTCTTACTACACCTGTGGCTCCTGTTTTTCAACAAACTGCTCCTGGTTATTATGGGGGAACAGATGCTTTTTTATTTGACTCCTTTGACAATTCCACTGTTCTCGAGACTTCACCTACATGGGCCTGTGTTTTCTTTTCATGGCTAAAACGCACTTATGTAGTCCCTCCTTGTATATATGTTTGGATAACACTTTCCTTGGTTTTTCTATTTCTTTTGATTAGATTTGTGACAGTTTTTTTCTTGCTAATAAATTGCCATTATCTGTCAGAATGCTATGCCACAGAACTGGTAGACGAGGTGTTAATACTACACTCATCTTCTCAAAAATTGAAAAAAGACCAGTCCCTTGTGAGCATTTTAACTGTCCCAGTAGCAGATTGAAATGTTTGGGATAAGGTCCCCTATAATATTTTGGTACTACAGACATTCTTCAGATTCCTTATGTTTTTAAGGTGTCTATGGGTGATATTATTGTGCCTGGGTAAAAATCTGATGACTGGGATGTTGTTACTGTTTTTGGAAGTGAAGATCAGTTTCTAAATTCTGGTCATTATGGTGAAATGTTCTTTCATTATCATAATGGACATATTTTTTTCCATTGAGCTAGTGTTCAACGCACACTTTTTAATTACACACAATAGAAGCATTGTCCCACTCCCCACAAGGGAGATCAAAAACATATAGGGATAAACTCACAGGGGCATATTCTCAAGGACTTATCGCCGATTTATCGGCACTTTAGCGCCGCAAAAGTGGCAATAGATTTATCGCCCTATTCCCAAGCTGGTGCAAACTGCCGACATCGCCAGTTTTCCTGCGTTAGCTGCCGCAAAACACATCGCCACAGATGAGAGCGACAACTAACGCTAATGATATGCAGAGTAGGCGTTCCCGTGCAAAAACACACGAAAACACCTCCTCGCGATATTCTCAACGACCATCCAGATCAGCGATGCAATCCGAAAACAGGCGATAATGCGAGTTAGCAGCAGGGATTCAACACTTGCCTTTTACTGGTGTTAAGCAGGACGACAAACTCCAGTATGAAAGGGAGCCCAGCCTAGAGCCACATCTGAAGACCAACAGATGCCATGGAGACAATGATCATGCAGCTTGGAGACCCAAGAGGGCCACAACGCCCCCCGCAACCACCCCCGGACCCTCCCCCCCAAGTCATGAAGTCCAGTAGTCAACGGTAGTGGAAAAACAGAACTTTATTACAAATACATAAACATCAAGATGAAAAGCTCAGCCAACGCGTTCCATTCCCAACGGGGAACTTCACCAGGGCAACGTGTGGACCCAATAAACTGCAAATGCTGCAGGAACTCCCCAATACCATCCCATATCCCGAAATCAGTAGTCAGAAACCTGTTGGAGAAATGGCGACAATGGTCAAGCGTCCTCATAGTCACAAACGTAATCTGGTACAGTGAATTGCACTTGGACAAACCGGAATGCATACAGGTATGATGAATCCAGTCCACATATACTGTAACAGAAGTCTGTGTGCTTATAACCTCCGCAGGAAAGAAAAGGAAGGTTACGACCACACAAACATCTATTACGGTCTCATTATGCAGGATTTATCATACCTGTAAACATCACGGTTTGCATCATCTTGATACCTCTGCACCTTCACTTCCCCCACGCTGTGCCTGAACAGCTGGAGGCCATGCAAGGGAATTACGCCATACCTGCCTTACCGCACGTGTCGGGGGCAATTGACTGTACACATTTACCACTTGTACACAATTACCGCTACAAAAAGCACACGCATTCCATCAATGTGCAGGCAATAGTGGACCACCGGGGACAGTTTACCAATGTCGTCGCCAACTTCACAGGCAGTGTGCATGATACATACAACTTCTGACAGTCCATCATCAACCAGCGCTTCCAGGACGGCACTGCTCATTGGTAAGTACTAACTGAACACACCACACACCTCAACTCCACAATCACACAACTCACAACTGTGGGAAAGCACACATAACGAAATCACATACAACATGCCAACCAACATGCCCAACTACCGGACACAACAACACAAGTAACCGTGGTAACAGGGGCCAGACATGTAGACAAACCATCCACAAAGGCAGAGCCCCTCTGTCACACAATTGCAGAATGTGGGGAGAGGTGGGAACCAAGAATGTGCGAAGGAGGCAAGTGACCCAGCAATAAGAAAGGACACAATGCCAAGTGTGGCGGAGATGTGCTGGACAGACTCCAGTATGCAGAGCACAGACATGTCCATGTGGACATCTACTGCTGGTGATTGCAGTGTAGTGGACAGTGGACGCAAACAGGTTACCCCAGGCAGTGTGGTAGACCTTGGACATGTAGCCATGTGGTCCCCCCCTGTAAACCTGAGCGGAGCGGCCTTGGCCGGCGTATGTCGCAAATGGATAGCCCGGGGCCCTGGGCATGGTCCAGTTCCGGGATGGCCTCCACAGTAACTACTGCGTGTGTCTCTGTGTCCGCCATATCGTGACCATAGGCCTACACACACGTGCCCGACCACATTCAACGGCCGTACTCACACTGGAGACGAGGTGACTATGTCCCAAGCCAACCTGCGCACATCTCGTCAGCGCATGCAGGGTCGTGTCTGCCAGGGCGGCGCCCCCCACCCAGCCACGAGGCCGCCGCCGTGACCGGTGGTGCCTGCGCAATCCTGTGCGCCTGCTGCACCCCAGCCCTGGTCCCCAGACCGGTCCGCCACCCAGTGATGACTGCCCGCCCCTGTGCACCCAGGCCTCAATGCTCACCTGCCGCCACCGGCGTGTCTCCACGTGCCGGTGCAACCTCCTCAGCTGATCGCTGGATTCCGCGCCACAGGCCCCCAGCGCACCCTGTGGCACCGCAACGTGGAGTCATGTGTGTGCTGACTGCTGCCTGCACGTACACTGCGCTCCAGCAGGGGTCACAATTCAAATCGAGTCTTGATTTGCTGGACGCCGTATCGAGGCCAATGCATCATCGCAGGCTGCACACCCGCTCAGCTCTACAGGTGGGCCTAACTCTGTGCACCGCAAGTCATCGCCATGTGGAGGTAGGCTCGTGCCGGAAGCAGGCCTTCGGGTGCCACTAACTCAGTGCAATGCAAGTCCTCGCCATGTGGCGGTACGCCCGTGCTGGACGCAGGCCATTGGGTGCCACTAACTCAGTGCAACGCAAGTCACGGACCCTTCATGATTGAGTTCCGTGGATGTGGACGCCATCATGTCACCTCCGGCAGTGGGGGATGTGCTGTGGTGGGCCCCTTTTATTGGCAGGGTCACATGTCCCGTGATGCCTGTGCTGGATGGGTGTGGTGGGGGTGTAAGCCAGCCCTCAGGGAGTGGCTGTGGCATGCTAACAACTAGACCAGTGACGAGCAGATCACTACAAGGAAGACCTGGGACATGTAGCTGTGTCGTCACCCCTTGTGAGCGTAAGCGGAGTGTGCTGGGCTGGCGTATGCCAGTCCAGCCTAGGGGTGTGAACAATGAGCCCGGGGCTCTGGGCGTGGTTCAGTTCTGGCCTGGACAAGGAAGTAACCAATGCGTGTGTCTCCGTTGTAGTGTCTGCGCCACCCGGACCGCAATCGGCAATGTTGCACCCTGTGACCCACCCCCACAACATGTGCAAAATGGACTTGAGGGGGAATCAGTGACCCTACATTCATCCATACTGTCATACTTGAAGGATCATAGACATGACACATCTGTGTGAATTTGAATGTTTAATTCACATTCAGTGGAGTGTAGCAGCTGGAGCAGTACAGGGCCATGCACACCCGACTTGACATTGTTGCCCCGTGGAGGGCCAGCCAGAGTCCATTAGGGAAGGACAAATTCATCGGAAGAGGAAGAGTTCAGTCCGCAGTCTGATTGCTGTGTCATTGGTAACCAAACAGAATATGGCAGTCCATGTCGAGGTCCAAGGTGAGTGCCGCAGAGTGTATCGGGGGACAGTGGAAGGTGATGATGCAAGGGGGCCAAACCAAGTTGAAACAGGCCATATGGCGGAGATGAATGATACCGCTTCCTCATTACCACAACGCCAGTCTCATCCACATCATCGTCCTCTGATGTGTGATGTGCCTCACCTGTGGGTGGTGGTGTTTCGACTGCAGCACTGTGTGGCACTGACACATCAGGGGCCGGAGGTGGATTGTCGGCCGCACTGTGTGGCAGTCACACATCAGGTGCCGGAGGTGGAATGTCTACCGCACTGTGGAGCACTGACACATCAGGGGGCGGAGATGTGGATGGTGTAGGAGCAGCAGCATTCATCAGCGCCAGGCCTTGTCGCAGCAATGCCATGATGAGGATCTGCAGGACATGGAAGGTCCCAGCTACATCTCGCTGATGTGCAGCCGTGGCAGCCATCCTTTCCGCCTCCATCCGCACCATGTCCACCATGAGCCTCCGCATGTGTCCCAACTCCCGGCTGAGATCGCTGGAGCCACTCTGACTAGACAGGTGTTCTTGTCTCCGAGTCATGACTCCAGCAATGTCAGCCATGGCTTGTTGAAGACCATAGAGCGGACTGTGGGTGTCCGTAAGTGGTCCCTGATGGGACGTAGACACCCATGGATGGCATCTAGTTTTGCTGCCATGAGGTCGAACCCCACCCACACCTGCTCAGCCATCTCCTTCTGGCCCTCCAACACCCAGCGTTGAAATACCATGTGTTGGTCGTGGGGATCCTGGAAGACAGCCGGGGTGGTGGGTGCTTCCTGCTGTGTGGTCTGTGCAGGGGGTGGGGTCTCCTCGATGCAGCTGGGCTGACCTGCTCCTGGGGGTGGGGTGCGGAAGCTGTCCATGAGCTCTTGGTGGGCGTTGGTGTCGAAGGTGGTGAGGTCCTCCTCGTCATCAGTGAGGAGGTGTTCGGTCTGCTCTGCAGGAGATGATGATTCTCCCTCTGCAATGTAAAGGGGAGATGCAGTTTAACAGTGTGTTCCATGTATATTCACGCATTGGCCAAGTTTCCAAACAGACTGCATGACAATGTACATTGTGACTGTTTAGGAGGAGCTGCCTATTTGAAGCGGGACAGTGGACATTTGTGCACCATCAGGGATGTGGGGTTGTACTTGTCCATTATCATGTCACAGTTTCCTGCTATGCCAAACGTGATTGGCCAGTTTCTACACACAAGCGGCAGCAGTTGTGTCCTCTGTTCTGTTGTGAATGTGTTGCAGTTTGTACCACATTGTTGTCAATGTTGATGTGCTCTGATTCTTGTGTGTTTGCTGCATTGTGGAGAGTCGCCCCTGCAGCTCAGACTTTGCTTGGCCTTCTCCCTTTCAGGCGGTGTGCCTTTGAGTTCTGTGCTTATGCAGTGCTGAGATGTTGCATACTTGGGTAAATTGGGCTCTTGGTGGGAGTTGGGACTCTTGGGCATGGTTTGTCCGCAGATGTCTTGTTGCCGTCAGGGGTTGTTTGTGCACGTGGATGTGTCAGTGTGTGACCTGCTCCTTTCCGGATGTGGACCACACCCAGCCACCTCGGTGTCGTGGCGTGCAACATGTCATGATGAGTGGCCTGCAGACATGCTCATCGTTATGCAGTGTCACTTGCATTGTCAGTGGGGCTCACGGATCCGCAGCTTTGCTGGGTTCAGCACATGTGCATGGGTTTGTTGTGAGATTGGTGATGTGTGGGGAGGGCCCCCTCTGGGCACATTGTGGACGGGGGACTACTTGCTGTTTCTCTGTGTGCTGCAGCATGGCAAGGAGATCAGGGACATGATCCAGAGTCATTGTGGTTGTGCAGTGTGCTATACTTCATTATGCATGTGTGCCATTGTGCCCATCTCCCCCCGTCCCCCCAGTCCCTGGTGGTTACTCACCCTGATGCTGTTGTTTCAGGTCATGTTGAGCAGTGTCCGGTCCCCCGACTCCTGCCACCGTCTCCACACTGATGACTGTGGACACCATTTCCTCCATCTCATCCAGCTCCTCCTGTGGCGCAGGACTCCCACCCCCAGTCTGTATTGCTGCTTTGCGGTTGTTTGTGAGTTTCAGCTTGGTTTTGCGCTTCACATCATTCCAGCGCCTCTTGACCTCGTCCATTGTCCTCCTCAGCACTCCGACTGCATTCACCTTGTCCACGATGGACTGCCATGTTCCATTTTTTATTGCCAATGACACAGTGGAGGTGACGAACAGTTGTTGATGGTGTTCTATCACCTCCGTAATCAGGATCCTGTTTTCCTGCGGACTGAACCACGTCTTTCTCTTCTTCTTCTTCTTCTCCTTGCCCTTCCCTGACCCCGAGGTCCCAGGCTGGTCCTCCGTGGGGCTTGTGGGGTTCGGGTTGTCCTCTGTACTTGCTCCAGCTACCTCCATTGTGCTTCGCAGTTGTTATGTTTTTTCTTTTTTTTTTTTGCAGCTTTTATGATGATTTTTCCCGCCTGGCGTGGGAATTGCAAGCCTGGCGCTGCTTGTCGCCGATTTTTCTATCGCGGTTGGGCCCATCGCAACTTTTTTCACATTCGGGTTTCCTTTTTTATCGCCGTCGCGGTAGTTGTATCGCGGACATGTTGAGAATACGACATTGACACAGAGTTATTTTCCCGCGATAGACGGCAATATGAAAAATTGCGTTAGCCTATTTTTGCGATGTTTATCGCACGTTCTTGAGAATATCCCCCACAATTTTTTATGTCCATGATTAATTAGACCCAAAATCTTTTTATTTTAAACTTGTCCCTACACAAGCAAAGAAATATATGCTGACACAAACCAAGCTAATATATAGAGATGTGTTTGTCACACAATCAGCCTTGAAGGGCTATGAGTATTGGAAGGATACCATTGACATTAAATAATTTTGGGGTACCAAACCTTAGCAAGTTCAGGGAACAAACACCTTATTTAAAGGCTGCTTAATCCCAACACAAATGATGATTTTCTAACTGATATAGTTAATCAGACTACTTGTCTAGGATTTGATAAAATTAAACACAAGAATTCACCAAATATTCCTTCTCTTGCCCAATTTGATAATTAGCAACATTTAACAAATTACATTGAAGAGCAGCTCAATAGTATGGTGCAGAATGGCTCGGCATTTCGGGCTGGACTGTTCCAATGGGGAGCAGGGTCAAGACTGATTTGTATATGGTTGGGTCCAAACTGGGTGACGTAGCAAGCAAAATAAATATGGATTAAATCCAGATCTGTGACAGTGAGTGAGTGTTTTAAAAGTTTCAACACTCTGTCCATCATTTTATTTTGTGATGTTGCTGAATGGTACATTCAACTCCACACCTACAAGTCCAAAAGAGTGGTTATCGTAGCCAGTGATCACAAATTACTGTTATGCCCAGTTTTTGAATTCCACATTTCGGTTTAAGGCAAGCAGACTTGACCCTCATTATTCCCAGTCTCAACACACAGAGATTGTAAACATCTATTCAGTAGGGAAATTGTACAAACAATGTTTGGAACATTCCACACTCTGCAATAAAACAACATCTCTCCCTCCTGTCGGAAGACATGTATCTATCTTGTTGGGTCTTAAGTCTCCACACGCTGGAAGATTTAACTATGCAACTTACAAGGAAATTTGGAAAATGTCACAAATGGAAGCAGCTGCATGTTTAAGGCAAATCAATCAAGCTAATTTGGATAAAGTACTTGCTGTTGTTGATAATAGCATTAATACATTGTCTTCATGCATTTACAGTTTGAAGAACATTGTTTCGTTTGGTATCAATATTATGCAAAATGACGTGTCTTTATTATACCATGAGTAACAATTAACAGGAGTCAGGCCCGTTAACCCAGGTGAGACCGGGCGAAGTATGCAACAAAAAACAATGTCTCAGCTGGAGATTATTAAAAAAAGGAACAATTCAAACACAGTGAAATAAATCACAATTGGGAAGGGGAACAAAGGAAAGGAGACCACAGCGTAAGGGTAAGGTAGAGTAAATTAAACTATAATTGCATAAGTAGTTAAGAAGCACTACAGTACATAATTGTACAATGCCCATAACACACGGAGTGAGCACTGGTCGTGCTAGTGAAAGTGGACGGCGCAGTGACATAAAGTGTGAAATACAGCGTGAACGGCGAAAAAAAGAAGATAAGTTAAGGTGGTCAAAAATGCAGTTATTATATACAGTGTTAGACACGTTAATCAGATAAATAGATTGACCACAATAGCGCCTGAGTTCTAGGCTGGATAGTCGACGGCGTTTCAACCTGGATGATTACAGGTCATCATCAGGACAATGGTCATTAGTTTCTGGGTAGTGCTCTAAGAGGGAGGAAGGGGAGAATGAAACAAGGAATGAGTGGTCCAACGGGACAAATGGGAGGACTTAAGACAAAACGGTATGGGATAAATGGAATTTACCTAATGGTTTAGAGTACAAAAGGATCCGGAAGAGATCAGGGTCCGTGAGGCGTCAGTGCAGTAGGGTCAAGTCTGTGGGGGAAAGGATAGTTTAAAGGAGATCGGTGGGTGACATTAAAAAAGCAGCAGCTAGTGAAAAGGACAACTACGTGAGCAAATAATTAATTACCGAGGTAGAACTGTCCAAAAACGAGGTCCGCATTAATGGAGGGACCGGGAAAGGTCTTTGCAAAATGTCCAGAAACGGCCCGATTAATGGGCGAAATTGCTGAATCTGAAAGAAGGGGGCGGGAGGAAAAAGTTAAAACCGGCATGCAGGGTAAAGCTCACCGATCGTCAAGGCCGAAATGGCCAATTGTATGAGCACTTACTGTGAGTTAGGAAGACATCAGAGAGTCGGCACTGCACGCTTGCAAGTGGAAAATGACTTGTAGTAGTAGAGGAACGAATCCTCTATGCTGCAATCGGGAGCAGGGACGAGTGAAGCGTCCGCGATCGCAAGTCAATTGCGAGGGGGGGGAAGAAGGCCAGGAGAAGGGTCACGTGACGGGAGTCACGAGGGGCAAAAAAACTAGAAGGGGGATGGCAGGCGTAAGCCTAGTACCCCAGGGGGACCGGGAAGAGAGGTTCTAAGGAGCTAGAGCGCCGTGTATGTCAGGGTTCATGACTGCACTAGGAATAAACAAAAATTGATAACTTGAATATAAAATGGATAACAATAAAAGCCATGATATTTGATAATCACATAAAAATAATAATAATAATGTGTAACCAATTTAACAGGATTGCCTCACGTGACGTATAACAAAGTAATTATTAATGGTTACAAAGTCATAACTAGCTTGCGAATGATGCAAAAAAAAAAATATATATATATACATAGTCAATTAAATAAGCGTGAGGAAGGACAAAGTGTTGAAAAAACATATAAAACCCTTTACGGAGACAACATATTAATCATTCTGACATTGTGTGAAGTTGAGGTAGCAACAACCTCCTGTTACTGTTAATTGAATGAAATATATTCACAGATGTTGAAGGGACAACGGAATTTGAAAAGTAAGTAAGCAATTGATATGGGGACCACACAAGGGCGGACCAGATGATGCTAAAGATGGAAAAAGGGGGTAATCATGAATGCACATAATGGGTTGCACAGATGGTGGTTACACGAATTGATAACAGGTTAAAGATTCACAGTCAAGAACAATACAAGGGGTCATCTAATGTTGGCTAGGTTGATAGTGTATGGTAAAATGAGAAGTGTCAACCTTAGAGTCCAATGTGGTGGGTATTCAGATAGGAGGAAAGGAAGAAGAGACCGGTGGCAACCGGTAGGTTCATGTAGCTGTAATGACCGTGTTCCATTCGTCAAGGGTGTTGAGCCCATTCTCAACAGAATTTCAGCGTGCAATCCATCGGCATTCACATTTGTTCAATATCAGCTGTAGGTTACCACCCCTTAGTGGAAGCGTTGGGTGGTCCATCACCAGCCAGGTCAAGTCTGTTTCGGAGTGATTTTTTTCTTTATAATGGCTGACCAGTGGTGCTGTTTCGACATTACATCTAATGCGACTTTGGTGTTGAAAAATGCGCTGTTTAACCATCTGGGTGGTTTGGCCTATGTATAACAAATCACAAGGGCATATTATAGCGTAAATGACATTCGAATTATGACAGTTGGTGAAATTATGCAGTTTGTAAGTATGTCCTGCGTTCACAAATTCCTTTGTGTTGTAGGTGAAGTTACATGCTGTACAAGATTGACATTTATAGTGACCAAGGGTCGGCGGTAGTCCCCATAGTGAGGTGACTGTTTGATTTTTCTTGTCAATTTTCGGCCAGGTGATAGCATGAACCAGTCTGTCTGCTATGTTGTTACCTCTTTTGTAAGAGAATAGAGGAGGTTCATTAAAGGGAGCATTGGTCCGTAGTATTGGCCAATTTCTTTTTATGACTCTGCTGACCAAGTTGCTGGTGGGGCTGTAAGTGGAAACAAAAGGAATGCGTGAATTGATCCGTTTGGGTGAGGGGGAGAGTAGGACCTCCCTGTGGCAGTACCATGCCGTTTTAGATGCACGGGATACAATTCGTATGGGATATCCTCTGCCGATCAATTTTTGTGAAAGGATGGCTGCTTCCTTAAAGTAGTCTTTTCGCCACTTACAATTTCTACGTATCCGAAGAAATTGACCGTAGGGTAAACCATCCCTAAGGCCTCTGGGATGATAGCTTGAGTACATCAAGAGTGTATTGCGTTCCGTGGGTTTGCGGTACAGAGCAGTCCCGATGGTGCCATCCTCTGCATGTAGGGTGAGATCTAGGAAGGGTAGGTCATTGGTTCTAACGTCAGACGTGAATTTGAGATGGTTTTGGCAATTGTTAAGCCAGGTTATAAAAGATGCTAAGTCATCACGTGAGCCGTGCCAGAGCAGGAGAATATCGTCGATGTAGCGACGCCATAGGTTGATATTAATGAGAAATGGATTGTGTGTAGATAGAAAGAGACTGGTTTCGAAATGGTGGACATAGAGGATAGCAAAATTGGGGGCAAAGCAAGCCCCCATGGCTACGCCTTTGATTTGTAGGTAAAATGTGTCTTTATAGAGAAAGTAGTTTCTTGTGAGTGCGATATGTAGTAAGTCAATAATGAATTCGGTGGGAATGCGAACAGGTCTGGGACGTGAATAAAGGAGTAGTGAGATGACAGAAAGGCCTTCAGTGTGAGGGATATTGGTGTATAATGCCTCAATGTCAAGGCCTATCATGAGGTCATTGTTTTGGTCAAATTGTATATCCTCAATGATGTTAATGAGATGTGTGCTATCCTTCACAAAAGTATCGGTCAATTGGACAAATTCCTTAAGAAAAGAATCAATGTATTTTCCCAGGGGTTCCAAAATGGATCCACAACCAGATACTATTGGTCGTCCAGGGGGATTGGTTATGTTTTTGTGGACCTTCGGTAGTATATAGATGACTAGAGTCCGTGGGTGTAGGTTGTTAAGGAAGGGGTGTTCTTTTTTGGTGATAATGGCAGAATCTAGGGCAAGGGTGGAGATAGATAGTATTTGTTTCCGAATTTCAGAGAGGGGATCTCTGGATAAAGGTCGGTAGTGAGACGTGTTACTCAACTGGCGTAGGATCTCGTTGTCATAATTTTCCATGTCCATGATCACTATACCTCCACCCTTGTCAGCGGGCTTGATGACTATCTGTTGATTCTCATGTAAATGGTCTAGGGCCTGTTTTTCTTTGATGGATATGTTATAGGGAACAAATTCAGAATGGGATTGTAGTTCCTTTATCTCATGCAAAACTAATCTCTCGAAGGCAAGAATTTCCGGTGGCATCATGGATGCAGGGGGAAGAAAAGTCGAAGGTGGATGAAACTGTCTTTCATATGGGGCATTAGCATCTAGTCTATCAGAGAAGAATTGTTTGAGGCGAATGCGTCGAAAGAAGAGGAGTAAATCCTCTTGGAGTTTAAAAAAGTTGCTGTGTTCTGTAGGGACAAAGGAGAGGCCCTTGCTGAGAAGTGAGGTTTCTTCTGAGGAAAGGATATGCCTGGAGAGATTGAAAATGGGGATGGGTGAGGTATTGAGTATATGATGATCTGTCACTATGTTCAAATTGTTTGGCATAATGGGTAGTTGATCAGCAGTCTGTGGTTGATAAACCTCAATGTCCATTGAGGGAAGTATAGAGTCATCAGTGTTGATTGTGGTTGGGGCTAGGTTGGCTTCTTGTGTCATGATAGGCAGGGACATCATTGGGGGCCCCATTGATAGAATTTGCGATGGGTTTGCCGCTCGCCCGCGTACTGATACTGATAGTTGGGTCTTACTCGTCCCTGTCCGCGTCCGCGGTTCCCTCCTAAACAAACGTTAGGTAGTAAGGGTTGGGGATGCGGTCTGTTCTGTGGTCGCTCAGTGCTAGAACCTTCTCCAGGATCTGAATCCTCTATGGATGTATTAGAGGAGTCAGAGAAACTGATGGCTTGATTGTTCCTATATCTGCCCCAATTTTTGCTTCTTGGTGGTTGGTAGGGTGTATTGAAGAACGTATCAAGTAGGTAGGGATATGTAGTGTCCTTGTTGTAGTTTTTTATATCTCTTTGTATTTTGGATATCTTTTTGTTCTGTTCGAAGGTGTGGAATGTAGCGATGGTACTATTTACTCTGTCAAGTAAGGCCTTGGCGTCAGGGATGGTTGTGTCAGAGAGGATGAGTTTCTCAAGTTCCGCAATCTCTTCTAATTCCTTGCGACTGTGTTCTATGGCTGTGTCTATGCCCAACACCATCCAGTGTCTGGAGCAGGTCGTGGCTAGGTGGCTGAAGCCAGTACGAAATTTGGGGTCTTGTGTGAAAATGGCCGGGACGTTACGTATTTGAAGGCCAAGTGGTATGGTATCAGATTTGAGGTATTCTGTAAGCATGCGTGCGTGGAGATCTGTGCAAATTAGTTTTTTCTTTAGGTTCTCAAGTTTCTCCAATAGAACCCTTGAAGAGTTAGGGGCTGCTGCGAGGGGGTTGACGTATGAGAAAGTAGTGAAGGACCACTCAAAATGCGTTGGATGTAATCCTCCGTATAGGCTGGGGTCTCCCTTGAGGACATAATGTGTGTATTAGTCACACATAACGTAACACCTTAATGTGTAAGTTAAAGTAGAAAAACTCTCGCAACCCGGCGGTTGCTCAATAACAGAGTAACAATTAACAGGCGTCAGGCCCGTTAACCCAGGTGAGACCGGGCGAAGTATGCAACAAAAAACAGTGTCTCAGCTGGAGATTATTAAAAAAAGGAACAATTCAAACACAGTGAAATAAATCACAATTGGGAAGGGGAACAAAGGAAAGGAGACCACAGCGTAAGGGTAAGGTAGAGTAAATTAAACTATAATTGCATAAGTAGTTAAGAAGCACTACAGTACATAATTATACAATGACCATAACACACGGAGTGAGCACTGGTCGTGCTAGTGAAAGTGGATGGCGCAGTGACATAAAGTGTGAAATACAGCGTGAACGGCGAAAAAAAGAAGATAAGTTAAGGTGGTCAAAAATGCAGTTATTATATACAGTGTTATACACGTTAATCAGATAAATAGATTGACCACAATAGCGCCTGAGTTCTTGGCTGGATAGTCGACGGCGTTTCAACCTGGATGATTACAGGTCATCATCAGGACAATGGTCATTAGTTTCTGGGTAGTGCTCTAAGAGGGAGGAAGGGGAGAATGAAACAAGGAATGAGTGGTCCAACGGGACAAATAGGAGGACTTAAGACAAAAAGGTATGGGATAAATGGAATTTACCTAATGGTTTAGAGTACAAAAGGATCCGGAAGAGATCAGGGTCCGCGAGGCGTCAGTGCAGTAGGGTCAAGTCTGTGGGGGAAAGGATAGTTTAAAGGAGATCGGTGAGTGACATTAAAAAAGCAGCAGCTAGTGAAAAGGACAACTACGTGAGCAAATAATTAATTACCCAGGTAGAACTGTCCAAAAACGAGGTCCGCATTAATGGAGGGACCGGGGAAAGGTCTTTGCAAAATGTCCAGAAACGGCCCGATTAATGGGCGAAATTGCTGAATCTGAAAGAAGGGGGCGGGAGGAAAAAGTTAAAACCGGCATGCAGGGTAAAGCTCACCGATCGTCAAGGCCGAAATGGCCAATTGTATGAGCACTTACTGTGAGTTAGGAAGACATCAGAGAGTCGGCACTGCACGCTTGCAAGTGGAAAATGACTTGTAGTAGTAGAGGAACGAATCCTCTATGCTGCAATCGGGAGCAGGGACGAGTGAAGCGTCCGCGATGGCAAGCAATTGCGAGGGGGGGAAGAAGACCAGGAGAAGGGTCACGTGACGGGAGTCACGAGGGGCAAAAAACCTAGAAGGGGGACGGCAGGCGTAAGCCTAGTACCCCAGGGGGACCGGGAAGAGAGGTTCTAAGGAGCTAGAGCGCCGTGCATGTCAGGGTTCAAGACTGCACTAGGAATAAACAAAAATTGATAACTTGAATATAAAATGGATAACAATAAAAGCCATGATATTTGATAATCACATAAAAATAATAATAATAATGTGTAACCAATTTAACAGGATTGCCTCAC
This sequence comes from Calotriton arnoldi, assembly GCA_963921515.1. Classification (NCBI taxonomy): domain Eukaryota; kingdom Metazoa; phylum Chordata; class Amphibia; order Caudata; family Salamandridae; genus Calotriton; species Calotriton arnoldi. Next base: position 414,318 of record CAWUFW010010254.1, on the reverse strand, counting down.
GTGACGTATAACAAAGTAATTATTAATGGTTACAAAGTCATAACTAGCTTGCGAATGATGGAAAAAATATATATATATATATATACATAGTCAATTAAATAAGCGTGAGGAAGGACAAAGGGTTGAAAAAACATATAAAACCCTTTACGGAGACAACATATTAATCATTCTGACATTGTGTGAAGTTGAGGTAGCAACAACCTCCTGTTACTGTTAATTGAATGAAATATATTCACAGATGTTGAAGGGACAACAGAATTTGAAAAGTAAGTAAGCAATTGATATGGGGACCACACAAGGGCGGACCAGATGATGCTAAAGATGGAAAAAGGGGGTAATCATGAATGCGCATAATGGGTTGCACAGATGGTGGTTACACAAATTGATAACAGGTTAAAAATTCACAGTCAAGAACAATACAAGGGGTCGTCTAATGTTGGCTAGGTTGATAGTGTATGGTAAAATGAAGGGTCAACCTTAGAGTCCAATGTGGTGGGTATTCAGCTAGGAGGAAAGGAAGAAGAGACCAGTGGCAACCGGTAGGTTCATGTAGCTGTAATGACAGTGTTCCATTCGTCAAGGGTGTTGAGCCCATTCTCAACAGAATTGCAGCGTGCAATCCATCGGCATTCACATTTGTTCAATATCAGCTGTAGGTTACCACCCCTTAGTGGAAGCGTTGGGTGGTCAATCACCAGCCAGGTCAAGTCTGTTTCGGAGTGATTTTTTTCTTTATAATGGCTGACCAGTGGTGCTGTTTCGACATTACATCTAATGCGACTTTGGTGTTGAAAAATGCGCTGTTTAACCATCTGGGTGGTTTGGCCTATGTATAACAAATCACATGGGCATCGTATAGCGTAAATGACATTCGATGTACAACAGTTGGTGAAATTGTTCAGTTTGTAAGTATGTCCTGCGTTCACAAATTCCTTTGTGTTGTAGGTGAAGTTACATGCTGTACAAGATTGACATTTATAGTGACCAAGGGTCGGCGGTAGTCCCCATAGTGAGGTGACTGTTTGATTTTTCTTGTCAATTTTCGGCCAGGTGATAGCATGAACCAGTCTGTCTGCTATGTTGTTACCTCTTTTGTAAGAGAATAGAGGAGGTTCATTAAAGGGAGCATGGGTCCGTAGTATTGGCCAATTTCTTTTTATGACTCTGCTGACCAAGTTGCTGGAGGGGCTGTAAGTGGAAACAAAAGGAATGCGTGAATTGATCCGTTTGGGTGAGGGGGAGAGTAGGACCTCCCTGTGGCAGTACCATGCCCTTTTAGATGCACGGGATACAATTAGTTTGGGATATCCTCTGGCGATCAATTTTTGTGAAAGGATGGCTGCTTCCTTAAAGTAGTCTTTTCGCCACTTACAATTTCTACGTATCCGAAGAAATTGACCGTAGGGTAAACCATCCCTAAGGCCTCTGGGATGATAGCTTGAGTACATCAAGAGTGTATTGCGTTCCGTGGGTTTGCGGTACAGAGCAGTCCCGATGGTGCCATCCTCTGCATGTAGGGTGAGATCTAGGAAGGGTAGGTCATTGGTTCTAACGTCAGACGTGAATTTGAGATGGTTTTGGCAATTGTTAAGCCAGGTTATAAAAGATGCTAAGTCATCACGTGAGCCGTGCCAGAGCAGGAGAATATCGTCGATGTAGCGACGCCATAGGTTGATATTAATGAGAAATGGATTGTGTGTAGATAGAAAGAGACTGGTTTCGAGATGGTGGACATAGAGGATAGCAAAATTGGGGGCAAAGTAAGCCCCCATGGCTACGCCTTTGATTTGTAGGTAAAATGTGTCTTTATAGAGAAAGTAGTTTCTTGTGAGTGCGATATGTAGTAAGTCAATAATGAATTCGGTGGGAATGCGAACAGGTCTGGGACGTGAATCAAGGAGTAGTGAGATGACAGAAAGGCCTTCAGTGTGAGGGATATTGGTGTATAATGCCTCAATGTCTAGGCCTATCATGAGGTCATTGTTTTGGTCAAATTGTATATCCTCAATGATGTTAATGAGATGTGTGCTATCCTTCACAAAAGTATTGGTCAATTGGACAAATTCCTTAAGAAAAGAACCAATGTATTTTCCCAGGGGTTCCAAAATGGATCCACAACCAGATACTATTGGTCGTCCAGGGGGATTGGTTATGTTTTTGTGGACCTTCGGTAGTATATAGATTACTGGAGTCCGTGGGTGTAGGTTGTTAAGGAAGGCGTGTTCTTTTTTGGTGATAATGGCAGAATCTAGGGCAAGGGTGGAGATAGATAGTATTTGTTTCCGAATTTCAGAGAGGGGATCTCCGGGTAAAGGTCGGTAGTGAGACGTGTTACTCAACTGGCGTAGGATCTCGTTGTCATAATTTTCCATGTCCATGATCACTATACCTCCACCCTTGTCAGCGGGCTTGATGACTATCTGTTGATTCTCATGTAAATGGTCTAGGGCCTGTTTTTCTTTGATGGATATGTTATAGGGAACAAATTCAGAATGGGATTGTAGTTCCTTTATCTCATGCAAAACTAATCTCTCGAAGGCAAGAATTTCCGGTGGCATCATGGATGCAGGGGGAAGAAAAGTCGAAGCTGGATGAAACTGTCTTTCATATGGGGCATTAGCATCTAGTCTATCAGAGAAGAATTGTTTGAGGCGAATGCGTCGAAAGAAGAGGAGTAAATCCTCTTGGAGTTTAAAAAAGTTGCTGTGTTCTGTAGGGACAAAGGAGAGGCCCTTGCTGAGAAGTGAGGTTTCTTCTGAGGAAAGGATATGCCTGGAGAGATTGAAAATGGGGATGGGTGAGGTATTGAGTATATGATGATCTGTCACTATGTTCAAATTGTTTGGCATAATGGGTAGTTGATCAGCAGTCTGTGGTTGATAAACCTCAATGTCCATTGAGGGAAGTATAGAGTCATCAGTGTTGATTGTGGTTGGGGCTAGGTTGGCTTCTTGTGTCATGATAGGCAGGGACATCATTGGGTGCCCCATTGATAGAATTTGCGACGGGTTTGCCGCTCGCCCGCGTACTGATACTGATAGTTGGGTCTTACTCATCCCTGTCCGCGTCCGCGGTTCCCTCCTAAAAAAACGTTAGGTAGAAAGGGTTGGGGATGCGTTCTGTTCTGTGGTCGCTCAGTGCTAGAACCTTCTCCAGGATCTGAATCCTCTATGGATGTATTAGAGGAGTCAGAGAAAGTGATGGCTTGATTGTTCCTATATCTGCCCCAATTTTTGCTTCTTGGTGGTTGGTAGGGTGTATTGAAGAACGTATCAAGTAGGATAGGGATATGTAGTGTCCTTGTTGTAGTTTTTTTATATCTCTTTGTATTTTGGATATCTTTTTGTTCTGTTCGAAGGTGTGGAATGTAGCGATGGTACTATTTACTCTGTCAAGTAAGGCCTTGGCGTCAGGGATGGTTGTGTCAGAGAGGATGAGTTTCTCAAGTTCCGCAATCTCTTCTAATTCCTTGCGACTGTGTTCTATGGCTGTGTCTATGCCCAACAGCATCCAGTGTCTGGAGCAGGTCGTGGCTAGGTGGCTGAAGCCAGTACGAAATTTGGGGTCTTGTGTGAAAATGGCCGGGACGTTACGTATTTGAAGGCCAAGTGGTATGGTATCAGATTTGAGGTATTCTGTAAGCATGCGTGCGTGGAGATCTGTGCGAATTAGTTTTTTCTTTAGGTTCTCAAGTTTCTCCAATAGAACCCTTGAAGAGTTAGGGGCTGCTGCGAGGGGGGTTGACGTATGAGAAAGTAGTGAACGACCACTCAAAATGCGTTGGATGTAATCCTCCGTATAGGCTGGGGTCTCCCTTGAGGACATAATGTGTGTATTAGTCACACATAACGTTACACCTTAATGTGTAAGTTAAAGTAGAAAAACTCTCGCAACCCGGCGGTTGCTCAATAACAGAGTAACAATTAACAGGCGTCAGGCCCGTTAACCCAGGTGAGACCGGGCGAAGTATGCAACAAAAAACAGTGTCTCAGCTGGAGATTATTAAAAAAAGGAACAATTCAAACACAGTGAAATAAATCACAATTGGGAAGGGGAACAAAGGAAAGGAGACCACAGCGTAAGGGTAAGGTAGAGTAAATTAAACTATAATTGCATAAGTAGTTAAGAAGCACTACAGTACATAATTATACAATGACCATAACACACGGAGTGAGCACTGGTCGTGCTAGTGAAAGTGGATGGCGCAGTGACATAAAGTGTGAAATACAGCGTGAACGGCGAAAAAAGAAGATAAGTTAAGGTGGTCAAAAATGCAGTTATTATATACAGTGTTATACACGTTAATCAGATAAATAGATTGACCACAATAGCGCCTGAGTTCTAGGCTGGATAGTCGACGGCGTTTCAACCTGGATGATTACAGGTCATCATCAGGACAATGGTCATTAGTTTCTGGGTAGTGCTCTAAGAGGGAGGAAGGGGAGAATGAAACAAGGAATGAGTGGTCCAACGGGACAAATAGGAGGACTTAAGACAAAACGGTATGGGATAAATGGAATTTACCTAATGGTTTAGAGTACAAAAGGATCTGGAAGAGATCAGGGTCCGCGAGGCGTCAGTGCAGTAGGGTCAAGTCTGTGGGGGAAAGGATAGTTTAAAGGAGATCGGTGAGTGACATTAAAAAAGCAGCAGCTAGTGAAAAGGACAACTACGTGAGCAAATAATTAATTACCCAGGTAGAACTGTCCAAAAACGAGGTCCGCATTAATGGAGGGACCGGGGAAAGGTCTTTGCAAAATGTCCAGAAACGGCCCGATTAATGGGCGAAATTGCTAAATCTGAAAGAAGGGGGCGGGAGGAAAAAGTTAAAACCGGCATGCAGGGTAAAGCTCACCGATCGTCAAGGCCGAAATGGCCAATTGTATGAGCACTTACTGTGAGTTAGGAAGACATCAGAGAGTCGGCACTGCACGCTTGCAAGTGGAAAATGACTTGTAGTAGTAGAGGAACGAATCCTCTATGCTGCAATCGGGAGCAGGGACGAGTGAAGCGTCCGCGATCGCAAGCAATTGCGAGGGGGGGGAAGAAGGCCAGGAGAAGGGTCATGTGACGGGAGTCACGAGGGGCAAAAAACCTAGAAGGGGGACGGCAGGCGTAAGCCTAGTACCCCAGGGGGACCGGGAAGAGAGGTTCTAAGGAGCTAGAGCGCCGTGCATGTCAGGGTTCAAGACTGCACTAGGAATAAACAAAAATTGATAACTTGAATATAAAATGGATAACAATAAAAGCCATGATATTTGATAATCACATAAAAATAATAATAATAATGTGTAACCAATTTAACAGGATTGCCTCACGTGACGTATAACAAAGTAATTATTAATGGTTACAAAGTCATAACTAGCTTGCGAATGATGGAAAAATATATATATATATATATATATATATATACATAGTCAATTAAATAAGCGTGAGGAAGGACAAAGGGTTGAAAAAACATATAAAACCCTTTACGGAGACAACATATTAATCATTCTGACATTGTGTGCAGTTGAGGTAGCAACAACCTCCTGTTACTGTTAATTGAATGAAATATATTCACAGATGTTGAAGGGACAACGGAATTTGAAAAGTAAGTAAGCAATTGATATGGGGACCACACAAGGGCGGACCAGATGATGCTAAAGATGGAAAAAGGGGGTAATCATGAATGCGCATAATGGGTTGCACAGATGGTGGTTACACGAATTGATAACAGGTTAAAAATTCACAGTCAAGAGCAATACAAGGGGTCATCTAATGTTGGCTAGGTTGATAGTGTATGGTAAAATGATAAGTGTCAACCTTAGAGTCCAATGTGGTGTGTATTCAGCTAGGAGGAAAGGAAGAAGAGACCGGTGGCAACCGGTAGGTTAATGTAGCTGTAATGACCGTGTTCCATTCGTCAAGGGTGTTGAGCCCATTCTCAACAGAATTGCAGCGTGCAATCCATCGGCATTCACATTTGTTCAATATCAGCTGTAGGTTACCACCCCTTAGTGGAAGCGTTGGGTGGTCAATCACCAGCCAGGTCAAGTCTGTTTCGGAGTGATTTTTTTCTTTATAATGGCTGACCAGTGGTGCTGTTTCGACATTACATCTAATGCGACTTTGGTGTTGAAAAATGCGCTGTTTAACCATCTGGGTGGTTTGGCCTATGTATAACAAATCACATGGGCATCGTATAGCGTAAATGACATTCGATGTACGACAGTTGGTGAAATTGTTCAGTTTGTAAGTATGTCCTGCGTTCACAAATTCCTTTGTGTTGTAGGTGAAGTTACATGCTGTACAAGATTGACATTTATAGTGACCAAGGGTCGGCGGTAGTCCCTATAGTGAGGTGACTGTTTGATTTTTCTTGTCAATTTTTGGCCAGGTGATAGCATGAACCAGTCTGTCTGCTATGTTGTTACCTCTTTTGTAAGAGAATAGAGGAGGTTCATTAAAGGGTGCATGGGTCCGTAGTATTGGCAAATTTCTTTTTATGACTCTGCTGACCAAGTTGCTGGAGGGGCTGTAAGTGGAAACAAAAGGAATGCGTGAATTGATCCGTTTGGGTGAGGGGGAGAGTAGGACCTCCCTGTGGCAGTACCATGCCCTTTTAGATGCACGGGATACAATTCGTTTGGGATATCCTCTGGCGATCAATTTTTGTGAAAGGATGGCTGCTTCCTTAAAGTAGTCTTTTCGCCACTTACAATTTCTACGTATCCGAAGAAATTGACCTTAGGGTAAACCATCCCTAAGGCCTCTGGGATGATAGCTTGAGTACATCAAGAGTGTATTGCGTTCCGCGGGTTTGCGGTACAGAGCAGTCCCGATGGTGCCATCCTCTGCATGTAGGGTGAGATCTAGGAAGGGTAGGTCATTGGTTCTAACATCAGACATGAATTTGAGATGGTTTTGGCAATTGTTAAGCCAGGTTATAAAAGATGCTAAGTCATCACGTGAGCCGTGCCAGAGCAGGAGAATAGCGTCGATGTAGCGACGCCATAGGTTGATATTAATGAGAACTGGATTGTGTGTAGATAGAAAGAGACTGGTTTCGAGATGGTGGACATAGAGGATAGCAAAATTGGGGGCAAAGCAAGCCCCCATGGCTACGCCTTTGATTTGTAGGTAAAATGTGTCTTTATAGAGAAAGTAGTTTCTTGTGAGTGCGATATGTAGTAAGTCAATAATGAATTCGGTGGGAATGCGAACAGGTCTGGGACGTGAATCAAGGAGTAGTGAGATGACAGAAAGGCCTTCAGTGTGAGGGATATTGGTGTATAATGCCTCAATGTCTAGGCCTATCATGAGGTCATTGTTTTGGTCAAATTGTATATCCTCAATGATGTTAATGAGATGTGTGCTATCCTTCACAAAAGTATTGGTCAATTGGACAAATTCCTTAAGAAAAGAACCAATGTATTTTCCCAGGGGTTCCAAAATGGATCCACAACCAGATACTATTGGTCGTCCAGGGGGATTGGTTATGTTTTTGTGGACCTTCGGTAGTATATAGATGACTGGAGTCCGTGGGTGTAGGTTGTTAAGGAAGGCGTGTTCTTTTTTGGTGATAATGGCAGAATCTAGGGCAAGGGTGGAGATAGATAGTATTTGTTTCCGAATTTCAGAGAGGGGATCTCCGGGTAAAGGTCGGTAGTGAGACGTGTTACTCAACTGGCGTAGGATCTCGTTGTCATAATTTTCCATGTCCATGATCACTATACCTCCACCCTTGTCAGCGGGCTTGATGACTATCTGTTGATTCTCATGTAAATGGTCTAGGGCCTGTTTTTCTTTGATGGATATGTTATAGGGAACAAATTCAGAATGGGATTGTAGTTCCTTTATCTCATGCAAAACTAATCTCTCGAAGGCAAGAATTTCCGGTGGCATCATGGATGCAGGGGGAAGAAAAGTCGAAGCTGGATGAAACTGTCTTTCATATGGGGCATTAGCATCTAGTCTATCAGAGAAGAATTGTTTGAGGCGAATGCGTTGAAAGAAGAGGAGTAAATCCTCTTGGAGTTTAAAAAAGTTGCTGTGTTCTGTAGGGACAAAGGAGAGGCCCTTGCTGAGAAGTGAGGTTTCTTCTGAGGAAAGGATATGCCTGGAGAGATTGAAAATGGGGATGGGTGAGGTATTGAGTATATGATGATCTGTCACTATGTTCAAATTGTTTGGCATAATGGGTAGTTGATCGGCAGTCTGTGGTTGATAAACCTCAATGTCCATTGAGGGAAGTATAGAGTCATCAGTGTTGATTGTGGTTGGGGCTAGGTTGGCTTCTTGTGCCATGATAGGCGGGACATCATTGGGGGCCCCATTGATAGAATTTGCGACGGGTTTGCCGCTCGTCCGCGTACTGATACTGATAGTTGGGTCTTACTCGTCCCTGTCCGCGTCCGCGGTCCCCTCCTAAAAAACGTTAGGTAGTAAGGATTGGGGATGCGGTCTGTTCTGTGGTCACTCAGTGCTAGAACCTTCTCCAGGATCTGAATCCTCTATGGATGTATTAGAGGAGTCAGAGAAAGTGATGGCTTGATTGTTCCTATATCTGCCCCAATTTTTGCTTCTTGGTGGTTGGTAGGGTGTATTGAAGAACGTATCAAGTAGGTAGGGATATGTTGTGTCCTTGTTGTAGTTTTTTATATCTCTTTGTATTTTGGATATCTTTTTGTTCTGTTCGAAGGTGTGGAATGTAGCGATGGTACTATTTACTCTGTCAAGTAAGGCCTTGGCGTCAGGGATGGTTGTGTCAGAGAGGATGAGTTTCTCAAGTTCCGCAATCTCTTCTAATTCCTTGCGACTGTGTTCTATGGCTGTGTCTATGCCCAACACCATCCAGTGTCTGGAGCAGGTCGTGGCTAGGTGGCTGAAGCCAGTACGAAATTTGGGGTCTTGTGTGAAAATGGCCGGGACGTTACGTATTTGAAGGCCAAGTGGTATGGTATCAGATTTGAGGTATTCTGTAAGCATGTGTGCGTGGAGATCTGTGCGAATTTGTTTTTTCTTTAGGTTCTCAAGTTTCTCCAATAGAACCCTTGAAGAGATAGGGGCTGCTGCGAGGGGGGTTGACGTATGAGAAAGTAGTGAAGGACCACTCAAAATGCGTTGGATGTAATCCTCCGTATAGGCTGGGGTCTCCCTTGAGGACATAATGTGTGTATTAGTCACACATAACGTAACACCTTAATGTGTAAGTTAAAGTAGAAAAACTCTCGCAACCCGGAGGTTGCTCAATAACAGAGTAACAATTAACAGGAGTCAGGCCCGTTAACCCAGGTGAGACCGGGCGAAGTATGCAACAAAAAACAATGTCTCAGCTGGAGATTATTAAAAAAAGGAACAATTCAAACACAGTGAAATAAATCACAATTGGGAAGGGGAACAAAGGAAAGGAGACCACAGCGTAAGGGTAAGGTAGAGTAAATTAAACTATAATTGCATAAGTAGTTAAGAAGCACTACAGTACATAATTATACAATGACCATAACACACGGAGTGAGCACTGGTCGTGCTAGTGAAAGTGGACGGCGCAGTGACATAAAGTGTGAAATACAGCGTGAACGGCGAAAAAAGGAGATAAGTTAAGGTGGTCAAAAATGCAGTTATTATATACAGTGTTATACACGTTAATCAGATAAATAGATTGACCACAATAGCGCCTGAGTTCTAGGCTGGATAGTCGACGGCGTTTCAACCTGGATGATTACAGGTCATCATCAGGACAATGGTCATTAGTTTCTGGGTAGTGCTCTAAGAGGGAGGAAGGGGAGAATGAAACAAGGAATGAGTGGTCCAACGGGACAAATAGGAGGACTTAAGACAAAACGGTATGGGATAAATGGAATTTACCTAATGGTTTAGAGTACAAAAGGATCCGGAAGAGATCAGGGTCCGCGAGGCGTCAGTGCAGTAGGGTCAAGTCTGTGGGGGAAAGGATAGTTTAAAGGAGATCGGTGGGTGACATTAAAAAAGCAGCAGCTAGTGAAAAGGACAACTACGTGAGCAAATAATTAATTACCCAGGTAGAACTGTCCAAAAACGAGGTCCGCATTAATGGAGGGACCGGGGAAAGGTCTTTGCAAATTGTCCAGAAACGGCCCGATTAATGGGCGAAATTGCTGAATCTGAAAGAAGGGGGCGGGAGGAAAAAGTTAAAACCGGCATGCAGGGTAAAGCTCACCGATCGTCAAGGCCGAAATGGCCAATTGTATGAGCACTTACTGTGAGTTAGGAAGACATCAGAGAGTCGGCACTGCACGCTTGCAAGTGGAAAATGACTTGTAGTAGTAGAGGAACGAATCCTCTATGCTGCAATCGGGAGCAGGGACGAGTGAAGCGTCCGCGATCACAAGTCAATTGCGAGGGGGGGGAAGAAGGCCAGGAGAAGGGTCACGTGACGGGAGTCACGAGGGGCAAAAAAACTAGAAGGGGGACGGCAGGCGTAAGCCTAGTACCCCAGGGGGACCGGGAAGAGAGGTTCTAAGGAGCTAGAGCGCCGTGCATGTCAGGGTTCAAGACTGCACTAGGAATAAACAAAAATTGATAACTTGAATATAAAATGGATAACAATAAAAGCCATGATATTTGATAATCACATAAAAATAATAATAATAATGTGTAACCAATTTAACAGGATTGCCTCACGTGACGTATAACAAAGTAATTATTAATGGTTACAAAGTCATAACTAGCTTGCGAATGATGGAAAAAATATATATATATATATATACATAGTCAATTAAATAAGCGTGAGGAAGGACAAAGTGTTGAAAAAACATATAAAACCCTTTACGGAGACAACATATTAATCATTCTGACATTGTGTGAAGTTGAGGTAGCAACAACCTCCTGTTACTGTTAATTGAATGAAATATATTCACAGATGTTGAAGGGACAACGGAATTTGAAAAGTAAGTAAGCAATTGATATGGGGACCACACAAGGGCGGACCAGATGATGCTAAAGATGGAAAAAGGGGGTAATCATGAATGCGCATAATGGGTTGCACAGATGGTGGTTACACGAATTGATAACAGGTTAAAAATTCACAGTCAAGAACAATACAAGGGGTCATCTAATGTTGGCTAGGTTGATAGTGTATGGTAAAATGATAAGTGTCAACCTTAGAGTCCAATGTGGTGGGTATTCAGCTAGGAGGAAAGGAAGAAGAGACCGGTGGCAACCGGTAGGTTCATGTAGCTGTAATTACCGTGTTCCATTCGTCAAGGGTGTTGAGCCCATTCTCAACAGAATTGCAGCGTGCAATCCATCGGCATTCACATTTGTTCAATATCAGCTGTAGGTTACCACCCCTTAGTGGAAGCGTTGGGTGGTCAATCACCAGCCAGGTCAAGTCTGTTTCGGTATGATTTTTTTCTTTATAATGGCTGACCAGTGGTGCTGTTTCGACATTACATCTAATGCGACTTTGGTGTTGAAAAATGCGCTGTTTAACCATCTGGGTGGTTTGGCCTATGTATAACAAATCACAAGGGCATCGTATAGCGTAAATGACATTCGATGTACGACAGTTGGTGAAATTGTTCAGTTTGTAAGTATGTCCTGCGTTCACAAATTCCTTTGTGTTGTAGGTGAAGTTACATGCTGTACAAGATTGACATTTATAGTGACCAAGGGTCGGCGGTAGTCCCCATAGTGAGGTGACTGTTTGATTTTTCTTGTCAATTTTCGGCCAGGTGATAGCATGAACCAGTCTGTCTGCTATGTTGTTACCTCTTTTGTAAGAGAATAGAGGAGGTTCATTAAAGGGAGCATGGGTCCGTAGTATTGGCCAATTTCTTTTTATGACTCTGCTGACCAAGTTGCTGGAGGGGCTGTAAGTGGAAACAAAAGGAATGCGTGAATTGATCCGTTTGGGTGAGGGGAGAGTAGGACCTCCCTGTGGCAGTACCATGCCCTTTTAGATGCACGGGATACAATTCGTTTGGGATATCCTCTGGCGATCAATTTTTGTGAAAGGATGGCTGCTTCCTTAAAGTAGTAGTCTTTTCGCCACTTACAATTTCTACGTATCCGAAGAAATTGACCGTAGGGTAAACCATCCCTAAGGCCTCTGGGATGATAGCTTGAGTACATCAAGAGTGTATTGCGTTCCGTGGGTTTGCGGTACAGAGCAGTCCCGATGGTGCCATCCTCTGCATGTAGGGTGAGATATAGGAAGGGTAGGTCATTGGTTCTAACGTCAGACGTGAATTTGAGATTGTTTTGGCAATTGTTAAGCCAGGTTATAAAAGATGCTAAGTCATCACGTGAGCCGTGCCAGAGCAGGAGAATATCGTCGATGTAGCGACGCCATAGGTTGATATTAATGAGAAATGGATTGTGTGTAGATAGAAAGAGACTGGTTTCGAGATAATGGCCATAGAGGATAGCAAAATTGGGGGCAAAGCAAGCCCCCATGGCTACGCCTTTGATTTGTAGGTAAAATGTGTCTTTATAGAGAAAGTAGTTTCTTGTGAGTGCGATATGTAGTAAGTCAATAATGAATTCGGTGGGAATGCGAACAGGTCTGGGACGTGAATCAAGGAGTAGTGAGATGACAGAAAGGCCTTCAGTGTGAGGATATTGGTGTATAATGCCTCAATGTCTAGGCCTATCATGAGGTCATTGTTTTAGTCAAATTGTATATCCTCAATGATGTTAATGAGATGTGTGCTATCCTTCACAAAAGTATCGGTCAATTGGACAAATTCCTTAAGAAAAGAATCAATGTATTTTCTCAGGGGTTCCAAAATGGATCCACAACCAGATACTATTGGTCGTCCAGGGGGGTTGGTTATGTTTTTGTGGACCTTCGGTAGTATATAGATGACTGGAGTCCGTGGGTGTAGGTTGTTAAGGAAGGCGTGTTCTTTTTTGGTGATAATGGCAGAATCTAGGGCAAGGGTGGAGATAGATAGTATTTGTTTCTGAATTTCAGAGAGGGGATCTCCGGGTAAAGGTCGGTAGTGAGACGTGTTACTCAACTGGCGTAGGATCTCGTTGTCATAATTTTACATGTCCATGATCACTATACCTCCACCCTTGTCAGCGGGCTTGATGACTATCTGTTGATTCTCATGTAAATGGTCTAGGGCCTGTTTTTCTTTGATGGATATGTTATAGGGAACAAATTCAGAATGGGATTGTAGTTCCTTTATCTCATGCAAAACTAATCTCTCGAAGGCAAGAATTTCCGGTGGCATCATGGATGCAGGGGGAAGAAAAGTCGAAGCTGGATGAAACTGTCTTTCATACGGGGCATTAGCATCTAGTCTATCAGAGAAGAATTGTTTGAGGCGAATGCGTCGAAAGAAGAGGAGTAAATCCTCTTGGAGTTTAAAAAAGTTGCTGTGTTCTGTAGGGACAAAGGAGAGGCCCTTGCTGAGAAGTGAGGTTTCTTCTGAGGAAAGGATATGCCTGGAGAGATTGAAAATGGGGATGGGTGAGGTATTGAGTATATGATGATCTGTCACTATGTTTAAATTGTTTGGCATAATGGGTAGTTGATCGGCAGTCTGTGGTTGATAAACCTCAATGTCCATTGAGGGAAGTATAGAGTCATCAGTGTTGATTGTGGTTGGGGCTAGGTTGGCTTCTTGTGCCATGATAGGCAGGGACATCATTGGGGGCCCCATTGATAGAATTTGCGACGGGTTTGCCGCTCGCCCGCGTACTGATACTGATAGTTGGGTCTTACTCGTCCCTGTCCGCGTCCGCGGTTCCCTCCTAAAAAACGTTAGGTAGTAAGGGTTGGGGATGCGGTCTGTTCTGTGGTCGCTCAGTGCTAGAACCTTCTCCAGGATCTGAATCCTCTATGGATGTATTAGAGGAGTCAGAGAAAGTGATGGCTTGATTGTTCCTATATCTGCCCCAATTTTTGCTTCTTGGTGGTTGGTAGGGTGTATTGAAGAACGTATCAAGTAGGTAGGGATATGTTGTGTCCTTGTTGTAGTTTTTTATATCTCTTTGTATTTTGGATATCTTTTTGTTCTGTTCGAAGGTGTGGAATGTAGCGATGGTACTATTTACTCTGTCAAGTAAGGCCTTGGCGTCAGGGATGGTTGTGTCAGAGAGGATGAGTTTCTCAAGTTCCGCAATCTCTTCTAATTCCTTGCGACTGTGTTCTATGGCTGTGTCTATGCCCAACACCATCCAGTGTCTGGAGCAGGTCGTGGCTAGGTGGCTGAAGCCAGTACGAAATTTGGGGTCTTGTGTGAAAATGGCCGGGACGTTACGTATTTGAAGGCCAAGTGGTATGGTATCAGATTTGAGGTATTCTGTAAGCATGTGTGCGTGGAGATCTGTGCGAATCTGTTTTTTCTTTAGGTTCTCAAGTTTCTCCAATAGAACCCTTGAAGAGATAGGGGCTGCTGCGAGGGGGTTGACGTATGAGAAAGTAGTGAAGGACCACTCAAAATGCGTTGGATGTAATCCTCCGTATAGGCTGGGGTCTCCCTTGAGGACATAATGTGTGTATTAGTCACACATAACGTAACACCTTAATGTGTAAGTTAAAGTAGAAAAACTCTCGCAACCCGGAGGTTGCTCAATAACAGAGTAACAATTAACAGGAGTCAGGCCCGTTAACCCAGGTGAGACCGGGCGAAGTATGCAACAAAAAACAATGTCTCAGCTGGAGATTATTAAAAAAAGGAACAATTCAAACACAGTGAAATAAATCACAATTGGGAAGGGGAACAAAGGAAAGGAGACCACAGCGTAAGGGTAAGGTAGAGTAAATTAAACTATAATTGCATAAGTAGTTAAGAAGCACTACAGTACATAATTATACAATGACCATAACACACGGAGTGAGCACTGGTCGTGCTAGTGAAAGTGGACGGCGCAGTGACATAAAGTGTGAAATACAGCGTGAACGGTGAAAAAAAGAAGATAAGTTAAGGTGGTCAAAAATGCAGTTATTATATACAGTGTTATACACGTTAATCAGATAAATAGATTGACCACAATAGCGCCTGAGTTCTAGGCTGGATAGTCGACGGCGTTTCAACCTGGATGATTACAGGTCATCATCAGGACAATGGTCATTAGTTTCTGGGTAGTGCACTAAGAGGGAGGAAGGGGAGAATGAAACAAGGAATGAGTGGTCCAACGGGACAAATAGGAGGACTTAAGACAAAACGGTATGGGATAAATGGAATTTACCTAATGGTTTAGAGTACAAAAGGATCCGGAAGAGATCAGGGTCCGCGAGGCGTCAGTGCAGTAGGGTCAAGTCTGTGGGGGAAAGGATAGTTTAAAGGAGATCGGTGGGTGACATTAAAAAAGCAGCAGCTAGTGAAAAGGACAACTACGTGAGCAAATAATTAATTACCCAGGTAGAACTGTCCAAAAACGAGGTCCGCATTAATGGAGGGACCGGGGAAAGGTCTTTGCAAAATGTCCAGAAACGGCCCAATTAATGGGCGAAATTGCTGAATCTGAAAGAAGGGGCGGGAGGAAAAAGTTAAAACCGGCATGCAGGGTAAAGCTCACCGATCGTCAAGGCCGAAATGGCCAATTGTATGAGCACTTACTGTGAGTTAGGAAGACATCAGAGAGTCGGCACTGCACGCTTGCAAGTGGAAAATGACTTGTAGTAGTAGAGGAACGAATCCTCTATGCTGCAATCGGGAGCAGGGACGAGTGAAGCGTCCGCGATCGCAAGTCAATTGCGAGGGGGGGGAAGAAGGCCAGGAGAAGGGTCACGTGACGGGAGTCACGAGGGGCAAAAAAACTAGAAGGGGGACGGCAGGCGTAAGCCTAGTACCCCAGGGGGACCGGGAAGAGTGGTTCTAAGGAGCTAGAGCGCCGTGCATGTCAGGGTTCAAGACTGCACTAGGAATAAACAAAAATTGATAACTTGAATATAAAATGGATAACAATAAAAGCCATGATATTTGATAATCACATAAAAATAATAATAATAATGTGTAACCAATTTAACAGGATTGCCTCACGTGACGTATAACAAAGTAATTATTAATGGTTACAAAGTCATAACTAGCTTGCGAATGATGGAAAAATATATATATATATATATATATACATAGTCAATTAAATAAGCGTGAGGAAGGACAAAGTGTTGAAAAAACATATAAAACCCTTTACGGAGACAACATATTAATCATTCTGACATTGTGTGAAGTTGAGGTAGCAACAACCTCCTGTTACTGTTAATTGAATGAAATATATTCACAGATGTTGAAGGGACAACGGAATTTGAAAAGTAAGTAAGCAATTGATATGGGGACCACACAAGGGCGGACCAGATGATGCTAAAGATGGAAAAAGGGGGTAATCATGAATGCGCATAATGGGTTGCACAGATGGTGGTTACACGAATTGATAACAGGTTAAAAATTCACAGTCAAGAACAATACAAGGGGTCATCTAATGTTGGCTAGGTTGATAGTGTATGGTAAAATGATAAGTGTCAACCTTAGAGTCCAATGTGGTGGGTATTCAGCTAGGAGGAAAGGAAGAAGAGACCGGTGGCAACCGGTAGGTTCATTTAGCTGTAATTACCGTGTTCCATTCGTCAAGGGTGTTGAGCCCATTCTCAACAGAATTGCAGCATGCAATCCATCGGCATTCACATTTGTTCAATATCAGCTGTAGGTTACCACCCCTTAGTGGAAGCGTTGGGTGGTCAATCACCAGCCAGGTCAAGTCTGTTTTGGTATGATTTTTTTCTTTATAATGGCTGACCAGTGGTGCTGTTTCGACATTACATCTAATGCGACTTTGGTGTTGAAAAATGCGCTGTTTAACCATCTGGGTGGTTTGGCCTATGTATAACAAATCACAAGGGCATCGTATAGCGTAAATGACATTCGATGTACGACAGTTGGTGAAATTGTTCAGTTTGTAAGTATGTCCTGCGTTCACAAATTCCTTTGTGTTGTAGGTGAAGTTACATGCTGTACAAGATTGACATTTATAGTGACCAAGGGTCGGCGGTAGTCCCCATAGTGAGGTGACTGTTTGATTTTTCTTGTCAATTTTCGGCCAGGTGATAGCATGAACCAGTCTGTCTGCTATGTTGTTACCTCTTTTGTAAGAGAATAGAGGAGGTTCATTAAAGGGAGCATGGGTCCGTAGTATTGGCCAATTTCTTTTTATGACTCTGCTGACCAAGTTGCTGGAGGGGCTGTAAGTGGAAACAAAAGGAATGCGTGAATTGATCCGTTTGGGTGAGGGGGAGAGTAGGACCTCCCTGTGGCAGTACCATGCCCTTATAGATGCACGGGATACAATTCGTTTGGGATATCCTCTGGCGATCAATTTTTGTGAAATGATGGCTGCTTCCTTAAAGTAGTAGTCTTTTCGCCACTTACAATTTCTACGTATCCGAAGAAATTGACCGTAGGGTAAACCATCCCTAAGGCCTCTGGGATGATAGCTTGAGTACATCAAGAGTGTATTGCGTTCCGTGGGTTTGCGGTACAGAGCAGTCCCGATGGTGCCATCCTCTGCATGTAGGGTGAGATATAGGAAGGGTAGATCATTGGTTCTAACGTCAGACGTGAATTTGAGATTGTTTTGGCAATTGTTAAGCCAGGTTATAAAAGATGCTAAGTCATCACGTGAGCCGTGCCAGAGCAGGAGAATATCGTCGATGTAGCGACGCCATAGGTTGATATTAATGAGAAATGGATTGTGTGTAGATAGAAAGAGACTGGTTTCGAGATGGTGGCCATAGAGGATAGCAAAAGTGGGGGCAAAGCAAGCCCCCATGGCTACGCCTTTGATTTGTAGGTAAAATGTGTCTTTATAGAGAAAGTAGTTTCTTGTGAGTGCGATATGTAGTAAGTCAATAATGAATTCGGTGGGAATGCGAACAGGTCTGGGACGTGAATCAAGGAGTAGTGAGATGACAGAAAGGCCTTCAGTGTGAGGGATATTGGTGTATAATGCCTCAATGTCTAGGCCTATCATGAGGTCATTGTTTTGGTCAAATTGTATATCCTCAATGATGTTAATGAGATGTGTGCTATCCTTCACAAAAGTATCGGTCAATTGGACAAATTCCTTAAGAAAAGAATCAATGTATTTTCCCAGGGGTTCCAAAATGGATCCACAACCAGATACTATTGGTCGTCCAGGGGGTTGGTTATGTTTTTGTGGACCTTCGGTAGTATATAGATGACTGGAGTCCGTGGGTGTAGGTTGTTAAGGAAGGCGTGTTCTTTTTTGGTGATAATGGCAGAATCTAGGGCAAGGGTGGAGATAGATAGTATTTGTTTCTGAATTTCAGAGAGGGGATCTCCGGGTAAAGGTCGGTAGTGAGACGTGTTACTCAACTGGCGTAGGATCTCGTTGTCATAATTTTACATGTCCATGATCACTATACCTCCACCCTTGTCAGCGGGCTTGATGACTATCTGTTGATTCTCATGTAAATGGTCTAGGGCCTGTTTTTCTTTGATGGATATGTTATAGGGAACAAATTCAGAATGGGATTGTAGTTCCTTTATCTCATGCAAAACTAATCTCTCGAAGGCAAGAATTTCCGGTGGCATCATGGATGCAGGGGGAAGAAAAGTCGAAGCTGGATGAAACTGTCTTTCATATGGGGCATTAGCATCTAGTCTATCAGAGAAGAATTGTTTGAGGCGAATGCGTTGAAAGAAGAGGAGTAAATCCTCTTGGAGTTTAAAAAAGTTGCTGTGTTCTGTAGGGACAAAGGAGAGGCCCTTGCTGAGAAGTGAGGTTTCTTCTGAGGAAAGGATATGCCTGGAGAGATTGAAAATGGGGATGGGTGAGGTATTGAGTATATGATGATCTGTCACTATGTTCAAATTGTTTGGCATAATGGGTAGTTGATCGGCAGTCTGTGGTTGATAAACCTCAATGTCCATTGAGGGAAGTATAGAGTCATCAGTGTTGATTGTGGTTGGGGCTAGGTTGGCTTCTTGTGTCATGATAGGCAGGGACATCATTGGGGGCCCCATTGATAGAATTTGCGACGGGTTTGCCACTCGCCCGCGTACTGATACTGATAGTTGGGTCTTACTCGTCCCTGTCCGCGGTTCCCTCCTAAAAAAACGTTAGGTAGTAAGGGTTGGGGATGCGGTCTGTTCTGTGGTCGCTCAGTGCTAGAACCTTCTCCAGGATCTGAATCCTCTATGGATGTATTAGAGGAGTCAGAGAAAGTGATGGCTTGATTGTTCCTATATCTGCCCCAATTTTTGCTTCTTGGTGGTTGGTAGGGTGTATTGAAGAACGTATCAAGTAGGTAGGGATATGTAGTGTCCTTGTTGTAGTTTTTTATATCTCTTTGTATTTTGGATATCTTTTTGTTCTGTTCGAAGGTGTGGAATGTAGCGATGGTACTATTTACTCTGTCAAGTAAGGCCTTGGCGTCAGGGATGGTTGTGTCAGAGAGGATGAGTTTCTCAAGTTCCGCAATCTCTTCTAATTCCTTGCGACTGTGTTCTATGGCTGTGTCTATGCCCAACAGCATCCAGTGTCTGGAGCAGGTCGTGGCTAGGTGGCTGAAGCCAGTACGAAATTTGGGGTCTTGTGTGAAAATGGCCGGGACGTTACGTATTTGAAGGCCAAGTGGTATGGTATCAGATTTGAGGTATTCTGTAAGCATGCGTGCGTGGAGATCTGTGCGAATTTGTTTTTTCTTTAGGTTCTCAAGTTTCTCCAATAGAACCCTTGAAGAGTTAGGGGCTGCTGCGAGGGGGGTTGACGTATGAGAAAGTAGTGAAGGACCACTCAAAATGCGTTGGATGTAATCCTCCGTATAGGCTGGGGTCTCCCTTGAGGACATAATGTGTGTATTAGTCACACATAACGTAACACCTTAATGTGTAAGTTAAAGTAGAAAAACTCTCGCAACCCGGCGGTTGCTCAATAACAGAGTAACAATTAACAGGAGTCAGGCCCGTTAACCCAGGTGAGACCGGGCGAAGTATGCAACAAAAAACAATGTCTCAGCTGGAGATTATTAAAAAAAGGAACAATTCAAACACAGTGAAATAAATCACAATTGGGAAGGGGAACAAAGGAAAGGAGACCACAGCGTAAGGGTAAGGTAGAGTAAATTAAACTATAATTGCATAAGTAGTTAAGAAGCACTACAGTACATAATTATACAATGACCATAACACACGGAGTGAGCACTGGTCGTGCTAGTGAAAGTGGACGGCGCAGTGACATAAAGTGTGAAATACAGCGTGAACGGCGAAAAAAAGAAGATAAGTTAATGTGGTCAAAAATGCAGTTATTATATACAGTGTTATACACGTTAATCAGATAAATAGATTGACCACAATAGCGCCTGAGTTCTAGGCTGGATAGTCGACGGCGTTTCAACCTGGATGATTACAGGTCATCATCAGGACAATGGTCATTAGTTTCTGGGTAGTGCTCTAAGAGGGAGGAAGGGGAGAATGAAACAAGGAATGAGTGGTCCAACGGGACAAATAGGAGGACTTAAGACAAAACGGTATGGGATAAATGGAATTTACCTAATGGTTTAGAGTACAAAAGGATCCGGAAGAGATCAGGGTCCGCGAGGCGTCAGTGCAGTAGGGTCAAGTCTGTGGGGGAAAGGATAGTTTAAAGGAGATCGGTGGGTGACATTAAAAAAGCAGCAGCTAGTGAAAAGGACAACTACGTGAGCAAATAATTAATTACCCAGGTAGAACTGTCCAAAAACGAGGTCCGCATTAATGGAGGGACCGGGGAAAGGTCTTTGCAAATTGTCCAGAAACGGCCCGATTAATGGGCGAAATTGCTGAATCTGAAAGAAGGGGGCGGGAGGAAAAAGTTAAAACCGGCATGCAGGGTAAAGCTCACCGATCGTCAAGGCCGAAATGGCCAATTGTATGAGCACTTACTGTGAGTTAGGAAGACATCAGAGAGTCGGCACTGCACGCTTGCAAGTGGAAAATGACTTGTAGTAGTAGAGGAACGAATCCTCTATGCTGCAATCGGGAGCAGGGACGAGTGAAGCGTCCGCGATCGCAAGTCAATTGCGAGGGGGGGGGAAGAAGGCCAGGAGAAGGGTCACGTGACGGGAGTCAAGAGGGGCAAAAAAACTAGAAGGGGGACGGCAGGCGTAAGCCTAGTACCAGAGGGGGACCGGGAAGAGAGGTTCTAAGGAGCTAGACCGCCGTGCATATCAAGGTTCAAGACTGCACTAGGAATAAACAAAAATTGATAACTTGAATATAAAATGGATAACAATAAAAGCCATGATATTTGATAATCACATAAAAATAATAATAATAATGTGTAACCAATTTAACAGGATTGCCTCACGTGACGTATAACAAAGTAATTATTAATGGTTACAAAGTCATAACTAGCTTGCGAATGATGGAAAAAAAAATATATATATATATACATAGTCAATTAAATAAGCGTGAGGAAGGACAAAGGGTTGAAAAAACATATAAAACCCTTTACGGAGACAACATATTAATCATTCTGACATTGTGTGAAGTTGAGGTAGCAACAACCTCCTGTTACTGTTAATTGAATGAAATATATTCACAGATGTTGAAGGGACAACGGAATTTGAAAAGTAAGTAAGCAATTGATATGGGGACCACACAAGGGCGGACCAGATGATGCTAAAGATGGAAAAAGGGGGTAATCATGAATGCGCATAATGGGTTGCACAGATGGTGGTTACACGAATTGATAACAGGTTAAAAATTCACAGTCAAGAGCAATACAAGGGGTCATCTAATGTTGGCTAGGTTGATAGTGTATGGTAAAATGATAAGTGTCAACCTTAGAGTCCAATGTGGTGTGTATTCAGCTAGGAGGAAAGGAAGAAGAGACCGGTGGCAACCGGTAGGTTCATGTAGCTGTAATGACCGTGTTCCATTCGTCAAGGGTGTTGAGCCCATTCTCAACAGAATTGCAGCGTGCAATCCATCTGCATTCACATTTGTTCAATATCAGCTGTAGGTTACCACCCCTTAGTGGAAGCGTTGGGTGGTCAATCACCAGCCAGGTCAAGTCTGTTTCGGAGTGATTTTTTTCTTTATATTGGCTGACCAGTGGTGCTGTTTCGACATTACATCTAATGCGACTTTGGTGTTGAAAAATGCGCTGTTTAACCATCTGGGTGGTTTGGCCTATGTATAACAAATCACAAGGGCATCGTATAGCGTAAATGACATTCGATGTACGACAGTTGGTGAAATTGTTCAGTTTGTAAGTATGTCCTGCGTTCACAAATTCCTTTGTGTTGTAGGTGAAGTTACATGCTGTACAAGATTGACATTTATAGTGAAAAAGGGTCGGCGGTAGTCCCCATAGTGAGGTGACTGTTTGATTTTTCTTGTCAATTTTCGGCCAGGTGATAGCATGAACCAGTCTGTCTGCTATGTTGTTACCTCTTTTGTAAGAGAATAGAGGAGGTTCATTAAAGGGAGCATGGGTCCGTAGTATTGGCAAATTTCTTTTTATGACTCTGCTGACCAAGTTGCTGGAGGGGCTGTAAGTGGAAACAAAAGGAATGCGTGAATTGATCCGTTTGGGTGAGGGGGAGAGTAGGACCTCCCTGTGGCAGTACCATGCCCTTTTAGATGCACGGGATACAATTCGTTTGGGATATCCTCTGGCGATCAATTTTTGTGAAAGGATGGCTGCTTCCTTAAAGTAGTAGTCTTTTCGCCACTTACAATTTCTACGTATCCGAAGAAATTGACCGTAGGGTAAACCATCCCTAAGGCCTCTGGGATGATAGCTTGAGTACATCAAGAGTGTATTGCGTTCCGTGGGTTTGCGGTACAGAGCAGTCCCGATGGTGCCATCCTCTGCATGTAGGGTGAGATCTAGGAAGGGTAGGTCATTGGTTCTAACGTCAGACGTGAATTTGAAATGGTTTTGGCAATTGTTAAGCCAGGTTATAAAAGATGCTAAGTCATCACGTGAGCCGTGCCAGAGCAGGAGAATATCGTCGATGTAGCGAAGCCATAGGTTGATATTAATGAGAAATGGATTGTGTGTAGATAGAAAGAGACTGGTTTCGAGATAGTGGACATAGAGGATAGCAAAATTGGGGGCAAAGCAAGCCCCCATGGCTACGCCTTTGATTTGTAGGTAAAATGTGTCTTTATAGAGAAAGTAGTTTCTTGTGAGTGCGATATGTAGTAAGTCAATAATGAATTCGGTGGGAATGCGAACAGGTCTGGGACGTGAATCAAGGAGTAGTGAGATGACAGAAAGGCCTTCAGTATGAGGGATATTGGTGTATAATGCCTCAATGTCTAGGCCTATCATGAGGTCATTGTTTTGGTCAAATTGTATATCCTCAATGATGTTAATGAGATGTGTGCTATCCTTCACAAAAGTATCAGTCAATTGGACAAATTCCTTAAGAAAAGAATCAATGTATTTTCCCAGGGGTTCCAAAATGGATCCACAACCAGATACTATTGGTCGTCCAGGGGGATTGGTTATGTTTTTGTGGACCTTCGGTAGTATATAGATGACTGGAGTCCGTGGGTGTAGGTTGTTAAGGAAGGCGTGTTCTTTTTTGGTGATAATGGCAGAATCTAGGGCAAGGGTGGAGATAGATAGTATTTGTTTCCGAATTTCAGAGAGGGGATCTCCGGGTAAAGGTCGGTAGTGAGACGTGTTACTCAACTGGCGTAGGATCTCGTTGTCATAATTTTCCATGTCCATGATCACTATACCTCCACCCTTGTCAGCGGGCTTGATGACTATCTGTTGATTCTCATGTAAATGGTCTAGGGCCTGTTTTTCTTTGATGGATATGTTATAGGGAACAAATTCAGAATGGGGTTGTAGTTCCTTTATCTCATGCAAAACTAATCTCTCGAAGGCAAGAATTTCCGGTGGCATCATGGATGCAGGGGGAAGAAAAGTCGAAGCTGGATGAAACTGTCTTTCATATGGGGCATTAGCATCTAGTCTATCAGAGAAGAATTGTTTGAGGCGAATGCGTCGAAAGAAGAGGAGTAAATCCTCTTGGAGTTTAAAAAAGTTGCTGTGTTCTGTAGGGACAAAGGAGAGGCCCTTGCTGAGAAGTGAGGTTTCTTCTGAGGAAAGGATATGCCTGGAGAGATTGAAAATGGGGATGGGTGAGGTATTGGGTATATGATGATCTGTCACTATGTTCAAATTGTTTGGCATAATGGGTAGTTGATCGGCAGTCTGTGGTTGATAAACCTCAATGTCCATTGAGGGAAGTATAGAGTCATCAGTGTTGATTGTGGTTGGGGCTAGGTTGGCTTCTTGTGTCATGATAGGCAGGGACATCATTGGGGGCCCCATTGATAGAATTTGCGACGGGTTTGCCGCTCGCCCGCTTACTGATACTGATAGTTGGGTCTTACTCGTCCCTGTCCGCGTCCGCGGTTCCCTCCTAAAAAAACGTTAGGTAGTAAGGGTTGGGGATGCGGTCTGTTCTGTGGTCGCTCAGTGCTAGAACCTTCTCCAGGATCTGAATCCTCTATGGATGTATTAGAGGAGTCAGAGAAAGTGATGGCTTGATTGTTCCTATATCTGCCCCAATTTTTGCTTCTTGGTGGTTGGTAGGGTGTATTGAAGAACGTATCAAGTAAGTAGGGATATGTAGTGTCCTTGTTGTAGTTTTTTATATCTCTTTGTATTTTGGATATCTTTTTGTTCTGTTCGAAGGTGTGGAATGTAGCGATGGTACTATTTACTCTGTCAAGTAAGGCCTTGGCGTCAGGGATGGTTGTGTCAGAGAGGATGAGTTTCTCAAGTTCCGCAATCTCTTCTAATTCCTTGCGACTGTGTTCTATGGCTGTGTCTATGCCCAACACCATCCAGTGTCTGGAGCAGGTCGTGGCTAGGTGGCTGAAGCCAGTACGAAATTTGGGGTCTTGTGTGAAAATGGCCGGGACGTTACGTATTTGAAGGCCAAGTGGTATGGTATCAGATTTGAGGTATTCTGTAAGCATGCGTGCGTGGAGATCTGTGCGAATTTGTTTTTTCTTTAGGTTCTCAAGATTCTCCAATAGAACCCTTGAAGAGTTAGGGGCTGCTGCAAGGGGGGTTGACGTATGAGAAAGTAGTGAAGGACCACTCAAAATGCGTTGGATGTAATCCTCAGTATAGGCTGGGGTCTCCTTTGAGGACATATTGTGTTTATTAGTCACACATAACGTAACACCTTAATGTGTAAGTTAAAGTAGAAAAACTCTCACAACCCGGCGGTTGCTCAATAACAGAGTAACAATTAACAGGAGTCAGGCCCGTTAACCCAGGTGAGACCGGGCGAAGTATGAAACAAAAAACAATGTCTCAGCTGGAGATTATTACAAAAAGGAACAATTCAAACACAGTGAAATAAATCACAATTGGGAAGGGGAACAAAGGAAAGGAGACCACAGCGTAAGGGTAAGGTAGAGTAAATTAAACTATAATTGCATAAGTAGTTAAGAAGCACTACAGTACATAATTATACAATGACCATAACACACAGAGTGAGCACTGGTCGTGCTAGTGAAAGTGGACGGCGCAGTGACATAAAGTGTGAAATACAGCGTGAACGGCGAAAAAAAGAAGATAAGTTAAGGTGGTCAAAAATGCAGTTATTATATACAGTGTTATACACGTTAATCAGATAAATAGATTGACCACAATAGCGCCTGAGTTCTAGGCTGGATAGTCGACGGCGTTTCAACCTGGATGATTACAGGTCATCATCAGGAAAATGGTCATTAGTTTCTGGGTAGTGCTCTAAGAGGGAGGAAGGTGAGAATGAAACAAGGAATGAGTGGTCCAACGGGACAAATAGGAGGACTTAAGACAAAACGGTATGGGATAAATGGAATTTACCTAATGGTTTAGAGTACAAAAGGATCCGGAAGAGATCAGGGTCCGCGAGGCGTCAGTGCAGTAGGGTCAAGTCTGTGGGGGAAAGGATAGTTTAAAGGAGATCGGTGGGTGACATTAAAAAAGCAGCAGCTAGTGAATAGGACAACTACGTGAGCAAATAATTAATTACCCAGGTAGAACTGTCCAAAAACGAGGTCCGCATTAATGGAGGGACCGGGGAAAGGTCTTTGCAAAATGTCCAGAAACTCCCCGATTAATGGGCGAAATTGCTGAATCTGAAAGAAGGGGGCGGGAGGAAAATGTTAAAACTGGCATGCAGGGTAAAGCTCACCGATCGTCAAGGCCGAAATGGCCAATTGTATGAGCACTTACTGTGAGTTAGGAAGACATCAGAGAGTCGGCACTGCACGCTTGCAAGTGGAAAATGACTTGTAGTAGTAGAGGAACGAATCCTCTATGCTGCAATCGGGAGCAGGGACGAGTGAAGCGTCCGCGATCACAAGTCAATTGCGAGGGGGGGGAAGAAGGCCAGGAGAAGGGTCACGTGACGGGAGTCACGAGGGGCAAAAAAACTAGAAGGGGGACGGCAGGCGTAAGCCTAGTACCCCAGGGGGACCGGGAAGAGAGGTTCTTAGGAGCTAGAGCGCCGTGCATGTCAGGGTTCAAGACTGCACTAGGAATAAACAAAAATTGATAACTTGAATATAAAATGGATAACAATAAAAGCCATGATATTTGATAATCACATAAAAATAATAATAATAATGTGTAACCAATTTAACAGGATTGCCTCACGTGACATATAACAAAGTAATTATTAATGGTTACAAAGTCATAACTAGCTTGCGAATGATGGAAAAATATATATATATATATATATACATAGTCAATTAAATAAGAGTGAGGACT
Source organism: Calotriton arnoldi (assembly GCA_963921515.1). Lineage (NCBI taxonomy): Eukaryota > Metazoa > Chordata > Amphibia > Caudata > Salamandridae > Calotriton > Calotriton arnoldi. The sequence continues at coordinate 387,600 of CAWUFW010010254.1, read as the reverse complement.
ATCCAGCCTAGAACTCAGGCGCTATTGTGGTCAATCTATTTATCTGATTAACGTGTATAACACTGTATATAATAACTGCATTTTTGGCCACCTTAACTTATCTTCTTTTTTTCGCCGTTCACGCTGTATTTCACACTTTATGTCACTGCGCCGTCCACTTTCACTAGCACGACCAGTGCTCACTCCGTGTGTTATGGTCATTGTATAATTATGTACTGTAGTGCTTCTTAACTACTTATGCAACTATAGTTTAATTTACTCTACCTTACCCTTACGCTGTGGTCTCCTTTCCTTTGTTCCCCTTCCCAATTGTGATTTATTTCACTGTGTTCGAATTGTTCCTTTTTTTAATAATCTCCAGCTGAGACATTGTTTTTTGTTGCATTTATTATACCATGGGCAAAAGCAGCTTAGATCCATTATGCAATTTTGTTGGACACTTCAGATCCTAAAAAATGGCTGTGTGCCATGGCGTTATTTAAATTCTATGCAACTCTTCTTTGCATTCAACCTGACTCGTAAACAGCAACTCATGGCCAGAAAAGATACTACTTATACAACTTACACATCGAGAATTTAGAACAACTACCTTTCACAGTAGCTGAAAACACCCTGCACAGTGTGGTTAATACATGGTGTATTATCTTTGCCAATTTCAACATTCCAGTTTATATCTTGCATGAAACATTTCTAGGTAGGTAGATATGAAGCCCTGAGAGGGAGCTTTATCCATGAGTTATGTTCACTTCCTTTTTATTATCGATGTGAACGGGTGGACAGAGAGGTATTCCTTACTGTAAATTAATGTGATTCTTCTGTTGGCCATTTATGTGTTTGTAAACACATTCCCATTCACAGAGCATGTAATACTTCTATAGCAAATTTGGCTTGTTTTCTAAAAGAAATACCAGCGCCTTCAATTTTCCCCCTCATTACTGTCCTTTTTAATGGTTGAAGGCTGGATTCCTGCATGTCATTTCTGTTTCCCAGATAGTGACTTGCTGTAAAAGCGTGTTTTTCCCTCCAGTGCATGAGGTTTCTGATATTTCGTTATGGCCTTCAATTCTAACTTTGAAGGAAGATTTCAACAAGCTAAGCCGACTCAAAGCCTTATTGTTACTAAAAGATGTGATTTTAACATCTGCCCGAGTAACCTTTGAACTGCAGGTTGGAAGGACATCCAGCAAAATACAGTCACTTTTTAAGCACAAATCTCCCACTGCATTTCGGCGAGCTTGTGCAGTGCATCTTTAAATCTTCCAAAACTGCTGGTATATTACACTTTTTAAAATCAAGCGGGACTGGCTTAGTCAGTACTTTCCAGACAATCTTTGGAGTGATATCCGCTTTTATACATTCCCTGTTTTCAAGTGGTTTGGGGGACATACCCTTGGTGTTATTCCTCATTTGCGGCATTTTGGTTCTATTTGTGTTACTATGCAATTAATGAGCCATTCCAAAGCTTACTGGTAATGGAATTACCACTGGCCCAGCTGTTCTGTGAATGCATGATACAATCGTTTGGAGTCACTCTGCTCCTGGAACCGAACACTGACTGGTCATTGTCATTCCGACATATCTGGCTTACCTGCGTACAACCAGTGTTTCATTGCCTACGGTGTCCCTTCAAGTGGGCACTTGATGTTTGCCCTGTGCTGCAAATGCCTGTTCCTATGGACATGAACCTGTTGATGAGTCCAGTAATGACCCATTTTCGGAGTTGTCCCATGAACTTGCAGCTGCTTCACGATGTAAGGTATGAACTACTCCCTACTGGGGAGATGGTGCTTCAGCACCTGAACTTCCAAACTCCGGCTCTAATATCATGGATAGAAGACAACAGACTACTTCCTCAGCATCAGCTGATAACGAGGATCATATCTGCTCTTTGGAGCTTTTCAATGGGACTATTGAAGACTCATCGTCTGAGGAGACTGAATACCTTCTGAATTCACTAAACATTTATCATTTGGAAGAAATCTCTTCTCCCCGGCTCAACCTAATTTGGCCCCCTTTTCAAAATGTTCAATTCCATTTTTATTATGTCTATCATTTTGAAAATGATGCTTATTAGCATCACATCGAATTTGCTTGGCTTGTGATCTTTAATATTTTGTTAGTCGCTAAGTTACTCTCTCGACCAGGGAGGGAGTGTAGTGATGTCCCTTCTGGGCACACTTTGGTTCTCCCTTAGTTTTGTATATTAGATATTTTAGGCTGCCTCTGCTGTGCATAGCAACACATAATACATTTGTTTTCATGACATTATTTTAGGAATATCCTGTACATGTTGTTTGTTATTCAGTGATTCTTCATGGTAGTTAGTCTGCACATTTTGTACAAGGTTGCCTAGAATACATAACAAAATGGTGTACTGTTTTCTTTTCTCTTTCAGCAACAGCTCCTAACGTTTTGGGCATAACACAGTAGCACAGCTGAAGCTTTCCAACACCGTAGTTTTCATCATATAAACTCTGTCGTCCCCTTGGGGACAGAGAGGAGAATTCCGGCAGAGAAGACTGTTCTGAAATGAATGCACGCAGAGCCTGACATACAGCCTTGCGTAAACTGAGCTTACACTCATGATGCAGACCACTTAACTACATACACCAGGTATGGGGTCTGTTGCCAATCCCAGAGATCACTAATATATCCCTATGCTCACACAGTAAGGGTAGGCGTAAACAGATAGATAATTTGCCATAGTAGGATGTTTATTTTATACAACCTGAAAGAAATGCTAATTACTTTGTTTAGTTTCATCTGCCTAATGATCGCAGTGCATTTGCGTCATAATAGACTGCAATAGTTTCAATAAATGTATTGTAAACTTTTTTCATGTCTTTTTTATGTTTACTATGGGCATGCATGAGTGAGTGACGAAAGGTGAGGATCTGTTTCCATGGTTCCCTTGGGGACTAGAGGGTCATGTTCTAGGTTGCCAAAAACACCTGCTACTCTGTGAAGGTTAGGAGTGCAGTTGAGGCACTGTACGCTAGCCAGGATTTTGGCCGAAAGCTACTGATGTTTTAGAGAGACTTTGTCCCTAAATTCTGATGTCCTGTCATCTCAAGGCACAGTTCTGCTTTACCAGCAGAATCCCTGCGACAGACCAAGGAACTCACTCCCTGATCCGCAAAATGTAGCAACTTCACATACTCTGCATGCTCAAATACACATTTCACATACTTGGTTTTAAAGTCTGTCATACCTGTAATATATAAGGAGAGAATTAGCCTGCCATGTTACATGACACATATAAGGGTAACAGAATGCTTCACACCAGAAAGATAGGTAAGGAGCGCTATACATACTAGCTTAAAAAACACCTTGAAGTTTCATACTTATGCTCCCAGCAGACCATTTCCTAGCCCATAGGTGTCTAACTGCAGAGCTCGACAGGCTTTGGCAGATCACTGACCCTGATCCCACTACCCACCCAATTGTAAAGGCTCTGAGTAAGGTGGTCGCTAGTCACCACCTAATAACGGCTAAACTGAGCTTGTTCCCAAAATACACAAGACCCCCTGCTCCCACTCTGCAGAAACTGGCAAAAAGACATAGGCTGAGAGCTCACTCAAAAGGAATGGGATAGCACCCTCCTATATCTGCAGAAGGCCTCATGGAACACCAGATTTCAATACATTCAGTATAATATACCTCATAGCTTGCGCTGGGTAGACTCCACAGACCACTCCCTGACTCGCCCCTCAATTGCCCCCACTGCATGGGACCAAGGGCTGTTATAATACATATGTTTTGGGATGGTTCCTTAGCCCACAACTCGTGGCTAGTGTTAATGTACAAATTGACAGTCCTCAGAGGTTGAAATTACCTCAATACTATGGTCGGCTGTCTGCTTGGACTGTACAGAAAAAGGAGAAAAGGAGGAGTCACTGCACGTTTCAGGGACCTAGCGCTGCTCATAACTTGTATACTGATAGCTATGCACTAGGAAGCCCGAGCGTTGCCAGGGATCTAACGATGGAGAGCGGATATGCTCTTATCTGGTGAGGCAGCAGTAACAGCACTGTGATGAGAAGAGGCCCGTGGGCTATAGAAAAAAACTCTAGCAGCAGACTGGGAGGAACTGCTAGGGGGCCTGCAACTGCCTGTTGGTGACTAAAGCCTAAAACACTATGTGGTACTTCCCAAGAAAGTAGATCTTTTTACTTGGATAGCTGATCATTCAGCATGGGGCTACCATGGGCATGTGCCGATGCCTCCGGCGGTGTGTAATATATTGTTAAAGTGATAAAAGGTGGGGTTGTGAGGGAGTGAAAGTTAAGGACCTCGTTATTTTTTGTGTCAACTGGTCGGCTCTAAATACTGCGGGGAGCCCTGAACATGTTGATTGCGTGCTTGGTTAATTGTTCTGTTTTGCTGTTTTACTGTTTTTGTTATTTACCACCTTGAGAGCATATAACTCCTGTAAATGCAAGCATGACATGATACCATGGCAGTACGTGGACAGATATATTATATCTATTCTGTATCGCACATCCGGCTAGTGTTAGCTAGCAAACTGTTGTTTGTAATCTCTGAAAATGCTAATAAAGATGTCTTTAAAAAAAGTTTCTTTACACAGAAGTTTTTTTCATTTTGATTTTCACAGACTTTTAAAGTATATTGTAATGGTAAGTGCCTGATGTAACTGTTCAATGCAAGATATCTAAACGCTTTTAGACTATCCATATTTAGCAAGTTAAAAGCAGAGAGATCAAAAACAACTTCTTCATAGTTCCCTGATTTACTTTCCCTTAGAAATTTGAGCAATCTGCTAGTAAACGGCATTGAATCAGATCCCTCGAACTGGATTGATGAATGTTAGAATGGTTGGCAGACGTATGCACCTTCTCCAAGCAGGAACCCCAATCCTAGTCAGGGTAAGCTAGATACACACAAAAAGATAACCTGTGCTCACCCACTGGTAGGTTGGCACAGAGCAGTCAGGCTCATCTAAAGACGCAATGTGTAAAGTATTTGTGCAATACACACACACACAGTTACACTATGAAAACACCACAAAAAGACTCCACACCAGGTCTGAAAAATAGACAATAATTTTATGAGTAAAACAAGACCAAAATGACAAATATCCAATAAGTAGGACAGGAGTTATGAATTTATAAAGAGTAAATAAAAATATAATGCTTAGAGTCAAAAAGCACCAAGTGGGGACATCTGGTCATGCTTGACTGGGGTAAATTCAAATTTTCAGGCCGACCGCAATGGAGCGTGCGTCGGATACAGGGACCAGCCTTGGCCCACTTTGAATGGGGGCTGCGTAGACGTCAAGGACGAGATCCGAGGAGCAGGGCCGCAATGTGTCGTTGTCAATCCGAGGGATTTGTAGGCGAAGCATTGTTGTTGAGTCTCGCACTCGGAGAAAACTTTGTCGTCGAGCAGCACTGAAGATGGCGATGAATCGTTGTCGAGCCGCGTACTTGGGGAAGCTTCATCGTTGAGCAGTCCAGAAGAAGGGCGATGCATTGTCGTCGGGTGAAATGCGCCAGTTCCATTTGGTGCAATGCTGGTGATGTGTCAGCATTGAGAGTTGCAGCACAGAAAACCTTTCTTCCAAGGGCCCAGGAATGGATTGGCACCACTTAGAAGGGCAGGACTCACAGATGGCAGAGCCCAGGTGCTGTTGCAGGGTTGTAGGATATATTTGAAGTCCCAGAGACTTCAGAACAGGGGTCAAGTCAGCATGCCCTTAGAGTCACTATGAGTTGAAGTGAGATGGGTCCAGTCCTTTCCTTAGCAGGGCAGCGCAGTAGGGCAGAAAACAGGTTCTTCCAGAGCAGCAGTCCAGCAGAGTGGCAGTGCTGGTAGCAGCACACCAGTCCTTCCTCCTGGCATAGTTCTTCATAGGTCCAGTAGTGTCTTGTTTTGTGGGGGTTAGAGACCCATTACTTATACCCTGTGTGCCTCTGAAGTGAAGGTGACTTTAAAGAAGGGTCTTTGAAGAGCACAGAGGTATTTTCTTCCCAGTCCTGGCTCCAGACTATCAAAAGGGGGTAATCAGCCCTTTATGTGGGGAAAGGGCACTGCCTATTCAGATGTGTCAGCCTCCTTTTTTGCCCAGGAAGAGCCATCAGAATGCAGATGAGTACTCAGACATACCTAACCTTCCTGTGTTAGTGGCTGTATAGAGGTAATGCCCAAAGAGTATCTGTCACACACCCCAGATGTATATTAGAGACAGGCTGCAGGCATACAGAGTTGTAAGAGCAGAGAAATGTCCACTTTTTATAAGTCCAAAGATATAAAACATGACACAGCACTCCTTTCTAATCATGAATTACAGCTTAAAAGTGTATTAAGGAATTGCCAATGTTAACCTCTGAGAGGAGTAGGCCTCGCAATAACGAAAAACTAATGTTGTTTTTTTTCCCTACCAGGACATGCAAAACTTAAAAGTACATGTCTTACATTTTACTTACACAGCACCCTGCCCTATGGGCTACCTAGGCCTACCTTGGGGCTGACTTTACTGTAATAAGAGGGGAGTTTAAGGCTTCGCAAAGGGTTTTAAATGCCACATCGGAGTGGCAGTAAAACTGCACACACAAGTTCTGCAGAGGCAGGTCTGAGATAGGTTTAAAGGGCTACTTGTGTGAGTGGTACAATAGGTGCTACAGGTTCAACAGTAGCATTTCATTTACAGGCCCAGGGTATATGGCATACCACTTTACAAGGGACGTACAAGTAAATTAAATATGCCAATTGTGTATACATCAATGTTACCATGTTTAGGAGATAAGCACATGCACTTTAGCACTGGTCAGCAGTGGTAAAGTGCTGACTCTTAAGGCCAACAAAAAGAATCAGCAAAAAGAGGAGGTAAGCAGGCAAAAGGTTTGGGGGAAGACCACCCTAAGGATGAAAGGTCTAACAACGAATGTAAAAACACCAGCTGCCCCTAAGTGTGACAGATTTCTTGTGAGGTAAACACTTAGACAAATGCTACAATACGGAAAAGAGAGAACGGAGACATGGGAAGACTATGACCATTGAAGGTCATTCGCTGCAGAAGAGGCCAATACAAGACTTCCACTTTACGAAGGCATGGGCCTCTCATAGACGTTCTTACACCATTAAGATTTATAACTTCCTTTTCTCCAGTCTCTGTTAATTAGGCCAGAAAGGCATTGTTTCAAATCCGTCTGCATCCCTAAAGATGCTTTTAAGCCTCAGATGTCAACTGACAGGTAGTTTGTTACTCTGGCTAATTATGCTAATTTGATTTTATTAATGACCTTGTGTCTAAAGCAGTACACGATCCCCACGTGGATGATGCTATATAAAGACAGATGCAGCAAAGACGAGGGTGTTTTGAGGTAGTTTTATTTGTACTTTGTGAACCTGGAGTTAAGTGGCTGAAACGATCGAAGGAAAATGGGGTGCATGCCATTGTTTATGAATTTAGTGTCCTCATAAAAAAAACTGTTAGAAAAAGGTGATTAAAAAGCAAAATGATGGAGCAGAGTATTCATAAGTGGTATGAAATGTAAGAAGTAGTTAAGCTGCAACGCGGTGTCGCTCATTTTTGTGCTGAGAGTGGACTCTGCAAGTTCTTTGTACAATGGGTTTGCACCCCTTGGCTTCATTATTATACATGAAGTGTGAATTGGCTATGTACCCTAATACAATCGACTAGAAATAACAAGATCTCATTCAACACTCTGGCCACTACGCACCCGGTCACATGTGCTTGGAACATTTGGTGCTACATCCCAATAACCTGATGGTCATCAATACCACACCCCTCTCCACCCACACCAGGTAATGTACCAGATGCCACTATCAATGAAGGACCAGACCTGAATTGCCATGATGTGAATGATACCCCTTAAGATATGGATGCCACACACCCTTGGTGAAGTAATTATTGTTTGCAGATTCATAACAGTGTGTGTGTGTGTGTGTGTGTGTGTGTGTGTGTGCATGTGTGCGTGTGTGTGTGTGTGTGTGTGTGTGTTGCGTAAGAGTGGAGTGATGCCTACCAAATGGTTGATTGGAGAGTGGTGGGTGTAGCCAGAGCAAGAGCAGAAACAGTGTGTCAGAGGTGGAGGGTAGAGCGAGGAAAGGGTGTAGGAGGAGCCGAGGCAGATTGGGGGGGTCAGCGAGGAGTAAAAGAGTTGGAGGGGGTGGGTCCTAGGGACTAAGAAAGGGGTCATAGATGAGTAGGAGCCTGAAGCCCTCAGCGAGAGGAGGGGTGAGAGAAGAGCTAAATGTGAGCACACGTTCAGGGGTTCCCTAGCCCACAGATGGGTCACTTACATAGGATGGGACTTATGGTGGGGAACCCAACATTTTTTTGCTGCACCCCCCTACATTCTTTGATTTTGGGGGGGCAGTCAAATTTGGGGGAGCAGTATTAAAAGGGGTTTGGGGTGCATTATGAAGGGTGTAGGGGGCACAGAATGACATGGCTTCTGGGTAATTTTAGGGGGGCTAACCATAGTTTTTATTGCTCCCCTCCTCCATTATGGGGTACCCCCCAAAAGAATAGGGCAAACAAGGGGGCTAGGGGATGAAGAGGTTTGTGACAGTTTCTATTACCAGCCACATGGGGACACCATGGCATCCTACTGCGGTTATGTTATTGGAAGGTACAACAAGGAGCAATTGGTGGTATTTTTGCAGGGGGGTGCTCCCCAAGATTTTACTGCCTCCCCTCCCCCGTGTGGCATGTTATGGGGACCCTTGGGAAATTTCGATCGAAAACAGATGGTATAGAGATTCCCGCTATGAAATCTGAGAGCACTAACATTTGCTAAATGAAGGGGGGCAGTGGAGCAGACGAATGAGACAGGGAAAGGATACCTGTGGCAATTGGTTGTATGGGCCATAGAGAATAATCATAGCATGCAAATAGGCAGCAGTCCATGGATTGGCAGTGTCTGTAGAGAGTTTGGCGTGTTCTTCAATTTTTTTGTCCTCCTTATGTTGGGTATGATCCACAGAGGGAAGGCCAGGCCTAACTGTTAGGCAGAACATGTATTTATGATTTAAAGAAGTGTAGTCTGGGTGTGCTGAGAGGGCTGTACAGAGTGGTATATGCCTGTATACCCTAGCAATGTGCATCCAACCGGTCATTTGAGACTGAACAGTGACAGAAGCAGCTGGGTTACTGACGGTATGTAAATGGAGGGCACATAGGAAGGGTGTTTGTTGTCACTCAAAGTATTGAAACGTGGTTGGGGCACTACCAAAGCTGGGGTACCAGGAGGCAACATTTGAGTGGTAATGAGATGGTGCTATCCAGAGGTCAAAGAAGGTGTCAGAGACACAGAGGTATGGGGATCCCGGTCCCACAGTGAGGGGGGTCAAAAGTTCCTGCTAAAGGTTTCTGTCCAAAGGTGACCAAATGTTGTGCAGCCTGGCTCCCTCTGTGTCTTTTCCCCAGTATCTTTCTATCCTGCAGATGGCTGTAGCAAGCTTCCCAAAGCTTTTCTTGGCCTCATTCCCCCGAAGGAGTGGCTGACATTTCAGGCCTAAGGATACTCCCAGAGGGTACGCTACTGACATTCTGGGAAAAACCTCACTAACCATGCATATTTATGCACCAAACATTGCAAATCCTTACACCTGCAAAGCCTCATATCGCACTTGTCAGCTTTAAAGTGGTGTAAGTGTTTTTATTTGAGGGAAATATTCATCTGTGCTTCCTCTCCCATCTGAGGACTATAGAAGTGCTGTTCCTCTCTCACATGTCCCTTCAAAGAGACAGATGACACACTCACTCAATCACTCAGCAAACATTAACACTTTGACACTTTCGTCTTGCTGTTTACCTTCCAAACATTCCCCCTGCAGCACAAATACAGGCACGCCATTCCTCATTACTCATTCACTCAGTCATCGCAGTCCTTCACTCTGTAGGCCCTGCAAGACCAACATGAACAAGAGGTATGTCAGCTAGCAGAAGGAAATCCTTGGTGTGCTACTATGTTCATACTGCTGCCCTCTAGTAACGCCACACAGCAACTGCAGCATAATAATTGGACTGGAAAGAGGGCTGTCCTATGCAAATAATGTCCTCCCATGCTTACTTTCTTCTGAGACGGTCGCCGGCTTTGCGCCATGTGCCTCCAACACATGGTCGTCAGCCAAATTCAAAAGCAGCCTATTTATCTTAGGCTAAGGGTTTGCCACTCGAAGTCTGCACATGGGGATGTCACCCTCATCTAGCAGGGTCCTAAATTGCCTGCAGTCATCCTCTATACAGAACCTGGGCGTTCGTGGGCGTTCGTGGGCGTCCTTCGAAGAAAGGAAGGGGGTGTTTAAAGCCCCAGTGCCAGGGAAGGTCAGCCCAGCCCAGCCCAGCCCAGCCCAGCCCAGCCCAGCCCAGCCCAGCCCAGCCCAGCCCAGCCCAGCCCAGCCCAGCCCAGCCCAGGGCTGTGCTGTGCTGTGCTGTGATGCTCCATCCCTTCACCTGCTGCTGCAGCAGGCATGATGCAGACCTGCTGAAGCAAAGGCCTGACTCTGCCCTTTTCTGCCTCTTGAAGAAAACAACCTTTCCAGTTTCTTATTGCACCTAACAAAGAGACTTTTACTTGCCTCAAACTTTGCCCATCATTTCATTAGCCAGAGCTCATACTTGACATTTATTTCTAACCAACCTCACAGGCACCAAACCCCTGATTTGAGAGATCAGCTCACACCAAAAGGAAAAATGATCACCATACAACCCATTTTATATCAGTGTAGAACTTACCTCACATTCTTGTGCTCAGTTATACCCCTGGAGGCCACATTTGCGCTCTACAATATACCCAATTTAAAGGAAAAAGAATGATACATTGATTAAGGAAGATAAGGCTTTGCCCCTATTGCACCTACTTGAGAAGAAGGGGGTTGGTAGAAGTTCATGAGGGAAAAGATCTGTTATTTTGGGGCACACATACCAAAAAGTTTTGCCATTTTTCTTCTCAGTTTTTCCATGTGAAAAAAATAAAGTTATCAAATGAAAAACAAAGCTCTGTTTGAAAATGTACAACCTTAGGATACTTTGGCAGCATTTGCAGGAATCGAACCCCTGTCCTGTGAGCGCCTTTGCCACCAGAGGCACAAGACTTACCATTGAGCTATAGCTCCTTGGTGATTCAGATCATTGCAGTAGTAACTATAAGGAACATACAGGCCCTGGAGTCGTTGCCTGTGGCTTCTTTTGCACATGAAAAGGATGACCATGATATAGGGACTATTTCATAGGCTAATGACATGGAAACCAGTGTGGTCCAGTGGGTAAGTTCCTGACTTCCAACCAGACGACCAGGGTTCAAATCCCGGCTCCTGCAGCAGCTGATTGATGGTGGCACAACAGAGGTAAATTGGAGATGGGCCTGCCTGGCCTATGTATTCGCAAAAAATGCAGTTTAAAATGGCAGAGGGACAAATTGTGCAGTCATTGAGAGACGACATATGGGCTGCAAATGACAAAATTTGTAAAAAGGTGGGTTTTAAACCTGGCACCCTTGGCGTGGCTCAGACATTTTGCCTTCAGACCTCCTGTTTAGGTCTCGCCTACGCAGCGTTGCATAGGAGAGACCTTTAGCTATCGGCACAGCTTTGGGGGCAAAAACGTGCACGCGTTGCATTGCTTGCAATGGCAACGCGTGCACGTCTGGCGATTCCCTTGCGGGAGCGCACGGCGCCATATGGTGGTGCCATATGATCACAATCATCGCGCCTTGCTGCACGCTCCCGCAAGGGAATCGCGCAGGCCCCCTCCCCCTGCTGCTGCGCGAGGCGCGCGCTTTTAACTTTCAGGCGCTGTCTTGTAGGGCTACCGGGAAACATCATGGCAGAATTGGGTAATTCATGCTACCAAACCTTCAGTGTGCAGATTCTGCATCATGGGAGAATAGCAATCATATCTCTGTTGCACTTGTGCAAGTAACTCTCTGTTTCCCCACTGGTAAGCCATCTAATATTGCTAGATTTCACTACTGAACAAGCTGTCACAATTGCAGTTTATAAGGACATGATTTAAATGGTGCAGCATGTGCAGTTGCACCAAGGCCAAACATTCTCATTACTCCTCAAACACCAAATATTGCTATATTTTACTTATAAACAGGCAGTTGCCATTGCAGTTACCTTGCAGTTAAAAGGGGTTTTATTTAAATGGTGCAACAGGTGCAGTGGCACCGGTGCCAAAAGCTCTAGGGATTCCACTAAACACAGATTGCTAATTTTTACCTACTAAACGGACAGTCACATGTGCAGGTATCTTGCAGGCACTAGGGTCATGATTTGAATGATGCAGCAGGTGTAGTTGCACTGGGTCCAAAAGTTGTGGAACTTTTTTTCTTCCGTTAAGGCTGCACAGTGTTTACTGTTTACCAATGCTTATCTTCCCCTTGTTGCACATATTTAAAATGTTCTTGTTTAACTCTGCTTTGGTGGGTGGAACTTTTAACTAATTTTCACATTCTTCATGATATTGTTCTGCTAATAAAATTGTGTTTATTTTCTGTGTCATGACATTAAAAATGTACAGACGTAGGGCAATACATTTTTGTTTTACTCTGGTTCTATATTGAAGAATGTGAATAAGACCGATACAAGACTAGCTGGACAAAAATAAAAGCAAATATTTAATTGAAGGAACAACCAGACTTAAGTCATCAAAACATTTGTAAGATCATGGAAGAAGCGCACCAGCTAATGAGTGGGAATCTTAACAGCGACAGTCATGGATGTGTTTTTTGTATGTTTTAGTATTTCTAAAATGCGTAACTAGCTGGCTAGCAACAGTGCACTGTACAGGAGGCAAGCACATGGGGAAAATATGGGGTGAAGTTGACAGTTAGAAAAGGTAGTGTTAGTGGATGGGGTGTGAAGTAATTTAGCTTGAAGTGGGTAATTTTCAGTTTTTCCGGCTTGTAAGGAGGGTTGGTGCCATTCTAATGTTGGTGGGGATATTGTTCCAGATCCTGCGTGCGTAGCCTTTGAAGGCTTGCTTTCTTCTTCCTGCAGTGGTTAGTCTTTAATCAGGCCATTTCAGATTTTGTTAGCTAGGTAAACAGGGGTCTTTGTGTAGAGGGTGTTGTAAGTGATGCAGCTGACCTTGAATATAATCGGGTTTGCAGGGGAAGCCAATGTAGATCCTATAGTAGGAGGGTGATGTAGTCAGATTTTTCAGCCCCATGAAGAGCTCTGCTTCTGCATGAAAGTTGCTGTTCAGGGGAGTGAGAGTTGTCTCTGGAATACCCTTAAGCATGGCTTTAGCTCCATGTAGATGGTTGAAAACTTTCATTTTGAAGTCTTCTCCTTGGAAAAAATGTTTTTCATTTTTTGAGGATGGATAGTTTGAACCAGGGTTTTGGAGTGAGAGGTTCAAGTTGCGAATGAATCTGAGGGATTTTGCCTACCCTGTCACTTCTAATGTGAGTCCTGTTAGGTTTAAATTGGAGAGCCATGACTGAATCGGACAGTGTTTGGTGTGGTTGTCAAAGAGGAAGAATTCAATCTTCTTGGAGTTTAGCATCAAGTAGTTTGTTGACATCTAGGTTTGGATGCATTTGAGGCCGGCTTTGAATCTCTGTCTGTCATTCATTGAAGAGAGTTTTAGTTAGAGGTGGGTGTTGGCAGGATATTAGTGGACCTTGATTTTGCTGTCTGCAAGGATGGCTCCTGAGAGATCCTCATAAAAGTTGAAAATGATAAAATGGATCCTTAGGGAGTCTTTGCAGGTGACTGATAGAGTCTGGGATCTGGTAGTTGCTAACTCCAAAAGTTGCTTTTGGTTGGCGAGATAGGATGGGAAACATTGTAGAACTGTGGCAATGAAACTAATGCGAATTCTCAAGGTTTGGATCAGTGCTTGATGGTAGACTGTGGCATAAGCTGCACAGAGGCTTCAGAGAGCATCACTTCAAATGTATCCCATAGGCACATTGTGCAGTTAAGGAAATATAAATTCAACAAATTATTTTGGAGCACAGAGCACCCCACCGGTCAAAAACATCCATTCTTCCAAAACTAAAGTGATTGGTGGTGAGGACTCTAGCAAGCAATACTGCCACTTAATCAAGAGTTCTTATTCCGGTCTAAAACTACTCTGCACCAGGCAACTTTAGCTGTAGATATGTTGAAAATAATGACAGCAAAACAGTTGAAAAGAAACTCCCCTGCCATTGTTTAGGATATGGATACATTAATCTAATTTATTTGCATTGATGAAGTGGATGCTCACTAGAAGGCATTGTAAATTGAAGATATCTGGTATGTACAGGGAAGCTAGGGATATACTGACACTGGAGTAATGGACCGAGGGGCCATGCATCTTTTCTTTATTAACAGATCTTTCTGTTGCTAATTACCTCTCAACTATAATTCTGTTGCTCATTAAATTTCCTCTGTAATTTTGAAATTTTCAGTCTTTATTTTGTCTTTTTATTGCATGAAATTGAGAAATAATAATAATTTATATTAATTTTTTAGTAAATTATTAACCATTATCTTCCATCTTAATAACCTATGGCAAACAATTTCATTGTTGGTGTTTTTTTGCTTGCGAAAGGTAGAGGTCGAGGTAAATCCAGGCTTATGCCTCCCGACACCACAGTCTCCAGGGCTGCAATGAGAATGTAAATGAAAAAGAGAACAAGCATTGGCATAGCCAATAGGTCTCGCTTTTGGGACCTTATAAGTATTTAGTTATGCAGCACAATATCCTTGGTGCAACAACATCAACTGTTGCGTGGCTAAACACTTATAAGGTCCCGAAGGCGAGACCTATTGGCTATGCCAATGCTTGTTTTACTGTTTTTGCTGACTCCGTTTTTGCTGGCGTTAGGAATCTAGGCACTTTACCACTGCTAACCAGTGCTAAAGTGCATGTGCTGCTAAAAAACTTGATAAAGCACAAAGCCTGGGAGCATCAGAGCACTTTACAAGGGCTGTATGTACAGCTATTACAGGGGCTATAAAACAGTAGGGTGCATACGGAGATATTTATAAGTAGGAAGTAATACACAATATGAAACAAAAGATATAATACAAGTAGCAAGCATATAGTAATATGCAATATAACACAGGGGCGAAATATATGCTTGAAATATAGGAAAGGAATGTCAGTGCAGTTCTGAGGTAGTTACAGGAGATTGAAGCATGAGCCATGGGATTGTAAGCCGTGATGAACCAGTTAGTTCCAAGATCGGGATATGTAACTGGACGGACATAACTGATTTGGGAGGGAAGGTTTTGGTGTTTGTTGAGGAGAGATAGTTTGAGGTTTTTCCTGAAGTATAGAGAGAATGGTTGTCACGTAGTTCTTTAGGAAGGGAGTTCCAAAAACTAGAAGCATTTCCTGAGAAGCAGAGGGTGTGAAATGTATTAGTCTTGAAATTGCGAGGAATCAAGAGAAGAGTGTTAGAGCTTTGTCAGCGTGGTAGGCTGGTTTTCCATAGTATTAATTTGGGGTTTTGTATAGCGCAAACTTGACCCGAAGGTATCAAATCGCTTTACAGTGTTAGCACAGCAGCATTTATGGGAGTTACATATGGAGTAAATGGAAATACATAATAACAATATATAAAAGAAGAAAACACTAGACAACAGCATGTGTAGACGATATGGTCCGGAGGTAGTTATGGTCGGGTGTTTTAGAAGTAGGAGGGGTTGAGGCACGGTTATTTTCCGAGGTAGTGATGTTCAGACTCTTTGGTGGGTGTGAGGAAGGTGCATTAGGCAAGTCGATTGATTGGGGGGGAGGGTTTATTTATTTGTTGAGAAGAAGTATTTTAATTTTTTCCTGAAGTGAAGGAATGATTGACTGTCATGTAGATCCTGTGGTTGAGAGTTCCAGATTCTAGGAGCATTAGCGGAGAAGGAAAGGGTGAGCGATTTTTCTCTCTTAAATTTGGGCGGAATCAAGAGTATAGTGTTAGAGCTTTGTAGAGGTAGATTTGTTTTCAGTGTGGAAGCTTTGTGGATTATGCAAGCAGTTTTGAATATACATCTTGCCTCGACTGATAGCCAGCTGAGTATCTTGAGTGTGGGAGTGATATGATCGAGGCGACTCTCCCCACACAGTAGTCTAAACACTGCGTTGAGTGTAGCTTTTCAAGGGATGTGCTGTGTTTTTGAGGAGCCAATAATCATTGCGTTACCGTAGTCCAGCTTGGATAGGACTAAGGATTGCACCATGGTCTTTAGGTCTTCAAGGGGAATGAAGTGTTTGATTTTTTCAAGGACTTGGCAAGGGATAGTTTGCAGTTTAAAGCAGTGAGGTTATCCATCCAGATATGGACAGGATAGGACTTTTCTTTTGGTTGGATGAAGAGGAGTTTGGTTTTGTTGGGATTGAGCTTTAGGTGGCTGCTGGTCAGCCATGATTGTACCATGGAGAGAGTGCTGTTTAGGCATTGGATTTCTTTAGCTGACAAGATTTTGATGAAGAGTTGGATGTTGATAGAGCGCCATGTTCTCGAGAAATTTGTAGGGGTGCATCATAATCACCGTTAGTCCGCACCCGAATATATCCAGACATATATTAATGAATGGCCAGTAAATTGTAGTTCTAAACTGCATTTATTAGAGTGAATAGAAGAGTAATTGTGCTATTATAATCATGTAAATGTAATGCTTAACTGAAACGTGTTTAAAATGATGCATAAACGAATTAGCAGTAGTTAACCGTGTACCATATTAAGTTGCACGTGTAGTTCACTTTTCGCATATGAAATGTATGAACCAATGCTTAGAGAAGTAATTAGAATTGTGCGTTTAAATTGTGTAAAGGCCTGACTGCATATACGTCAAGGAAAGGCCTGTTCGTTCTTATGTTAGCTTATTTTGTAGGCAGAGGAGGTGTTCTCTTGGGAAGGCTCTCTGGGCACAGTTGATAGATTCGTACAGAGGAAAGTTTATTGAATGTATCTTTTGTTGCAGGTGCAAGGACACATGCCTCGTTAGTGAAAGACTGGCTCTTTGTTTTTGAAGTTAGGATGGTGGGAGGCATTGAGATGGGAGTATACTGGAATGTAGGGATGATACTTTCAGCGGAGAAGGTGCCTCGGCCCTCAAGGTCACTGTACCCGTCCTGGATGAAGTAAGAGTTTCGATGGAAAAGTACGAGAAGGAAGACCTGGCCGAAGAGGCGTGACAAGGGCGTGTTCTATTGTATGTGGATTTTGTATTAGGGATAGTGCCCCGAGGGGGGAGAGCAGATTGGAGGTAGAGGAGACCTGAGAGAAGGGCGAAAGAGAGAGATCTAGTTAGGAAGGAGCTGGACTCATCATGGCACACAGTGGGCGTGTGCTCATGACAAGTCCAGCTCGTCATGGCACCCACCCACGGGGGAAGCACTGGCGCTCCCCCCACGGGTGTCCGATTTCGCCCCCACAAAGGGGGATGGCAGCGGAAGAGTTGCCGCTGCCACCCCCGACCCCCCCATGGGAATCCCATGACGTCAGCGCGCACAGCGCACGCTGAAGTCATCAGGAAGTCCCAGACGCTCTGGAAGCCATTTGCTTCCTGAGCGTCGGAGAAACAAGGTAGGTTTCCTTGTTCCTGGGGGGTTTGGAGAATGCATCGAGGCATCGGGGAGAGGAAAGAGATTTTCCTCTCCCCTGATGTCTCTTTGCAGGGCATTTCTGCTTCACGATCGCGCACAGCGTCGCGATCCTGCAGCGGAAATGCCCCCACTAGCACCAGGGATTTATTTATTTTTCAATGATAGCGACCCCTTGGGCAAGGGTCGCTTCCTAAGGGGCGCATTTTTAGATGATGTTTTTCTGCCCCCCCTGGGGGCAAATCGGCCCGTTTTTTCAGCCGCTTTGCCCCCAGGGGGGGGGTAGAAAACGCCACTAGCCACCAGGGTTTCCTTTTGGGGGGATAAATTTAGATGGAGGTGACCCCTTGGGCAAGGGTCGCTTCCAAAGGGGGGCATTTGTTAGGTGATGATTTTCTGGCCCCCCCTGGAGGCAAATCTGCCCGTTTTTTCGGCCGTTTTGCCCCCAGGGGGGGTAGAAAACGCCACTAGCCACCAGGGTTTCCTTTTGGGGCATTTAAATTTAGATGGAAGCGACCCCTTGGGCAAGGGTCGCTTCCAAAGGGGTGCATTTGTTTGTTGATGTTTTTCTGCCCCCCCGGGGGCAAATTGACCCATTTTTTTGGTTGTTTTGCCCCCGGGGGGGGGGCAGAAAATCCCACTAGCCACCAGGGTTTCCTTTTGGGGGATTTAAATATAGATGGAAGCGACCCCTTGGGCAAGGGTCGCTTCCAAAGGGGAGCAATTTTTGTTGATGTTTTTCTGCCCCCCTGGGGGCAAATCGCCCATTTTTTCGGCCGCTTTGCCCCCAGGGGGGCAGAAATACGCCACTAGCCACCAGGGTTTTGGTTTGGGGGCATTTAAATTTAGATGGAAGCGACCCCTTGGGCAAGGGTCGCTTCCAAAGGGGTGTATTTTTGTCTTGATGTTTTTGTGCCCCCCCTGGGTGTAAATTGGTTTGTTTTTTTGGCCGTTTTGCCCCCGGGGGGGGGCAGAAAACACCACTAGCCACCAGGGTTTGTTTTGAAAGATTTAAATATAGATGGAAGCGACCCCTTGGGCAAGGGTCGCTTCCAAAGGGGAGCATTTTTGTCTGGATGTTTTTCTGCCCCGGCCCGTTGTTTTGGCCTTTCTGCCCCCCCTGGCCCACTAGGCCCTAGGGATTGTGTTTTGTAGTGTGTGGAAGCGACTCCTTGGGCAAGGTTTGCTTCCAAAGGTGGTTATATTTGTGGATGTTTTTTTCTGCCCGCCCCCCCCTGGTGGCATATACGTCAAGGAAAGGCCTGTTCGTTCTTATGTTAGCTTATTTTGTAGGCAGAGGAGGTGTTCTCTTGGGAAGGCTCTCTGGGCACAGTTGATAGATTCGTACAGAGGAAAGTTTATTGAATGTATCTTTTGTTGCAGGTACAAGGACACATGCCTCGTTAGTGAAAGACTGGCTCTTTGTTTTTGAAGTTAGGATGGTGGGAGGCATTGAGATGGGAGTATACTGGAATGTAGGGATGATACTTTCAGCGGAGAAGGTGCCTCGGCCCTCAAGGTCACTGTACCCGTCCTGGATGAAGTAAGAGTTTCGATGGAAAAGTACGAGAAGGAAGACCTGGCTGAAGAGGCGTGACAAGGGCGTGTTCTATTGTATGTGGATTTTGTATTAGGGATAGTGCCCCGAGGGGGGAGAGCAGATTGGAGGTAGAGGAGACCTGAGAGAAGGGTGAAAGAGAGAGATCTAGTTAGGAAGGAGCATCTTCGAACGAGCTCGAAATGCTAAGTGAGTGCACTTCTTAGGAAGTCTTCACAGCTGACACCTTTTCTTTCTACTCTTGCCTGGGGAAACTTGTTAAGTAGGGATGTCACCTTAGTGGTAGAGTAGGGACAGATTAATGCTTTTCTCTTAATTAGGTAAATGAAGAATAAAATAGAGATTGGAGCCGTTATTGCTAGTTTAATGCTTCTGGAGCTAACGATTCTTCTTATTCTGAGTCGGATGAGACTCCTGCGTAGGATGATGTTTGTATTAGTGCCCATTTATTTCTTTAACCCTTTCGGTGCTGATGACGAGCTGGACTCGTCATGGCACACAGTGGGCGTGTGCTCATGACAAGTCCAGCTCGTCTTGGCACCCACCCACTGGGGAAGCACTTGCGCTCCCCCCACGGGTGTCCGATTTCGCCCCCACAAAGGGGGATGGCAGTTGAAGAGTTTCCGCTGCCACCCCCGACCCCCCCATGGGAATCCCATGACGTCAGCGCGCACAGCGCACGCTGAAGTCATCAGGAAGTCCCAGACGCTCTGGAAGCCATTTGCTTCCTGAGCGTCGGAGAAACAAGGTAGGTTTCCTTGTTCCTGGGGGGGTTTGGAGAATGCATCGAGGCATCGGGGGAGAGGAAAGAGATTTTCCTCTCCCCTGATGTCTCTTTGCAGGGCATTTCTGCTTCACGATCGCGCACAGCGTCGCGATCCTGCAGCGGAAATGCCCCCACTAGCACCAGGGATTTATTTATTTTTCAATGATAGCGACCCCTTGGGCAAGGGTCGCTTCCTAAGGGGCGCATTTTTAGATGATGTTTTTCTGCCCCCCCTGGAGGCAAATCGGCCCGTTTTTTCGGCCGTTTTGCCCCCAGGGGGGGGGGGGTAGAAAACGCCACTAGCCACCAGGGTTTCCTTTTGGGGGGATAAATTTAGATGGAGGTGACCCCTTGGGCAAGGGTCGCTTCCAAAGGAGGGCATTTGTTAGGTGATGATTTTCTGGCCCCCCCTGGAGGCAAATCGGCCCGTTTTTTCGGCCGTTTTGCCCCCAGGGGGGGCAGAAAACGTCACTAGCCACCAGGGTTTCCTTTTGGGGCATTTAAATTTAGATGGAAGCGACCCCTTGGGCAAGGGTTGCTTCCAAAGGGGTGCATTTGTTTGTTGATGTTTTTCTGCCCCCCCTGGGGGCAAATTGACCCATTTTTTTGATTGTTTTGCCCCCGGGGGGGGGGACAGAAAATCCCACTAGCCACCAGGGTTTCCTTTTGGGGGATTTAAATATAGATGGAAGCGACCCCTTGGGCAAGGGTCGCTTCCAAAGGGGAGCAATTTTTTGTTGATGTTTTTCTGCCCCCCCTGGGGGCAAATCGGCCCATTTTTTCGGCCGTTTTGCCCCAGGGGGGCAGAAAACGCCACTAGCCACCAGGGTTTTGGTTTGGGGGCATTTAAATTTAGATGGAAGCGACCCCTTGGGCAAGGGTCGCTTCCAAAGGGGTGTATTTTTGTCTTGATGTTTTTGTGCCCCCCCGGGTGTAAATTGGTTTGTTTTTTGGGCCGTTTTGCCCCCAGGGGGGGGGGCAGAAAACACCACTAGCCACCAGGGTTTGTTTTGGAAGATTTAAATATAGATGGAAGCGACCCCTTGGGCAAGGGTCGCTTCCAAAGGGGAGCATTTTTGTCTGGATGTTTTTCTGCCCCGGCCCGTTGTTTTGGCCTTTTTGCCCCCCCTGGCCCACTAGGCCCTAGGGATTGTGTTTTGTAGTGTGTGGAAGCGACTCCTTGGGCAAGGTTTGCTTCCAAAGGTGGTTATATTTGTGGATGTTTTTTTCTGCCCGCCCCCCCTGGTGGCAGTCGGTCCTTTTTTTGTCCTTACTGCCCCCGGGTAGGGGGGGGGCAGAAAACCCCAGTAGACACCAGGAATTTTCTTTTATAGGTAATGGAAGCGACCCCTTGGCCAAGGGTCGCTTTAAAGGGGGTTAAAATATGTTTGTGTATTTTCTGCCCCCGACAGATCTGCCCCATTGTTTTGGTCTTTCTGCCCTAGGTGGGAGGGTAAGGCAGAAAACCCTACTAGGCACCAGGGATGTAATTCTTTTTCCAAGGGGCGACAAATATCTGTCTGTTTTCTGCCCCACCTGGGAGATAGAGTGGCTTGGTAGAAAACCTCACCTAATCCCCATTTTTCTCAGCCCTATTTGAAGGCCCATCTGGCAGATTGACCATTTGGGTAGCGACATTGTGTGTTATAATTTTAATTGTCATATTGTTTGTGAAATGTAATAGTAATTTTTTTATTTCTCTATTTTATTCTAGTTCAAGGCTTTTGCTCGTTAGACTGTTCCAGGTTGCGGTTTTGTTACTGCTGGTTTTGCAGCTTGTGTAGTTGCATGTGCTTGGTAAGAGAATTTTTTTGTACTATTTACTCTAAATTAGTTTAATTTCCCTACATGAATGTGTTTTTTGCAAATTGTGTAATAATAGCAGTATGTTTGGCTTCTGTGTTTTGAGTGTCAAAATCTTTTTGCATTAGTGCTCGATGTGTACTTTGTTGTCTTATGAGTAATTGGTTTTGTTTTTTCTTTCTAGTGGGATATCGTTGCTTTTTGCTGTGTCTCTGCAAAGTAGGTGCTGGTGAGTGTAGCTATCTTTGGTAAGAGAGTTATATTGTTTTTGAGTATATAGATCTTTGTGCTAAAGCCACACTTCACTACTTATTTTGCACAGTGTTGGTTGTTGTTGACTTGTTTGTGCAGTCTCCTTTCTTAGTAAGGATAATGGCTAGCCGCAGGATTACTGCTCAGCAGGTTGATGGTATGCTTTTTGAGTCTTCCTCTGACCATGGTTCAGAGACTGACTCTGATTCTGAGGCAGAGGTGGGAGGGGACGATTCAGGCAGTGAGTTTTCTCTCCACATGGAATCATCGGATGATGAAGCTACTCTCAGTGCGGATGAAGCTACTCTTAGTGCGGATGAAGTGCCTGTGTTAGAGGAGGACATTGATGTGCCGATAGTGCGGCAAGAGGCATCTGGGCTGCAGCCTGAGGCTGCAAGGCTTCACGTTGGTGTAGTGCGGCAAGAGGCATCTGGGGCTGCAAGGCTTCATGTTGGTGTAGTGCGGCAAGAGGCATCTGGGGCTGCAAGGCTTCCCGTTGGTGTATTGCGGCAAGAGGCATCTGGTTTGCAGCCTGGGGCTGCAAGGCTTCCCGTTGAAAGTGCTGACCTCTGGGTTGCCCCAGGCATGGCGCAGCCGGCATTGCCAGACTTTACTGGTGTTCCAGGGTGTAGAGTGAATACTGAAAACGTTTTGTTGTTTATGGACGATGTGTTTTTGGCAGAGATTGTTGAGCAGACTAATTTGTATGCCGAACAGTTTTTGAGGGACAACAGTGCCAGCCTTAAGCCCCACTCTAGAGCTACCCGGTGGACTCCCAAAAATCTGGAAGAGTTGAAGAAGTTCTTGGGTTTAACTTTTTTGATGGGCTTGCTAAGGAAGCCATCAATGTCTTCATATTGGTCTACTAGTCCCTTGATGGCAACAGCTATATTTCCGGCAGTCATGAGTCGTGATAGGTATTTGCTTCTGCTTCGGATGCTGCATTTTGTCGATAATGGTTTAGTGTTGGCACGAGATTACCCTGATTGTGACCGTCTTTTTAAGATTCGGCCTGTCCTTGATCACTTTGTTGATCGATTTTCTGAGAGCTATGCTCCAGGAAAAGAAATAGCAGTGGATGAGTCTTTGGTGTTGTTTAAGGGCCGCTTGGTTTTTAGGCAATACATTCCTAGTAAGAGGGCACGCTATGGAATTAAGCTGTATATGCTGTGTGACAGTAGGACTGGATATATCTTTAATTTCAAGGTGTACACCGGTAAGGAATCCAAGATTAACCCCCCTGGTTGTCCGTCCACTTTTGGAGTGACTGAGAAAATTGTGTGGGAACTTAGTAGAGGATTATTTAACAACGGCCACCATTTATATGTAGATAACTTCTACACTGGTGTGCGGTTGTTCAGGGAATTTGCCAAAGTGGGCACTGTTGCTTGTGGCACAATCCGCTCTAACCGTAAAGGTTTCCCAAAAGAACTTGTTTGTCAAAAGCTTGTGCGGGGACAGTGCAGTGCGTTGCGTTGCGAGGAGCTTCTAGCTGTGAAGTTTTCAGACAGGAGAGATGTCTACATGCTGACTACCATCCATGATGAAAGCACTGCACCTGTGAATGTTTGGGGTCACATTGCTGAAGTGCGCAAACCTGTGTGCATTTTAGACTATAATAGGCACATGGGTGGTGTTGACAGAGTAGATCAGAGGTTGGAACTTTACGCTGCTCTTCGTAAGGCTTACATTTGGTATAAGAAGTTGGCTATCCATCTTTTCCACTTGGCAACCTTTAATGCTTTTGTTGTGTTCAAGGATTCTTGTCCTGAGTCAAAGATGACTTTTGCTAAGTTTCAGGAGTCTGTAATAGGCAGCCTTGTTCTAGTGGAACAGGCAAGTGTTCCTAGAGTTGGAGTGGTGGAGGATGTGGCTAGATTGAAAGATCGCCACTTTCCTGAATACATTCCTCCCACACCCTCAAAAGACTTTCCCACTAGGAGATGTAGAGTCTGTTGGCGAAGAGGTGTGCGGAAGGAGACTCGTATGTACTGCCCCGAGTGTCCTTCTAACCCTGGACTGTGTGTGTCTGCTTGTTTTAGAACGTACCACACGCATAAGAATTTTTGGGAGCATCCATGAGTGGTAAAGTGAACTGCCTGGTCTGTATTGTTTAAAAAAATGTGTTCTGTTTCAAGGTTGGCATTACTGCAATGTATTTAGTTTCAGATTTTGTGTTAGTAGATTTTTATCTATGTGCAATTTGTTTGTGTTTTCTTTTTTGTATAAAAAAATCCTAAATGTGATGGCGGTGTGTGTAGGCTGGCGCTTGGCTGGTGGTGTGCGTGGACTGGTGCTTGGCTGGTGGTGTGCGTGGGCTGGCGCATGGCTGGCAGTGTGCGTGGACTGGCGCATGGCTGGTGGTGTGCGTGGACTGGCGCTTGGCTGTCGGTGTGTGGGACTGGCGCTTGGCTGGCGGTGTGCGTGGACTGGCGCTTGGCTGGCGGTGTGCGTGGACTGATGCTTGGCTGGCGGTGTGTGTGGACTGGCGCTTGGCTGGCGGTGTGCGTGGACTGGCGCTTGGCTGGCGGTGTGCGTGGACTGGTGCTTGGCTGGCGGTGTGCGTGGACTGGCGCTTGGCTGGCGGTGTGCGTGGACTGATGCTTGGCTGGCGGTGTGCGTGGATTGGTGCTTGGCTGGCGGTGTGCGTGGACTGGCGCTTGGCTGGCGGTGTGCGTGGACTGGCGCTTGGCTGGCGGTGTGCATGGACTGGTGCTTGGCTGGCGGTGTGCGTGGACTGGCGCTCGGTTGGAGGTGTGTGAGTAGTGACTTGCTGCTGGTCACTACACACACTGCTAGCCGAGCGCCACTCCACGCAATCCATCAACTTGTGTGGTTGATGTGTCAGGAATGTGGGCGTGTGAAAGTGATGGGCCCTTGAATGGCGCTGTCTGCTGGTGTGAGTGTTGTAATGTGATGGGCCCGCGGCTGGCTGTGTGAATGGTTTTGTATGTGTCACACGTATGAAAGGTGTATGAATGGCCTGTAAAGAGGTCGGTGCCTTGTCGTGGCTTTACAGCTCACGAGCTGTGAGTCAATGCTTCAGTTTCTCGTCCTTTCAATTATTAACAGTGCATTTCATTTTTGTGAAATCACTTGTTAATACAATTGTATATACTGAACCATCACTCACCCTCGTGCCAAATCCAACCAGTATGTGTGTGTGCTTGAGGATTAGATGGCTGTGCAGTAATATTTGTCTTTTTTGTCTTTCTCAAGCAGGGTGTACCTTTTCTCTTTTTGTTAATGTTTTAATGTGTTGGTTTCGTGCCTGGTCGTGTGAATGGTCTTGTGTGTATCACGTATGAAATGTGTGTGAATGGCCTGTAAAGCGGGTGGGGCCTTGACGTGGCTTTACAGCTCACGAGCTGCGAGTCACTGGCTCAGTTTTTTGTCCTTTCAATTATTGACAGTGTATTTCATTTTTGTGAAATCTCTTGTTAATAAAATTTTATATACTGAACCATCACTCGCCCTCGTGCCAAATCCAACCAGTATGTGTGTGTGCTTGAGGAATAGATGGCTGTGCAGTAATCTTAGTCTGTTTTGTCTCTCTGCCAAGCTGTACATTTCATCTAAGAATAACCTAACAACTGTAGTTTTTGTCGTAAACTAAAAACCCATGGGAGTGCATGGTGATTTCTCTCTTGTGGATCCCAACAAGTTATCTTACCCACAATGTCCTGCAAACCTCAAAATGTGACTATGACATTTACCATGCATTATTGTGCCCAAATTTTCACACTGCAGAAAGTAACAACAAATTTCCAACCCCCCCGCATTTCTCCAAGTATCCCAATAGAAATGGTACCTCACTTGTATGGGTGGGCCAAGTACCCGCGGCAGGGAAGGGCCCAAAACCTATTGATGCAACATCAAAATTACCTATCACAAACCAACCTGGTTTTGCAAGGGGGGTCCCATGAGTTTTTGGCCCGGGGCTCGGCGGCCATCTAGGGAAACCTACCTAACCCACACATTTCTGGAAACTAGACACCCGGGGGAGTCCAGCGAGGTATGGGTTGCGTGGGTCCCCCATCATTCTCCTACCCAGAATCCTCTGCAAACCTCAAATTTTGCCGAAAAATTCACTTTTTTCCCAAATTTCTGTGTGGGAAAGTTCTGGAATCTGCGTGGATCCTCAAATTTCCTCCCACCCAGCGTTCCCCCAGGTCTCCCAATAAAAATGGTACCTCACTTGCGTGGGTGGGTCAAGGACCCGCGACAGGCAAGGGCCCAAAACCTATTGAGGCGACATCAAAATTACCTATCACAAACCAACCTGGTTTTGCGTCCCATGAGTTTTTGGCCCGGGGCTCGGCGGCCATCTAGGGAAACCTACCTAACCCACACATTTCTGGAAACTAGACACCCAGGGGAGTCCAGGGAGGTATGGCTTGCGTGGGTCCCCCATCATTCTCCTACCCAGAATCCTCTGCAAACCTCAAATTTCGCCGAAAAATTCACTTTTTCTCAAATTTCTGTGTGGGAAAGTTCTGGAATCTGCGTGGATCCTCAAATTTCCTCCCACCCAGCATTCCCCCAGGTCTCCCGATAAAAATGGTACCTCACTTGTGTGGGTGGGTCAAGGACCCGCGACAGGCAAGGGCCCAAAACCTATTGAGGCGACATCAAAATTACCTATCACAAACCAACCTGGTTTTGCAAGGGGGGTCCCATGAGTTTTTGGCCCGGGGCTCGATGGCCATCTAGGGAAACCTACCTAACCCACACATTTATGGAAACTAGACACCCGGGGGAGTCCAGCGAGGTATGGCTTGCGTGGGTCCCCCATCATTCTCCTACCCAGAATCCTCTGCAAACCTCAAATTTCGCTGAAAATTTCACTTTTTTCTCAAATTTCTGTGTGGGAAAGTTCTGGAATCTGCGTGGATCCACAAATTCCCTCCCACCCAGGGTTCCCCCAGGTCTCCTGATAAAAATGGTACCTCACTTGCGTGGGTAGGCATAGTGGCTGCAACAGGAAATAGCCCAAATTGTACTGTGGAGACTTCAAAATTACCTATAGCAAAACTACCTGGTTTTGGGGGGGGCACCTGCGATTTTGGCCCCGGGCTCGGTGGCCATCTTGGGAAAGTACCAAACCCAAACATTTCTGAAAACTAGACACCCGGGGGAGTCCAATGAGGTATGGCTTGCGAGGATCCCCCAAAGTTTTCCTACCCAGAATGCCATGCAAACCTCAAATTTAGCTGAAAAAAACCACATTTTCCACATATTTTTGTGTGGAATCACCGTGCCGGCACAAATGTCCTACCACCCAGCGTACCCCTTGTTCTCCCGAGTAAAATTATACCTCACTTGTGTGGGTGTGCCAAAGGCCTGTGGCTAGGAAGAGCCCAAAACATAGGGATTTAGAGTATAGCACCGAGAATTCTAAGCGCTACATTTTTTTAAAAATTCGTTTTTAGCCAATTCTGCTTTGGACACCCACACAAGTGAGGTATCATTTTACTCGGGAGAACAAGGGGAACACTGGGTGGTAGGACATTTGTGCTGGCACGGTGATTCCACACAAAAATATGTGGAAAATTTGTTTTTTTCAGCTAAATTTGAGGTTTGCATGGCATTCTGGGTATGAAGACGTTGGGGGATCCACGCAAGCCATACCTCATTGGACTCCCCCGGGTGTCTAGTTTTCAGAAATGTTTGGGTTTGGTACTTTCCCAAGATGGCCGCCGGGGCCAAAATCTCAGGTGCCCCCCCCAAAACCAGGTAGTTTTGCTATAGGTAATTTTGAAGTCTCCACAGTACGATTTGGGCCATTTCCTGTTGCAGCCACTATGCCTACCCACGCAAGTGAGGTACCATTTGTATCGGGAGACCTGGGGAAACGCTGGGTGGGAGGAAATTTGTGGATCCACGCAGATTCCAGAACTTTCCCACACAGAAATGTGAGAAAAAAGTGAATTTCTCAGCAAAATTTGAGGTTTGCAGAGGATTCTGGGTAGGAGAATGATGGGGGACCCACGCAAGCCATACCTCTCTGGACTCCCCCCGGTGTCTAGTTTCCAGAAATGTGTGGGTTTGGTAGGTTTCCCTGGATGGCTACCGAGCCCCGGGCCAAAAACTCATGGGACCCCCCTTGCAAAACCAGGTTGGTTTGTGATAGGTAATTTTGATGTCGCCTCAATAGGTTTTGGGCCCTTGCCTGTCGCGGGTCCTTGACCCACCCACGCAAGTGAGGTACCATTTTTATCAGGAGACCTGGGGGAACTCTGGGTGGGAGGAAATTTGTGGATCCACGCAGATTCCAGAACTTTCCCACACAGAAATTTGAGAAAAAAGTGAATTGTTCAGCGAAATTTGAGGTTTGCAGAGGATTCTGGGTAGGAGAATGATGGGGGACCCACACAAGCCATACCTCGCTGGACTCCCCCGGGTGTCTAGTTTCCAGAAATGTGTGGGTTTGGCGGGTTTCCCTAGATTGCTGCCGAGCCCCGGGCCAAAAACTCATGGGACCCCCCTTGCAAAACCAGGTTGGTCTGTGATAGGTAATTTTGATGTCGCCTCAATAGGTTTTGGGCCCTTGCCTGTCGCGGGTCCTTGACCCACCCACGCAAGTGAGGTACCATTTTTATCAGGAGACCTGGGGGAACACTGGGTGGGAGGAAATTTGTGGATCCACGCAGATTCCAGAACTTTCCCACACGGAAATTTGATAAAAAAGGGAATTGTTCAGCGAAATGTGAGGTTTGGAGAGGATTCTGGGTAGGAGAATGATGGGGGACCCACGCAAGCCATACCTCGCTGGACTTCCCCGGGTGTCTAGTTTCCAGAAATGTGTGGGTTTGGTAGGTTTCCCTAGATGGCTGCCAAGCCCCGGGCCAAAAACTCATGGGACCCCCCATGCAAAACCAGGTTGGTTTGTGATAGGTCATTTTGATGTACCCTCAATAGGTTTTGGGCCCTTGCCTGTCGCGGGTCCTTGACCCACCCATGCAAGTGAGGTACCATTTTTATCGGGAGACCTGGGGGAACGCTGGGTGGGAGGAAATTTGTGGATCCACGCAGATTCCAGAACTTTCCACCACAGAAATGTGAGGAAAATGTTGTTTTTTTGACGTTTTAGGTTTGCAAGGGATTCTGGGTAACAGAACCTGGTGGGAGGCAGTCAAGTCACCCCATCCTGGATTCCCCTGGGTGTCTAGTTTTCAAAAATGTATAGGTTTGCTAGGTTTCCCTAGGTGCCGGCAGAGCTATGGTTCAAAAACTACAGCTAGGCACTTTGCCAAAAAAGGGTCATTTTTCACTGCGAAATTGAGGTGTGTCCACGTTGCGTTTTGCGCCGTTTCCTGTCGCGGGCACTAGGCCGACCCACACAAGTGAGGTACCATTTTCTTGAAAGACTTTGGGGAACGCGGGGTGGGTGGAAATTTGTGGATCCACGCAGATTCCAGAACATTCCACCACAGAAATGTGGGGAAAATGTGATTTTTTTTGACAATTTTTTAGGTTTGCAAGGGATTCTGTGTAACAGAACCTGGTGGGAGGCAGTCAAGTCACCCCATCCTGGATTCCCCTGGGTGTCTAGTTTTCAAAAATGTATAGAGGTTTGCTAGGTTTCCCTAGGTGCCGGCAGAGCTATGGTTCAAAAACTACAGCTAGGCACTTTGCCAAAAAAAGGGTCATTTTTCACTGCGAAATTGAAGTGTGTCCACGTTGTGTTTTGTGCCGTTTCCTGTTGCAGGCACTAGGCCGACCCACACAAGTGAGGTACCATTTTTCTCGAAAGACTTTGTGGAACGCGGGGTGGGTGGAAGTTTGTGGATCCACGCAGATTCCAGAACTTTCCACCACAGAAATGTGGGGAAAATGTGATCTTTTTGACAATTCTTTAGGTTTGCAAGGGATTCTGGGTAACAGGACCTGGTGGGAACCAATCAAGTCACCCCATCCTGGATTCCCCTGGGTGTCTAGGTTTCAAAAATGTATAGGTTTGCTAGGTTTTCTTAGGTGCCGGCAGAGCTATGGTTCAAAAACTACAGCTGGGCACTTTGCCAAAAAAAGGGTCATTTTTCACTGCGAAATTGAAGTGTGTCCACATTGTGTTTTGTGCCTTTTCCTGTCGCGGGCACTAGGCCGACCCACACAAGTGAGGTACCATTTTTCTCGAAAGACTTTGGGGAACGCGGGGTGGGTGGAAATTTGTGGATCCACGCAGATTCCAGAGCTTTCCACCACAGAAATGTGGGGAAAATGTGTTTTTTTTTACAATTTTTGTAGGTTTGCAAGGGATTCTGGGTAACAGAACCTGGTGGGAGGCAGTCAAGTCACCACATCCTGGATTTCCCTGGGTGTCTAGTTTTCAGAAATGTATAGGTTTGCTAGGTTTCCCTAGGCGCTGGCAGAGCTAGGGTTCAAAAACTACAGCTAGGCACTTTGCCAAAAATGGGTCATTTTTCACTGCGAAATTGAGGTGTGTCCATGTTGCGTTTTGCGCCGTTTCCTGTTGCGGGCACTAGGCCGACCCACAGAAGTGAGGTACCATTTTTCTTGAAAGACTTTGGGGAACGCTGGGTGGGTGGAAATTTGTGGATCCAAGCAGATTCCAGAACTTTCCACCACAGAAATGTGGGGAAAATGTGTTTTTTTTTACAATTGTTTAGGTTTGCAAGGGATTCTGGGAAACAGAACCTGGTGGGAGGAAGTCAAGTCACCCCATCCTGGATTCCCCTTGGTGTCTAGTTTTCAGAAATGTATAGGTTTGCTAGGTTTCCCTAGGTGCTGGCAGAGCTAGGGTTCAAAAACTACAGCTAGGCACTTTGCCAAAAAAAGGGTAATTTTTACTGCGAAATTGAAGTGTGTCCACGTTGTGTTTTGTGCCGTTTCCTGTCGCGGGCACTAGGCCGACCCACACAAGTGAGGTACCATTTTTCTCTAAAGACTTTGGGGAACGCGGGGTGGGTGGAAATTTGTGGATCCACGCAGATTCCAGAACTTTCCACCACAGAAATGTGGGGAAAATGTGTTTTTTTTTACAATTTTTTAGGTTTGCAAGGGATTCTGGGTAATAGAACCTGGTGGGACGCAGTCAAGTCACCCCATCCTGGATTCCCCTGGGTGTCTAGTTTTCAGAAATGTATAGGTTTGCTAGGTTTCCCTAGGTGCTGGCAGAGCTAGGGTTCAAAAACTACAGCTAGGCACTTTGCCAAAAAAGGGTCATTTTTCACTGCGAAATTGAGGTGTGTCCATGTTGCGTTTTGCGCCGTTTCCTGTCGCGGGAACTAGGCCGACCCACAGAAGTGAGGTACCATTTTTCTTGAAAGACTTTGGGGAACGCGGGGTGGGTGGAAATTTGTGTATCCAAGCAGATTCCAGAACTTTCCACCACAGATATGTGGGGAAAATGTGTTTTTTTTGACAATTGTTTAGGTTTGCAAGGGATTCTGGGTAACAGAACCTGGTGGGAGGAAGTCACCCCATCCTGGATTCCCCTGGGTGTCTAGTTTTCAAAAATGTATAGGTTTGCTAGGTTTCCCTAGGTGCTGGCAGAGCTAGGGTTCAAAAACTACAGCTAGGCGCTTTGCCAAAAAAGGGTCATTTTTCACTGCGAAATTGAGGTGTGTCCACGTTGCGTTTTGCGCCGTTTCCTGTCGCGGGCACTAGGCCGACCCACACAAGTGAGGTACCATTTTTCTCGAAAGACTTTGGGGAACACGGGGTGGGTGGAAATTTGTGGATCCACGCAAATTCCAGAACTTTCCACCACAGAAATGTGGGGAAAATGTGTTTTTTTTGACAATTATTTAGGTTTGCAAGGGATTCTGGGTAACAGGACCTGGTGGGAACCAATCAAGTCACCCCATCCTGGATTCCCCTGGGTGTCTAGTTTTCAAAAATGTATAGGTTTGCTAGGTTTCCCTAGGTGCCGGCAGAGCTAAGGTTCAAAAACTACAGCTAGGCACTTTGCCAAAAAAGGGTCATTTTTCACTGCGAAATTGAGGTGTGTCCACGTTGCGTTTTGCGCCGTTTCCTGTTGCGGGCACTAGGCCGACCCACACAAGTGAGGTACCATTTTTCTCGAAACACTTTGGGGAACGCGAGGTGGGTGTAAATTTGTGGATCCATGCAGATTCCAGATCTTTCCACCACAGAAATGTGTGGAAAATGTGGTTTTTTTGACAATTTTTTAGGTTTGCAAGGGATTCTGGGTAACAGGACCTGGTGGGAACCAGTCATGTCACCCCATCCTGGATTCCCCTGGGTGTCTAGTTTTCAAAAATGTATAGGTTTGCTAGGTTTCCATAGGTGCCGGCAGAGCTAGGGTTCAAAAACTACAGCTAGGCACTTTGCAAAAAAAAGGGTAATTTTTCATTGTGAAAATGTGGTGTGTTCACGTTGGGTTCTGAGCCATTTCCTGTCGCGGGCACTATGCCTACCCACACAAGTGAGGTACCATTTTTATCGGGAAACTTAGGGTAATTCATATTTGTAAAGCAGCTGTTATTACCTATTGACTTTTGATGCATTTCTGCCTTCCAAATGAAAGACATTGTGTAAAAAAGAAGTCATTTTAAAAAATGACCGAAAATTCTCATGCTAGTATGAGTATTCCCAATTTCGGAAATGTACAAATATCTACTGTTTCTAAACCCTATATTTTGTTCCCATTTCAGAAATACATAGGTGGCTTTCATACCAATTTTTCCATGTATACATTTTCCCACAATAATTGCTATATACCCGGTACATAATAAAAAGCCATTGCAAATTGCTGCTCTGTTTTTGACTCTGGGTTCGTCGGGTTCTTGGTGCACCTACAAGTCCTATATATACCCACAACCAGTAAGGTCCAGCGGATGTAACAGTATATTGCTTTCAAAGAGCTGTCATAATTAGAAGAAGTTACAGGTGAAAACGTTGACACAAAAGGCTGTTTTTTTCAACTAATTTTAAATTTTTCCTATATTTAACTGTTAGTTTCTATAAAGAAACCTTGATGGATCTACACAAATGACCCCTTGCTGAATTCTACTTTTCTAAAATGTATATCGTTCCAGGATCCATTATTGCCTTCATACCCATTTCTACCATTAACTGGAAGGAGGTTGAAAGCACAAAAAATAGCAAAAATAGGCTATATCCTAGAAAAATGCCAAAACTGTGTAAAAAATGTTGGTTTTCTGACAAAAGTCTGTCATTCCCTAAAAGCTGGGAAAATGGTGATTTCAACCCCACAAACCCTTTTTTGATACCATTTGCAGGGAAAAACCCAGACGCTTTCATTTGCAGCCCTTTTTTCCCGAAAAAAACAAAATTTAGCTGTAATTTGGCTAATTTCTGGGACCCCTCCAGGGGAATCCACAAACCCTGGGTACCTTTAGAATCCTCATGATGTTGGAAGAAAAGGACGCAAATTTGGCGTGGATACCTTATGTGGTCAAAAAGTTACAGGGGCCTAAGCGCGCACTACCCCAAATAGCCAAAAAAAGGCTTAGCACAGGGGGGGAAAAGGCCTAGCAGCGAAGGGGTTAACCTCGTGTTGAGGTGCTTGTATGTGCAGTTATTCTTGGCTTTGGAATAAATCCCTAAAAATTTGAATTCGGAGTCCGTGATCTTTGAAGGTAAACTGGATTCTAAATTGTTGCATAACCGGATTGGATTTTCTTCCCTTTACACTATTCAGCAGGTAAAAAGATTCTGGCGACCTGAGGATTCTTAGTGATGGTAAGATAAGATAAGAATCCCGCTTTATCAGTTGGTAGCAGAGTAGGATGGTTTCCTCTGATAGTAAGGGGAGATCTAGCTTAGGATAAGAGATTACTTGCCCCATAGAACCCGAGTGATGGTGATCCAGTGGATTGTAAGAGGACGACGGCGGTCGCTGAAAACTGATGGAGAGTGACGGTGCGGCGGAAGTAGCAGTTCGTGGTAGCGTGAGTATGAACAGGGTGATGCTTGTTAGATTGCGGTGTTGATTTGATTGTGTGATGTCTTGCGGAGTTGGAATGAGAGTCGTGTGATTGAGGATCGGACCGTGAGCGCGCGCGGGGCCGAGAGATTTGATTCGATATCCCGGGATAAGAGATTGTGGTGTAGAAGACACCCAGTGTTGAGATTGTTGACCAGAGATCGTGGGAGTCATGAGACGTTGTTGATTAACCCACTGATGATAGGGAGCGTATGTGTGAGGGTGTGAATAACCGACGCTGGTCATAGGTTGTTGTGTGTGAAACATCAAGTGTTTGGATCCTATCGATTGTGTTAGAGGCGATTGTCCGGTCGTTTCGTGGACAGACAGTTGCCAGATTGAGGTCAACAGTTTTGAGAGACTGTTCGGTCGTTGGTGGACAGACAGTCAGAGAGGTGATTGTCCGGTTGTTTCGTGGACAGACAGTTACTTCAGAGTGTGATTGCGACGCGTGCGAAGAGTGAGAGGTAATTTGTAAAGGAGGGGAACTGCTGCGAGCAGAGGAAGAGTGACGTCAGACAGTGCCGCGCTGCGATAGGTCGGTTGGTGTGAGTCGCGCTGGTATTGGTGGATTGTAATCAGGAAGTAAAAACGAAATCTTGTGCGCGAACGGAAATCTGCTTTATCATGAAATGTTTTAAAGTTTTACGAGAACTCTGTAGAGGTGATAGACATGTGGTTACTCGGGGTGGAGAGGAAGCTCCTCCGGAGGATACGCCAGCACATTACATGGTTAAGAATGTGGGATTGCATACTATAATTTAACTTGAGAATTGGCATAAAATGACACAAGGAGAGGGAGAATTGACGTTCCCACGCTATGGTACTTTCAGGTTGGAAGTGTTGTACCAGTTGAAATCTGTGATGTCTTCTTTGCAACCACTACCCAGACCCACACAGTTTGAGGCATTACACGCATGGATTAGAGCAGTGTATGACAGGAAGAGAGACAGAAGTCAGGAAAGGGTGAAAAAGTTGATCAGGGCATTTCAAGATGAGAGATGGGATGCACTGGAGAAAAGGTGGAGAATGGAAACGATTGAAGGGGATAGATTATATCCGTTGATAGAGAAAATGGGAGGTAAGCAGGAAAGGAGTGCAGAGGAAGATGACAGTGATACGGATGACAGCTTGTTAGAGAGACTGCTGTCAGAGAGACCACCTCCACTAAATCCAGAGTATAGCGAAGGAAAAGCAACTGTGGCAGGAGGGACAGGCGAGTCACAGAATCAGACGAATGTGAGAGTAGTGGGAAAAATCTCCACAGGAACAGAGGGAGTGGGAACACAATCTTCAATGGGAAGTATGAGGTTGCCGGATGCCCTGACGGTACCTGTTACCATTGGTCCTATAGTATCGGTGTATGACCCAGATCGAGTAAGTGAAGGAAGTCTAGCGCAGACGACAGGGAGAGAGGGGATCAGCGTTGGAGGGAATGGAGTAGAGGAGGGAATGGTTCGCTCTCCGAAGCCCATAGAAGCGAGACCCTGTAGTGGACAGGTGGATGTGAGACCGGTAAGACCAAGGTCTTTGGTCGAGTCCAGATCAGACTTGAGAATGTGGGTACTACCTGTGAGGAATCAGAGCGATAGGATGGCAGGAGATGCGGAGCAAGACAACTCAGGAAATAGACCAGTTTCTAGGAATACGACAGAAGAGACTAAGCCACGAGAACAAAGTTGTGATTATGATGAACGGAATGGTGCTGCTTGTCGAGAAATTTTGAGGAGTGCCATGAGGGCAAGGATGTTGGATGTAGTGAGGTTGAAGGCAGAGGTAGACGAAATGATTAGCAGAAATCTGCCTTTGGATAGAATAGAGATCTATGAACCAGATGAGCTGCTTTTTGTAGCAAAGGATGTGACTTGTAAAGCGAGGGCCGCACATGAGAAATTGACAGAATTGGCAAAGAAATATGAGGTGGATTTGACTAAAACGAAATCGTTGCAAGGATCCCATAGGTTGCAATACAGTGATCAAGAGCTGGAAGAGAAAAGGGTCATAGGACTGAGGACACATACCAAGGACCTGATTGTAGGGATGCGTATATGGGTCATGCTTAACAAATGGGAGGAAAGGTGGTCTAAGAAGAAGATTTCCAAAAAGAATGTAGGAGAGAAGCCGCCTCCGGGGGGGGGACGTCAGGAGTAGAGAACTATCCTTTACGAGAAGTACAGAACGGAGGGTACGTGCATGTGCCTTGGAGTAGAGGTGATTTGGCTGCATTTACAAACGATTTTCCTCGGCTGAGGGAAAAACCCGTAAAGTGGTACAAACAGGTCGACCGTTTTGCTAAAATTTCAAAGGTATTGTGGATTGATTTGAACACCTTGTTTGATATTGTAGTACCAGGAGACTTATGGTCAGCTTGCGAAATTGCAGTTGAGTGGCCGACCTCCGAACCTGAAAGGGATGCTGTCACAAATGGTCCGTCACCTATAGTCATGAAAAAGTTCGAACATGTGATTACATGGTTGAAGTTGAAGATCTTGCCTCAAGACATTGATTGGGTTAAGATAGATCGAACCGTTCAGGAACCCGAAAGAGACAGTGCATGAGTATTATGAACGACTCTTGCAAGCTTTTAAACAGTATAGTGGACTACATACCTTAGACCCCAAGGATATGGGACAGTTTGTCTCAAAGTTTGTCCTAGGATTGAGGTCAGAGGTTAGTCTTATGATACAGCAACATTTGATCTGTTGGCAGAACAAGCCGGTAGAAATCTTGCAGTATGCGAGGTACTGTAGTGATGAAGTGGACTCGAAAAACCGGAAGCAGAAGGACAAGTTGATGCTTGTTCAGATGCAACCAGCTCAGGTCCAGCCTAACGGAGGGATGCTGGGAAGAAGACAGGGAAACAACCAAGGGAACCAGAATGGGCAAGGTCAGGGAAAAGGGAAACCTGTAGATCCTAAGACGGGGATGGATGTGGCGACATTGAAGACGACCACTGCGTGTCATCTTTGTCACCAGATTGGACATTGGAAGCGCAAGTGCCCCTTGAACCCAGCTAATCAGGTGCAACAGGAGGTAGAAGGGGTTCAGGTAGCTGTGCCGGAGGTAGTCAATACTGTGACGAGGCCCAGATCAATGAAAGGGGGGACGTTTAACCAACAGGTGCAAGTTCCCCAGCCACCGAGAATTTCGCAAGGAATGCGGACTTACCAGCAGATGCCCCTTTTCGAAGGGGATGATGAGTACAGCCCAGACCCGCTGGCCTGACGGTGCCTGAGGAGGGAGGAAGACTGCACACTTGGAGCAGTCTTGGAGGTAGACCAGAGAGGACCTTTTGTGGAGGCAGACATTGATGGTCATCCTACCACTCTTTTGGTTGACACTGGTGCTACCCGGTCTACTGTAAGATCAGCAGTAGTCCCCAACCTACCCCTCTCGGGACAATCGATCCAAGTTGTTGGAGTGGCGAACAAGAGGATAACTAGCCCATTGACCGAACCGATTCCAGTGAGAATAGGCTCTTTCCGAGCTAGACATCAGTTCGTGGTGTACGATTTGAGTCCAGTCTGTCTGTTAGGAAGAGATCTATTGTGTAAGTTAAATTGCACCATCTATTGCACACCTAGGGGAGTGGAGGTTCAGACGAAGGATGTGTCATAAGGTTTCTGCACATACAGAGCTATGCACAGGATAATAGGACCTCGGAATATAGTGGTGAGCCAACCATAGACCTTAGCACCCAAAACCCCAACCCAACTAGCCTTAGCGTCCCATTAGCACTAATGTACCAATGATTAGACAACCCAGAACACGGTATCTCTCTCTCAGGACTCGCAGAGGCAAGAACACTCTTTCGTCACTCACTGCGTACCTGTCCACAACATGCGTAAGAAGAGACACTGTATAGGTTAAAATGTTTATTTCAACTTACGTGCTCTAAGATACAGTACACGTGTCAGTACTACTAGCATAATACATATGAATAATATAATCAGCATAGTTACAACTCCATAGAATACGAACGGGGAAAGCATCTCATAAAGCAGTGGATATATGTCTAACTAACATTACCACCCTCCCGGTGCTGGAAGCTAGTTTATTATACAAATAGAAGACCTCTGGGCTTTGACTAGCGAACCCCCATACCTCAGTCTCTAGATGCACAACTACATCAGCAGACAATCACAGCTCTTCTCCCTGGAAAGGTTCTCTCCAACTGTTTCTAGAGCGGGCGAACCGCAATATTAAAAGCACACTAATTTCTCCATGGCAGTTGTACATAGTGTTATGTCTAGGTGCGAGGGACAGGCCAAATCAGCAAGAGCAAGGAGATGCTGTTATTCGACCTTGTACATGTTGTGCAGTCTGAGCCCAAATCGAACAGGAGAAAAGGTGAGAGACAGAAAATGCAGACAGCGCTAAAATAACTTGGCAAGAGCAGAGGTCGATAGAACAACGGCTCAGAGTAACGTGTGCAAAGAAAAGCAGCATGGCAGCCAGGCCCAAGACTACCCAGCAAGGCAGGCCAGGGCCAGGCCGCCGCAAACCACAAGACACCCTCCCCTGGACAGTTCATCGGACCAGACAAAGGATGAAGACAGAGTTCAAATGGGCCGAGCAGAACAGAAACGTTGTTAGGTTACGCAGTCACCATGAGGGAGAGGGACAAAAAAGACCCAACGAACAACGAGAGTCAGCGAGGCAGGCCACATCAATCCAGAAACGTAGAAGTGCAGAAAAACGCAGTAGCATCCAAGAGCACATCATTGGAAGTGTCAGAAAACATAGACGCCATCCAGTCCAACAGATCAAATGAGCAGGAATGTTCCTCAGAGGAGGGAGCATCCAGCAGCAATTCGGGACAGCTTGCGTGATATTCAATATAACTTCGTTGTAGGAGATCCTGAGCAGCCGCCCAGATATCCCATTGTGCCAAAATCCCCAGTGCAGCCGCACGCGTCATAAAGCCAGCAACGGAACAGTCCCGTTCATGGGCCTCTAAGGGACCCACCAACTGAACAAAATCCAGAACAGACAACGACGAATTGGAGAGGCAATAATCCATGGTCCAGGTGAAAGGACAGCGGATGCAAGACATCACAGGTTGCACGCAAGTGAAATACGCAAAGCGAAAAGAAAGGGTGTAGGACACACTGATGGTCGCCAAGGGCAGAACACCGAAGCCAGCCAGAAGTCGCTCACGGAGCAGCTGGAGGCGTTCGGGATCAAGAAGGGCCCAGCGGGGAGCAGCCATTGCGCAGAAAACAGACCAAGAGCAAGACACCAGCCGCCAAGGCGAGGATTAATGGGAAACCACCAAAGACGCTAGAAAAAATAGAATGAATGAACGCCGGTATCACACCGAAAATAGTTTGGAAGGTGGACACCAGGCCGGACCCCACAATCTTAAAAAATGCACTAGACCCTCAGTGTTTGATGCGTTAAAAATACGATGAATTAACTCCCCGAAATGTTGGGGGAGGTTGGTGTTCAACAGGGCCTGTATTTCACTGTGGGTACTCGCCACCTGGAGAACGAATGTCTCCCGGGCGGACGTGAGCGTAACCTCCTCATTCAATAATAGGGCCTTTATTCTGCTCAACTTATTGAAGTCTGCCTCCATGGTAGGAATGGAAGGCCAAATAGAGTTATCAACGATGTCGTGAGGGGGAGGAAAAAGCACATTCTTGCAGCAGACAACTCTGTGCGAAACCGTAACAATATACGGAATGCCGGCCTGTAGGCCACAACAGTCTTCGTTATTTAAAAGCAAATAGCTACCGTTAGTAAGCAAAGTAAAGGTAGGAGAAATAGCAGGAGCAGGAATACCCTTTAGCACACATGCAAGATTCGGAACGGAAATGCTACAAGCTCCGTGCAATTTAATATGTTTACAAATAAGCGAATGACCCACAGTTGAATCACAAGACTCCCCCATGAGAAACACTTCCTTGCCGTCTCTAAGGCATTTATACATGAAAGGCAAGGACCAGAGTTCATGCAGGAAAGCACTACCCAAAGGCTGGAAACGGCCCACAGGATAATGTTTCATGCACAAGCTAAATTCAAACAAGGAAAAAGGTAAAGCGATAACCCCATGAACTAGCCACACAGCAGAATCTAGTTCCGCTACAGAGAATGGTAAAGGATCCACTTTCTCGATATGTAATAAAGTGTAAGATGCATCTTTCATGGACATGAACTGCTGCCTCTCAGTCAAATTAAAAGGCAGAAAAAGGGCAGTGGTGTTCAAGAAATTCCAAGGAACTTTACCTAACTTAAGGGTTTGCAAAGTCCACGCAAACTGCATTACTGAACGCAATTGATTCTGACCATGATACAAAATAGAAACATCATCTTGTACAATATCAACAACAGAGGACACAATATTTTCTAATGTGTAAATGCGGGAAGACAGGGTATTAATACTATTGTCAACAACAGCAAGCACCTTTTCCAAATTTGCTTGGTCTATTTCCCGAAGACGGGAAGCAGCTTCCATTTGTGACAGCTTCCAGAGTTCATTATACGCTTCATAAATGAATCTCTTCGGTCGGGGACCACGAGGTCCCAAGATAAAGTCGGACAGATCAATAGTGCCTGATAGGAGGGACAAATGTTGTTTAACAGAGTCTAGGGACGAATGGTGTAGCCATTGTTTACATAATTTACCAACTGAATACGTGGTGACAGTACGAGTTTCAGCAAATCTCGGATCAGGCTTGTCCTGTCTGTAGCCAGGAACTGTGCCATGAAAACGCAGTTGGCATGCATTCGATGATATGGGCCATGCCAACCAGGGTGACTGTACCAGTGCAGAAACGTTAAAGGAGTTGTTTTGAAACTGAGCCTGCAACGTCACAAGGGACATATTAAAACGCAAGCTATCATTTGGAGAACTCGACAAGGATGGGATGGCTGGCGCATTTAATTGTTTAGTGGTAGCCAACCCCCAACACGTGGTTTGATGAATGGAAGCATTCAGAAACACAATTTGGGCCGGGATAAGGCAAGTGCGGTGCAAAGCCTCGGTGCCCTGCACCTGCCATGGCTTTGAACCCCAGATTGATTTTAAATCCACTGTGTCTTTCCAATACTCATAACCACCCACCGCCAAGGCGCTCAAAAAGGAACCCGAATAAAGTAATTTGGTGTGGGTCAACATTATTTTTTGAGTCAATGGGGCTTTCAATTTAAAATAATAGGACCCAGGGTTCGATCGATTAAAATCAGTGAAATAGGTGAATTTATTTCGAAGAGTCTGGGAGCTACCTGGTAAGGGGTTTGGGCAATGTTCCCATTGGGTGTAGGTAACAGGGCTGCGTAGTGCACTCGGTTTGTGGAGAAAATGGTTGCCCCAATGCTGGTAGCAATACAAATCGGCATAATTCGCAGAATTCAGATACAAATCCTCAGCATTAAAGGAAGCATAATATTTTAAATCAGCAAACAATGCTTCAACGGCATGCACATCCCAATCGTCAGAATGAATATTACTTCTTACTACATCACCCATCGAAACTCGAAGGACATTTGGTACATTAATAATTTCTGTCGGGCCATGGATTTGAAAGTTTACCGCATCCCATACGATGCCATCAGCAACTGGAAACGCTGAAATGTTCACAAATGTGTGGTCACGCTTCATGATGTGTGAAGAGGAATGTGGAGCCAAAGTTCCAGCAACACTGTTCACAGCAGAGCGTTCAGGTAAATAGTGACCATTGATGAGTAGAAAAAACACTGTGACAAAGCCAATGGACATGAACAAAAAAATTAAGAAAAGCACCATCCAGATGTATGTCCAAGGTGGAATCAAAAAATTGTCTCTAAACCAGGATACAAAAAGACTGAACTTGGACGGGACTGTTGATGAGTTGGAATCTGAGTCAAAAGAATAATGTATCGGGCTCAGTGGCATTGTTGGTTGGTGTGCCACCGACTCTGTGGCGGGATAGGTATATCCTCGTCGATGCAGGGGGAGACAGGGGGTTTGAATATATTTTCAGGCAAATCAACCATCTCCATGGTAACATCAGTGACCGTTCGGGCAGAAGTGCCTCGAACACATGTCCGATAAATGGCAGGACAAGAGACCGCTGGTGTGACACTATTCAGGATCGGCCAGATGTTGTAGCTTGACATTTTCCACTGAGATGTATCTGTTCTCCTTGCGACCAGGAAGCGGTGGTAAGATGACTGTACGTGTTCCCTTCAAGCCCAGGACTGGAACCGGTGCACGAAAAGAGGGGCCGAATTATTTTTTGTTCTCCACCTTCTCTCGAACCAGGTCGCCAATCTTTGGAAGCCAGCCGGCAACCGGAATCTGCAGAGCAGGGTCTGTGGCTGAAGGCAAATGTGCAATTGCAAGTTTGTCTCGGGCTTCTTGTAAGTCCTGTAACATAGTAGAATGGTTATCTACATCAAACTTGGCGGATTGCGCCGCCATGTCTAGACCATCAAGGTCAGGCACAAACATTCGTATGCCAAAGAGCATTTCGTAAGGGGTCCGCCCACCCAGAGGTCTTCTAGGGAGATTATTAAGTGCACGCTGAACGGTATACAAGTGGGC
This sequence comes from Calotriton arnoldi, assembly GCA_963921515.1. Lineage (NCBI taxonomy): Eukaryota > Metazoa > Chordata > Amphibia > Caudata > Salamandridae > Calotriton > Calotriton arnoldi. The sequence goes on along the minus strand of CAWUFW010010254.1, from coordinate 345,223 downwards.
CAGCCAGTTCCTGCCAGTACCTATAACTCTAGCTGTCAAGGATTGCTTTAAGTCACGGTTCATTCGTTCAACGATAGAGTTGCCCTCAGGCCTATACAGAGACGAAAATTTCACCCGCACCCCCAAGGAACCCATTGCGTCCTTGTAAGCCTTAGAGGCAAACGCCAGACCTTGGTCAGAATGGAAGGTGCCGCATGCGAAAATTCCCACAAAGACACGCAAATCCCTGATGACATTTCGAGCGTCAGCACTCCGTTGTGGCCAGACCCAGATGAACCGTGTGCACGAGTCCACTGCCACTAAGATATATTTATAGGCAGTGTCCGAAGAAAATGGACCGCAGTGATCCAAGTAAACACACCCAAAGGGTCTGTTTGAAATTCCGAGCGAGGTCTGAGGTGGTCGTGTGACCGTGGAAGGCTTGATCTGTTGACAAACGTCACAGGAAAGCACATAAGTACGGGTATCTTTATATAAACCACGCCACCAGTAACGCTGCTGCAAAATGGAAATTGTCGCAGACACACCAGCATGAGCCGAAGCCATGCCTTCGTGTGCTGCCGTTATCAAGGAAAGTCTGCGGTCCGCGTTGGGGATCAGCCGATCACCAACGTCAGGTATTGTTACATAAGGAGCCTGATCGGGACCTAACTGGTAAGAATATTTGGAAGGGAAACCCCTAGGGTAATTCGTTCCTTCCTTTGTTGCAGCAATAGCTGCCAAGATATCAGTGTCTATTTTAGACATGGATCTAGTAACTGCTGCTACTGAACACGTGACTACTGCTGATCTGGCAGCTTCATCTGCCAGACTGTTACCAACAGCGTGTGCGCCCACCCGCTGATGGCCTAGGGTGTGAACCACCTGTGTGAGTGGCAGACGTCGTTGTAATTCTGCCACTCGAACACAAAGCGTTTTATGCTTGATTGTGTTGCCTTTAGCGTCTCTATAGTCGTTTTGCGACCAAAAGAACAGATTGTCATTGTATGATTGAACACAGTAGTAGGAATCGCACACGATTAAAGTGGTCACATCAGGATTGACGAACTCAAGCGCAAGCACCAATGCGCGCAACTCGGCCAATTGTGCGGTACTGTCCCAGAGTGTCTGTTTGTGCACCACAGTGGATTTGAACTTTCCGTTCACAAACGTACCTGCAACAATAGCACATGCGGCTGAATAAGCATGCTTGGATCCCGTGGCCGGTTGTGCCGAACCATCGGTGTAGATCACACAGTCGTAATCCTCAAGCGGCAATAAAGACAGAGGAGGAGGATGAACGAATTCATACTGTAAGAACTCCTGAGTCTTAAGAGAAGAATCGAATATGAAAGTGACATCCGGAGACGTCAACGAGGTTGCCCATTGTATCCAACGGGGGTGTAACGCTTTAGAGTTCGGTACACTTGCTTTGGTCACTGCCTCTAGAGCAGGATATGGTGTTACCACCAGAATGCGTTTTCCCTGTGCCAGTGCGCGCTCCTTTAGAATCGCCATTTGCACTGCTGTCAGAACTTTTTCCACAGATGAAAACCGCATTTCTGCGGAGGTGTACAGATGTGACTTGTATGCGATGGGTAATGTATCACCTTCATTAAAGGTTAAGTACGTGAAACCCACTGCCCCTGGAATGATTCTAATCACCAGGTTTGTGTGGTTATCACGTGTCAAAAGATATTTAGACTCAAGTAGGTCAGTCTGTAAAGACTGTAGTATGGAGGTGTGCTCCGGAAGCCAACAAGACTTCGAAAAGTTAGGTTGTATCAAGGCATACAGTGGCTTGATACGCTGGGCGTATTCGGGAATGTATGTACGTCCGAAGTTCAGAAAGCCCAGCAATGACTGAAGTTTCTTCAGATTAGTAGGAGGGCACAGAAGTGCACATTTCTCCAGAAAATGGGGGCTAAGCCCTTACCTTCATTGTTGAGCTCATAGCCCAAGAACAAAACGGTAAAGTCCGCAATATGAGATTTGGCAAAGTTAATTTTGTAACCTTGAACCGCAAATTCAAGAATAATGCGGTCGACTCGGTTTAAATGCGGAAACAATTCGTCGTCCGTCAGATAAATGTCATCTACGTACGAACAGGCGTCTGGATCGATGCCGTCTAACAAAGAGACAACACGAGCGGCGAATACGCCTGGACTATTTTTGTAGCCCATAGGAAGACGCCTGAATTTGAACATTTTACCACCGGAAGTAAAAGCGCACCATTGGCCACTCTCCGGGGCTAAGTTGTGCGTGTAGAATCCATTTGAAAGGTCAAGGGTCGTTTTGTATTTTTTACGAACAAGACTGTCTACAAGCGCAGAACTATGGGTGTTTTGCACCGCAAAGGTCCGACAATGAGAGTTCAAATGCCGGTAATCCAAAACTAAGCGGTACGATCCATCGGGTTTAGAAACCGCGAAAAGGGGATTGTTCATAGGTGATACACAGGGTTCAATTACTCCCTGATATTCCAACTGAGTCAGAATTTCGGAAACGGGGCCTTTGGCCTCACGTTTTATGGGATATTGGGGTTGTGGCTGCGGTAGTGACCGCAAAGGTATTTCATGGGGGGAGAATCTTCGTCCCAACCCACGTGGTTGCGGTATAACGCAGGAGCCAGGGACACAGCCCACTCTGCTGCAAGAGCCTCCGCTTTGTCCTTTGGGACATGTCGAGAAAAGCTCGGAAGGATTACCTCCTCCCTCTACGTGCAGCGAGAACGAATGGGGGTGGCCAATCCACCTCTGCTAACAAAATGTCGTATGTAGAGGTTAGATGTTCCCAAAAAATCCCTTTAATAGTGCGCTGTATATCACCTTCAATTTGAATGACAATTTTAAAAAGTCGATCAGGGGGTGCCACTCTGGTAAACAACAAGGGGGTCAATGAGGGCTTGATAAAGGTCCACCGTACTTGCCCTGGGTAGAACTAGAAGACAAAAGAGGTACGGTGTTCCTGGGTGGCAAGTTGGCCACCTGGTTAGTACTCAGAGTGGTGGGGAGGTGGGGAATACCTCCTTTCGGAACTAGGACCCTCACACACCCAGCAAGCTAGGTGTCATGCTTCATCATATGGGTCTGCTCCTCGTCGAGCCGGCGCTGCAATGCTCGAAGGGCACCCATAAAGGGGCTCTTTATCGGAGATCTTTTGTTCCTTTCCGTATAGGTGCCATGGGTGTGAGGGGCCTGGTAAGATGTAGATGTGATGTGTGGGTTAAAACAGGTAAGGGAATCCTCTATAATTATTTTTATTCTGGAGAGGTCACAACCTGAATAAAAAGTAAAAAGAAGAAGGAGGGCGACTATTTTGTTTTAATCTGACAAAATTACGCTCTACCCCTTAGTGGTCAACATGTTTCTCGCCTATAAAATGTCTCTAATAGATCAGTTGGCGATTCCTCAGGACCTAGTGACTAAATGAAAACTATCTACAGTGTGTGGTGTGGTTCTACATACCACTTCTTCTCTCGGTAGCACGTTGCCCCGGAGAAAAGCAGCCAACCTCTTAAGGATTCAAGTGCTGCTTCATCAGACCGCAGCGGAGTATATGGACACTCAACGTAGTGTCGCTGCTCCCGCTCAGAGCAGTCCGGCTCACCTACCCGCTCTGCTGCATCCTTCCTGATGAAGAAGTGGTATGTAGAACCACACCACACACTGTAGATAGTTTTCATTTAGTCACTAGGTCCTGAGGAATCGCCAACTGATCTATTAGAGACATTTTATAGGCGAGAAACATGTTGACCACTAAGGGGTAGAGCGTAATTTTTGTCAGATTAAAACAAAATAGTCGCCCTCCTTCTTCTTTTTACTTTTTATTCAGGTTGTGACCTCTCCAGAATAAAAATAGTTATAGAGGATTCCCTTACCTGTTTTAACCCACACACCACATCTACATCTTACCAGGCCCCTCACACCCATGGCACCTATACGGAAAGGAACAAAGATCTCCGATAAAGAGCCCCTTTATGGGTGCCCTTCGAGCATTGCAGCGCCGGCTCGACGAGGAGCAGACCCATATGATGAAGCATGACACCTAGCTTGCTGGGTGTGTGAGGGTCCTAGTTCCGAAGGAGGTATTCCCCACCTCCCCACCACTCTGAGTACTAACCAGGTGGCCAACTTGCCACCCAGGAACACCGTACCTCTTTTGTCTTCTGGTGCCACTCTGGTGTCAGCTGTCTCAACAGTAATGAATGTTTCAGTTGCTGTCGCCTCCATATGAGGACGTAGCGCCTCCCGCACTATGGTAACTTCCGCAGCGCTGTCTAGGAGGGTTACTGCCCACGTCCAATTCAGGAGCCTCGTTCTCACCGTCTGTGGCATATTTCGCTGTTACAGCGGCAACTTTCTTCTTCTGAAATTGTGGTCGGAAACGTTGAAAGTCTTCCGCTTTTCCTCTGACTTGTTGTCGAGGTTGGTCTCGTCCCTGGGGAGCCTCTCGGTCCCTTCCTCTATCCTGGCGGTCTCCTCCACCGGCCTGTGACGAAGTCTGTGCCTGTGAAGAACGAGGAGAACGCGCATCAGGGATCTGAAACCTATCCGGTGATTTAATTCTCGCTCGATCGCGTAAATCATAAGTGCGCTCAGAAGAAACTGAAACCGGGGATGCGCCTCTCGACCCCGGCTTCTTTTGTTGCTTACCTTGTTTTTTCAGCCTCCAACTCTTTTTAGTGAAGACTGGTTTCTCATCTTTCTCAGATTGAGATTTGGTTTGTTGTTGTTGTTGTTGTGATTGTGTTTGCTGTTTTGCAAAAGGCTTGTTACCCAGGCTATTTCTACCAATAGTTTTGTAAGCCTGGGTAATAATTTTCGGTAATTCGCAAGGCCTGTCCAATTCTGGGACCAGAGCCAAAGCGTTCGCTACTTGAAAGTTCACTGCATCGCCCTTGACATTCGCATGGATCAGCTCAGCTACTACTTCAAACACTCCCACCAGTCTCATCCCTAATTCCACAGCCGCTTCAGGGCCATGTTCATCCTGTACTTTTTTAATTACAGAGGGGAGAACCGTCATGGAAGGAGTACCAAAACATTTAGAATATACTGCTGCGAATACCTTACCCCAGTTGTCACATGCTGTCAACTCGGGAATTAAGTCTTTTGGCAAACTAATCGTTAAAATACGATGTTTATCCACTGGGGTTGTATGTGGAAAAACTGCCTCCAACTGGTCAAATTTTTCTGCAAGCCAATAAGGAAAATCATCCTTATTTTGTGGACGTTTGCCCATCACCGAATTCACCATGACAGGACTTATGGTCACTCCGCTTGCAGCAGCTGGTTGGCCGGCAACTCCAGGAGCGGCTCCATGGATGCTGCCTGTAACATATCGCACTAAAGCTCGATGCACCTGCACCAAAGCCGCATACATAGTGCGCAGTTCCGCGACTGGTATAGTCATATAACGCGGATGTGGGGTGTACCCGGCCAAAACAGGCCAAGTGGCCCCCTCAATAGATAAGGGGCCTAAACGAACCGTGGTAGTCGGTTGTGGGAGGGCGCCATTAAACCAAACACGGTGCTGCCAAGCCGTGAGCGGTACTTCAAGAGTAGTATACGGTTGATAGACAGCGGGAACATTAGTGGGTTCATATTCATGGAACAGATTATCGTTCGCGTCCACCGCTGGAAAAGTGATCCAAGAGTAGAACACCTCAAAGTGGAAAGCCGGATCGGCTTGAACCACAAAGACTAGATCGACTCCCGTGTCGGGCACTCCATACACCCGTAAGTGATCCCGGAGTGCTGTGCGGCTATGCGCCGCTATGTCTATACCCGCCATTACTAACGGGATTATTCGACAACCTTACAAGAGGCAGCACTAAAAGGGTTTCTGTTTAAGAAACCTTTTTAACAACTTCAAGCTTGAAAGAACCTACAAAAACTTCAATATAGGAGGTATCGCCGTCACACACGCTTCCGGAAGCGTACGTGAGGGGTTTGTGGACAAGCACAAGTACTACTCAAGCGTCCCGCAGATAAGCCGCCCCACGTTGGGCGCCATGTCATAAGGTTTCTGCACATACAGAGCTATGCACAGGATAATAGGACCTCGGAATATAGTGGTGAGCCAACCATAGACCTTAGCACCCAAAACCCCAACCCAACTAGCCTTAGCGTCCCATTAGCACTAATGTACCAATGATTAGACAACCCAGAACACGGTATCTCTCTCTCAGGACTCGCAGAGGCAAGAACACTCTTTCGTCACTCACTCGTACCTGTCCACAACATGCGTAAGAAGAGACACTGTATAGGTTAAAATGTTTATTTCAACTTACGTGCTCTAAGATACAGTACACGTGTCAGTACTACTAGCATAATACATATGAATAATATAATCAGCATAGTTACAACTCCATAGAATACGAACGGGGAAAACATCTCATAAAGCAGTGGTTATATGTCTAACTAACATTACCACCCTCCCCGTGCTGGAAGCTAGTTTATTATACAAATAGAAGACCTCTGGGCTTTGACTAGCGAACCCCCATACCTCAGTCTCTAGATGCACAACTACATCAGCAGACAATCACAGCTCTTCTCCCTGGAAAGGTTCTCTCCAACTGTTTCTAGAGCGGGCGAACCGCAATATTAAAAGCACACTAATTTCTCCATGGCAGCTGTACATAGTGTTATGTCTAGGTGCGAGGGACAGGCCAAATCAGCAAGAACAAGGAGATGCTGTTATTCGACCTTGTACATGTTGTGCAGTCTGAGCCCAAATCGAACAGGAGAAAAGGTGAGAGACAGAAAATGCAGACAGCGCTAAAATAACTTGGCAAGAGCAGAGGTCGATAGAACAACGGCTCAGAGTAACGTGTGCAAAGAAAAGCAGCATGGCAGCCAGGCCCAAGACTACCCAGCAAGGCAGGCCAGGGCCAGGCCGCCGCAAACCACAAGACAGATGATGATGCCACCTTCAAGGTTGCAAATCAGCACTTGTGCATAGAAATGTATCCTGTGGTGACAGTTGAGGAACTTCCACTAGATTTGAGAGATTCTGTGTCACACGAGGTGTGGGACTTCACGGGAGAAGAGATCGGACTGATCAAAGGGGTTGAACCTGTACAGATTCAGGTTAAGCAGAATGTTGAATTCCCTAGAACGCCCCAGTACAATCTGTCACCCGAGACTATTGCAGGGGTTAAACCTGTAATCGAGTCCATGATCAAACAGGGAATTCTGAAGGAGATAAGAGGTAGCCCATGTAACTCACCCATCATGGGACTACAGAAACCGAGTGGGAAGTTCAGGATCGTGCAAGACCTGCGAAAGGTCAACACGATAGTTGTTCCATGTTGTCCAGTGGTACCGAATCCATCAGTGATATTGTTTCAGATCCCATGCAAAGCCGAGTGGTTTACTGTGATTGATTTGTGTCAAGCATTTTTCTCGATACCGCTCCACGAAGAAAGTCAAAATCGTGTGTTAACGTGGTGTCGTATCCCTCAAGGGTACACAGAGAGTCCATCGATCTTTAATCAGATCTTGAAGAAGAATCTTGAGAGTCTCGTATTGCCACAGAACTCAGTTCTCGTGCAGTACATAGACGATCTGCTTATCGCCTCAGAAACAGAAGACGCTTGCAGGATAGATACGATAGCCCTATTGAATCATTTGGCAGAGAACGGACACAAGGTGTCTCCGAACAAGCTGCAGTACTGTCTGAGCGAAGTGCAGTACTTGGGCCACAGAATAGAGAAAGGCAAGAGGAAGGTGTCACTAGATCGAATTGAGGCAATAATGAACATGGCTGTGCCTACCACTCAGAGGGAAGTCAGGATGTTTTTGGGAATGGTCGGCTATTGTCGCCAGTGGATTCCCAATTTTTCCTTGAAGGCAAAGCCTTTACAAAAGCTGACACACAAGGATGTGAGTGATCCGGTACCATGGGACGAGGAGTGCTTGATGTCATTCCTAATACTGAGAGAAGGTTTGTGTTGTGCACCAGCTTTGGGAATGCCCGATTACAACAAGGCTTCTCACTGTTCTGTTGCGAGAGAGAAGGTTGTGCATTAGCAGTCTTGGCTCAGAATCATGGAGGTGTCCGTAGACCAGTTGCCTATTTTTCAGCTACTTTAGATCCAGTAGCTTCTGCGTTGCCCGAATGTCTCAGATCTGTTGCTGCAACAGGTGTCAGCATTGAAAGATGTGAAAGTATTGTAATGGGTCACCCTCTGACAGTTTATGTACCACACTCTGTTGAATTGTTAATGACCAGGACAAAGACCCAGCACCTAACGAATAACAGGTTAACGAGGTATGAGCAAGTCATACTTGCCGCAGAGAATGTGACTCTGAAAAGGTGCTCTGTCTTAAACCCTGCGACATTAATGCCCATACCGAATACAGATGATGAAGATTGTGTGGACCATGGTTGTCTTGATGTGACTGAACTATGCACCAAACCGAGACCTGACATTGTCGACGAACCACTGACTGACCCTGATGAAATTTTCTTTGTCGATGGTTCGTGCCTAAGAGACAGTGTTGGTCAACTGAGAGCAGCGTTTGCTGTATGTACCATCTCAGGAGTGGTTGAGGCTGCTTGTCTAGAAGGAGTACACTCCACGCAGGTAGCTGAGATCATTGCCTTGACTCGTGCCTGTTTGGCCGCGGATCAAATCTGAATCATGATCTACATGGACAGCCAGTATGGGTTCGGTGTGGTTCATGACTTCAGACAGTTATGGACACAGACGGGATTCATGACATCATCTGGTTCACCCATTAGGAATGGGGAAAATGTGAGACAGCTACTAGATACATTGCAATGTCCGAAGGAAATCGCAGTTGTCACATGTGCTGCTCATGGAAAGGGGAATGATTTTGTCTCTCTGGGAAACAACTACGCCGATGAAGTTGCCCGTTTTTGTGCAGAGCAAGGATGCATATTTACAGAGGGTTACACAGGAGAGAGCCAAGAAAGAACTGAGCTCAACATGATGTTGGCCATGGCAGACACTTGGGAGGAACTCAAGCGACTGCAGGATGAAGTTTCAGATCAAGAACGAGATGGATGGGTCAGAGCAGGATGTGAAAGAGGAGATGTTGATGTTTGGGTTTCCAGTGATGGTCAAGCGGTGTTGCCAGAGAATCTGTTGAGTCCGATGGCGAGACTGATACATGGTCCGATACATCTTGGCAGAGATGCAATGATGCGTGTGTTTAGACAGACATGGTATAACCCACGATTTCGTGCAATTGCTGAAGCAGTTTGTCAGAGATGTGTTACGTGTCAACAGATGAATGCTGGAAAGAAGACTGTGGTCACATTGAGTCACATTGGGAGGTCAGGAGGACCCTTCAATAGGATGCAGCTAGATTTCGTTGAGATGCCCAAGTGCAGTGGGTTGAGGTACATTTTGGTGGTGGTGTGTGTATTCTCACGGTGGGTGGAGGCTTACCCAACACGCAGGTGTGACAGTCTCACAGTGGCTAAGTTATTGTTGAGGGAACTTATCCCGAGATTTGGTTTTCCAACCTCTTTGGAATCAGATAGAGGAACACACTTCCACAGTGAAATCATGAAGTTGCTTTGTGCCGCATTGAATGTCGATCAGAGACTACATTGCAGTTATCGACCAGAGGCTTCTGGGATAATGGAACCTTGAAAGCCTGGATGGCAAAAGTGTGTTTGTCAACGTCTCTGAAGTGGCCTGCCGCCCTGCCGCTTGTGCTTATGAGTATTCGCAGTGTCCCCGACAGGAAAACTGGGTTATCACCACATGAGATCCTGATGGGGAGGGCGATGCGATTGCCAGCAGTACCAGCTACAGCTTTGATAAACATCACTGATGACTTGATTCTCGATTACTGTAAAGGACTATCTGATGTGTCCCAGCAGGTGCAAGCTGCAGCTGTTCCGGCCTCGAGTGATCTGTGCCACGACCTGTGTCCGGGAGACTGGGTGCTTGTTCGAAAGCACGTGAGGAAGAGCTGTCTGGATGTTCGGTGGCGAGGCCCATACCAGGTAATACTGGTGACGAACACAGCAGTGAAGTGCGGAGGATTACCGAACTGGGTGCATGCTTCCCATACCCGCAGAGTTTCAGCACCCTCGGAAGAAACAGCTCCTCTCGTGAATGAAAATCCAGCTGATGTGGCAGGGCCACATGAGAGTACAAGTCAAGCTGTGAGGGCCGCTGATGCAGCTGGTTGTGCACCGGAACAAGCAGAAGGGGGTTCCGACAACCAGAACCCCGACTTTGACTCGGATGACGGAGGTGTTGTTGTGGGTGGAGTAGAGTCAAATTCAGCAGAAGAAGGAAGTGGTGCACAGGGTATAGAGGGGGAAAGCGGAAGAACAACCAGAACAGAGGAGGCTTGGCCTGAAAGACAGAGGCGACTGAATCTGAGGTTGGCACCCGAAAGAGATCTTGCTCCAGTGTCTGAAACGTCTGAATTAGAAGCAAGTGACAGAGAGCAGGCTCAAGAAGGTCGGAGAAGGTCAAAAAGAACGAGAGTACCTTGCCAGAGATACGCTACCCCGGAGTGGACTTACGCAGTGACTGATGCCGGGTGTAGTGAGTTCGGGGAGGCTGAGGTCCGTGCAGGTGGTCAGCAAGAGCCCGAACGTGGTGTTGCAGGTGGTGCTGTTAGTGCCAGGGCTCGAAGTCGAAGGAATACTGACCCTCACGGTTCTGAATCCCCCGCTTCTGAGTAAAGTTCGACAATTGGTTTTGCATCGAATCGAATTTCCGTCATTTGGGTTTGAGCCACCTTCACATGAAATGATAATTCTTCGTCTTGAACTTTTGTATCATGTTCTAGAAGCGCTTGCAGCTGACCTTATTGTGGATTGAGTATAAACTGTTGTAAATAAAAAGCCTAAAGAAAAGATAACCTAGGTCCGAGTGGAAGAAGAATAACCTTAGGGACTTTCCGCAGAAGAGGAACGAGGACTTAGGGAAGTCTTTTTCTGGACTATGTAAATAAGGAACTGTAGTTGAAAATGGGATTTCCAGCTGTTTCGGAGTGTTGCTCGAACTGGTTAAGCAAGTCACACGTGGAAAAGACAGAGACTTTTGAGTGTTCGTTGCTGAAGCCAAGAACTTTGAGAACTTTTCGAAATCATGGAGGCTGGAGATCCACACCATAGATCCAAATTGATAGTAGGCACATTTATAGGGGGTATGATAGTTTCTATAATCATAGTAGTTGTAGTTTCATATGTGGTTCCACACGAGCTAGCCGTGAGGGGGGTGCAAGGGACTCCTTCGCCCACTACACCTAGTGAAAAGGAGGGAAACATAGGAGCTGAAAGAGCTTTGCTAATAGAAGAGAGTCGTAGGTTGCATGTAGATTTGTCTAGAAGTGATTTTAAAGCTTAACGCGTATGCTAAGCTGCTATATGAGTATGTGGATGCGATGGATGCGAAAGATTGTTATGTGTGTATGCAGTTGCCAGCTTCAGTGGATGAGGGTATTAGATACCACCATCTTCCACTGACTAATGGAATTTCGTGTAGTTTGTTACTTAGTGTGTTTTATGGGAGAGGTCACTATGAGTATTTCTTTTCCAACTATGACGCCGTGCTTTCAGAGGTTCCTGCCCATAAACATTTGAACAAGTACGATTATTACAAGGCGGAAGATAGACTTGGAAAGTACTTCATACCAACTTCGAATTTAGATACAGCTTATGCCTATAGACACAATTTAATATGTGCATTAACAGAAGTAGAGAAGAAGTTTGTAGATCAGGTAGAAGATAGATATAGAAAGCTAACACAAACACGTTATACCGGAGATAGTCCTGTAGATTGGACAGATGAGGAGAGATTGCACCGAACAAAAGGAAGTTATGGCCCTATAGCATTGGATATGGTGCAAAGGGGGAAGTTGTGCGTGAGACGTGTGCAGACTTATTATGATAAGGTCTCTGTGGGACAGAGTGAGTGTGATCATGTTTTCACTATGGAGGAATCAGCAAAGAATTTTCTGCAAGGTCCTGTACAAGTGATACCTACGGTGTATTTTGTGTGTGGAAGGAATGCTTATGTGAGATTGCCAGCGAACTGGTATGGCACGTGTTATTTGGGAATAATATTTCCAAAGATTTACCATGCAGAGGATTTGGAACTTTTGGAAGGAGGAAAGCATTCGAGAGTGAAGAGAGGTGCGAGTGCAGGAGCGGTAGTAGGAGATATCTTTGGAGCGATGATACCAAGTTTGGGAGTGATCTGAATGATGTGAAGATCCGGAGATTGGTGACTGTGGTTGATGAATTGTCAATGAATACAGCAAAGTCGTTGATACTTGTGGATGGAGAGATGTTGTCGATAAGGACAATGGTTTTGCAGAACCGTCTTGCTTTAGATGTCCTATTGGCAAAAGAGGGCGGAGTCTGTAGCATGTTAAAAGTTCAAGAGTGCTGTACCTATATACCAGACCACAGCAAGGATCTGGAGAAATATATAAGTAACATCACTACGATCCATACTAAGATAAAGGATTTGACTGAAGAGGGAGTTTGGGAGAAAGTTGGCAAGGGATTTGGTCAAGTGGGAAGCTGGTTTGCGAATTTGGGAAAGGGATTTCTTGGCTATGTTCTGAGACCTCTCATTATCGTTGTGGTTTGTGTGGTTTGCTTGTGGGGTCTTATCAGAGCATACAAGTGGTATAGAGCAGGCAGAGTTGAGAGAGCTTTGAGAGAAAATGAGACGAGAATGGCTAGACTGCAGGACAGTCACTATCGAAATATTAAGAGTTTGGAGAGATTCCGACAGGGGAGAATGGCAACAAGTTCTGTTTAGGTCGGTTCTTTCTCCAAGAGAGTTGTAAAGGTGTGATGACAGGAGTCATCAAAGGGGGGAACTGATAGAGCGCCATGTTCTCGAGAAATTTGTAGGGGTGCATCATAATCACCGTTAGTCCGCACCCGCCTATATCCAGACATATATTAATGAATGGCCAGTAAATTGTAGTTCTAAACCGCATTTATTAGAGTGAATAGAAGAGTAATTGTGCTATTATAATCATGTAAATGTAATGCTTAACTGAAACGTGTTTAAAATGATGCATAAACAAATTAGCAGTAGTTAACCGTGTACCATATTAAGTTGCACGTGTAGTTCACTTTTCGCATATGAAATGTATGAACCAATGCTTAGAGAAGTAATTAGAATTGTGCGTTTAAATTGTGTAAAGGCCTGACTGCATATACGTCAAGGAAAGGCCTGTTCGTTCTTATGTTAGCTTATTTTGTAGGCAGAGGAGCTGTTCTCTTGGGAAGGCTCTCTGGGCACAGTTGGTAGATTCGTACAGAGGAAAGTTTATTGAATGTATCTTCTGTTGCAGGTGCAAGGACACATGCCTCGTTAGTGAAAGACTGGCTCTTTGTTTTAGGAGTTAGGATGGTGGGAGGCATTGAGATGGGAGTATACTGGAATGTAGGGATGATACTTTCAGCGGAGAAGGTGCCTGGGACTCAAGGTCACTGTACCCGTCCTGGATGAAGTAAGAGTTTCGATGGAAAAGTACGAGAAGGAAGACCTAGCCGAAGAGGCGTGACAAGGGCGTGTTCTATTGTATGTGGATTTTGTATTAGGGATAGTGCCCCGAGGGGGGTGAACAGATTGGAGGTAGAGGAGACCTGAGAGAAGGGCGAAAGAGAGAGATCTAGTTAGGAAGGAGCATCTTAGAACGAGCTCGAAATGCTAAGTGAGTGCACTTCTTAGGAAGTCTTCACAGCTGACACCTTTTCTTTCTACTCTTGCCTGGGGAAACTTGTTAAGTAGGGATGTCACCTTAGTGGTAGAGTAGGGACAGATTAATGCTTTTCTCTTAATTAGGTAAATGAAGAATAAAATAGAGATTGGAGCCGTTATTGCTAGTTTAATGCTTCTGGAGCTAACGATTCTTCTTATTCTGAGTCGGATGAGACTCCTGCGTAGGATGATGTTTGTATTAGTGCCCATTTATTTCTTTAACCTCGTGTTGAGGTGCTTGTATGTGCAGTTATTCTTGGCTTTGGAATAAATCCCTAAAAATTTGAATTCGGAGTCCGTGATCTTTGAAGGTAAACTGGATTCTAAATTGTTGCATAACCGGATTGGATTTTCTTCCCTTCACACTATTCAGCAGGTAAAAAGATTCTGGCGACCTGAGGATTCTTAGTGATGGTAAGATAAGATAAGAATCACGCTTTATCAATGTCATCCGCTTAGAGATGGTAGGCAGTTCTGACTTGTCTCAGGTTCATTGCAAAGGGTTCCATATAGAAGTTGAATAAGACTGGAGATAGGATTGACCCTTGGGGAACTCCTTGTGAGACTGGTGTTGCTGTTGACGTGGAGTTGTTTAGTTTGATTATCTGAGAGCTTTGGTTAAGGAAAGAAGTACACCACTGAAGGACTGTACCATTGCTGAACGCATGCTGTGAGAGGGTGTTTAGGAGAATGCCATGGTTGATGGTATTAAAAGCTGCTGAGAGGCCCAGGAGGACTAGGAGGCAGGCCTGGCCATCATCCAGAGGCCTGTTTCGGTCATCAGTGATGTTCAGTATTGCAGTCTTTGCACTGCAGCCTTTCCTAAACCCAGATTGGAAGGTGTCATGCAGGGTGAGTTTTACATTGTGATTGTTGAGTTGTAAGAGCACACATTTTCCTAAAGTTTAGGCAAGGAGTGGGAGGTTGGTTATGGGTCTGTAGTTGTTAAGGTCACTCTGGTCCGCGTCTGGCTTTTTGATGAGGTGGGTGACTTGGCCTAGTTGGAGGGAGGCCTGCATGGGGTTACTGGATAAGGTGGATTTAATGATTTTAGTCCATGTAGGAGAGATGAAGTCTCTGAAATTTTTGACAAGTGCAGCGGGGAGGGGGTCAGTGAGGTGCGATGTTGGCTTCATGCAAGCAAGTATTTTGAGGAATTCTTCTTCCAGGATATTGTCAATTTCAGTCCAGGCTTCATAATTTTCAGTTGCAACAGGTTGGTGTTTTGGATCACTGAGGGGGTGAGTTTGAGGGGACAGCTGTTATTTAGAGGTGAGGCATTGGGTGGACCCTCTTGGTTGGAGGGGGATCTTTGATATGGGGTGAGGAGGTGGGCGAGTCCAATGAGAGTTCAATTGGCATATTTAATTTACTTATAAGTCCCTAGTAAAGTGCACAACATGTGCCTAGGGCCTGTAAATTAAATGCCACCAGTAGGCCAGCACCACTGAGTGTGTCACCCACGTAGGTAGCCCTTTAAACATCTCTCAGGCCTGCCACTTCAGAGCCTGTGTGTGCAGTTTTAAACTGGGCTTGACGGTGTGCCAAGTAAGAATCGTCACTCTTATTTATTGCTCCATGTGAAGCTCTACGTGGTACTTGACTCTTATCAGAATTCAGAGTCTTATACTGCAGCAATGGATCACAGATCCATAGGACAAGGAATATTCAAATAAAAACAGCCAACACGTGTTTTGCCCCCTCAGTCGGCCGTCTGGCCATGGGGGCTTCCTCAGGGCTATACAGTCAAAAGAAAGCAACATACAATACAATAGCCCAAGTCAAAAAAATGTAAAACGTAAAAGAACGTATTTACATCAATACACCAAAGTAAATGTAAAACAAACATCACCCGTGAATTTATTTTAGGAATTTAGAGGGAGGGAAGAGATAAGGGGGGATGTAAAAGGGAGGGAGAAGGGGGGAGAAAGAAATGGGAACGAGAGATTTATAGTGACAGTTTACAAAAGAGAGGGAGAAAAGGATAAGGGAAAGGAGGATTATTCCGAAGCACAAAGGGTGCAGAGTAGGGATAGAAAAGACAGGGGAAGTGGTCCGAATCCATAATAGTCATTGGGCCAGTGGAGGAAGGAGAGGGGAGAACGGGAGGAGAGAAGGAAACCAAAATAATCCCACAATATCATTGAGTAAACAATATTACAAAGTAAACATAATTTATGAAATCCCAAAAGTTTCATGGAGATGCATACGGGGTGTTGTTGTCTTGTGGATTGTTACCTGCCTTGTTATGTTAGCCTAGGCCTGGCTGCCATGCTGCTTTTCTTTGCGCACGTTACACTGAGCCGGGCCTTCCTCGCCCTTTGCTCGTGCCAAGTTCTTTTGCACTGTCTGCATTTTCTGTTGTTCACCTTTTTGGGCTCAGTCTGCACAAACATGTACAAGGTCACATAACAATGTATTCTGGTTCTTCCTGATATGGCCAGTCACGCGCACCCAGACATAACATTATGTGCAATTGCCATGAAGGATTTGATATGCTTTTAATACTGTGGTTTACTAGCGCTTAACACACTTGGAGAAATCCCTTTCAGTGAGAAGAGCTATGATGTCCTGCTGATGTAATTCTGCATCTAGAGACTGAGGTATGGGGGTTCGCTAGTCAAAGCCCAGAGGTCTTCTATTATTATAATAAACTATCTTACTGCAAGGGAGGGTGGTAATGTTATTTATACGTTTATCCACTGAGCTCTGAGATGCTTTCCCCGTTTGTATTCTATGGAATTGTAACCATGCTGCTTATATTAGTCATATGCATTATGCTATTAGTACTGACACGTGTACTGTACATTAGAGCACGTAAGTTGGAATAAATATTTTAACCTATCCAGTGTCTCTTCCTACGCATCTTGTGGACAAGTACGAGTGAGTGACGAAAGAGTGTTCTTGCTTCTGTGAGTCCTGAGATAAAGATACCGTGTTCTGGGTTGTCCAAACATTAGTACTTGGGTGCTAATGGGATGCTAAGCTAGTTGGGTTGGGGTTATTGGGTGCTACGGTATATGGTGGCAAACCACTGTATTCCGGGGTCCCATTTTCCTGTGCATAGCTCTGTGTATGTGCAGAAACCTTATGACATGGCGCGACCACCGTGGGGCAGCTTATCTGCGAGACGCTTGAGTAGTACTTGTGCTTGTCCACAAACCCCTCGCGTACGCTTCCGGAGGCGTGTGTGACGGTGATACCTCCTATATTGAATGTTTTATAGGTTCTTTCAAGCTTGAGATTATTAAAAAAGGTTAGTCAACAGACCCATTTTTGTGCTCCCTGTTAGGTTGTCGTATATAATTGTTTAGTCATGGCTGGTGTGGCGATAGCTGCACATAGTCGAGGAGCACTCCGAGACCACTTAGCTGTGTATGGAGTGCCCGATACAGGGGTCGAGTTGGTCTTTGTGGTTCAAGCCGATGCGGCTTATCACTTTGAAGTGTTTTACACTTGGATCACTTTTGAAGCGGTGGATGCAGGTGATAAGCTGTTTCATGAATATAAACCCACCGCTATTCCTGCTGCCTATCGACCCTATACTACTCTTGAAGTGCCTCTCACGGCTTGGCAGCACCGTGTTTGGTTCAATGGCGCCCTACCACAACCAACTACCGCAGTTCGTTTAGGCCCCTTATCAATTCAGGGGGCCACTTGGCCTGTATTGGCCGGGTATACCCCGCATCCAAATTATCTGGCATTACCGCTAGCGGAATTGCGCACTATGCATACCGGATTGGTGCGAGTGCATCGAGCCTTAGTGACATACGTTACAGGTAGCCTCCATGGAGCTGCTCCTGTAGTCGCAGGCCAACCAGCTATTGCAGCTGGAGTGACTATAAGTCCTGTCATGGTAAATTCTGTGATGGGCAAACGTCCACAAAACAAGGACGACTATCCTTACTGGCTTGCAGAAAAGTTCGATCAGATAGAAGCAGTGTTTCCACATACATCCCCAGTAGATAAACACCGCATCCTCACGATAAGTTTGCCAAAAGACATAATCCCCGATTTGACAGCATGTGAAAACTGGGGTAAGGTATTCGCAGCAGTTTATTCAAAATGTTTTGGAACTCCTTCCATGACGGTTCTACCCTCTGTAATTAAAAAGTACAGGATGAACATGGCCCTGAAGCGGCTGTGGAATTAGGGATGAGACTAGTGGGAGTGTTTGATGTAGTAGCTGAGCTGATCCTTGGAAATGTCAAGGGCGATGCTATGAACTTTCAAGTAGCGAATGCTTTGGCTTTGGTCCCAGAGTTGGACAGGCCTCGCGAATTACCGAAAATTATTGCTCGGGCTTATAAAACAATTGGAAGAAATAGCCTAGGCAACAAGCCTTTTGTAAAAATGCAAACTCAATCGCAAACGCAAGTTACACAAGCAAAAAGTGCATCTGAGAAAGATGATAAACCAGTCTTCACTAAAAAGAGTTGGAGACAGAAAAAACAGGGTAAGCAACAAAAGAAGCCGGGGTCGAGAGGCGCTTCCCCAGTTTCGGTTTCTTCTGAACGTACTTATGATTTACGTGATAGGTCAAGGATTAAATCACCAGAAAGGTTTCAGAGCTCTGATACGCGTTCTCCTCGTTCTTCACAGGCCCAGACGTCGTCACAGGCTGGTGGAGGAGGACGGCAAGATAGAGGAAGGGGCCGAGAGGCTCCCCAGGAGCGAGACCAACCTCGACAACAAGTCAGAGGGAAAGCAGAAGATTTTCATCTTCCTCGACCGCAATTTCAGAAGAAAAAGGTTGCCGCTGTCACAGCGAAATATGCCTCAGACCGTGAGAACGAGACTCCAGAATTGGACGTGGGCAGTGACCCTCCTAGACAGCGCCGCGGAAGTTACCATAGTGCGGGAGGCGCTACGTCCTCATATGGAGGCGACAGCAACTGAAACATTCGTTACTGTAGAGACAGCTGACACGAGAGTGGCACCCCCTGACAGACTATATAATATAGTCATACAAATTGAAGGTGACATACCGCGTGAAATAAAAGGGATTTTTTGGGAAAATCTAACCACTTCATATGACATTTTGTTAGCGGAGGTGGATTGGCCACCCCCATTCGTTTTAGCTGCACATAAAGGAGAGGAGGTAATCCTTCCAAGCTTTTCAAAGCATGTCCCAAAAGACAAAGCTGAAGCACTTGCAGCTGAGTGGGCTGTGTACCTGGCACCAGCGTTATACCGCAACCATGTGGGATGGGATGAAGAATCACCTCCTCATGCAATACCTTTGCGGTCACTACCGCAGCCACAACCCCAATATCCCATCAAACGGCAGGCAAAAGGCCCCGTCTCCGAAATTCTGACACAGTTGGAATATCAGGGAGTAATTGAACCATGCGTATCACCTATGAACAATCCCCTTTTCGTGGTTTCTAAACCCGATGGATCGTACCGCTTAGTTTTGGATTACCGGCATTTAAATACTCATTGTCGGAACTTTGCGGTGCAAAATACACACAGTTCTGCGCTTGTAGACAGTCTTGTTCGTAAAAAATACAAAACGACACTTGACCTTTCAAACGGTTTCTACACGCACAACCTGGCCCCGGAGAGTGGTCAATGGACCGCATTCACATCCGGTGGTAAATTATTCCAGTTCCGGCGATTACCCATGGGCTATAAAAATAGTCCGGGTATATTCGCCGCCCGTGTTGTTTCTTTGTTAAATGACATTGATCAAGACGCATGTTCGTATGTAGATGACATCTATCTGACAGACGACGAGTTATATCAGCATCTGTCCCGTGTGGACCGCATTATTCTTGAATTTGCGGAGCAGGGTTACAAATTTAACTTTGCTAAGTCACACATTGCTGAATTTACCGTTCTGTTCTTGGGCTATGAGCTCAATAACGAAGGTAAGGGCTTAGCCCCCATTTCTTGGAAAAATGTGCACATTTGTGCCCCCCAAATACTCTGAAGAAACTTCAGTCTTTGCTGGGTTTCTTGAATTTCGGGCGTACTTACATTCCCGAATATGCCCAGCGTATCAAGCCTTTGTATGCTTTGATACAACCTACTTATTCAAGGTCTTGCTGGCTGCCTGAGCATACCTCAATTCTGCAGTCTTTGCAGACAGACCTTTTGGAGTCTAAATATCTTTTGACTCGTGATAACCACACCAACCTGGTGATTAGAATAATTCCGGGGGCGGTGGGATTCACCTACTTAACCTTTAATGAAGGTGATACAGTACCTATCGCATACAAGTCACATCTGTACACTTCCGCTGAATTGCGCTTTACATCTGTCGAAAAAGTTCTAACTGCAGTGCAAATGGCGATTCTAAAAGAACGCGCACTGGCACAGGGAAAGCGGATTCTAGTGGTAACACCCTGTCCTGCCCTAGAGGCAGTAACAAAGGCAAGTGTACCGAACTCAAAAGCAATGCATCCCCGTTGGATACAATGGGCTACATCTTTGACGTCTTCGGACGTCACTTTTGTTTTTGATTCTTCTCTTCAGACTCAGGAGTTTTTGCAGTATGAATTCGTTCATCCTCCTCCTTTGTTTTTATTACCGCTTGAGGATTACAAATGTGTGATCTACACCGATGGTTCGGCGCAACCGGCCACTGGGTCCAAGCACGCTTATTCTGCTGCATGTGCTATTGTTGCGGGATCCTTTGTGGATGGCAAGTTCAAATCCACTGTAGTGCACACACGCACACTTGGAGACAGTACGGCACAATTGGCCGAGCTGCATGCATTGCTACTTGCACTTGAGTTCGCTTCACAGGATGAGACCACTCTTATTGTATGTGATTCTTTTTACTGTGTACAATCTTACAATGACAATCTGTTTTTCTGGTCGAAAAACGACTACAAGGACGCAAAAGGGAGCACAATTAAGCATAAAATGCTTTGGGTTCGAGTGGCAGAATTGCAACAACGTCTGCCCCTCACACAGGTGGTACACACCTTAGGCCATCAGCGGGTGGGCGCACACGCTATTGGTAACGATCTGGCAGATGAAGCTGCCCGTTCAGCAGTAGTCACGTATTCAGTAGCAGCGGTTACCAGGTCCATGTCTAAAATAGACCCTGTTATATTAGCGGCTATTGCTGCAACCAAGGAAGGTAATAATTACCCTACAGGTTTCCCTTCCAAGTATTCTTACACATTAAGTCCCGATCAGGTTCCTTATGTAACTATACCTGACGTTGGAGATCGGCTGATCCCCAACGCGGACCGCAGGAGTGCCTTGATATCGGCTGCACACGAAGGCATGGCTTCGGCACATGCAGGTGTGTCAGCTACGGTTTCCATCTTGCAGCAGCGTTATTGGTGGCGTGGGTTATATAAAGACACCCGTGCTTTTGTGCTTTCTTGCGACGTTTGTCAACAGATTAAGCCTTCCACGGTAACACGTCCACCACAAACACCGCTCTGCATTGCTAACAGACCCTTTGGGTGTGTTTACTTGGATCACTGCGGTCCATTCTCATCAGACACTGCCTATAAATACATCTTAGTGGCAGTGGACTCGTGCACACGGTTTCTCTGGGTCTGGCCACAACGGAGTGCTGACGCCCGAAATGTAATCAGGGATTTGCGTGTCTTTGTGGGAATTTTCGCATGCGGCACCTTCCATTCGGACCAAGGTCCAGCGTTTGCTTCTAGGGCTTACAAGGATGCAATGGCTTCGCTTGGGGTGCGGGTGAAATTTTCGTCTCCGTATAGGCCTGAGGGCAACTCTATCGTTGAACGAATGAACCGTGACTTAAAGCAATCCTTAACAGCTAGGGTTATAGGTACTGGCAGGAACTGGCTGGCCCATTTGTATACCGTTCAGCGTGCACTTAATAATCTCCCTAGAAGACCTCTGGGTGGGCGGACCCCATACGAAATGCTCTTTGGCATAAGAATGTTTGTGCCTGACCTTGAGGGTCCAGACATCGCGGCGCAATCCGCCAAGTTTGATGTAGATAACCATTCTGCTATGTTACAGGACTTACAAGAAGCCCGAGACAAACTTGCAACTACACATTTACCTTCAGCCACAGACCCTGCGTTGCAGATTCCGGTAGCCGGCTGGCTTCCAAAGGTTGGAGAACTGGTTCGAGAAAAGGTTGAAAACAAAAAGAATTTGGCCCCTCTTTTCGTGCACCGGTTCCAGTTCTGGGCTTGAAGGGAACACGTACAGTCATTTTACCACCGCTTCCTGGTCGCAAAGAGAACAGATACATCTCAGTTGAAAATGTCAAGCTACAGCGCCTGGCCGATCCTGAATAGTGTCACCCCAGCGGTCTCTTGTCCTGCCATTTATCGGACATATGTTCGTGGCCCATCTACACGAACGATCGCTGATGCTGTAATTGAGATGGTTGATTTGCCTGAAACTACAATTGATCCCCAACGCTCCACTAATATCGACGAGGACGAGTATACTTATCCTGCATCTGAATCGGTGGCGCATCAACCAATAACGCCACTGAGCCCGACTCGTTATTCCTTTGATTCGGATTCCACCTCTTCAAACGTCCCATCCAAGTTCAGTATTTTTGTATCCTGGTTTAGAGACAATTTTTTAATTCCACCCTGGACATACCTCTGGTTGGTACTTTTCTTGATATTTTTGTTCATGTCCATTGGCTTTGTCACAGTGTTTTTTCTACTAATCAATGGTCACTATTTACCTGAACGCTCTGCTGTAGACTATGTTTCTGGAACTTTGGCTCCTCATTCCTCGTCTCACATCATGAAGCGTGACCACACATTTGTGAACATTTCAGCCTTCCCAGTTGCTGATGGCATCGTATGGGATGCAGTGAACTATCAAATCCATGGTCCGACGGAAATTATTAATGTACCTAATGTCCTTCGTGTTTCAATGGGTGATGTAGTACAAAATAATATTCATTCTGATGATTGGGATGTGCATGCCGTTGAAGCTTTGTTTGCCGATTTAAAATATTATGCATCTTTTAATGCTGAAGATTTATATATGAATTCTGCTAATTATGCCGATTTGTATTGTTACCAACATTGGGGTAATCATTTTCTCCATAAACCCAGTGCCCTGCGTAGTTCTGTTAACTATACCCAATGGGAACATTGTCCAAACCCCTTGCCAGGTAGCTCTCAAACTCTTCGAAATAAGTTTAATTATTTTACTGATTTTAATCGGTCGAACCCTGCATCCTATTATTTTAGACTTAATAACACATCAACTCAGAAAATTATGTTGACACACACCAAATTGCTTTATTCAGGTTCCTTTCTGAGTTCCCTAGCTGTGGGTGGTTATGAGTACTGGGATAATACAGTGGATTTGAAATCTATTTGGGGCTCCAAGCCATGGCAGGTACAGGGAACCGAGGCGTTGCATCGTGCTTGCCTCATCCCTACCCAAATTATGTTCCTAAATGCTTCCATCTATCAGACTACATGTTGGGGCTTAGCAACCATTAAACAATTAAATACGCCATCAATACCATCCCTGTCGAGTTTTCCAAATGAAAGCTCACGATTCAATCTGTCCCTCGTGTCCCTGCAGGCAATGTTACAAAATAATTCGTTTAATGTTTCTGAGCTGGTTCAGTCACCCTGGTTAGTATGGCCTATATCATCTAATGCATGTCAAATGCGTTTTCATGATACTGGTGCTAGCTACACACAGAATAGGCCTGATCCGAGGTTTACTGATGCCCGTACTGTCACTACATACTCTGTTGGTAAATTATGCAAACAATGGCTGCAACATTCGTCCCTTGATTCTGTTAAACAACATTTGTCCCTCCTTACAGGCAATATTGATCTGTCCGACTTTGTTTTGGGACCTCGTGGTCCCCGACCTAAAAGATTCATTTATGAAACATATAATGAACTCTGGAAGCTATCACAAATAGAAGCTGCTTCCCGTCTTCGGGAAATAGATCAAGCAAATATGGAAAAGGTGCTTGCTGTTGTGGACAATAGTATTAATACCCTGTCTTCTCGCATTTACACTTTAGAGAATATTGTGTCCTCTGTTGTTGATATTGTACAAGATGATGTTTCTGTGTTATATCATGGTCAGAATCAATTGCGTTCGGTTATGCAGTTTGCATGGACTTTACAAACGCTTAAGTTAGGTAAAGTGCCTTGGCATTTCTTGAACACCTCTGCCTTATTTCTACCTTTTAACTTAACTGATAAACAGCAATTTATGTCCATGAAGGATGCAACTTACAATCTGTTACATATCGAAAAGGTGGATCCATTGCCGTTCTCTGTTGCAGAACTCGATTCGGCTGTATGGCTAGTCCATGGGGTTATAGCATTACCATTTTCCTTGTTTGAATTTGACTCGTGCATGAAACATTATCCTGTGGGCCGTTACCGGCCCTTGGGCAGTGCTTTCCTGCATGAACTCTGGTCCTTGCCTTTCATGTATAAATGCCTTCGGGACGGCAAGGAAGTCTTTCTCACGGGGGAGTACTGCGACTCGACTGTAGGTCATTCGCTTATTTGTAAACACATTAAATTGCATGGCTCATGCAGCGTTTCCTCTCCTAATCTTGCTTGTGTGCTGAAAGGTATTCCTGCTCCTGTTATTTCACCTACTTTCACTCTCCTTTCCAATGGTAGTTATTTACTTTTAAATAACGAAAACTGTTGTGGCCTGCAGGCTGGCATTCCTTACATTGTAACAGTTTCGCACAGGGTTGTCTGCTGCAAAAATGTGCTGTTTCCTCCCCTCACGGCAGGGTTGATATCTCTATTTGGCCTTCCATCCCTACCCTGGAAGCAGATTTCAATAGACTGAGCAGAATAAAGGCACTATTATTAAACGAGGAAGTTATGCTCACGTCCGCCCGGGAGACATTCATTCTCCAGGTGGCGAGTACCCACAGTGAAATACAGGCCCTTTTAAACACTAATCTCCCCCAACATTTTGGGGAGTTAATACATCGTATTTTTAACGCATCTAACACTGAAGGCCTAGTGCACTTTTTTAAGGTCGTGGGGTCGGGCTTGGTGTCCTCCTTCCAAACTATTTTTGGTGTCATCCCGGCTTTCATACATTCTATATTTTCCAGTGTCTTTGGCGGTTTCCCATTGATCCTCGCTTTAGCGGCTGGTGTCTTGCTCTTAATTTGCTTTCTGCGCAATGGATGCTCCCCGATGGGACCTGCTCGATCCAGAACGCCTCCAGCTGCTCCGTGAGCGCCTTTTGGCTGGTTTTGGTGTCTTGCCATTGGCGACACTGAGTGTGTCATATACTCTTTCATTTCGCTTTGCGTATTTCACTTGCGTGCAACCTGTGATGACTTGTGTCCGCTGTCCTTTCACCTGGACTCTGGATTATTGCCTCTCCAATTCGTCATTGTCTGTTCCGGATTTTGTTCAGTTGATGGGTCCCTTAGAGGCCCATGAGCAGGACTGTTCCGTCGCTGGCTGTATGGCGCGTGCGGCTGCACTGGGGATTTTGGCGCAATGGGATATCTGGGCGGCTGCCCAGGATCTCCTACAACGAAGCTGTTTCAATTATCACGCAAGCTGTCCCGCATTGCTTCTGGATGCTCCCTTTGCTGAGGAGCATTCCTGCTCTTTTGAACTCATGGATTGGATGGCATCTATGTTTTTTGACGATTCCAATGATGAACTCTTGGAGGGTATGGCTTTTTTCTGCACTTTCACTTTCATGGATTGACCTGCCCTTCGCCGTTTGGGCGCTCCCTGTGCTCCGACGTCAATTTTCTCCTCTGTCCTGGCCGCCAGACTGTCCAGGGGAGGGTGTCTTGTGGATTGTTACCTGCCTTGTTATGTTAGCCTAGGCCTGGCTGCCATGCTGCTTTTCTTTGCGCACGTTACACTGAGCCGGGCCTTCCTCGCCCTTTGCTCGTGCCAAGTTCTTTTGCACTGTCTGCATTTTCTGTTGTTCACCTTTTTGGGCTCAGTCTGCACAAACATGTACAAGGTCACATAACAATGTATTCTGGTTCTTCCTGATATGGCCAGTCACGCGCACCCAGACATAACATTATGTGCAATTGCCATGAAGGATTTGATATGCTTTTAATACTGTGGTTTACTAGCGCTTAACACACTTGGAGAAATCCCTTTCAGTGAGAAGAGCTATGATGTCCTGCTGATGTAATTCTGCATCTAGAGACTGAGGTATGGGGGTTCGCTAGTCAAAGCCCAGAGGTCTTCTATTATTATAATAAACTATCTTACTGCAAGGGGAGGGTGGTAATGTTATTTATACGTTTATCCACTGAGCTCTGAGATGCTTTCCCCGTTTGTATTCTATGGAATTGTAACCATGCTGCTTATATTAGTCATATGCATTATGCTATTAGTACTGACACGTGTACTGTACATTAGAGCACGTAAGTTGGAATAAATATTTTAACCTATCCAGTGTCTCTTCCTACGCATCTTGTGGACAAGTACGAGTGAGTGACGAAAGAGTGTTCTTGCTTCTGTGAGTCCTGAGATAAAGATACCGTGTTCTGGGTTGTCCAAACATTAGTACTTGGGTGCTAATGGGATGCTAAGCTAGTTGGGTTGGGGTTATTGGGTGCTACGGTATATGGTGGCAAACCACTGTATTCCGGGGTCCCATTTTCCTGTGCATAGCTCTGTGTATGTGCAGAAACCTTATGACAATATATAGGAATATGAAACACAAAGAAAAACAGGAGAAATGAAAATCATATATGAGCATTGGTTAGGTTCAGAATGTACGTGAAAGTGTTATCAGCAATAGACCAAACCTCTAGCTGTATCAAAATTAGCGCCATAATGTTGGTCTGGTGAAACAATGGCAACCTATTGTTTCCGTGGTGGTTCATTAAAAAATTGGCCAATGTGATACGTGGTATAAGCAGAAGGTGATCTAGGCCTTGCATAGTAATATGAAACAGTGGTGAGCCGCTTTTATAACCCGGGGGCATATGGAGAAAAAAATCTATTGAAGGACAAGGGTCCTCCAAGTAGGAGCGCATGCTCTAGGGTCCAATGTAGTACGTGTGGGCCCGCTTACCGTAATAAGTATTAATCGTAAGCGAATCCTGCTCGGTGTAGCGAAAGCATAGAATCTACAATGGGGGGTGGAGAAACATAGGCGAAAGGCACTGATTAAAGACGAGTCCAGCTCTCGGTTAGGCATGGGAAAAGTAGCGGGACGGATACAAGTGGAGGAATAAGGCAAACCGATCCGCACAGTTTCCTGTGGGCCGTTGCACGGGTGCTGCTTACTAGAAGAAAGGACGTCCGGTCACTGACGTCAAATAGCATTCAGTCGGCATGAGCACAGAGCCCGATGTCCGTGGGCCTTAAAAACAGTGAAGGGCGGAAATGCAGTCTATTCCGGGTCACGTGGGCAGGCCGCAACCTCGGCGCCATCTTGGAATGGTGAGGGGTCCCCAGGAATCGAACCCACTACGGGGATGGTGAGTGTTAGAAATGGGGGTCTCTAGTTGGCAGAGGTAGGTACCTTTGACCAAGTAGGGGCCCTTGCTTCTAGTCAGGGTAAGGGGGCTACACTCCTAAAATGACCCCTGCTCACCCCCTTGGTAGCTTGGCACGAGCAGGCAGGCTTATCTCAGAGGCAGTGTGTAAAGCATTTGTGAACACATACAGTAATACAATGAAAACACTACAAATGGACACCACACCAATTTAGAAAAATAAGTAATTTTATCTAGACTTAACACAAGACCAAACGACAAAAAATCACAATACAGTATTCAAAAATATGACTTTCAAATGGTAGAAATAGCTTAGTTCAATGTAGATGGTAAATGCGACACTTTACTCTCAAAGTACCTTGGATGCGTAACGCAACATAAACAAAAGGGTCGCAGGGAAGGCGATGCGTCAGTTCCTAGCTTCGGGGGAGGCGGCGCACCTGTTCATTACTGCAGCGCAGGGGAGGCGATGCGTCTGTTCCTTACCGGAGAGGAGGCGAAGTGTCTGTTTTTTACTGTGATCCGGTGCGATGCGACAAGATGGCGCCTCGATGCGATGCGACGATCCGGTGCGATGCGACAAAATGGCGTCTTTGATGCGATGCGACAACTTGGATGCGATGCGTGCACGCCCGACGGCCGTGCGGCGAACTTGATGGTTTCTTGAGCCGCGACAGGCCCTGCGACGCGCTTCTCCAGTGATGCGATGGCGGCACGCTTCTCCAGTGATGCGACGCGCTTCTTCGGTGATGCGATGGCAAACTGCTGCGGCGGCGACATGCTTCTTCGGCGAAGCGACGGCAACAGCTGCGGCAGCGACACGCTTATTCCTCGTTGCGTCGCGCTTCTAGCTCCCAGCGACACGCAGTCTCCAGAGGGCAGGAAACAACAGCAGGCACCTCTCTGCAGGCAAGGAAATTCAGGGGAGCTGGTGGGGAAGTCTTTGTATCCCTGAGACTTCAGAACAGGAGGCAAGCTCAGCTTCAAGCCCTTGGAGATCTTCCTCAAGATGATTAAAGTACACACAAAGTTCCTTTTCTCCTTTCCTTGGCAATAATTAACCACTGCAGGCCAACCCCAAATAGCAAACAGCACAGGGGCAGTCTCCTCCTTCAGCTTCCTTGGTTTCTCTCCTTGGCAAAGGTTTGTCTTGATTCCCAGAAGTGATCTAAAGTTCTGGGGTCTGGGCCCCAATATTTATACTACTAAATCCTTTGTTCTCTGAAGGCAGAGAGTGTCTGTACCTAGTAAAAACCAGTTCTGTCCTCCCTGGTGCAGCTTCCTGGCAGGAGGTGGAGACAGCATTGTTGAAAGCAGACCCGACCCAGGTAGCTGAAAGGAAAACTCCTCCCCCTACTCTCTATTCTATGAAGGCTCAGGCAAGTGAAAGGAAATCTCCTCCCCCTACTCTCTATTCTATGTAAGCTCTATTCAGCCCAGCCCTGACTCATCAGACTGCTGGAGCCAAAGCCCTCTCCAGCCCCCTGTCACTCACAAACCAGACATGGAATACACAAACCTAGCAGAGGCATACTGGATGCTTAAGCAAGAAAATACCTACTTTCTAAAAGTGGTATTTTCAAACACAGAATGTAAAAATCACCCACACTAAAAGATGTATTTTAGCATTCTGAGTTCAGGCATACTAAACTTTATTTTCCTATCTTGATCCCTGGGTCAGTTATGTTTATAAGATGTTATAATCAAACTGCCCATACTGGCCTATGGGAACAGATAGCCTTGCAATAGTGAAAAACGAAATTGGCTGTAATTCACTATCAGGACATGGCACACACACCAGGGCATGTCCTACCTTTCACATACAATGCACCCTGCTCATAGGTTTACCTTGGGCCTCCCTTAGGGATGACTAACATGCAGAAAAGGGAAGGTTTAGGGGCTGGCAAGTGGGTGCACTTGCCAAGTCGACATGGCAGTCCCAGACTGCACACAGGCTCTGCAATGGCAGGCCTGAGCCACATTTTACAAGCTGCTTCTGTGGGTGGCACAATCAGTGCTGCAAGCCCACCAGCAGCATTTGATTTACAGGCCCTGGGCACTCATGGTGAACTATACTAGGGTCTGACAAGTAAATCAAATAAGCCAATCATGGAGTCACTAATCCATTACAACAATTTACAATAGAGAGCATATGCACTCTAGCACTGATCAGCAGTGAAAAAGTGCCCAGAGTCATAAAACCACCACCAACAGGTCAGAAAATAGGGTAGGAGGAAGTCAAAAAGTTCAGGGATGACCCTGAAAAAGGGCCAAGTCCAGCACAACCCCCTTCCAGCCAAAACGCAGGGTAGACCAATCACTACCTTGATGGGCTTCCTGCTTTGGGCGATAGAACATGGACCCTGGCCCGCAACTGCAGGGGCATACTCCAGTTCTACGCCAATCTGAACCCATTTGGAGCCCTCTGTCCATACTCTCAGGGCCCGCTAAGCTAACCCATGGGGAACCCTTCTCCTCACCTGTGGACACCATCTGTGCAGCACCTAACCTTAGCTTGCTCACTGGTGTGTCCCAACAGACAGACAGTACCCACATGGCCAACACAGAGGTGTGGCCCCGTCCACCCCCGGGGTGTGACTCTGGTCCCCTCCTAGGGGCAACTCTGTCCACCAGGACGCTCCCCCACCACACAGCTCCGTCTGTGTGCCCTGCTGCTGCCCCTGATTGTGCTAGTTTTTCCTTTCTGTGCCCCCTTGCTGCCCCTGATTGTGCTCGTGTTCCTTTCTGTGCCCCCTTGCTGCCCCTGATTGTGCTCGCTTTTCCTTTCTGTGCCCCCCTTGCTGCCCCTGATTGTGCTCTGCTTTTCCTTTCTGTGCCCCCCTTGCTGCCCCTGATTGTGCTCGTTTTTTCCTTTCTGTGCCCCCTTGCTGCCCCTGATTGTGCTCGTTTTTCCTTTCTGTGCCCCCTTGCTGCCCCTGATTGTGCTCGTTTTTCCTTTCTGTGCCCCCTTGCTGCCCCTGATTGTGCTCGCTTTTCCTTTCTGTGCCCCCCTTGCTGCCCCTGATTGTGCTCGTTTTCCTTTCTGTGCCCCCCTTGCTGCCCCTGATTGTGCTCGCTTTTTCCTTTCTGTGCCCCCTTGCTGCCCCTGATTGTGCTCGTTTTTCCTTTCTGTGCCCCCTTGCTGCCCCTGATTGTGCTCGTTTTTCCTTTCTGTGCCCCCTTGCTGCCCCTGATTGTGCTCGCTTTTCCTTTCTGTGCCCCCTTGCTGCCCCTGATTGTGCTCATTTTTTCCTTTCTGTGCCCCCTTGATGCCCTGATTGTGCTCGCTTTCCCTTCTGTGCCTGTTTCCCGCCGCTGCGCCCTGCGGCCCCGCCCCTCACTGCCCATTCGCTGCCCCATTCCCTGCTCCTCCCTCCCACCTCCCCATTTATGGCGGCCGCTGTGCGGCCGCTGCCGCTGGCGCGCCGAAGGCGCGCCAAGGCAAGCCCGTCTGCGCCCGTCCGCGCCGTGACCGCGCCCAGCGCCAGACCCCTGGTCCGGGCATCCCCCGCGCCCGCCACATCAACAGACGCCGATACGACGCCAGCACCCTCCACGCACTCAACCCCGGAAAAGATCACGCCTGCTACCAGGCCAC
This sequence comes from Calotriton arnoldi, assembly GCA_963921515.1. NCBI lineage: Eukaryota > Metazoa > Chordata > Amphibia > Caudata > Salamandridae > Calotriton > Calotriton arnoldi. The sequence goes on along the minus strand of CAWUFW010010254.1, from coordinate 314,500 downwards.
CCCGAAGCGCACCCAAGGGCCCTTCACCTGCCGGAACTGCAGCTTCGCCAGCATCCGCCCCGCCAAACCACCGCCCAGGAAAGAACCCAACTACCTCAGATGCATCCTCCTCAACACCCGCTCCGCCCGCAAACACGCCATCGAACTCTGGGACCTTCTCGACTCAACCTCCCCAGACGTCGCATTCCTGACGGAGACCTGGCTGAATCCCGCTTCAGCCCCCGACACCGCCATTGCCATCCCGGACGGATACAAGATCACCCGCAGGGACCGCACCAACGGAGTCGGAGGAGGCATCGCCATCGTCCACAGGAACACCCTCAGAGTCTCAACCAACACCGACGACACCCTCAGCACCGCCGAACACATGCACTTCCAGATCCACACCGATCCCAACACCACCCTCAGAGGAACCCTCATCTACAGACCCCCCGGACCCCGACCACAGTTCAGCGATTCCATCGCTGACTTCGTCAGCACACACGCCATCGCCTCCACGGACTACATCCTCCTCGGGGACCTGAACTTCCACCTCGAGAACAACAAGGACACCAACTCCACCACCCTGATCGACAACCTCGCCACCCTCGGACTCAGACAGCTCGTGACTACACCCACCCACGCCGCCGGCCACACGCTAGACTCCATCTTTTCCGCAAGCCCACACGTCTCCTTCAACCACACCTCCGAACCCCACTGGACTGACCACCACTGCATCCACTTCACCTACAGGAAGCCCACCACGCACCACCGCACCGAACAAATGCCTCGCCGCTGCTGGAGCAGAGTCACGGAAGACCAGCTAACCACAACCCTCGCCCTGAGCCCACCCGCCGAACCCTCCGACCCCGACACCGCCGCCCGCAACCTCAGACAGTGGATCGACGACTGCGCCAACACCCTCGCCCCGCTCAAGAATCCGCCCAACAGCCACACCAGCAAGAAAGCCACCTGGTTCACCGAAGACCTCCAGGCCTCCAAACGAACATGCCGAAAACTGGAGAAGATCTGGCTCCACGAACGGACAGCGGACAGCTACGCCGCCCACAAGAGCGCCACCCGCAGTCACCATCACCTCATCAGATCCGCCAAAAGGGCCTCACTCAAAGACCGCCTAGACAACAACGCACACAACAGCAAAGAGCTCTTCAACATCGTGAAGGAACTCTCCAACCCCAGCTCCAACACCAATGACATCCAGCCGTCGCGAGACCTGTGCGACTCACTGGCCACCTTCTTCCACCTCAAAATCGCCGACATCCACGACAGCTTCAACACCACGACCGCCCAGGCAACCACCGAGACCACTGCCCCCACAACCACCAACCGCCTGCTCTCCTGGACCAACATCAATGACGAGGACACCAGCGAGATCATGAACACCATCCACTCCGGTTCACCGCTAGACCCGTGCCCTCACCACATCTTCAACAAAGCCAGTACAGCCATCGCGCCCCATCTCCGGAAAATAATCAACATCTCCTTCAAGACAGCAACCTTCCCGGAAAGCTGGAAGCACGCCGAGATCACCGCCTTACTCAAGAAACCCAAGGCAGACCCCAAGGACCTCAAGAACTTCCGACCCATCTCTCTGCTCCCGTTCCCCGCGAAGGTCACCGAGAAAATCGTCAACAAACAACTGACCCGCTACCTCGAGGAGAACAACATCCTGGACCCTTCCCAGTCCGGCTTCCGCAGCAACCACAGCACCGAAACCGCCCTCATCGCCGCCACCGATGACATCAGGACCCTCCTAGACAACGGAGAAACAGCAGCCCTCATCCTCCTGGACCTATCAGCCGCCTTCGACACGGTCTGCCACCACACACTACGAACACGCCTTCACGACGCCGGGATCCAAGAGAAGGCCCTGGACTGGACCACATCCTTCCTTTCCGGCAGAACACAAAGCGTCCGCCTCGCCCCTTCCGATCCAAGGCCACCAAGATCATCTGCGGCGTACCCCAAGGCTCCTCCCTCAGCCCAACGCTGTTCAACATCTACATGGCACCCTCGCCCACGTCGCCCGACAGCACAACCTCAACATCATCTCCTACGCCGACGACACCCAGCTGATCCTCTCCCTCACCAAAGACCCTCACACCGCCAAAGCCCACCTCCACGAAGGAATGAAGGCCGTCGCCGAATGGATGAGGACCAGCCGCCTGAAGCTGAACTCGGACAAGACGGAGGTCCTCATCCTTGGTTCCAACCCTTCAGCCTGGGACGACTCCTGGTGGCCAACATCACTGGGAACAGCCCCGCCACCCACCGACCACGTACGCAACCTAGGGGTCATCCTCGACCCCACCCTCTCCATGACTAAGCAGGTCAACGCCGTTTCCTCATCCTGCTTCAACATCCTCCGAATGCTCCGCAGGATCTTCAAGTGGATCCCCACCGAAACAAAAAAACAGTCACCCAGGCCCTCGTCACCAGCAGGCTGGACTACGGAAATGCCCTCTACGCAGGAACGACGGCTAAGCTCCTGAGACGGCTGCAACGCATCCAGAACGCCTCTGCACGTCTTATCCTCGACATCCCCGACGCAGCCACATCACACCCCACCTGAGAGACCTGCACTGGCTCCCTGTCAACAAGAGGATAACCTTCAAGCTCCTCACCCACGCACACAAAGCACTCCACAACTCCGGACCAGCCTACCTCAACAGACGACTCAGCTTCTACACCCCCACCCGCCAGCTCCGCTCGACCAGCCTCGCCCTCGCCACAGTCCCCCGCATCCAGAAAACGACCGCCGGCGGCAGATCCTTCTCCCACCTCGCCGCCAAGACCTGGAACACCCTCCCCACCAACCTCCGACAGACCCAAGACCTACTGGCCTTCAGAAGACTCCTCAAGACCTGGCTCTTCGATCAGTAGCAGCACCACCCCCCTCTTCCCCCAGCGCCTTGAGACCCTCGCGGGTATGTAGTGCGCTTTATAAGTGACATGATTGATTGATTGATTGAAGCCATAGTTGCCACTGACAGCTGTCAGTGATGAGAACCAGGTCCCAGGCCTTTCATGGTTCTCCATCCTCTGTGGCGTCAGAGAGCGGGGGCCAGTAGCCCCAGGTGCCTGGCACCCCTGGTCCACTCTCCCTCCTGTCAGGTCAGGTATGACATCCTGACACTGACCCACCAACCCCGGGCCTGTACCCGGTGGCTGGACAGGAGACTGGGGTGGGCTTTCCCACACCCGGTCCTCCTCCTTGGGGCTCTGCACCCTCCCACCTGGAGTGGTACCCCCTTCTAGAATTGTCAGGGTACCTGTGGCAGGTGTTAACCAAATTATCCTTCACCTCACCATCCAGTGCCTTGCACACGTACCCCACACCACTCTCCTGAGATTGGCAAGACAGTATCTGACTGTCTCTGTCACTCAACCCACACTCTTCTGGGCGGTCTTCACACTCACACACCTGGACTTCAACCATGGGGGAACCCCTCTCCCTGCACCTCTCATCTAGAGTCAGTGGGGTGTCCCTCCCACCATTAGGACTATGAACCCATGTGCCAGTTCCCCAATCCACCTCAGGGACACTGCCCACTACTGGAGCTACCTCATATCCTTGAACCCCCTGGTGTATGTTAACCCCCTCCTTCAAGTCAGGCGCCACATCTCTGGGTGTGTGTACGGCTCCCTCAGCACTGGATAACTCAATTTTGCTGCCACCATCTGCGCTGGACTCCACCTCCAACTCAGCCAAGCTCACTTCCTGAGCTTTATACATTTCTTTTTCAGCTAAGGCTCGCTCCATCTCCTCGCACTCCCGGTCTAGCTGCCTTAGCCTCCGGTCATGAGCACGAATCCGATTCCTCTCTTCACGAGCCAACGAGACTGCCCCTGTGCTGGTTGGGGTTGGCCAAGACGGGTGCAGGGTGGCTGGAGTATTGGCCACATGGGTCCCGATTATTAGTGGTGGGAAAAAAACACAAAAACAGCAGTCCCACGGTGGTGAGAACCCTCCTGGGAAGGGAGAGACTAACCGGCCTAACAATTGTGCAGTTATAAGTCCTCATGGTGACCGGGGATAACTCTGGGGGTCATGAGTCTGCCCCTGTGTAGCAAGGCAGCAGTATCTGCAAGAATGGCCTCTAAGGCGACGGCCATCTTAGAAGGGGGTGAGCAAGATGGAAGGGGAGGAAAAAAGACCCATCTCGAAGCCTGTAGGTAGGGCAGGAGTATTAAAACGGGTGAAGCTCAAAAGGAAGAAGGGTCTGGGTAGCATCTTACGTTAAAAGCTAGGGATCTATGTTCTAAGGCTTCAAGATGGGGCTTTTTTCCTCCCCTCCCGTCTTTCTCACCCCCTTCTAAGATGGCCGCCACCTTAGAGGCCATTCTTGCATATACTTCTGCCTTGCTACGCAGACTCATGACCCCCAGGGTTATCCCCGGTCACCATGGGAACTTATAGCTGCACAATTGTTAGGCCGGTTAGTCTCTCCCTTCCCAGGGAGATTCTCACCACCGCGGGACTGGTGTTTTTGTGTTTTTTTTCCCACCACTCATAATCGGGACCCATGTGGCCAATACACCAGCCACCCCGAACCCGTCTTAGGACCTGTCTTCCACCATAAATGTTTCCCTTCATTCTCTTTATTAATGTATTCTTTTCACTTTGCATCCTCTTTGAATGGCTTTCTCCCTTCTATACTTTCACTATTGCTCACCATCCCTGTAGTGGGTTTGATTCCTGAGGACCCCTCACCATTCCAAGATGGCGCCGAGGTTGCGGCCTGCCCACGTGACCCGGAATAGACTGCATTTCCGCCCTTCACTGTTTTTAAGGCCCGCGGACATCGGGCTCTGTGCTCATGCCGACTGAATGCTACCTGATGTCAGTGACGAGACATTCTTTCTTCTAGTAAGTAGCACCCGTGCAACGGCCCGCAGGAAACCGTGAAGATCGGTTTGCCTTATTCCTCCACTTGTATCCGTCCCGCTACTTTTCCCATGCCTAACCGAGAACCGGACTCCTCTCTAATCAGTGCCTTTCGTCTTTGTTTCTCCCCCCCCATTGTAGATTCTATGCTTTCGCTACACCGAGCAGGATTCGCTTACCATTAGTACTTATTACGGTAAGCGGCCCCACACGTACTACATTTGACCCTAGAGCATGCGCTCCTACTTGGAGGACCCTTGTCCTTCAATAGATGTTTTCTCCATATGCCCCCCGGGTTATAAAAGCGGCTCTCTACTGTTCCATTTTACTATGCAAGGCATAGATCACCTTCTGCTTATACCACGTATCACATTGGCCAATTTTTTAATGAACCACCACAGAAACAATAGGTTGCCATTGTTTCACCAGACCAACATTATGACGCTAATTTTGATACAGCTAGAGGTTTGGTCTATCGCTGATAACACTTTCACGTACATTCTGAACCTAACCAATGGTCAAATATGATGTTCATTTCTCATGTTTTTCTTTGTGTTTCATATTCCTATATACTGGATAACAACACCCCGTATGTATCTCCATGAATCTTTTGGGATTTCATAAATTATGTTTAATTTGTAATATTGTTTACTCAATGATATTGTGGGATTATTTTGGTTTCCTTCTCTCCTCCCGTTCTCCCCTCTCCTTCCTCCACTGGCCCAATGACTATTATGGATTCGGACCACTTCCCCTGCCTTTTCTATCCCTACTCTGCACCCTTTGTGCTTCGGAATAATCCTCCTTTCCCTTATCCTTTTCTCCTTCTCTTTTGTAAACTGTCACTATAAATGTCTCTTTCCCATTTCTTTCTCCCCCCTTCTCCCTCCCTTTTACATCCCCCCTTATCTCTTCCCTCCCTCTAAATTCCTAAAATATATTCACTGGTGATGTTTGTTTTACATTTACTTTGGTGTATTGCTGTAAATACGCTCTTTTACGTTTGACATTTTTTTGACTTGGGCTATTGTATTGTATGTTGCTTTCTTTTTACTGTACAGCCCTGAGGAAGCCCCATGGCCAGACGGCCGACTTAGGGGGTGAAACACGTGTTGGCTGTTTTTATTTGATTATCCCTTGTCCTATGGATCTGTGATCCATTGCTGCAGTATAAGACTCTGAATTCTGATAAGAGTCAAGTACCACATAGATCTTCACATGGAGCAATAAATTGCAATTTTTCCAGAAATAAGAGTGACGATTCTTACTTGTTCTTGCACACCATCAAGCTGAGTTCTTACAATGGGGAAGGGGTCTCCCATTGCCAAGAACAAGTAATTCCTAAGCTTTGGGCTCTATTGCTGAGGATCGGGACCCATTACCCCCTATCCCCTGGCCAGTTTTTTTAAACTGCCATGTTGACCTGGCAAGTTATCCCTCTTTCCGGGTAAAAACCTTCCTTTTTATACATATAAGTCACCCCTAAGGTAGGCCCTGGATAGCTCAAGGGCAGGGTGCAGTGTATTTAAAAAGTAGGTCATGTACTCTTAAGTTTTACATGTCCTAGCAATGAAAATAAATTAAGCTCCGTTTTTCTACTTTACACAATGCCTCTTAAGTTAAGCCTGCCTGCTCTGTGCTAAGCTTCAAAAGGGTGAGCACAGAATAATTTATGGTCTGTATCTCACTTACCCTGACTAGTATTGTGGTTCCTGCTTGGACAGGGTGCATACCTCTGACAACCAGAAACCCAATTCCTAACAATTACCATACTTCCATACCATATCATATTTACAAAAGCATTTACATGCCTTAAGGAACCATCGCCATATCAAATATTTAGAAATGCATGAAAACTCATCAGGCAGAGGCATTACGAAGGCCCCTGCAGTCCTTGTGGTGCAGAGGGGTCCCCAAGATGCCAAGGTCCCATCAATCCTTCAGGGGTTTAGCCCAAGAACAATGAATATCTGTGAAGTATGTTTGTCAGACTAAGAGGCCCCTCTTCACCTTCTGCGGGGGGCACCATTTGTCAGCTCGAGCTGTTAAGGTTCATGAAGAGAGCCTACAGACAGCACTTTACAACAGATTGAATTTTAGGAAATGGAGAGGCATAGATACTAATATTCAGCTCAAGCAAGGTATATATGCTTGACATGTAATTATTAACACCACGCAAGCCTGTGAACTCATTATCAAATAAATTTTGATTTTAGCTTTCTTTTGCAGATTATTTTGCTAGTTATACTCCAACAACTGGGAAGACAATACTTGTGAGTAGCATAGAGAGGTGGCTACAATTCCCCCAACACAATCATGTTGAGGGCTCATGTTCAGTGAGACTTCCTGTGTTCTTCTTTAGTGTGCCTAATGACGTTAAGTTCATAGTCAACTTGAACAACAGTTCAAGAGTTTGTAAAGCTGCACAATTATATTTATATTATAGAATAAATGTATTATAACATTTACATTTATGATTCTATCTCTAAGGTAGCTTTAAGATTGTGACAATATAACATAGGGGGTTATTCTGATGGCGGTCGGACCGCATCCGATGGCTCATCAGATGCGGTCTGACCGCCATCTGCTGCTGCGGTCCGACCAACGCATTACCATGCTTGCAGTCGGAGGCAGCAGGGGGAGGGGAGGGATAGTCTGACGGTTTCAGATGGGCTCAAGGAGCTCATCGGAGGGTCAGTAATGCCTACAATAGGGGTGGTGCATTCTCAGGCACAGCCGTAGGGATTACAATGTCCCTTTCCGCCTGTCCTTTCATGGCGGTTCGCCCGCTATGAAAAGACAGGCGGAAGGTGACTTTGGGGGTCCCTATCCCACCACAACAGAGGACACGCCTGCCATGTTCGGGCTCTGGATGCATGTGCGTGGAATAACACGTGTGTACACACACCTGTGCAAGGCGATGCAGGTCCATGGTTGGAGCAACACAGCGTCGTCTGGCAACGTTGCCAATTCGGACACACTGCTGGGTGAGAGCACACACATGGCAATGTAGCACGACATGTGAACCTGTCGGACCCTCACACCTGATCACTGTCGGCAGAGCAGACAATGGGCGCACCCCGGAGGCAGAGCACCATGCAGACCCCACGTGCAGTGAGTCGTGCCCCCTCACACGGGGCAATGTGCAGACGCCAAACAACACATGACTCGTCCAGCAAGGCAAGGTGGGCTGTGAGCGTTGCCATCCGTGATGAATGTTGTCCATTTCAGCCCCACCATCATCTGAACCTCGACATGTACCCATGCTGCGTGTAAGTGTCTTAAGCATGTCCCTGCCTGTTGTGGCTGTTGCCTTGTCCGTACTGACGCGCACATGCCAATAAAGCCTATGCCACTCCACTGGTGTCCAACTGTGAGGTGTGTTGTTTAAATTGTGCACTCGTGTACCACAATGAGCCTCGTCACAACACAGGGAGGAACTGACTGACGCATGTGCAATGGGTGTGTGTCCCTTTGGCAGGCTCCGCCTCTGTGAGCCAGACATTGTTTTTGGATAGGTGCTGGACGACATGTGCACTCACATGACTCCAGCTATGTGAGTATGGTGTCCAACTTCTGACCATGTGGAGCAATGTCATACATCACAACAGGTTGTGTCCACACAGATGTGTGTAAGTCGGTATGCGATGTGAAGTTCTGCTGTCACACGTGGTGTGGGATACCACTCCTGGCCTGCCACAGGTTTGGTCACTCCTACACACGGCCCTATTCAACACATGGACGTGTGCCTACATAGGGGAGTTGTGAGATTGATGTTGATGTGCAATGGGGACACAGCTAGTACTCACCTTCACAGTCATCCAATTGGCCATGTGTCTCAGGGATACACATGCGCATAGATGTCAGTTACCAGGGTGTACCTTCATGTGCAATCATCGTCCCCACATCCAGCCATACTTCCATACGTGAGTGAACATAGTGATGACACATCTGTGTGATTTAGAATGTTTTATTCACATTCAGGTGATTGACGGAGCTGGAGCTGTACCTGGCCATCCAAGCCCACATCACATGGAAGCCCAGTGGTGGGCCAACCAGAGTCCTTTGGGGATTGCACAGTGATTGGGAAGAGGGAGAGTGCAGTCCGCAGCAGGATTGCTGTGTGATTGGCGAGCGGTGAAGAAATGGCAGTCTGTGTCGTGGTCCGGGTGAATGTCGCAGGGTGTCCCGGAGGTCAGTAGGAGGTATTTCCCAGGTTATGATGCATAGGTCATGAGCAGGCAGGGACAGGCCATATGGCGATGATGGATGCTACTGCCTCCTTCCTTACACAGTAGTTCCCATCCCCTTCTGACTCCCCTGATACGGGTTCTGTGTCCGGTGTGTCCGGTGTGTGTGGCGGGGTGATGGCTGCATCGCTGTGTGCCCCTGACACATCAGACTACGTAGGTGATGGGGCAGCATCACAGTGTGCCACGGACACATCAGGGGTCGGAGCTGTGTGTGTCGATGTTCCCGCTGCAGTCATCTGGGAACAGCTCAGTGGCAGCAATGGCAAGTTGGAGTACTGCAGGGCGTTGCTGTTCCCAGCCACTGCTCGCTGGTGTCCAGCCGTGGCAGACATACTTCCAGCCTGCATCTGCTCCATGGTCCCCATTGCCCTCCGCATCTGTGCCAACTCTGTGCTGTCATGGCTGGTGCCTGTCTGACCAGACAGTGCTTGTATTAGACTCATGGCAGCAGCGAGGTCAGCCAAGGTCTGTGGCGGAGCATGGTGCGTACAGGGGTGTCCGATAGGGACTGTACGTGGTCCATGATAGGACTCAGACACCCACGTATGGTATCGAGTTTGGCTGCCACGAGCTCGAAACCCACCCGCAGCTGATGAGCCAACTCCACCTGGCAACCCAACACACGCCGTTGGAATTCCATGTATTGGTCGGGGGGTCCTGGGAGACAGCCGTGGTGGTGTGTGTTTCCTGCTGTGTGGTCTGTGCGGGTGGTGGGGTCACCTCGAGGCAGCTGGCCTGGCCAGCTCCTGGGGGTGGGGTGCAGAGGCTGTCCAACATCTGTTGGAGGGTGTCTTGACATATGTGCAGGTTGTCCTCTTCATCATCAATGGTGGGATGTGTGGTGTGCTCTGCAGGGGGTGTTGTTTGTCCCTCTGCAATGTAAAGGGGAGATGCAGGTTAACAGTGTTTCACATGTATGGTGATGATTTGCAGATGTATACATTCAGACTGCATGCCAATGTACATTGTGACTGTTTGAAGGGTGCTGGCTATTTGAAGGCAGTCAGTGTGTTTTTCGACTACATGACAGATGTGTGGTAGTACCCATACATTATCATCACACAGTGTCAGGCAATGCCAGATGTGGGTGGACGGTTACTACGCACGAGCGGAACCTGTTGTGAGCTCTGTCCTGTGGTGCTGGTGTTGCACTTTGTACCACATTGCCTTCATTGCTGATGTTCTGTGATTGCTATGTGTGTGTGCTGCATTGTGGGGGAGTTGCCCCTGCAGCTCTGATTTTGTGTAGCCTTCTCCCTTTGAGGTGGGGTGCCTTTGAATTGTGTGCTTTTCGGGGCCTGATTTGCTTTTGACTTGGGTCATGTGTGCTCGCGGACTGTTTTTGTGGCCTGGTGCATTGTTCGTCTGCTGCGTGTATTGTAAGGCATGGGTTGTGGGTGCACGTGGACACGTCGGAGTGTGACCTGCTCCTTTACGGATGTGATCCGCACTTGGCTACCTCCATGCCGCTTCGTGGGCCATGTCATTTTTTTGGGGCAGCTGCCATGCTATCGGACATGCAGTGTTACTTGCATAGTCAGTATGGGTCACGGAGCAGCTGCTTTGCTGGATTCGGCACATGTGCACGGGTCGGTTGTGATATTGGTGATAGGGGGGGCCCTCTGTTCACATTGTGGATTGGGCCTGCTTGGCGTTTCTATGTGTGCTGCAGTGTGCCAAGGCATTCAGGGACATGTTCCACGGTCATTGTGGGTGTGCTGTGTGCTGCGCGTAATTGTGCATGTGTGCCATTGTGCCCATCTCCCCCCGTCCCCCCCGTCCCTAGTGGTTACTCACCCTGTTGCTGTTGGGTCAGGTCATATCATGCTGTGTCCAGGCCCCCCAATCCTGCCACCATCTCCTCACTGCTGACTGTGGCCACCATTTGCTCCAGCTCCTCCTGTGTCGCAGGGCTCCCACCTCCAGTCGCCGTTGCTGCCTCCCTGTTGGCGGGGGAGCTTATGTTTGGTCTGACTTTTCAGATCATGCCAGCGCCTCTTGACCTCCTCTAGTGACCTCCTGGACACTCCGACTGCATTGACCTCGGTGACGATGGCCTGCCATATTACAGTTTGGGTTGCCAGTGCTGCAGTGGAGGTGCCGAACAGTTGTTGATGGTGTTTGGTCACCCCCGTGACGATGATCTGGTCTTCCTGTGGACTGTACCCGGTCTTCCTCTTCCTCTTGTCCTTGCCCTTCCCCGACAGCGGGGTGCCTGGATGGTCCTCCGTAGGGCTTGTGGTGTTCGGCTTGTCTTCTGCACTCAGTGGAAGAGGTGTGGCGCAGCGGCCAGGGGGCCTGACTCCGGACCACGGGGTTCACGGTTCGATCCCCGGTGCCGGCGGCAGGTTAACCCAGCACCATGTGACTCTGGGCAATAGCTCACTTAATCTTCCCGAGGGCCCCCAGCGCTGGGACACCTCTCCAGAGGTAGCTGTGCGCTTTACAAATGCTGGTATTTCATTTCATTTCGGTCCAGTGCATCCATGTTGCTGCGCAGTTTGGATAGTTTTGGGGCTTTTTTTTTTCTTTCTTTTATGGTGCTTTTTTCCGCCTGCCGCGTGGGATTGACAGGCCTGTGGCTGGTGTTCGCTGATTTCTGTACCGTGATTGTCCTCATCGCATGATTTCTCACGTTCGCGTTTCGCATTTTTGGGGCGTGGCGTTGATTTTCACGCTGACATTTGGCGCGTTATCTGGTGACTATCGCATGGTACCGCCTTGTTGTGAATTCCACGTTGACACAGGGTTATTTTCCCGTGATGGGCTGCGTTATTGAAAGTTGCGTAAAGCTACTCTTGCTGTAGTTATCACACGTTCTTGTGAATATACCCCTAGGATTTTGGCTTGTTGACAAGCTTTCTATGGCAGTCCAAGCAAAAAAACTAGCAGCCACTTGTTTTGGCCTACCAGAGTCCCTGAGAAAACTACCGAGCTGGCTACCAGAGACATCTCATAGGATTGTGGTACAAGGTTTTGTCATTTCTAGATTTGATTATGGGAATTCCTTATATTTGGGAAGTCCCAAAGCTGTCATGAAAAGGTTCCAGGTTATTAAAAACGCTGCAGCACTTATTATGTTAAGAATTCCTAAACATCACTCTGCCCTGGTAACTTTGCACTGGCTACCTGTGGCTAAAAGAAATTAGTTTAAAGGTCTTTGCATTGTTCATCGAGCAATGTACAGAAGGGGTCCTATGTTAATTCAAAGCCTACTCTCATTGTACACTCCTACAAGAGTTCTGTGTTCTACTGGCCAGCAGTTTTTTGCAGTACACAGAATTAAAAGAGCTAGGAGGGGAGGAAGTTCCTTCACATTCCTTGCCCCTGAGCTTTGGAATATATATCAGGAAAGCAGAATCAGAAGTTAAATTCATAAAAGTGCTAAAACCCACCTTATTTAGTTAAATAAGATCAGAAAGTTCTGTACCTGATGCTGGCTAGCACTGGGATGACCCTCTGGATAGCCATTCACGTTATAAAACCTCTAGAATAGAACAGAATAGACTGTTCTAAAAGTTTTTAATGATTTATTGCTATGTAAATGATTTCTCCTTATTTCTACTTGTCTACGAACAAAGGTCCACATGACCAGTGGCAGGGTTATTTAATGATTACGCCCGAAGACCGAGATATAGAAAACCACACTCCCTCAAGTGGTAGCGAGAGGACGATTTATGTCACAGGATAAAGAAGCTGAAATAATTGCCCCAGTTTAAAATTGCCCATGTCCCTCAAGTCCAAAGCTTGAACTTGAAGAAGGAAGAAGTTCGCAGTTTTGAAGGTGGTTGCACTGGTGGAGGTGTGATTATCAATAGGGTTATGCATCGCAGGTGTATGATTAAGAGTCTGTAAATGTGTCAAATTTGTGTATCTCATGTTATGGTTAAGTTGATACAATAGCTGATTTATGCTTTGATGTTGAGCAGTTGAAGATGTTATTAGACTTGAAGTAGTCCAAAATCCCGGGATAAGTTGATAAATATTGTCATGAGATAAGTTGAAGTTGTAGTGTTATTTGTCTGCTAAGGTTTTGTGGTCCAGATTTAAGAGGTACCATTGACTGCACAATTGGGATAGGGACTGATAACAATTTGTTGTGCGTGTACTAATATTGATTGCTATTAGTGGAACCTGTTGTGCAAAAGGGGAGCTATCTCAGTCAGGGTGATTTCCTGCTGGGTCCAATTTGATTTGTGTGTAAGTGTGTGTGTGGGGAAGTCAGAGGGTGTTAAAATCTTATGTCCAAATGTTTCTTGCATGAATTAACTACTTTGAATTCTTTAGCCGAGCTGATAATAGTTATTTCTTTATTGTGCTTCTTTAGAGTTGTAGAATCTTTGTATGAGAAAATCGTAAAAGAGGGTGAGCCTCTGCAAGAAGTGAAGAACTACACAGAGAGTGCCACATTGGGATAGATCAGTTGGTGTGAAGTGCTATGCTGAGATTGGTTGATGAGTCATAAAGTCTTAAGCAGTGATAGGCTTGTGAAAAAAAACTGTGACAGGAATGGAGGAAACTATTGACGTATGTAGAACTGTAAATTGATCGAAAACATTGATGTTTTCTGAATCTGATTATTGTTGAATAGTTGCAAACATGAAATGTTTAAAGGCTCGTAGAGATTTGATGAGAGGTGATTTACGAGTACCGGTACACAAGCTCTATATTTGGCCACAAATGCTGGGCTTCATACATGTTTGTGGCTTTGCCAATGGTGCAAAATCACTGAAAATGAAGAACCATTCAAATTTCCACAATGTGGTACTTTTGATTTAAAGATTATTTAAAGTGTAAGACAGAAATTATAGGAAATGAGACCACCTCCTAGACCTACACAGTATAAAGCATTAAATACTAGGGAGCGAGCAGCTCATGCCAAAGAGAAAGAAAAGCACCAGAATAGAGCAAAGAGAGCAGTGCGAAACTACGCAGATGCTCAATCAGATGAAGGACAGCAGAGATAGAGGAAACGTATAGCCGAGGAAGCTAGAATATACCCAGCAATAACAACAGATAGTTGAAAAAGAATTGGAAACAGGAAAATGATGATGAGGAAGCTGAAAGAAAAATGGCACTTCTTACGATTTTGGGACAATATTTTAGATGCCTTGTTGTCCTCACATCCACCTCCTTATTTGGCTTCTACAATCAGAATAGATGGTGATAAAACTGCTAGAGCTACAGTGGCTACAGCCCCTATTGACCCGAATACAATTCAGATTGAAAGACCGCTTCCAGCACAATGTTTCGATAAAATATAGAGTTGTAAATAATTAATTACCTATTTATTATTAATTATTTAATTGATATATAATTATGTATATTATGTCATATTGATTTATTGTAGCTACATTTTAGTCGCCGGTTGCTAAGTTTGTAGGGGTATAGGTCTGGATGTTTATTAAATAATAATTAATTAACAAATTATCATTGTTATTATTGTTTATTGTTAATTAATTATGTAAATTGGGTTATGCTTATTTATTTATATTTTAAGTGTGGACTGCTGGGTTTGTGGAAGTATAGTGTGGGAAGTTAATTTCGGAACTCCATGACACGGGCCCAGTGATATTTGTAGGGGGAGGGGAGCACGGAGCCCCCTCCCCAGGCTGATTACGGCCCTGGGGACCTAATCCTAAGGGACCCCATGACATTCTACAGTAGGAGGGGGCAATCGGCCCCCTTCCCAGGCTGATTTCAGCCCCGGGGACCCCATCCTCTGAGGCCTACCAAAATTGTACAGAGAGAGGGTGGCACGCATCCCCCCTCCCCAGGCAAATTTTGGCCCCAGGGACCGCATTCCTTAGGGCCCAGAACTGTTAAGGGTGGGTGCCCACTTAAGGCACCCACTATACTATAGTTGGGGACTGCGGAGGAAGCCCCAAGTCCCCTGTGGCCCCAGCCAGCTCACCCCATGCAGATGGAGCCAGCATTGCTCCTGCCCGTAGGCAGCAGCTAATAATGCTGCTCCCTCCAGGCGGGAGCAATATTTAGATCTGTTTCCCTGCCCGCATCACTGCAAGCAGCAGAACACACCTAAAGTTCACTTCCAGCTCCCTCTCCTGCTCGGAGTGGACTTGGTGTTTGCTCCTGCGTGGCAGGAGATTTAAAAATGTTTCAGCTAAGCGAGAGCAAACACAGGTTTCCCTGCCCACACTGGGCTCCCGTCCTGTCATAGCAAACTGCTTTGGATATTGGAAGCAGAGCAGGAAACCTGCTCTCGCTTCCAATATCCAAAGCAAATTGCTTTTCCACATGGGGAGCTGCATGTTAGCAGCTCCCCATGTGGAAAAGCAATGCCGGCTCCCGCAGGAGGCGGGGAGCCGGCAGGGTCCGTGGGGGAGTTGGGGTCCCCCCACGGACCCCAAAGGATAGGGCCAGCCCCGGGGGATGGGGTCCCCGGGGCAAGTAGTGGCCCGGGAGGGGGGCCACGCGGCGCCCCTCCCCAAAAATAATAATAAAAAAAAAAAAAAAAAAAAAAATAAAGGCCTGCCCCGGGGATGGGGTCCCCGGGGCAAAAGGAGGCCTGAGGAGGGGGGGGGGGCATGCAGCCCCCCTCCTTAAAAATTTATTTAGAAGTGTGGCCATGCCCCGGGGATGGGGTCCCCGGGGCCGGATTCGGCCATGGGAGGGGGCCACGCGGCCCCTTCCTGTTTAATTTTTTTAAAAAGGGATAAGGCCCTGGGGGATGGGGTCCCCAGGGCCCAAAAATAGGAAAAAGTAAGGGGGCCACACAGCCCCCTTGGGGAAAAAAAAAAACGATCGGGCCGCAGGCCCTGCCCCCTTCCTTTACCACTCTGCAAACGTGCCCCCTGGCGCGTTTGCAGATGGGCAACGAATTCCCCTTCAATACTGAGGGTCCCTGGGGGCCAACTAGCCCACCAGGAACCTCCAGTATGCGCCAGGGGGCTGCGTTGCAGAGAGGTGTACAGAGGCCACGCCCCTTTTACACCTCTCTGCAACGCAGCTCTGTGGCGCTTTTGGAGGTACATGGTGAGCTAGTTGGCCCCCAGGGACCCTCAGGATTCAAGGGGACTTAATCCCCCAACTTAAAACGCGCCACGGGGCGCGTTTGCACAGTGGTGAAGGGAGGGGCGGGGCTTCAGGTGACATGTGTGCAAACAGGCCCCGTGGCGCGTTTTAAGATGGGGAATTAAATCCCCTTCAATCCTGAGGGTCCCTGGGGGCCAACTAGCCCACCAGGTACCTCCAGTAAGCGCCACGGAGCTGCGTTGCAGAGTGTTGTAAAAAGGGGTGTGGCCTCTGAACACCTCTCTGCAACGCAGCTGTCTGGGGCATACTAGAGGTATCTGGTGGGCTAGTTGGCCCCTAGCGACCCTCGGGATTGAGAAGGAATTAATTCTCCAACTTAAAACGCGCCACTGGGTGTGTTTGCAGACATGTCACCTCATGCCCCACCCCCTTCCTTCACCATTGTGCAAATATTCCTCTAAAATCAGCCGAACTACGAATTCCGATTTACTCACCTGTTATCAGGAGAGACCTCAGTGCTGCATCTTTCAGCCCAGTACTGATCCTGAAAAGTAATTTTAACCGTACTTACCAGTAACTTGAATTTCCTTCCATAGGATATCATTGCCTGCTTTTTGCTGAAAAAGTTTCTGTGTCGATTTTTGAAACATACAAATATTCCTCTAAAATCAGCCGAACTACGAATTCCGATTTACTCACCTGTTATCAGGAGAGACCTCAGTGCTGCATCTTTCAGCCCAGTACTGATCCTGAAAAGTAATTCTAACCGTACTTACCAGTAACTTGAATTTCCTTCCGTAGGCTAACATTGACTGGTTTCACTTGGAAATTCTTCTAAGTGTGCAGTTTTGGAACTTTATAATATTCCTCTAAAATCAGCCGAAATACGAATTCCGATTTACTCACCTGTTATCAGGAGAGACCTCAGTGCTGCATCTTTCAGCCCAGTACTGATCCTGAAAAGTAATTTTAACCGTACTTACCAGAAACTTGAATTTCCTTCCATAGGATATCATTGGCTGCTTTTTGCTGAAAAAGTTTCTGTCGATTTTTGAAACATACAAATATTCCTCTAAAATCAGCCGAAATACGAATTCCGATTTACTCACCTGTTATCAGGAGAGACCTCAGTGCTGCATCTTTCAGCCCAGTACTGATCCTGAAAAGTAATTTTAACCGTACTTACCAGTAACTTGAATTTCCTTCCATAGGCTAACATTGACTGGTTTCACTTGGAAATTCTTCTAAGTGTGCAGTTTTGGAACTTTATAATATTCCTCTAAAATCTGCCAAAATACGAATTCCGATTTACTCACCTGTTATCAGGAGAGATTCAGTGCTGCATCTTTCAGCCCAGTACTGATCCTGAAAAGTAATTCTAACCATACTTACCAGTAACTTGAATTTCCTTCCATAGGCTAACATTGACTGGTTTCACTTGGAAATTCTTCTAAGTGTGCAGTTTTGGAACTTTATAATATTCCTCTAAAATCAGCCGAAATACGAATTCCGATTTAATCACCTGTTATCAGGAGAGACCTCAGTGCTGCATCTTTCAGCCCAGTACTGATCCTGAAAAGTAATTTTAACCGTACTTACCAGTAACTTGAATTTCCTTCCATAGGATATCATTGCCTGCTTTTTGCTGAAAAAGTTTCTGTCGATTTTTGAAACATACAAATATTCCTCTAAAATCAGCCGAAATACAAATTCCGATTTACTCACCTGTTATCAGGAGAGACCTCAGTGCTGCATCTTTCAGCCCAGTACTGATCCTGAAAAGTAATTTTAACCGTACTTACCAGCAACTTGAATTTCCTTCCACAGGCTAACATTGACTGGTTTCACTTGGAAATTCTTCTAAGTGTGGAGTTTTGGAACTTTATAATATTCCTCTAAAATCAACCGAACTACGAATTCCGATTTACTCACCTGTTATCAGGAGAGAACCCAGTGCTGCATCTTTTAGCCCAGCACTGACCCTGAAAAGTAATTCTAACCGTACTTACCAGTAACTTATATTTCCTACCATAGGAATCCATTGTCTGGTTTTCAGCAGAAAAGTTTCAAAGTGTCGATTTTCACAAACTACAAATATTCCTTAAAATCGCCTGTATGACTTAAACGCATTCTTTCAACTGTTTACAGGAGATGCACCAGTGCTGGATCCAGGATCCAACACTGAGTAAGAAAAAGTAACGATAACACTACTTACCTGCTAAGTGAATTTCCTCCCATAGGATAACATTGGTGATTCTATGTGAAAAAGTTTCTGTGTCAACTTTTAAAATACAATAATATTCCTTAAAAATCACTACTGTAACCAAAACGCTTTTACTCAACTGTTTACAGGAGATGTCCCAGGACTGAATCTAGGATCCAGTCCTGTGGTTAGAAAAGTAATCCATAAAGTAACTAATTGCATTTAACTAGAAATTCACATTGAGCTCAATGTTGCATTGTGTTTGAAATTGTGTTGCCCATTGCAACAACTGTAACTACTGTACTTAAAAGTCTATTGCCTATTTGCAAAGTATTTAAACTAAAGTAATTCATTCAGAGAAAGTATATTTTGTAATGTAATGTATAATGTAATTACAATGTAATTTAAAAAATAAAATATGTAAAAATAAATAGTTAAAAAAAATGTAGTAAATCAGTATCCAAAAAATAAATATAACAATTAATACATTTAAAAATTGTCATTTACAAAACCTTTGAAATTCACTGAAAAAAACATAGGTTTCAGACATGTTATAGTTAGGAATTAGCATTTAAAAAACCTTTGAAATTCACTGAAAAAACCATAGGTTTTAGGGACAGTTATAGTTAGAAATTAGCATTTAAAAACCTTTGACATTCACTGAAAAAACCATAGGTTTCAGACACGTTATAGTTAGAAATTAGCATTTAAAAAACCTTTGAAATTCACTGAAAAAACCATAGGTTTTAGGGACAGTTATAGTTAGTTGGACATTGCACTCGTACAAAACCCGTGAAATTCCCCCGTTATAGTTAGTTCAGCTAACTATAACTCGCGCCCCCACAATGCACTGCTGATGACGTCACATATTACATCACTCATGACATGGTCAGTGACATCACTGATGACATCACTGATGACATCTCAAATGATGACATCACTGATGACATCATCCACGTGATAATCTGATGCACCTCCTCACACCCTAATATAACCTTTGATACACCCACTCTAAATAACAGACTGCCATTCGCAAAACCATAGACACTCCAACACCAATAACTACATACCCACTCACTGATTCTTAGGTCTACACACACATCCACTAACTCACCCGTACAGTCACTCATACTTACGGTCACTCAGTACAGGACTATCATATGCACTCATACTCCTATATAGACACTCACACACCGCCACTCATCCATAGAGGTACTCACACACCTAGTCAGTCATGCAAATAATTATTCACACTGCCATTTACTCACCTATACAGTCATACACACACCAGCTCACTTACTCATACAAATACTAGCACATTTTTACGCTCTTATACAATCACTGATACAAGCACACACTCATCCATACAGCCACTCTCACAATCACACACTCTCACTTATAGCCATTTATATACTCCAACACACATATATACTGCCTTTCACATATGTAGTTACTCACACATGTACCACTGGGACATACATTCACTCACTAACACACTCTTACACACACTTACCCACCCATACAGTCTATCACAGATGCACTCTTGAAACCATCCACCCAGTGAATCACCCACTCACACATCTATGCACAGAGTCGCACACACCCCACCCACACAAACACTCAGCCACCGAACAAGATACTCAGACAACCAATCAATAACTCATATAGACACTCATGTAGCTATTCACAAACCCATGCAGCCACTTACACAGCAACAGACAGACGGATTCAGACATTCACCCAGTTTAGTCACTAACCCATGCATTCAGTAAGATACGTTTAATCACTCACTTATACAGTCAGTCACGTACCTACTAAATCCTCCATACAGACACTTATACACCCACTCATTCCTCAATACAGCTCAGCATATATATAAAACAAAATTAAACTTTACAGAAACACACAGTCACTGGATGATGTCATCAGTGATGTCATCAGTGATGTCATTTGAGATGTCTCTGGGATGCGCTCCCACAACTGTGAGAAGCGTCCCCGGGGCACAGTGTTTGGTCCCCTTACCGGGGTTTAATCAGTTCAATCTATGAGTTTCATTTGTAACCAGTTAAAAGAAAATGATGAATGGTGGTTATTGCGTCCTGTTATTCATTAGATTTCTTTATTGTTTTCTTGAGTGTAATTCGATCATCATTACGTTCAAAAACATAAATCCAATACTTTTCAATAGGTCCCAATGCATTTCGGCTTATGGAGCCTTCATCTGGGGACTGTCTGTGAAACAATTAAATGTGTTTTCTCGTTTACTGATGTATGAAAATACTCAGAATTACATGAAAAATACCAACAGTTCTTATTTTATTTGTTCAGCGGACGGGACGTCATTCCACACGGCGGTGAGTGCTCATTGGCTCCCACCGCCGCGGTGGCGGGCGCACTTTGATGGCGGTCCGCGTCACGCCGCAGCGGACGGGAAATGGGCTCTGTCTAGACATGCTAATATGGCGGGTGTGAGGACTGCTGCCGGCATGCAGTATATTGCATTTTTCCGCACCGCCAGTGCCGCGGTGGTGTCTCCGCCCGCCATCGTAATAGGCCCCCTAGTTTCCATAGGAAAAGCATTTTTTGATTTGCTAATAACTCTGGCGTCGTTTGACGAATCTTCCTGAAATTCTCCCAAAAAAAGTCTATCCAGGTCAGCTCCTATCCTGAAAGTGTGGGGGTGATTCGTCAAGCGGGGGCTGAGAAAAAAGGGGGGTCCCAAAACTCGTTTTCTCCATGTTAATTTCCATAGGAAATTTTGCGACGAGCTACAGCTCGAACTGCTGAACGGAATTACCCCAAATTTGGCAGAACGGTAGAGCTTGGTGCAGAATGCGACCTTTTTTAAATGGTGTAAATCCGTTCAGTAGTTTTTGAGAAATTCAAAAAATAAGAGTCAAAAAATCAATTTCCCATAGGAAACTTTGTGCAGGGCTACAGCCGAAACTACTGAACGGAATTACTCTAAATTTGGTAGAAAGGTAGTGCTTGGGTCAGAAAGCAACCTTTTTAAAAATGGTGTAAATCCATTCAGTAGTTGCTGAGAAATTAGAAAAATAAAAGTTTCGATATCTGGGCGGAGCCTAAGTCGCGTGCGCAAGCTTTACTGTGATTGGCTGCTAGCACTCCAAACCAGGAAGTGTTGGCAGCCATCTTGTGGCTCGGTAGAAGCGAGTCACCCAAAAACGGAGAAATAAAGGTATAAAACAAGAGAAGGGGGCAGGGTAGAAAAACCCTGACCCACTAGGTCTGCTCAGGGAGTCCCAGGAGAACACCCAGGGCCTAAAAAATCTTTTTTTTTTTTTTTTAAATGGCAAAAATTCGCGCTGGGGTCGCGGGTTCTCGCGTTTTATTTTGATGAGGCCCTTGGGTGGGCTAGGTTGCGGGGGTATTTCTTAAAAAATAATAGCAGGGGCTCGCAGGGGTGGCGGGGGGCCGCTGGGGTCCCCACAGCCCCGGGGCTTCACTTATGTTGGGAGGGTGTTGCGCGGCCCCCCTTCTGGAGCCTTGTATGTGCTTGTAACTTTGGCGTCGTTTGACGAATCTTTATGAAATGATCCAAAAAGTTTCTCTTTTTTGGATTAGCTCTTATATTGAAAGTTTGGGGGTGAATGGTGTAGGAGGGGCTGAGAAAAATAGGGTCCTAAAACGTGTTTTCTCCATGCAATTTCCATACGAAACTTTACAGAAGACTACAGGCGAAACTGCTGAACAGAATTACGCCAAATTTGGCAGGGAGAAAGGTGATGGTCCAGAAAGCACGCTTTTGTTTAAATGGTGTAAATCCGTTCAGTAGTTTTTGAGAAATATCAAATTTTACAGATATCGATATTTGAGAATTCTGACATGTGATTGGCTGAGG
The DNA here is from genome assembly GCA_963921515.1 of Calotriton arnoldi. Taxonomy (NCBI): domain Eukaryota; kingdom Metazoa; phylum Chordata; class Amphibia; order Caudata; family Salamandridae; genus Calotriton; species Calotriton arnoldi. Next base: position 292,298 of record CAWUFW010010254.1, on the reverse strand, counting down.
GGTTACAAGCAGCAGCTTGCGGCTTATTGGCTGTGAATGGTTGAAACCAGGAAGTGTTGGCAGCCATTTTGTGATTTACTACGTCAGCTCGCATCTCTCCGAGTAGAAGCCATCGGGTTCATAGTTTTACCTCTGCGAGGCAACACTGGCATCTGTGTCTGTGTGAGATATGCCTTTCAGGCTGCCTCTCCTCATATCACCAGGTCGCGGCTATGTCTTTAGAAGCCTGTCCGTCGGCTCGGAGCTCTGTAAGTCAGTCTGTCGGCACGACCCCCTACACTACCCAAAGACTACCCAAACACCACTGCACTGTCGTAAACTCGAAAACACTACCCCAGCACGATCCCCTACACTACCCAAACACCAGTGCACTACCCTAAACCCTAAATCTACCCCCAGCACGACCCCCTACCCAAACACCACTGCACTACCCTAAACCCTAAAATAATACCCCAGCACAACCCCCTACACTACCCAAACACCACTGTACTACCCTAAAGCATAAAACAGTAGCAGTCCGTCGGCTTGCAGCTGTGCGTCTGCGAGCCGTCGTGTCCCTAGCTGTACATGTCCGAGTGAGTCCGTTAGGTGATAGGTGTGTGTCTGCTAGCAGGGCGGTTGGCCCGTTGGTGTCCCTTTGCGAGTTAGACCGGAGCTCTCCCTCTGCGAGCCAGCACGCTGGTGTGCGTTTGTGAGCCGACGGCCCGTAGCTCACACTGTGCGAGCCGAGCCGACGGCCCGTAGCTCTCCCTGGGCGAGCTGAGCCCACGGGCCGCAGGTGTCCCTCTGCGAGGCTGCTCGACGGCCCGCTGGTCTCCCTGTGCTAGCCGGATCGCAGCTGTCACTCTGCGAACCGATATTGGGAATATAAGGCGGCTCTAAAAAGAGCCCTTGTGTTTATTAGTTGGAGCTACATATAAGTGCGGATGTACAGCTTCAGGTTATTCAGAAAAACTCGATTTCCCTGATCTGTGAAGTGTACTCCATCACTTCTGTAGATATCAGCCATATGAAAACGTATGTTATTGTTGTAGATCGACCCCATTCTATGGTCTCTGAGGTATGCAGACACAGCTTTGTTGACATTCTTCCTAGATTTTTCAATCTGAGGACAAAATTGGTTTGACCATTTCCACTTCTGTCTTTGGCATATATTGGAATATACAAAGACAGTTTGAGGCAAAAGCAATATCAATTGTCGAAAGGTGTCCTTCATTAGCATTTCCAAACCTACACCAGTCAATGTGCCTAGGTCGTTTCCACCACAGTGCACAATCATGAGGTCAGGGTGTTGGAGATGCAAACAGGTTTTAACCAAAGGCAACAATTGGTGCCACTTCAATCCTCTTTGTCCAAACCATTTAATGTCCACATTTTGTAACCCTAGGTCTAAGTCAATACGTCTCTGTTCTGCATACCTCTTGCACCAGAAAACATAGCTATGTCCTACGATCCACACTAGCATTTTGAAGGTATGGCTGGGAGGAATGGATAGATGTCTGTAGCTTATGCAGTCCGTTCGTAGAATAAGAGATATGTTTAAAGATGGGGAACTACTTTTTTTGCCATACAAAACGATACCTGATTGGGAGATGAAAAGCATTGTTTTTTAAAAGTAGGGTGCACATTCGTTTGGTGGAAAAGCATCTTTGTGATTGGTTAAGAAAAAGCAGTTTAAACGTGGAGTACATATCATAGGATAAAATTTGCTCAACTCAACCACACCTGCTACTTGCATTTGGAAGGCACTGTTCGAACTTAAAACAATCGTGAACTTTTAACCTGCACGTGCCGTTAAATGTTCGAGAAAATGTTGCAAAGAAATATCGTTAGGTTTAAAAAAATTGATGAACTTTTAACCTGCACGTGTTGTAGAATGTTCTAGAAAGTGTGTTGATAGAATACGTTGCACTTCTGTCTTCTATGTGTCCTTGAATATTTAAAAAACTGTTTATATGTAAAAAATGTAAAAAAACAATAGAGAGAAGTTTTGAAACCTAAAAGAATCAAGGAACTATTCTAATTTGTTCATTACGTGTATTTATGTGTGGAGCAAAAAAATTACACAACAGCACCAGGAAGAGGAAGAAGCAGGGAGTGGGGGGACGGGGGAAGATGGCCACAATGGTACACATGCACAATTAAGTACAGCACAACTATAGACAAACCATGGCCAAAATGAAACACACCAACAAGGAGCACAAGTCACACAACCTGCCAACATCACACCACTGAACAAGCATAGAAGTGAAAACCACACTGCCGGAAAGGGAGAAGGGTGAACAAAAGCTCACATGAAGGGACATCTCACACACAATGCAGCACACACACATAGGAAGCAGAGTACCACAACATCCAACACAATGTTGTCCAAACACAAAGATTCGCACAATCGAACACAGGACACAAATGCACTCGCCTGAGGCGGATAAGCGTCCAAAAGCGTCAGTACGAAACAGGCACATGAGAACGCATAAGTACAAACCCACAGTCCGGATGGGGTAGCAATTCACGTATGGCAGGCAGCCAGAGAGTCCATGACACACACATTGGCATACAAATGAAGACACTACACATTTGGAGACAAGTGAAAATGTGGAAACTTTATTAAAAAAGTGCGTATCAGTACGGCCAAGAGTAGTGCCACGATATGCAGAGAAATGCAGCAGCATGGCTGAATAAGGAACGTAGGAAAATGTCCATGTTCACCTCAGGGTAGTTCATCACCAACACACGTCAGTGTCAAGCAGCGTTGGTTGTCCGCGCTTCAGACATGATTCGACGCCAATGCAGCCATGTCCACTGTTGTTTTGGGACATGTGACCAGATGTACAACGTGCAATGATGCGGAGGGACACGTGCAATGTGGCACATCGAGTCGTGGTTGGAGGTACCTTGTCACTCGTCCATGAACGCAAGTGCAGCTGCGTAAGCCACTATCTCTAATGAGTGATGGTTGGCCACAATATTTGACATGTCGTCGACGTAATCCATCAGCTGACCGGGACAGATGTGCTGACTCCAACCACTGTAGCCAATGTGCACCAAAGCAGAATCGGGAAGTGGGTCAATTTGCTCACTGCATACTACGACACGTGCAATCTCCCAGGCCCAGTTCCCAACATGCATGCCAAACATCCATGCATGCCATAAACAGGCATCACCATGACAGTCCTGGTCGTGGGCCAACAGGGGGCGCACACACCTGTCATAATCCATGTCAGCTACCCACTCGTTGGAGAGGCACACGTCCATGCACCACTCGGATAGGCACGTGCGACATTGCAATACAGGTTGAACGCAGGTGACGTCCGCAATGCGGAAGCACAGCCGGTAAGTGACCCGCAGTACTGCCAAAGGCAGTGCACCCAGGACATGCAGCAGACGTGCAAGGTATAGGTGGACGTGCATGGAGTCGACCATGTGTTCGGGATGCTCTGCCATTGCGTCAGTGGCTCTGCTTGTAGCTGCACTGGCTTGCCGTTTGCCAGTCTTGTGGATGAAATGGCACAGCTTGGTGCAATGAGCTGGGTCTGTGTGCAATGGGTGCAGGGCAGGGGTGTGGTGGGAGTACGTGTGAAGGCCATTTCACACACGCTAACTACGACGAAGGACTTTTGAGTGTGGGATGTGTACTCGTTGTTCTCAAATCGGGCAGTGCGTAGTGTGGAGACGGATGCAAATATTATCGTATCTGTCAGGGGGCTGGCCACTTGCAAGTTCCTTCTCGGAGCAGTAGATGAGCTACTGCAAGATAGCTCAGACAAAGAACCTTTCATCCCTACAGTAAGTTCTCCAGCTGCATTCATACAGGATGTGTACAAAGGCCGGTCGTGGGTGTTGTGGGATGTCTGCGACCCTGGTCATCATGGATGAGATGCCCAGCACGTGGCACATGGGCGGGTTCACTCTGTGTTACGTTGCCAAACAGCTGCTCCTCCCTCCCACGACCCCCCACACTTTTGTACGGTGCACTGTTGTATCCTGTGCACTCCTACGGCACACCATTGTAATGCCTATTCGCGCATGTCCTGCGGCATTCCAACCACACCGTGAGACTGCATGCCACTGTACAACATCGACTGCTGCGGCCCTTGTGGCGGCCACACCAGAACACAGAGACACACTTACCGCACTTCCTGAACACGGACATGTCCGAGACACCCCATTCCCCTTGCCGGATAGGCAGACCCCTGCGCTGACCTGTGTACGCCGGACCAGCACACGCCGCTTGTGCATGCAGGAGGATGCGTGCGTAGCTACATGTCCAGGCTCACTGCCAACGCTGAGGTGACATGGTAACGTCCGCTGACACTGTGATGTTGCAGGGCCGGTGCCTATCATGCTAACACAATGACCACACGGACACACTTGCTCAGATGCGGGTTCGAGGGGCGTTGGCGGTCCTGGGGTTGTTGCGATGAGTGTTGTGGACCTCATGGGTATCCGTGTAATATGCTCATTGACTGTATGGCACCTGTGGGTGATTCGGTGTGGCTCTTGGCTGTGTTCCCTTTCGTGCTGCAGGTAGTCGTCCTGCTTAACACCAGCAGAAAGCAGGGGTAAAATCCCTGGTGCTAACGCGGCTTATCGCCGGAATTTGTTTCGCATCGCAGTTGTTGTCAAAGTTGTGATGTGGTTTTTTCGTGTACAGAAAAATAAACGAACTGGGCAGTGTATCCCGTCAAGATCCAGCACCTGACCCACTATTCCCAATCAATATAAATACAATGACATTTCTTCATTGATTTTGTGTGTACACTGTAAGTGCACCCACTATCACAGTGCAATTCAATACAGGATTTTAGTATTTAGAATAAATCGCAAAGGTGCACCTCATTGCTTTTATGCATGGGAACGCCTACTCTGCATTTCATTATCAGCACTTTAATGCAACTAAAGTGGAGATAAATATAACACACTATTCAGAAGCTGGTGCAAACTGCAGACATCACCAGTATTCCCGTGATAACTGCCCCAAAATTTAACACCATGGTGGACACCACGAAATAACAGTAATAAGAATGAGAAAGAGTCACGTAGCACTTAAGTAACAACCAAAAACTTTATTGCATTTTTTTTTTTTATCAAACTTTATTTTTTCGTAAAGGTATATATAAAGGATAAACTAAATTTAACAAACTGAACACAAAACAACAAGGCGGAAGACTCCTGTCGGGACCATGAATGTCGACGACACAGCCTGGAAAATAAAGCACAAAATAAGGACGTGTGTAATGCGCATATCAAAGGAGTGAGACACAGAGAAGGAAAAAAAAGCCAGAGAGGGAAGGAAAGAAAGGGAGTGAGACAGGGAGAAGGGAGATAGAGAAAGAGAAGAAAAGGAAGGAAGAGAGTGAGAGAGAGTGAAGAGAGGGAAGTGAGATCTCACAGATGTCCGCGATAGTATGGATCTCATCAATCTCATCGAGGATACCCCCTTCATACCTGGCACAGAACTGATGGTCGGTATGGACATCGAATCACTGTACACCAATATCCCGCACCGAGAGGGCCTCGCGGTCATAAAGGAAATTCTGGACACAAGACCACAATCGACTAGAATCCCGACTGAATTTGTGATGTCCCTCTTGGAAATCGCTTTGGGGAACAACTACTTTCTCTACAAAGATACATACTATCTCCAGATTAAAGGTGTATCGATGGGCGCCTGCTTCGCCCCAAATTTTGCCATTCTCTATGTCCACCATTTGGAAAATACCATCATTCTCACGAACCTCAACCCATTCAGAAACAATATAACCTTTTGGCGTCGCTACATAGATGACATTTTACTCTTCTGGTCAGGAAATAAGACGACCCTCCTCCAATTCGTGGACTGGCTGCATGCCCAACAATTACACCTGAGATTCACTGTTGATCCCAAGGAGAATAACTTGCCATTCCTTGACCTGTCTCTTCAAGTAGAAGACAACAAGATTGGGACTACACTGTTCAGAAAACCAACAGAGCGAAATACCCTTTTACATTACTCCAGCTACCATCCTCGAGGTCTACGGGATGGTTTACCGTTTGGACAATTTTTACGGATTCGTCGCAATTGCAAGTGGAGAAAGGACTTCTTCAGGGAGGCAAAGGTCCTAACAGAAAAACTCATCACACGCGGCTATCCAAAAAAACTGGTAACCAGAGCGAGAAAACGTGCATGGTACAATCACTGTGTAAACTTACTAACACCAAGGGAGAAAAGAACTAATTCCCGCATCCCCTTTGTTTCCACTTTTTCACCTTCCAGTAATAAACTATCAAAGGTCATTAAAGCTAACTGGAACATACTGACTCCCCTCAATATATTCAACGAACCGCCTTTGTTCTCATACCGGAGAGGCAAAAACCTCTCTGATCATTTAGTGCATGCCGTTACTTGGCCTGAAACAACTATCAGGCAGACAACTGTCAGAGGACTATGGGATCTTCCACCACTTATTGGACACAATAAATGCCAAAGGTGTTCTGTATGTGCTTTAACATCGAACACGAAATATTTTGAACATAACGGACAAAAATATGACCTGAAATCATTCACCAACTGTAGATCACAGAATGTCATTTACTCAATACGCTGTCCATGTAATCTTTTTTATATATTGGACAGACCACCCAGATGGTAAAAGACCGAGTTCTACAGCATCGCAGCCGTATTCGGTGCGGGACGATTACTGCACCATTGGTTGCACACTATCAGGAATACAACCACAATGAGAATGACATCATTTGGATGGTGATCGACCAACCTTCTATCCCCAGAAGAGGTGGCGACATTCAGAGACTTCTAAACCGATGCGAATGCCGTTGGATAGCCCGTCTTAATACATTTGAACAGGGCTTGAATACTCTTGATGAATGGAATACAACACTTTCCTAGCCTCATTCACACCATTCATGTCCTTTTATCTGTCTAAATTCTAATTACTACAACCCGAGTAAATACACGCGTTCCGGGTGTGTGTGTATATATATTTTCTCTGACTCTCTACCCCGGTTTTTCATTCCAGATATTGTGGGTAATTAGTCCCCTCCTACTCTTTCACTCTGGTAGTTGTATCTATACACTACATGACCTTCTGTACCATTTTAATCCGGTATACATTGGGTATTTATTTGTTATTGTACATCCGTATAAATTTCGTTGTAAAATTGTCACTATTTCGTTTATAAATTGTAACTTTGTATACAGACCGAGACGAAACAATTCATCTCGGTCTGTGGATGGTCCACAATGATGTCTAGTGCTAATTGTTACCTATTAAATGTATATTACTTTCGGTCAACAATACGTACTGTTAAGAATTGTAAACTAAATTAATTATTTACAATTGTATTTTCATTATTCTTTGCACTTCAAATAACAGCTATCTACGCTTTAACTAATGTTTTACGCCTAGCTTAGTCTGTCCTCACTTTTTCTCCCCCTTAAACTGTACAAGTGCGCTTTCTAGCGTTTTCTTCTCTGCCTCATCACGTGGTTAGCTGGGCGTCCTTATCACGCTCTACTCCACTTCCGTGTAATCACAGCCTGATTCCTGCCGGCGACCTGTGATTCATTCCTGATAGACAGACAGACTCTTCGGCTGTTTTCTGTCCTACGTTCCGATAATTAGTAAGTACCCTGCTGCCCGCCTCGGCGGTGTACCCCTGTTTTCCCGTTCACGTCCTAGCAAGTACTCCGCTGCTTGTCCCCTTCCCTGGTTATCCCGTTCACGACTCACAGCCTTTTGGCTCCCGTACTCATGTGTCCCCCTCCCTCCCTCCCCTTGACTGGTCGCTAGTGGCAGACCTTCTACATGTTTCCCGTATCCTTCGTTGTTTTGCCTTAGCGTTCTCAATGGGACTGTATGGTTCCTATACCCCGGACATTTCTCCTCACTGAGGGGTAACCTTTGTGCCCTTTAGCCCCATGGTACTCCCCGCTCCTTTCTTCGTACGCTAGGCGTATTAGGTTTTTATTGACTTCACGCGCCCTTGCCCCCTGCATCCAGTTATCGCATGGCTGATTTCTTACACTCATGCCTATTCCGAGTTTACTAAATTGAACGTCCTTTCTCCTTTTTGCAGATATCTTTGGAATTGAAACTTTCCAGCAACATTCTAACAGGTCCAAGTTCAATTTTGGGATTAATCCCTCTTGGACGTTAAGAGTGAGTTTTACTCATTACTTTCAAGCGCTTTTTCCCACTTCTTTTTCCTCTCTTCAGGAGCCTAGACACGCGATTTTTCTAGCAGCGTTTCTTTTAATTTTTTGATTCTATTAGGGCTCCACCTCTACTTCTCCATCTTTAAAACTCAATCTATCTGTCCTTCTTGGTCCACTGAGCATACGGAGCCCTCCATATTTATTCTTCTATCCTTAGCACTGCAATTGAACTAATGTAACCTGGTCCTGATGATGGCCTAAGACTTTTGCAGGCCGAAACGCCGTCGACTCCCACAGTGGAACTCTTGGCTCCCCAATCATGGATACCCTACACATTTAAAAATTGATTTTTCTTGTCATTTATTGTCGTGGTATCCTGAAGATGTAAATCGTGTTTTTTATTTCACTTGTTGTTTGCGCCCATCCTTCTCACTGTTTATACCACGTCATGTGTCACTTGCGCCGTCACTACACTTCACGAGCACTTGTGCACAGTATTTTGTTGGTTACATGCCATTGAATGTAACGCAGTGCTACTGATCCATGTGCTTGAATATGAAGTTAATATGTCCAGCATGTATAGTACATTAAATATATTCTTCGCTTAAATGAAATATTTCCCTGGTTTCTTTCCCCTTTGGATCAAATCCTGTATAATTAACTGTGTCATTACACATGTTTGTATATTTGTCCTTTGAAACGATACCCTTGAGACATTGTTGTTTGTTATAGATTATTGCCCTAGTCTCTTTAGGGTTTATGGGCTACCTCCTGTAGTTTGTTACTGCTAACACCAGCAGAAAGCAGGGGTAAAATCCCTGGTGCTAACGCGGCTTATCGCCGGAATTTGTTTCGCATCGCAGTTGTTGTCAAAGTTGTGATGTGGTTTTTTCGTGTACAGAAAAATAAACGAACTGGGCAGTGTATCCCGTCAAGATCCAGCACCTGACCCACTATTCCCAATCAATATAAATACAATGACATTTCTTCATTGATTTTGTGTGTACACTGTAAGTGCACCCACTATCACAGTGCAATTCAATACAGGATTTTAGTATTTAGAATAAATCGCAAAGGTGCACCTCGTTGCTTTTATGCATGGGAACGCCTACTCTGCATTTCATTATCAGCACTTTAATGCAACTAAAGTGGAGATAAATATAACACACTATTCAGAAGCTGGTGCAAACTGCAGACATCACCAGTATTCCCGTGATAACTGCCCCAAAATTTAACACCATGGTGGACACCACGAAATAACAGTAATAAGAATGAGAAAGAGTCACGTAGCACTTAAGTAACAACCAAAAACTTTATTGAATTTTTTTTTTTTATCAAACTTTATTTTTTTGTAAAGGTATATATAAAGGATAAACTAAATTTAACAAACTGAACACAAAACAACAAGGCGGAAGACTCCTGTCGGGACCATGAATGTCGACGACACAGCCTGGAAAATAAAGCACAAAATAAGGACGTGTGTAATGCGCATATCAAAGGAGTGAGACACAGAGAAGGAAAAAAAAGCCAGAGAGGGAAGGAAAGAAAGGGAGTGAGACAGGGAGAAGGGAGATAAAGAAAGAGAAGAAAAGGAAGGAAGAGAGTGAGAGAGAGTGAAGAGAGGGAAGTGAGATCTCACAGATGTCCGCGATAGTATGGATCTCATCAATCTCATCGAGGATACCCCCTTCATACCTGGCACAGAACTGATGGTCGGTATGGACATCGAATCACTGTACACCAATATCCCGCACCGAGAGGGCCTCGCGGTCATAAAGGAAATTCTGGACACAAGACCACAACCGACTAGAATCCCGACTGAATTTGTGATGTCCCTCTTGGAAATCGCTTTGGGGAACAACTACTTTCTCTACAAAGATACATACTATCTCCAGATTAAAGGTGTATCGATGGGCGCCTGCTTCGCCCCAAATTTTGCCATTCTCTATGTCCACCATTTGGAAAATACCATCATTCTCACGAACCTCAACCCATTCAGAAACAATATAACCTTTTGGCGTCGCTACATAGATGACATTTTACTCTTCTGGTCAGGAAATAAGACGACCCTCCTCCAATTCGTGGACTGGCTGCATGCCCAACAATTACACCTGAGATTCACTGTTGATCCCAAGGAGAATAACTTGCCATTCCTTGACCTGTCTCTTCAAGTAGAAGACAACAAGATTGGGACTACACTGTTCAGAAAACCAACAGAGCGAAATACCCTTTTACATTACTCCAGCTACCATCCTCGAGGTCTACGGGATGGTTTACCGCTTGGACAATTTTTACGGATTCGTCGCAATTGCAAGTGGAGAAAGGACTTCTTCAGGGAGGCAAAGGTCCTAACAGAAAAACTCATCACACGCGGCTATCCAAAAAACTGGTAACCAGAGCGAGAAAACGTGCATGGTACAATCACCGTGTAAACTTACTAACACCAAGGGAGAAAAGAACTAATTCCCGCATCCCCTTTGTTTCCACTTTTTCACCTTCCAGTAATAAACTATCAAAGGTCATTAAAGCTAACTGGAACATACTGACTCCCCTCAATATATTCAACGAACCGCCTTTGTTCTCATACCGGAGAGGCAAAAACCTCTCTGATCATTTAGTGCATGCCGTTACTTGGCCTGAAACAACTATCAGGCAGACAACTGTCAGAGGACTATGGGATCTTCCACCACTTATTGGACACAATAAATGCCAAAGGTGTTCTGTATGTGCTTTAACATCGAACACGAAATATTTTGAACATAACGGACAAAAATATGACCTGAAATCATTCACCAACTGTAGATCACAGAATGTCATTTACTCAATACGCTGTCCATGTAATCTTTTTTATATATTGGACAGACCACCCAGATGGTAAAAGACCGAGTTCTACAGCATCGCAGCCGTATTCGGTGCGGGACGATTACTGCACCATTGGTTGCACACTATCAGGAATACAACCACAATGAGAATGACATCATTTGGATGGTGATCGACCAACCTTCTATCCCCAGAAGAGGTGGCGACATTCAGAGACTTCTAAACCAATGCGAATGCCGTTGGATAGCCCGTCTTAATACATTTGAACAGGGCTTGAATACTCTTGATGAATGGAATACAACACTTTCCTAGCCTCATTCACACCATTCATGTCCTTTTATCTGTCTAAATTCTAATTACTACAACCCGAGTAAATACACGCGTTCCGGGTGTGTGTGTATATATATTTTCTCTGACTCTCTACCCCGGTTTTTCATTCCAGATATTGTGGGTAATTAGTCCCCTCCTACTCTTTCACTCTGGTAGTTGTATCTATACACTACATGACCTTCTGTACCATTTTAATCCGGTATACATTGGGTATTTATTTGTTATTGTACATCCGTATAAATTTCGTTGTAAAATTGTCACTATTTCGTTTATAAATTGTAACTTTGTATACAGACCGAGACGAAACAATTCATCTCGGTCTGTGGATGGTCCACAATGATGTCTAGTGCTAATTGTTACCTATTAAATGTATATTACTTTCGGTCAACAATACGTACTGTTAAGAATTGTAAACTAAATTAATTATTTACAATTGTATTTTCATTATTCTTTGCACTTCAAATAACAGCTATCTACGCTTTAACTAATGTTTTACGCCTAGCTTAGTCTGTCCTCACTTTTTCTCCCCTTAAACTGTACAAGTGCGCTTTCTAGCGTTTTCTTCTCTGCCTCATCACGTGGTTAGCTGGGCGTCCTTATCACGCTCTACTCCACTTCCGTGTAATCACAGCCTGATTCCTGCCGGCGACCTGTGATTCATTCCTGATAGACAGACAGACTCTTCGGCTGTTTTCTGTCCTACGTTCCGATAATTAGTAAGTACCCTGCTGCCCGCCTCGGCGGTGTTCCCCTGTTTTCCCGTTCACGTCCTAGCAAGTACTCCGCTGCTTGTCCCCTTCCCTGGTTATCCCGTTCACGACTCACAGCCTTTTGGCTCCCGTACTCATGTGTCCCCCTCCCCTCCCTCCCCTTGACTGGTCGCTAGTGGCAGACCTTCTACATGTTTCCCGTATCCTTCGTTGTTTTGCCTTAGCGTTCTCAATGGGACTGTATGGTTCCTATACCCCGGACATTTCTCCTCACTGAGGGGTAACCTTTGTGCCCTTTAGCCCCATGGTACTCCCCGCTCCTTTCTTCGTACGCTAGGCGTATTAGGTTTTTATTGACTTCACGCGCCCTTGCCCCCTGCATCCAGTTATCGCATGGCTGATTTCTTACACTCATGCCTATTCCGAGTTTACTAAATTGAACGTCCTTTCTCCTTTTTGCAGATATCTTTGGAATTGAAACTTTCCAGCAACATTCTAACAGGTCCAAGTTCAATTTTGGGATTAATCCCTCTTGGACGTTAAGAGTGAGTTTTACTCATTACTTTCAAGCGCTTTTTCCCACTTCTTTTTCCTCTCTTCAGGAGCCTAGACACGCGATTTTTCTAGCAGCGTTTCTTTTTAATTTTTTGATTCTATTAGGGCTCCACCTCTACTTCTCCATCTTTAAAACTCAATCTATCTGTCCTTCTTGGTCCACTGAGCATACGGAGCCCTCCATATTTATTCTTCTATCCTTAGCACTGCAATTGAACTAATGTAACCTGGTCCTGATGATGGCTTAAGACTTTTGCAGGCCGAAACGCCGTCGACTCCCACAGTGGAACTCTTGGCTCCCCAATCATGGATACCCTACACATTTAAAAATTGATTTTTCTTGTCATTTATTGTCGTGGTATCCTGAACATGTAAATCGTATTTTTTATTTCACTTGTTGTTTGCGCCCATCCTTCTCACTGTTTATACCACGTCATGTGTCACTTGCGCCGTCACTACACTTCACGAGCACTTGTGCACAGTATTTTGTTGGTTACATGCCATTGAATGTAACGCAGTGCTACTGATCCATGTGCTTGAATATGAAGTTAATATGTCCAGCATGTATAGTACATTAAATATATTCTTCGCTTAAATGAAATATTTCCCTGGTTTCTTTCCCCTTTGGATCAAATCTTGTATAATTAACTGTGTCATTACACATGTTTGTATATTTGTCCTTTGAAATGATACCCTTGAGACATTGTTGTTTGTTATAGATTATTGCCCTAGTCTCTTTAGGGTTTATGGGCTACCTCCTGTAGTTTGTTACTGCTAACACCAGCAGAAAGCAGGGGTAAAATCCCTGGTGCTAACGCGGCTTATCGCCGGAATTTGTTTCGCATCGCAGTTGTTGTCAAAGTTGTGATGTGGTTTTTTCGTGTACAGAAAAATAAACGAACTGGGCAGTGTATCCCGTCAAGATCCAGCACCTGACCCACTATTCCCAATCAATATAAATACAATGACATTTCTTCATTGATTTTGTGTGTACACTGTAAGTGCACCCACTATCACAGTGCAATTCAATACAGGATTTTAGTATTTAGAATAAATCGCAAAGGTGCACCTCGTTGCTTTTATGCATGGGAACGCCTACTCTGCATTTCATTATCAGCACTTTAATGCAACTAAAGTGGAGATAAATATAACACACTATTCAGAAGCTGGTGCAAACTGCAGACATCACCAGTATTCCCGTGATAACTGCCCCAAAATTTAACACCATGGTGGACACCACGAAATAACAGTAATAAGAATGAGAAAGAGTCACGTAGCACTTAAGTAACAACCAAAAACTTTATTGAATTTTTTTTTTTTTTATCAAACTTTATTTTTTCGTAAAGGTATATATAAAGGATAAGCTAAATTTAACAAACTGAACACAAAACAACAAGGCGGAAGACTCCTGTCGGGACCATGAATGTCGACGACACAGCCTGGAAAATAAAGCACAAAATAAGGACGTGTGTAATGCGCATATCAAAGGAGTGAGACACAGAGAAGGAAAAAAAAGCCAGAGAGGGAAGGTAAGAAAGGGAGTGAGACAGGGAGAAGGGAGATAGAGAAAGAGAAGAAAAGGAAGGAAGAGAGTGAGAGAGAGTGAAGAGAGGGAAGTGAGATATCACAGATGTCGCTGAGTCCTGAGTCATGAATGGCAGAGACCACATCAGCTTCTCCGCGGCCCGGCAGATCTCACATATGTCGCTGAGTCCTGAGTCATCAATGGCGGAGACCTCAGCAGCTTTTGGTGCCGCTAACCCTGTGCAACGCAAGTCAGCGCAACGTGGTGGGAAGCCGCTGACGGCCATACAATTTAGGGTGCGACTAACCCTGTGCAACTCAAGTCCGCGCCACGTGGTCGAAGGCCCCTGACGGCCACATCAGCTTCGGGTGGCAATAACCCTGTGGAACTCAAGTCCGCGCCATGTGGTAGTAGGCCCCTGATGGCCATAAAGCTCAGGGTGCGACTAACCCTCTGCGCAACTTTTCATGAGTCTTTATGATTGCGACCCGTGGAGCGTCCGCCATCCAGTCACCACCGGCAATAAAGGATGAGACGTTGTGGATCCATTATATTTGTGTGGTCACATGGCCTGTGACGCATGTGCCGGATGGGTGTGGTGTGTGTGGAAACCTGCCCTCAGGGAGTGGCCGTGATATGTTGACAACTAGATCACTGACCTGCACACCAACAGCGAGTACGCCTGCGACAGGTAGCTATGTGGGGGGTGTGAAAACATGTTTTCTCAATGAATTTTCCATAGGAAACTTTAGACAAGGCTACAGGTCAAACTGCTGAACGGAATTACGCCAAATTTGGCAGGGAGAAAGGTCTTGGTCCAGAAAGCGCGCTTTCTCACATCGAGTGAAAATATAAAAGAAAGGTCATGGGGCAATTTAATATACCGGAGCTCTGTTTCTACGAGATAACTCTTTCACGCTCTGTCTGCCCAACATCACCACTTCGCAGCTATGCCGTTAGAATCCAGTCCATCGGCTCGCAGCTCTCTACGTTTGCGAGCTAGTACGCTACTGTGCCTGTACCTCTGCGAGGTACTACGCTGCTGTTCATTTTGGAGCGGACGGGTCGTAGTACTGCGTGTGTGAGTCGAGCGGACGGGCCGCAGTTGCCCCTCTGCAAGCCTGGGTGCGAACTGTTCATAACTCACACTACTTAAGCATTGAAAAACCATTTTGTGATTCAGTCCGTCAGCTGGCATCTGTCCGAGGCATTTCTGAAAACATATTGGAGTTCTTTCTGTGAGCGATACCCCTTTCACGCTGCCTCTCCCCACATCAGCAGGTAACCCACCCTCTTCCCACATTACCAATATACCCCCAACAACCTTCTTGGGCCCGGAAGTGTCCCTGTGCGATTGGACAAACAAGAATCTTAGTCATGTATAGGTTTACATATAAAACATTTTATTTAAAGAAAACAACAACAAATAAAACTGAAGGGAGTCTGGTGCTGTGGTCGCTGCCACGGACTTGGGGTCACTGCCATTCAGGACTCAGGACACAGTTCCACATGTGGGATTGGCTTGTGTTGAACAGGGTTAGTGGTACCATATGTCGCAAGGCTTGTGTTGAACAGGGTTAGTGGCACCACGTGTCGCGGCTTGTGTTGAACAGGGTTAGTGGCACCACATGTCCAAAGTTGGAATTGCGAAGCTCTGCTGCCCGCAGTGTAGACTGCTAATGAGTGTTCGTTTGCACTTGAAAATGAATTTGGTGATTGTACTAAAGCTATAACTGATATAAAAAATGTTCTTGAAGAAAGGATACTAAAAGGATATTATGTAGATTTTAGGCCTGTGATAGTTACTTGCCTAGTGGACTCTGTAATTAATGAATCAATACTTAATTTTAATTGTGAGCCCTACTGACCGCAGTGTAGGTGTATCATGAAAAGATGAAATAAGTATAGAATACACTGACGAAGTGTTGTATTTTCTGAGTGCAATCTTCTTGTTAGAAATTAGCATTTAAAAATCGAATTGCGAGCTCTGCTGCCTGCAGTGTAGACTGCTATTGAGTGTTCGTTTGCACTTGAAGATGAATTTGGTCATTGTACTAAACTATAACTGATATAAAAAAGTTCTTGAAGCAAGGATACTAAAAGGATATTATGTAGGGTTTAGGACTGTGATAGTTACTTGCCTACTGGACTCTGTAGTTAATGAATCAAGAAATAATTTTAATTGTGAGCCCTGATGACCGCAGTGTAGGCCAGAGGTAGCGGTCAGCAAGGGCCCATAGCCACATGGCGTTGAGTTGAGGTGCACAGTTAGTGGCACCAGAAGCATTGAGAGTGTATGAGCCTGTGATGATGCTTGGTGCGGACGGGCCGCACTGGGAGCAATGTGTCTTGCCTACTGGTCTGTGTCATGTGCAATCGGGACTCTATGTGAATTGTGAGGCCTGCTGACCGTAGTGTAGGCCAGAGGTAGCGGTGACCAAGGGCCCACAGCCACTTGCATAGGTTGGTGGCCCCACCGGCCTGCGTAGTTCAGGTTCAGTGGCACCACGTGTCGCCGGCCTTCCATATGCAAATACCCGTCACTAATCGAAGGGAGTCTGGTGCTGTGGTCGCTGCCACGGACTTGGGGTCACTGCCATTCAGGACTCAGGACACAGTTACACATATGGGATCGGCTTGTGTTGAACAGGGTTAGTGGCACCACGTGTCGCCGGCCTTCCATATGGAAATATGCCTCACTGATCGAAGGGAGTCTGGTGGTGTAGTTGCTGCCACGGACTTGGGGTCACTGCCATTCAGGACTCAGGACACAGTTACACATGTGGGATTGGCTTGTGTTGAACAGGGTTAGTGGCACCATATGTCGCCGGCCTTCCATATGCAAATATGCCTCACTAATCGAAGGGAGTCTGCTGCTGTGGTTCTCTCACGGAGTTGGGGTCACTGCCATTCAGGACTCAGGACACATTTACACATGTGGGATCGGCTTGTGTTGAACAGGGTTAGTGGCACCACGTGTTGCCGGCCTTCCATATGGAAATATGCCTCACTGATCAAAGGGAGTCTGGTGATGTGGTCGCTGCCATGGACTTGGGGTCACTGCCATTCAGGACTCAGGACACAGTTACACATGTGGGATCGGCTAGTGTTGAACAGGGTTAGTGGCACCATGTGTCGCCGGCCTTCCATATGCAAATATGCCTCACTAATCGAAGGGAGTCTGCTGCTGTGGTTCTCTCACAGAGTTGGGGTCACTGCCATTCAGGACTCAGGACACAGTTACACATGTGGGATCGGCTTGTGTTGAACAGGGTTAGTGGCACCACGTGTCACCGGCCTTTCATATGGAAATATGCCTCACTGATCGAAGGGAGTCTGGTGCTGTGGTTGCTGCCACAGACTTGGGGTCACTGCAATTCAGGACTCAGGACACAGTTACACATGTGGGATCAGCTTGTGGTGAACAGGGTTAGTGGCACCACGTGTTGCCGGCCTTCCATATGGAAATATGCCTCACTGATCGAAGGGAGTCTGGTGCTGTGGTCGCTGCCACAGACTTGGGGTCACTGCCATTCAGGACTCAGGACACAGTTACACATGTGCGATCGGCTTGTGTTGAACAGGGTTAGTGGCACCATGTGTCGCCGGCCTTTCATATGCAAATACGCCTCACTAATCAAAGGGAGTATGCTGCTGTGGTTCTCTCACGGAGTTGGGGTCACTGCCATTCAGGACTCAGGACACAGTTACACATGTGGGATCAGCTTGTGTTGAACAGGGTTAGTGGCACCACGTGTCGCCGGCCTTCCATATGGAAATATGCCTCACTGATCGAAGGGAGTCTGGTGCTGTGGTTGCTGCCACGGACTTGGGGTCACTGCCGTTCAGGACTCAGGACACAGTTACACATGTGGGATCGGCTTGTGTTGAACAGGGTTAGTGGCACCACGTGTTGCCGGCCTTCCATATGGAAATATGCCTCACTGATCGAAGGGAGTCTGGTGCTGTGGTCACTGCCACAGACTTGTGGTCACTGTCATTCAGGACTCAGGACACAGTTACACATGTGGGATCAGCTTGTGTTGAACAGGGTTAGTGGCACCATGTGTCGCCGGCTTGTGTTGAACAGGGTTAGTGGCACCACGTGTCGCGGCTTGTGTAGAACAGGGTTAGTGGCACCACGTGTCCAAAATTCGAAAATTGCAAGCTCTGCTGCCCGCAGTGTAGACTGCTAATGAGTGTTCGTTTGCACTTGAAGATGAATTTGGTGATTGTACTAAAGCTATAACTGATATAAAAAAAGTTCTTGAAGCAAGGATACTAAAAGGATATTATGTAGGTTTTAGGCCTGTGATAGTTAGTTGCCTACTGGACTCTGTAATTAATGAATCAAGATTTAATTTTAATTGTGAGCCCTGATGACCGCAGGGTAGGCCAGAGGTAGCGGTCAGCAAGGGCCCAAAGCCACGTGGCGTTGAGTTGAGGTGCACAGTTACTGGCACCAGAAGCATTGAGAATGTATGAGCCTGTGATGCTGCTTGGTGGGGACGGGCCGCACTGGGAGCAACGTCTCTTGCCTACTGGACTGCGTCATCTGCAATCGCGACTGTATCTGAATTGTGAGCCCTGCTGACCGCAGTGTAGACCAGAGGTAGCGGTGAGCAAGGGCCCACAGCCACGTGCATAGGTTGGTGGCCCCACCGGCCTGCGTAGTTCAGGTTCAGTGGCACCACATGTCGCCGGCCTTCCATATGCAAATACGCCTCACTAATCGAAGGGAGTCTGGTGCTGTGGTCGCTGCCACGAAGTTGGGGTCACTGCCATTCAGGAGTCAGGACACAGTTCCACATGTGGGATCGGCTTGTGTTGAACAGGGTTAGTGGCACCAAGTGTTGCGCCTTGTGTTGTACAGGGTTAGTGCCACCACCTGTAGCCGGCCTTGCATATGGAAATATGCCTCACTGATCGAAGGGAGTCTGGTGCTGTGGTCGCTGCCACGGACTTGGGGTCACTGCCATTCAGGACTCAGGACACATGTGGGATCGGCTTGTGTTGAACAGGGTTAGTGGCACCACGTGTCGCCGGCTTGTGTTGAACAGGGTTAGTGGCACCACGTGTCACAGCTTGTGTTGAACAGGGTTAGTGGCACCACGTGTCCAAAATTCGAATTGCGAGCTCTGCTGCCCGCAGTGTAGACTGCTAATGAGTGTTCGTTTGCACTTGAAGATGAATTTGGTGATTGTACTAAAGCTATAACTGATATAAAAAAAGTTCTTGAAGCAAGGATACTAAAAGGATATTATGTAGATTTTAGGCCTGTGATAGTTACTTGCCTACTGGACTCTGTAATTAATGAATCAAGACTTAATTTTAATTGTGAGCCCTGATGACCGCAGTGTAGGCCAGAGGTAGCGGTCAGCAAGGGCCCACAGCCACGTGACGTTGACTTGAGCTGCACAGATTGGGAGCATACAGTCTTCTTAACCGATTATACTCTCTTACACAAATAGCATCTGCACTAATCTTGAATTGTTAGCCCTGTTAACCGCATTGTAGGCTGGAGGCAGCGGTCATCAAGGGCCCACGGCCACGTGGCGTTGACTTGAGCTGCACAGAGTTAGTGGTACTTGAAGCACTTAGCATGTGTGCAGTCAGCGATGATGCGTGGTCCGGGCTGGCCGCACTGGTAGCAATGTCTGTTGCCTACTGGACTGCATCATCTGCAATCGCGAGTCGCTCTGAATTGTGAGCCCTACTCACCGCAGTGGAGGCAGTGGTGAGGAAATGCCCACAGGCACGTGTTGTTGACTTGAGCAATGTCTCTTGCCTACTGGACTGCGTCATCTGCAATCGCGACTCGATCTGAATTGTGAGCCTTGCTGTCCGCAGTGTATATCGAAGGCAGTAGTTTGTACAGACATAAGTCCGCGGTGCTGTGCCGCTGATGGCCTGTGTGGCGGAAGCCAGCGATCGGCTGAGGAGGCTGGCGGTCATGTTGGCGGCCTCATGGCAGGGTGAGGGGCGCCGCCCTGGTAGACACTTTGGCCTTCCCACAAGTGAACCACGCCCAGAGCTCCGGCCTATTTATTCACACTCCTACGCTGAAGTGGCGTACGTCGGACCAGCCCACTCCGGTTACGCTTATGCTTACAGGGGGGGACGACACAGCTACTTGACTGAGATCTTCCCTAGTGTTTGACGTAACATGGTTAGGTCCACTGTCCACAACACTACAAGCACCAGTAGTATTTGTGCACATGGAGAGGTGTGTGTTCTGCATACTGAGATGTGTCCAGCACATCACCGCTACACTTTGCATTGTGTGCATTGTTAAACATGGGTGAATTGCTTCCTTCACATATAGTTTGTTCACACCTGTCCCAATATTCAGCTATTGTGTGGCTGAGGGGCCATGCCGTTTTTGGAAAGTTCGCTGTCTTGTTCTGCGCTGCCTCGGTGGTAGAGGGGGGGGGCCTGGGGGTGGTGGTGGGTGTTGTGGCGTTCTTGGGTGTCGGAGCTGCTTGATCAGTAGGTCTATGACATGTGTTGGTCTTCAGATGTGGCTCTGGGCTGGGCTCCCTTTCATGCTGTATGTAGTTGTTTAATATTTAAAAAACAAGAAGACATTATATAGTTTAAATAACAAATAAAAAAAAATTACAGTAGGGAGAGGGGTGGTACGGGGGGGAGGTCCTGAGGGTTGTGGCAGTGGGTGTTGTGTCCTTCTTGGGTGTCGGAAAAAACTATAGGTTAAATAAACATTATAATTAGAAGTTAGCATTAAAAAAAACATTGAAATTCACTGACAAAACCATACGTTTCAGGGACGTTATAGATATAAATTAGTATTTAAAAAACCTTTGAAATTCACTGAAAAACCATAGGTTTCAGGCACGTTATAGTTAGAAATTGGCATTTAAAAAAACCTTTGAAATTCACTGAAAAACATAGGTTTCAGGCACGTTATAGTTAGAAATTAGCATTTCAAAAACCTTAGAAATTCACTGAAAAAACCATAGGTTTCAGGGACGTTATAGTTAGTTGGACATTTCACTCATGCAAAACCATAGAAATTCCACCGTTATAGTTAGTTCAGCTAACTATAACTCGCGCCCCACAATGCACTGCTGATGACGTCACATATTACATCATTCATGACATGGTCAGTGACATCACTGATGACATCACTGATGACATCTCAAATGACATCACTGATGACATCATCCATGTGACAATCTGATGTACCTCGTCACACACTAATATAACCTTTGATACACTCACTGTAAAATACAGACTACCATTTTCGATACCATTGACACACTAATACCAGTTACTACATACCCACTCAGTGATTCCTAGGTCTAGACACACATCTACCCATTCACCCATACAATCAGTCATACATGCAGTCACTGATCAATAGAACACTATCAAATGCATTCATACACCTATATAGACATTGACACACCAGCACTCATCCTAGTCAGTTATGTACTCATCCTAGTCACTCATGCAAAAAATCAATCACAGTTCCATTTACTCACCTACACAGTTATACACACACCACCTCATTTATTCATACAGATAGTAACGCATACTTAGTCTCTTATATAATCACTAATACAAGTATACACTCATACATACAGCCACTCTCACAATCACTGACTCTCACGTATAGTCATTTCTATACACCAACTCTCACATACACTGCCTTTTATACATGTACTTAGCTGGACATGTGCACTGAGACATCGATTCACTCACCAAGACGCCCATACACACACTTACCCACCCATACAACTGTTTCCACATGCACTCTTAAACTCATACACCCTGTCAATCAACCACTCACACATCTATGCACAGAGTCACACACCCCCCACCCAACCACACACACACACTCAGTCTCTTATACAAATACGCAGGCAACTAATCAATAATCATATAGACATTAATGTAGCTACTGACCAATCGATGCAGCAGCTTACACAACAACAGACAGAGTGATACAGACATTCACACACTTTAGACACTAACCCATGTATTCAGTAAGATACATTTAATGATTCACTTAAACAGTCAGTCACACACCTACTAAATCCTCCATTCAGACACTTATACATCCAGTCATTCTTCAATACAGCTTGGTATATATATAGTACATATTTAAATTTTAAAGAAAGCTAAATTCATTGGATGGTGTCATCAGTGATGTCATCAGTGATGTCATTTGAGATGTCATCAGTGATGTCATCAGTGATGTCACTGACCATGTCATGATTGATGTAATATGTGACGTCATCAGCAGTGCATTGCGGGGAGCGAAGTTATAGTTAGCTGAACTAACTATAACGGGGAATTTCACGGGTTTTGTACGAGTGCAATGTCCAACTAACTATAACTGTCCCTAAAACCTATGGTTTTTTCAGTGAATATATATATATATGCTATTTATAGTAGTAAATTAAAAAAGTAACCCAAAAAATCTAATATAATGTAAATATATATTTTCAATAACAGTGTTACATTATATATGTATATGTAAACATACACACACATATATATGTGTGTATGTGTAAATATTATATACATTTATTTAATTTACATTATATTAATGGTAGACATTAAAACATTTAAGATGTTGTCAAACCTGGAATCCCTCAGAGTTGATTTGATGCTCAAACATGGGTCCACTTCTTGATCGTCTCAATTCTGATAATATAATAACACAGAATGTTGATCTGATCATTCGAGGGATGGAAGAGAAGGGAGCAGCTAGGAAAGGGACCTACAGGAAAAACAAACAACAATCAGCTGCCCAGTTAAACATCTGAACACATATGTTAACAATACTAACTGTTCACCTTAATACCTGTAAAGGAAAATAAGATGGTCTATATTCAAAGACATCTTCGGTTGATCTCAGGATACATGTACCAGATTAAAACTGCTTGTTCCTATGAAAACAATAATGCAAAAGGAACATCACAGCATCAGTGAAGGAAAATAGAATTACCGCACCCACCCTGAATTTCATTAAGGCCTCACCCTACCTACCAATGATATCACTACTGCCCAGCATCACAGGGGAAGAGAAGGATTCCTCAAGTAAGTAGACTCCTCCCCCTGTTAAGGGCACAATGAAAATAACAGAAGGTTAATAACCACTTAGGCCTTGTGTCCTCTTTGCCACATAGAATAATCCAGTTTCAAAGCGAGAGGATACTTAATCCAAAATCATTGGGATATTCAACAAAGTCAAGAGAAATGCGTGTTCTTTAAAGTTCCCAATTTGTATCTAATAACAACAACATAAATTGACTGGTTGTTTCCACCCGAAAGTTAAAGTTTCTTAGCAAAATATTATAATCAATACAAGTTGATACTCTGTCTTTAGGAAGCCAAGACGAGCAATCGGACTCAGCCGAGCCGCTATTGTACTGCCATTCGAAACCTCGCCTCAGGGCATAATTGCACACACATCAAACAACAAATTCTTCCTCAAGGTCCTCGCGCCACTATTCTCAAATTAGGCAAGAGTACTCGTAGTGGCTCATGCTCCGAGAACCAACCCGGTGGAGAGAATTCCTTCCTGTTCACGCATCCGCGCACTACAGAAGAACCAGGAGAGACTCACAGATTGTGTCACAAAACACGCACAGTGTTCCAAAGCTTACCACACCATCGAACTCCAATGCGCCTCCAAGACTCCAGCGAGACCCGACCACAGCTACTGCAAATCCGCTTCCATTCAGAATGACAATAATCTGCCTCGAGCGTTCCGAGTGGAAAGCTTTTCAAGATTCCTACCGGTCTGGCTTCCCAAGATTCCTTGCAGTTGCAAAACCGAAAATAGACCGTAGGAACCATGGTAAATGTAGGAAAAATCACAACCAGAATGAAACACATCGTTTACAAGCAGAATCCACCTTAGGACAGCATTCTATGCTAGGGACAAAACGTAACAGATGTACTATTTTACACTATATATATTAATGTTTTTAATGATATAAGTGTGGAACAATATTTTATTCTGATATTTTTGTACTTACCATTATAAGTATAGGGACACAATATTTTTGTCTCACAATGTTGATTTCGATATTGTGTCAGTGATCCCGAAGCACTTCTGATTGCACCTGCCTTCAACCTGTTGAAGCAGCCCCTACTGTAATAGATCCAGGTGTTACTGCTTCTACTGTGACTGTTCCTGCCCTAGTGTTATAAGTTGTATCTGCTTAGACATTAGCAGTGCCTCTTTCAACTGCACCAATAAATTTTGTTCCGAATGCTGTTTTTCAAGGAGCTGTAGGAGAAGTAACTGCGACAGGGGTCATCCAGACATGACAAAACTCACACATTTTTGCCTGGACCCCAAGACATAATGTTCAGTCATTAACAGAAGGAAGAAGGATTGTCTTTATGACACCAATCTTACAGTGAGAGTAGGACCAGTTGACAATGGCATTTTTTCCACATTGTTTGAAGGAACTTCCTGAGAATAAAAGAGTGGGAGAAACAGAGCGATCATCTACCAGTCAAGAAAGAGTAAAAGTATTAGAGTATGTGTAGACATTTCACATTTGAATCAATGCCAGGAAAATGAACTGATATATTTGAGTAAAGAACTCACAAGATGTGCAGTTGCCACACATGACATTTACGAACAACTTTCCAAAGTTAAGAGAGAGAGAATCTCGCTCAGTGGTTTACACAAGTTGACAGATTTGAAAAGATTTCAAAGGTTTTGTGGACAGACTTGAATACTTTCTATGATATTGTGGTACCGAGTGATCTATGGGCTGAATGTAAGCCTCCTAGATATGAGCGTACTTGTCCTCCTTCACCTGTGGTAATGACCAAGTATGATGAGGTGATTTCCTTTTTGAAAGGAAAAGTTCCAGCTAGGGACATCGATTGGTTAAAGATCAATAGAACTATCCAAGAAGCTAAAGAATCAATTCATGCTTAATATGACTGTTTGTTGCACAGCAAAAAAGAAAATAAATCCCAAAAGGGAGATGTGGGAAGTTTGGTGCCACAGTTTGTTCTTGGGTTGTGACCAGAGATCAGCATGCACATACAAAAGAATGTGATTTGTTGGCAGACAAAATCTTTAGATGAGATCCTGAGAAGTGATGAGCAAGAAATGAAGCAGAAGAGACTTAAAGAGATGCTTATGCTAAAACAGACAAAGCTGGCTCAAAAAGGATTTCAGAGTCAATCGCTTGGAGGAAATGTTAGTGGAATGTAAGGTGTTGGTTTTCAGGCAGGAAGTCAAATTGCACAAGGTGAAGTTGGCATTCCTCAGAGTAGAGGTTGAGATGTTTTGGTTGATGCAAATTC
This sequence comes from Calotriton arnoldi, assembly GCA_963921515.1. NCBI lineage: Eukaryota > Metazoa > Chordata > Amphibia > Caudata > Salamandridae > Calotriton > Calotriton arnoldi. The sequence goes on along the minus strand of CAWUFW010010254.1, from coordinate 266,896 downwards.
TGGACTAGACATTGCAACACTAAAGAAATTAACTCCTTAAACTATTGGTTTTAAAAAAAACATGTATTTGTCCTCATACCACCATAGCATCTGAAAGGTCAGGCCATTTATACAATTACTTTCCAGCCCTCGGCCTGCTGCATTCTTCGCTGGCCCATGCCACGCCAGTCAAACCAGTTGTCTGGTTTCTGGCTGCGCCTTAGTGAAATCATTGGACCCCTCATTGACTTGGTATCGTGGCCATCATACCACTCCATCTTTAGAAAGGGGCCCAGATTTTATTTCATTAAACCCACCGGGTTTACTCTCAGTAAGCATACGGCAATTTTGTCTTACAGCTTTGAGCCAGTCCACTGAACTAGGAGGTAATGATTCAGTTCAATGCTTACAGATCTCCCTCCTGGCTAGAAGCATTAGATAAAACAGGAGACCACTCTGTGCTCTACTCAGAGATTGACTAGATCACATTTCACCTCCCATTAGGACCAACATTAGGCTTAACGTGATATTTACTTCTAGGATATCGTTAACCGCATTCTCAACATCCTGCCAGTAAGCCTTTATCTCTGAGCAGGTGAAAAAACATGTTGGTCATCAGCTCTTAAAAGACCGAACCTACAATATTTGGGAGTCTGATCTTGTACAAATTTTGCGATCTTTTGAGGGGTCCAATATAATCTGTTGATGGTAAAAAAATTATTTCGCTCAAGGTTAGCTAGCTTTACGACAGAATACTATAGCTTTAGGGAGGTTTGCAATACTGTTTAAAGCTCAGTCTCCTGGATATCTCCTTGCCATACAGAATATGGCACTTTCAATTTTCTATCCCTGGCATCCTGAAAATTCCAGTACCACAAAGCGACCTCCTTATTCTTAGGTGTCCCATCCTGTACTTCAGACTCAAATTCCCATGCATTCCCAATTTCCTGAGTGTTGTTTGCGAACCAAGAAGACAACTGTAGATATTTAAACCTGGAGAGGGAACTATGAGTCTTAGCCCCTAAAACTTCTCAGGGTAATATACCCTGCACCGTTAGCAATTCCCCCCAGGTTGCTATCCCGGCCCTCCATAGTGGAATGCTCAACCCATCTCTCAAACACTCTGGGGTACCCGGGGAGTCCCATTTCGGTGCAAAGTCTGAATAATAACCCACGCACAGAATCTTCCTGACTCTAAGCCATAAAGTCAATGCTGCCGTTAGGACCTTTAGGCGGACCTTTTTAAAAAATGTTTTTGACCCAAACTTATACAAGAGCCCATCAGACCTCCCACTCCATAACCATCTCTTTCAACACATCTCCCCAGGTTGAGCCCTGGCTTTCCCAGGTGCATCCTACAAACTTTAAACTGAAAGGCTATGCAATACAAATTCAAATCTTGGAGAGCTAAGGCTCCCTTTTCAAGCATACAACTCAGCTTTTTCCATGCTGGCCTGGCTCCCCTAGATGCCCATATAAAACGTATTATTTTTCCCTGAATCTTATCTATGACAGGTCTTGGGATTGTCAGAGGTATGCAATTGAAAAGATATGTCAGTTTTGGAAGTATCGCCATCTTAGTTAGATTTACTCACCCATTTAGTGTCAGCAGGAGGTTCTTCCATCTAGAAATAAAAACATCCACCTCCTTTGCCACCCTCCCCAAGTTATACTACGGTATTGACTTCATTGAATTTACAATAGTTATACTGAGATACTTGATCTCTGCCCATGCTTCCCCTTCCAATGTGTTACATTCCAGCACAACACCCCCGACTTCAAGTGTTTTACTAGGTATCCCGATAGGGCCCCAAATTCCTTCGCCAAGCTTTCCACCCTAGGGATAGTCTGAGCAGGATCCTAAGTATAAATTTTTAAATCATCTGCATATAGGGCGATTTTATTACTAAAATTGGTGGAACTAAAAGGAATGACCTGACCATCTCTCCGTAGACGCTGGGCAAATGGCTCAATTTTGATATCAAACAATAAAGGAGAGAGGTGGCAATCCTGCCGGGTGCCTCTAGAAATACCAAAGCTCCTAGTCAGTGAACCATTAAGCAAAATTCTTGCATATGAATGTTCATTAAGCCCCTGTTGCATTGCAATTAAGCAGGGACTAAAGCACAATACAGCCAATACTTCCCACAAATAAGCCCAGCAGACTCAGTCAAATACTTTGGCCGCATTTGAAGTAACTACGGCAAAGGGAGTTGACCGGGTCATGGCAAGATCTATACATCCGATCAGCTGTTGAGTAAGTTAGTGGATTTGCCTCTTTGGGACAAAACCCTTCTGATCTGGGTGTATTAGCTGAGGGGAAAATTTGGCCAGTCTCCCTGCCGAAATGCTTGTAAATACCTTATAATCTGCATTTAGAAGAGATATTGACCGATATGAATCAACCTTCCTAGGATCCTTTGCTGGTTTTAACACATGTACAATCATGGCTTCCATCCATGAATCAGGAATCCGTCCCGACCCCTCATAAACTAAATTAAATGAAGTCTCCCAAACTGGTACAATCTCCTCCTCTAGGAGCTTATAAAGCTCCGGGGGGATGGCATCAGGGTCGGCCGCCTTTCCATTTTTAATACACGACAAATGCCATCTAATTTCCTCCTGAGTAATCTGTGTTTCCATACACTTCTTTCTTTCTTCAGTGAGCCCGGGGAGGTCAACATTCCCCAACCACTCTCTGAGTCCATGGGGTTCCCGGAAGACCTCTTCCGTATCTAATGTGGAAAATAAGGAGACCAGATGACCCTGCATATTTTCAAGTTTGTTTGAAACATCTCCCTGGGGATTTACGATGAGTTCCTTAATCGATTCCTGGATCTCTCCACCCACGCCTTCCATGCCAGTAAAGTCCCAGCTTGCTCCCCATACTCAAACTGCCTCATACATCCAGCATGCCACCTCTCCCTGCACTTCATATTCAACTTGATTTTATAGTTTAACTGTGTGTCTTCCAGCTGTTTTAGTACCCCTTCTTTATCTACCCACAAGCTCTGCGTCTGTAGGGTGGCCTCCAGAGACCCCACCATTTGCTCCAATTTGGCAAGTTCCGCCCTCTCCACCTTATTCTTAAACAACACCTGGCTTCTCAAAACCCTCGAATAAAAACTTTAAATGTGTCCCATATAACTCCTGGGGGGCCGTGCCTGTATTAATCAAGAAAAACTCAGCAGTTACCCTTTTCAGAGTGGAAGCCACCCCAGCCTCAAGGAGAATAGCCTGCTGTAAGGTCCACCTTGAGTTTTGCCTGTTCCCAGGGCATTGCAATAGCATGGTAATAGCTGAATGATCCGAGATATGCCCTGGAAGATTATTAACCTCCTTTATACATGCTGCCAAATCTCTATCAGCCACAGATAATCCAACCTAGAGTAATGCCCATATTTTTTACTGTGGAAAGTGTACCCTCTCGTCTGGCCTTTTAGATGTCACCAAACATTCACCAACCCAAGGTCCTGGAGCATATTTCTAAGGGCCTGTCTCATCCGGGGTGCCTGAGCACAATCTTTCCGGGTTGAACTATCTAACATGTGGACTAATAATGTGTTAAAATCTCCCCCCAGAACCAACGGAACCGAATACTCAGCTAAATTCCATTACAGATTCACAATACACCGAGGATCATCTGAGTTTGGTCCATAAAATCCTAAAAATACCACACAAAGCCGGCATATCTCATTCCAGCTAAGACCCACCTTCCAGAGCTGTCTGTTTTAGAGAATGTAACCTCCACTTCAGAGCCCTTCCTTGTCAAAATCGCTACCCCTTTACAACACTCTCCTTGATCTCATACCACGTAACTCTCAACCCATCTACATCTGGAGAATTGATCTCTACTCTCACTTGCAATCAAGTGAGTTTACTGTAGAATAATGATATGGGCAAGACTTTTCTCTAAATACCGCAACACCACTCTCGGGCTGCCTCAGGTCCTAAGACCATTAACATACCATGTTAGAAAATGTATATTTTTACCTACGGCCATCATTGTCAGCCTGGTTTAAATCCCACGCCATATACACTATCCTTAAAAAAACATGTTTGGTAATATCAAGGACCTTTTTTTCTGATTTTTCCAAATGCTCCCCATCCTGTGCCCACCCCAACACCCCACCCTGGGGAACCCGTCCAATGTTTGTAGGCATGTGAATGCCTTATGAGCTTCCCCAGGGGTACAGACATATAACACTCATAGTGATTTAGCCGCAATTAGCCACACTGGCCATTCCAGAAACAATATACCTAGCGTTCACGGACATCCTAACAATTAGGGGTTGGCTCCCTTCTCTTATGGAACCCATCAATGTGTCCACATCTTCCACAGCACGATGATTAACCATCTGATTGTTCCACATGATGAGACGCATTGCAGGGAATGTCAATTGCACTTTTGCTCCCAATTTCCGTAGTTCCTCCATCCTCTTGCCTAGTTCCCATTGCCGCTGCTCTGTTGCCTTACAGATATCCAATCTGATTCTGACAGAAAATCCTCTGACCATACAGGTGCCACCCCTTAGGGCTGCACTCAAAATTGCCTCCTTAACTGCGTCCGAGAGAAAATTAACCAGGATCCTTCTTGGTTTTGTTCGTTGAGGGTTCCTCCTGAAAGGATCCCTGTGCACTCTCTGGATCTCCTGCTCTAAGACTGCATCCCGCAGCAGGGTGTTTATAAAGGCCTTTATGCCGGCTCCTTCATCAGCCTCAGACATATTCAGGAATCTTAGATTGTTCCTCTGTGACTGATTTTCTACCCTCTCATGATCCTCCCTCAAACTTTGATTTTGTTTAACCAACATACTAATCCCTGTGACATTTTTTACTATGTCTTGCCTTACTGAACATACCTCCTCTTCCAATGCTCTAGTACGTACAAAAACTTCATAGAGCTTCTGAGCCACAACAGAACAGGAGGCTTGAATGCCCACCTGGTTGGCCTCCGAGACCTCAAATCTATTTTTCCTCTCTTCTTTTAAATCCAAAAGGATGCCCGCCAGTGATTCCTCTACTTGCTCTATACCCGTCTCACCTCCATTTCTACTCAGCTGACTTCTCAAAGGCAACTCCTCATTTGGTTTCGGCTCTTCACTTAACGCCAGGGCTTCCAACCTAATACTGGTAGGAACCTGAACCACACTCCGTAGGACTTCACCTGCCCAAATCTCCTCTTCAGGGGACCTGATTGTACCAACAGGAATATCCTTAGTGTAGTAGTGGTGGTAGCGGAAACCACTGTGGGAATTTCCATTCTGAGGTTTTGCTGTGGTGTATTTTCTTCAAAACCCTTTATGCACTGCAAAACTGGTAGGACTTTAAAGAACATTTTTAGTGCAGGGGTTATCTTAATCTGTTGAGCTGAGGACCTTCTACCCCTACCACCAGAACTTTTGCCAGGAGACTTAACAGATTTCCCACATTTAAAGGCAGAGGTCATAGCCCCAGCGCCCCCACCAGGCACCCATCGCTGCCCCTTCCTTAAGTCCTTCGTAATAACAGGTGTAACAACAGAGGACAAGTTTGATTCAAGACACAGCTTAGCAGTCCCAATGTTTCTGGTATGCAATGTGTACCTTGATGCCCTATCTGCAGCCTTACCGGTGGTTGTAGCACACATATCCGTATGCAGGGGGCTCCTAACCAAATGGTTCTGCTTCACTGCCTCCCATTTTTCTATCCCCCAATGTCTGGGCACGATTGCGCAACTCAGAGGTGTCCCCATTGAAGGATGGGAAGGTCTCCTGCCAGCAGCCCGACTTGTGCTACCTCTGCCGTATGCTCGTGCACTAGCCACTTTACAATGCCGGAGTTTCTGCACCACCACCTCCTAGCATGAGTTCCCAGTTCTGGCAGCCTCCTAAAAGAAAAGCACTGTCTCTACTGGGATCTCAACCGCAGACCCCTTCAGCACATCCTTCAGAAAGCGGGCAGCATTGAGAAGCTGCCGTCAGGTATGTTCTTTCCAGTCGTGAGAGACCAACTCGGCCATTCGGCTCCAAGCGGAACAACCCTCGGGTCGCCCGCAGCCGCTCAGCATGCAGCTGCCATGTTCCCCCTCCTTGTAACTATTGTAACAGGCTCAGACATTGGAAGAGAGAGTGCAGACATAATTCAAATCAAGTGAGTGGTAATGAGCAAATGCAAGAGGTAAGTGAAACACAAATGCGAAATGTTCCAGTTCAGGTTCCAATTCAACAAATGTAGATGCTAAGACAGTGGCAAATTTCTATAACGTAGGTCCCCCAAGCTCCCAAGGCACCACAGCATATGAATAATCCCAGATTCAATGTGAATCAAGTATATATAGAGCAAATTCAGACCCATTCCAAAATCAGAGCCCATTTCAACAGTGCCTATGTTGAAGAATGAGTTTTGATTCTGACAATTCCCAATGATGGTGTCTGATGGGGGGAGGAAGATTGTGTACTTGGCGCAGTCTTAGAAGTAGACCAAAGTGAACCACTTGTAGAAGAAGACATTAATGACCACCAAGAGTCATTTCTCGACACAGGAGCTACCAGTTACACTGATAGAACAGCAGAATTTACAGCCCTCCCCTCTCGGAAAAGTAGATCCACGTTGTAGGTGTTGCAAATAAACAAATAACTAATCCCATTTCAAAGAAAGTGTCTGTGAACATAGGTTCATTTGAGGAAGATTATCAATTTGTGGCGTGTGATTCAAGTTCTATAAATCTGTTAGGGAGAGACCTTTTGTACAAATTAAATTGCACCATTTACTGCACACCGGATGTTGTCGAATTTCAAATGCATGATGAAGATTGAAATGTCCCAACAAGGAACAGCTGTCAGGTTATATCCTGTGTGAATGGTAGAGGATTTATCTCTTGATTTGAGAGATGCTGGAAAATCTGAAGTTTTGGGATTTTTTCAGGGAAAGACATCAGACTAACGAAAGGCGTAGAACCAGTCTGAATTACAATAATACCAAATACACTTTTCCAGAGAACACCGCCTTATAATCTAACACCTGAGACAGTGGATGGAATAACTCCAGTGATTGAGAAAATGTTAAAACAAGGGATTTTGAAATAAATTGCCATAAGTTCTTGTAATTTGCCTGTTATGGGTTTATAGAAGCCCAATGGGAAATATAGAATTGTTCAGGATCTTCAAAAGATGAACAGCATAGTTGGGGGAGCCTGTTGTTGTTTGCCGTTGCTGCTGGAGGGGGAGGACTTCAATCCCCAGCATTCCTGTGGCCCGAGTGCCGCCAAGGTGACGTGACCGTCTGCCCACGCCCGGAGGCACTGAAAAGGGGCCAGGGCTTCCCACAGCATGGGAGCCCATTGTTGTTTGCCATTGCTGCTGTAGGGGGAGGACTTCAATCCCCAGCATTCTTGCGGCCCGAGTGCCGCCAATGTGACGTGACCATTTGCCCACGCCCGGAGGTGCTGAAAAGGGGCCAGGGATTCCCGCAGCGTGGGATGCACGCGGGCGTGCCCGGGCCGCGTCTGGGCCAAGCCCGGGCCAAGGGAGGGCCCGTCTGTGCCCGTCCGCGGTCGGACAAGGCTGGGCTGGGCCACCCCCCTTGGTTTTTACAAAAGGAAACACGGTAAGGCAAGTTGCACCTATCTCACATAAATCAGCCACAAATCAAAACTGGGAGCACACGACTAGCAATGGTTAAACAAAAACATATGCTAACCTCTATTGGCAGTGGAAAGCCTACAAGTAATAATGTACCTATAGCTAATTATTTGAAAAGCGCCATGGGATTAATTAATAATGAGATCGTCCAAGCGGAAGAGCGTCTTGCTGCCACTAAAACAGCATTAAATGCAGCCCTAAGTGAAACCAAGACAGATTTAGTGGTAATCGAACCTGCTCTGAGCGAATAGGCTAACCCCAGGCGTAGTGTGCGTAGCGGGGCTACGCGGAGGTCCATGGAGTTGAAAACAAACTCCGTGGAACTCCGCTCCGCTCCACTATGCACACCCACCTCCACCCCCCCATTATAAAAAGTAATTAAACATTATCAAAAAATAAATTAAAAACCACTTACCTGGCATGCGGCGTCCCCGGGCTGCCCTCCTCCTCTTCTTCGCCGTCTCGCTAATCCTTGTGAGAACTGTGCATGCGCGCACGCCCGCGCATGCGCATTTCTTGCAAAAAATTTATACAATTGAATGAGGGTATTTTTAGATTTTCTAAAAAATTTGGGAATAAACCAGTAAGGGAAATCCTGACCCTATACAGGAGTAAGTGCATTACAGGTACATGTTATGGAGCGACACTATGGGAGATGGCAAATCCCACTTCACAGCAAATACAGGAAAACAAGTTCTTAAGAAGGCTTTTAGCAGTCCCCAATTCAACCCATTTGTATCTAGTCTATAGGGAATTGTCTGTCTCCCATATCAGTGACTATATTAGCATAGCAGCTCTTATGCTTTGGCATGGAATCTGGACTAAGGAGGAGACTACATTTACAAATGAAATAGTAATGGATTGCCTTGCCCTTGATCACTGCAAAAACAATTCCCTGGCTGCAGTATATTTATAAACTTTCAACTGAGTGTACGGTGGATGACGATTTTAAAGATCCCACGTTTATTCAGAAATATAGTAAAATGGATCTAAAATTGATACTAACAAAATCAAGGGAATTCTCAAGAGATGTGATAGCAAATTCTAAACAGACCATTAGATTATTCTGTCAAGGTCCACTCTTACCGGGCATCCAACCATACCTCATATTGATAAGGAACTTACAACACAGGTTTTACTGAACAAGGCTGCGGTTGGGTACTCTCCATCACCTGATTGCATTCCCTACAATGGGCAAGTGGAATCGTAACCCTCCAAATTGCCCTAGTGATGGAAAATCACCGCAGACTACATTGCACTTTATACTTTTCTGTAATTTTTACAGAGATTTTACAGAGATACTAGGAAGAACGTTTTAGGATCCTTATTTATTGATAATAAATAGTATTTTTATAAACCTGCTTTGAATTATATCTGTAGCCTAGAAAATGAAAAAAATTGTAATGTAGTAATTGGTTTTGTGTGAATGGCAATTAGAAGAAGAAAAGATAACTCCCATTTGGAAGCCCTAACATATGAGAAAAACAAGGATTTTTATCACAGGTTGTTGTATTGTGTTTTTTAACATTTTTAAAGCATATGAATTATTTTATGATCTTCCTCAATGTACGTGTATAATTAGGTACTGCTTTTTGTGTGCTCTGTAAATAGTTATTATGACTAAATAATGAGTTTTTTTAGAATGTTTTTATGGTTGTATATTATATACTGAATAAAGCTTGAAATTGAATTGAATTGAAATGCATAGTTGTCCCATGTTGTCCTGCAGTACCAAATCTGGAAACAATACTATTTTAAATTCACTGCACTGCAGAATGGTTCACCATTGTACATCTCTGTCTGGACTTTTTATCTATCCGATTTAATGAGTACAGTCAATTCATGTTCTCATTTGTATTTAGAGATGGAGTTTTGGCATGGTGCCGAGTTCCACAAGGGTATAAAGAGAGCCCTTCAATCTTTAATCAGATCTTGAAAAAGAAGCTACAGACTCAGCAGATGCCTTGCAATTCAATTCCTGTGCAGTACATTGATGACTTACTTGTGGCATCAAGTACGCAAGAAGCTTGTAAACAGGGCACAATTGCTCATTTGAATCATTTGGCTGGGAATGGGCACAAGCTGTCCCCAAGTAAACTACAATACTGTGAAAAAGAAGTCCTATATTTGGGACATCTCATTGAGAAAGGGATAAGAACGTTGTCACAAGAGAGAATGGAGAGGATTTTGAAGATAAGCCCACCCAGGAAACAGAGAGAAGTCAGAATGTTCCTGGGAATGTTTGGCTTCTGCAGACATTGCGGCTGTTGCACAAGGATATGCCGGATCTGCTTCCATGGGACAATGATTGCTTGAAAGCGTTCCTAGAGCTGAGAGAAAGTCTCTGTCATCCCCAGCACTAGGAATGCCTGATTACAGTCAGAATTTCAATAGAAAAGAACCCAACGGCGGACTTTCCAATCTGCACCTCATGCTAGTTTCGTTTTCATAAATTGTCCCACGCACAATCACTCCAGCACCCGCCGTTGTACGGTGCCCCTGTGTTCCAGATCTTTAGTCCATAAAGCAATAGGAGGTGCGTCAGGTGATGAAGTCAAGGCAATCTTATTGTTTCAAAGACCTTTATTCATATTCTTTCTTCATTTTTCAATACAATTCCTTGTTAAAACAAAACAGCTCAGCCAACTCGTTTTCGTTCCCAACCGTGGGAACTTCGTCAGGGCTGAAAACCAATTAACATGAAAGTCTAATCAACAAAAACGTTTACACAACTCAACGACATGTATGAACAAAAACCATAAAATAACCAACACAGGACATACACAAGCTTCATCTTTTTAAATAATATTCTAATGGTGGCGAGAGTTCCCACCATGTAGCATCTGGATCCCAGGATGGTAACGGATAACCAGTGGCGATAACAGTCTATCATCCCCACCGAGCACACAAAATAAAGTCAACATGTACACACTGTGATAAAGATATTTGTGGGAGAGATGCAAAAATGCACAAAAAGGACATCCACATACAACATATTGTATTATACATAAAAACAAAAATACACCTGACTAGACAAAAAAAATATAGAGCACATGCTAATAAACACATAATAGACACCATTAAAATGTATCAAAAGACCAAAACAATTTACAAATATGTATTGGTATATGTGTTATGTTGGCTTGGAGATGGGAGGCTCTATTCCGCAATTGGGGGGCATGAAGATAGTGTTAACACACTTGGTTTAGGTAATATTTACTTTATTTGTATGGGGGTCGGAGGCCACATTTGACTTTCTGTGACCCAGTGCTCGTTACACGGAGGAGCAAGGGGGCTGGATGCCCGATCCAGGTATCGGTGGCTAGACGCTTAAACTCACAGTGACAGTGTGACTTTATGTCGATGTTATAGTCATACCGGGACAGTGTATTTGACAACGCTGTCATTTTCATATTAGATGTAGCGTATTGGCTATATGTCCTTTTGAGTATGATGAATATTAGGAACTGTTTTACACATGTATGTGTTCATTGGAGTTCACATTATGGGACAGTGCACTATGTTTCGAAGCTGGCCTGTACCATACAGTGTATTGATTCCTGTCAGTGGAAAGTATCACACACGAGCGCATATTCATGGGAGACACGGTGACCGTGGTAGCTTTACAATATCCTCTCCGTTCTTAATAATATGTTTGATTATGTGTAGTTCCAAAAAGTTCCTAACAGGCATTATTTACACCAGGTATTCAACAATTGGCATGAAGATGCCCTGAGGAACTAAACCCACTCTTACGTATGGATCTGAAATACAAGTAATATTTTTGCTTTTGAAGACTGAATTTGTCTATACTACTTTTCAAGGTGAGAATTCTGTGAGCCATGGGATATTTAGAAGTCTATATCGCTCGCCGCCCAGACTGCTGCTCTCGGTTTTGTTTTTTCTTTGCTCTTCTCCTTATACTCTGTTCACCCCTCCAAGTTATTTTAGTAACCATGCACTTTATATTACACAGGGGAGCACCTTTATTATGTCGTCTGTGCACTACTATTAACGTGGCTAGTTCTGCTTTCAACCATTATAAAACATTGTACAGCCATCCACACACCTCTGGGCCCCTCTTGGCTTTCCACTTCATAGCTATATTGTACCAAATCAATACATTTATAATTTGTTAATGGGGTTTGGTTCTATGGATCAGATCCAGTAAACATTGATAGGATGACAAGGAAATTTCCAAATCCATTTCTTCTTTAATAATATTCACTATGTCTCCTGGGTATACCTGAATATGACAGCATTCCCATTACTATTAATACAATTTAGCAGCACCTGCTGACAACCTTGACAGGAGTCATCCAGGCTTAATACATCTGTGAATTCATATACGGAGACAAGTACCCCTTAAGGATATATTTGATTTGAGTGAATGTTTCTAGTAACAGATTTGTCGTGCCTCAAGGCCTTCATCCAGTTGGCTTCTGTTATATCCACTCCCATGGATTCCTCCCAGGTCCGTCTGGCAACAATATACCACACTAGAAATCTAGAGATAGTGATGTACACAGAAAGGACACCACATGCGAACTAGACCCCTGTAACAGTAATGTAGATAAACCAACTGACAGATCCAGCTCTGTTGCTACACAGGGCCAGGTCGCCTTAGCAGCCCTAAACAATGCACAGTGAGTCATGAATGACCCTGCACCAAGATTAAATCGCTCCCTAATAAAATCAAATGGTGTATATATATGTAATTCAATAACAAATCCCACATAGTATGTATCCCTGCCTCTAACCACACCCGCCTTTTGAAAACCTGGTCGAGAGAGCGAAATTTTGGGAAATTCCTCAGGGGGATCCGGGCCAGTTGATGGGTGTATCAAAACCAGCAATTTCCTATCACCCTGATCACGCTAGGTAGTATCAAACAATACTTGAAGCAGAGACGAAGCACCGATGCAGGCCATGATATCAAGTGTATACCGCTCATTTGGTGCGCCTGTCTATCTGGCCAACCAAACCAATGGCCTGAACAGATAATATATTTCCATTGAGGGCAGACCCAGACCTTCCATACTCAATGTTATGTTATGTTATGCAGTTTTATAAAGCGCGCAGCTGCCCCAGCAACACAGCGTCTCAGCGCTATAATGCAACTGTCATAAGCAAACCAGAAAACACACATAAAGCAGTTATGCGGCGAAGAGGTGAGTGTTGATGGCTTTACGGAAGACAGAATTATTTTGGATGTTTCTGATATGTACGGGAAGGGAGTTCCAAAGCTTAGGGGCACAAACGCGGAAGGAGCGGCCTCCAGCCCGTACTCTCTTGAACCGGGGGACAACAGCCAGGTGCTGGTCCATGGAGCGTAGCTGGCGGGTGGGTATGTAGCGCACCATGAGACTGGCCAGGATAGGAGGAGATTGGAGGAACATGATTCTGTGGGCGATACAGAGAGTCTTAAAATGGATACGTTTCTCCACCGGCAACCAATGCAATTTGCGGATGGAGCTGGCGGTGGAACAAATTCTCAGCAGGCCAAGGAGAGCCCGGGCCGCCGCATTTTGTGCCCTTTGTAGACGCACTATCTCTGCACTTTTGGCCCCAATATATAGGGAGCTGGCATAGTCCAGTCTGGAGAGTACTGTGGCCTGAATGATCACCTGATGGGTGATAGAATCGAAGAAACCCAGCAGAGGTTTAAGCCCCCGTAGGAGCCCGAAGCATGCCCCGGCTACTACCTTAGTCTGGGCCTGGAAAGTAAGGGCGGAGCCTATCCAGACTCCCAGATTTTTTACTGCCGGTTTAGGGGCCGGCGGAAGACCCAGAGAGGACGGCCACCAATGATCACTCCACAGATGGATGTCTTTGCCCACCAACAGGATCTCCGATTTGTTGGCATTGAGTTGGAGACAGTTGGCCATCATCCAATCTGCAATGACTGTTAGATCTTCTTTAAACTTAAGTGCATCCTGTCCAGAGTCGTCAGATAGTGCTACCACCAGCTGTGTGTCATCCGTGTAAGATACCACAGCTAATCCTCTGTTCCTGGCTACTGCTGCCAGAAGTTGAATATAGATGTTAAAAAGGGTTGGGCTTAGAGCCGAACCCTGTGGAACCCCTTGGTGGACAGCATGTACCTGGGAGCAGAAGGGAGGGACAGACACCTGGAAAGTACGCTCTGCTATGAAGGAGGTGTGCCAACCCAAGGCAGAACCACTGGCACTGATGTCCTCCAAGCGCTGCAGCAGGATCTGATGGGAAACAGTGTCGAACGCAGCACTCAGATCCAGTAAAATTAAAGCTGAGGTCCGACCGACATCTAACGTGCCCCTCAGATGTTCTGTCACAGCCAGAAGGGCGGACTCAGTGCTGTGACGAGGGTGGAAGCCGTTCAGGGATGGGTCAAGCAGATTGTTATCTTCTTAAAACTTCGTGAGAGTGGCATTGAAGTGGGCTTCGGTGATCTTGGAGATGAACGGGAGGAGGGAGATAGGGCGGAAGCTCTCTGGTTTGGACGCATCCAGCGTGGGCTTCTTTAACAGAGGAACCACCTTGGCATGTTTCCATGCAGTGGGAACCACCGCAGAGGACAGAGACAGATTGACGAGTTTACAAAAGGGGGAAAGAAGTTGAGGTAAAAATTCCTGGAATTGGTCCGATTTGAGGGGGTCTGCAGGGGGTCCTGATTTAAGTTTATTACATATCGTCCGCATCACTTCTTGAGCGAGCGCCGGGAAAACAGAGAGGACCGGGGCATCACAGGACAGCAGGGAGGGGCTGGCCCTAGTCTCAGTGTGGGGGAAGATTTTATAGATGTCCTCGACCTTCTTGATAAAGAAGGCAGCGCGGCTCTCGCATTGCTGATTGGAAGAAGATGGGGTGGCTTGAGATTGCCCTGAGGATTTAAGGTCCTTGAGCAGAGAAAAGACACGTTTAGCAGGATTACTGTTAAGTCTGATCTCATCTGCATAGTAGGCAGCTCTTTCCTTCTGGATCGCTCTATGGTAGTTCTTGATGGCTGCACGATATTAAGTTTTCAGGATAGGGTCATAGTCCTGCCTCCATGCCCGTTCCAGCCTTTTACAGCTTTTTCGGATTAAGGCCAGGTTGTCATTGTATCACAGGCTAGACAGGGTATTACGGCTCTGAGACCACCTGGCGGGAATGAGAGAGTCGAGGGAGTGTGTCAGCCACTCCGAAAGGGTACTCTCCGCCGCATCTGGGTTATTGGGGAGGCTGGGCATTTGACTGAGGAGGAGAATGTGGAACTGCTCGGAATCGAGTTTATGCCAGGGGCACCTTAAGACCGATTTACGCGCTGTACCCTGAGGAAAACCCACTCCCAATAGTGACATGGTTACCAAATAATGGTCAGACAAGCTCATAGGGACAGGTGGATTAACTATGAGAGAGAGTAGGTTAAAAAAGACGAGGTCCAGTAGATGTCCCGCAGAATGAGTACATCCCGGGACGCGCTGGATCAATTGCAAGGCAGCAAGATCCGCTAAAAAATTGCTAATTTCACAGTCATGACTGGCATCCAAGTGTAAATTGAGGTCTCCGATAATACTGAAATTAGCTGGTCTGATGGCGAGTATACCAGAGGTTGGGATAAGCGCATCCCTGAACTCCTTAGATGGCCCCGGAGGGTGATATATTAGGAGCCCAGATAGCGTAAAATTAGCATTCAGGAGAATCCTAAACCTTGCACACTCACAGCCCACCAGGGCCTCTTTGATTAGGATGCACGTGTATTCAGTTTTAAAGATGATTGCGATACCACCACCTCAGGCCCCTCTGTTGAGTGTCACAATGTTGTAACCTTGAGGCATGGCTAAGCCAGTTCCGCCTCCATGTTGTCAGTGAGCCATGTCTCAGAAAGAGAATATCCGGTGTCTCGTCGTGAAGTAAATCAAATACTTCAGCGAAGTGCTTTACTTGGGAGCGGCAATTCAAACTGCGAAGTTTGATAGAGTGCAAGGAGGGGGAAGGAGAGACAGCGTTAGTTAGAGAGCAAAGCTGCACTGAATGCAGCAGAAGGGGCCTTCCCGTGAGGCACAAAGGTGGGGAGCACATGGGCTTACCTCCTTACTAATGGCAAGTAGGTCATCTTGGGAGTATATATTTTTTGCGGAGACCAGGCCGGCAGCACGTCTGGCGTCGTCCAGGCACGGACGGGTGCAGATGGGCTTGCCTTTGGCGTGCCAGTGGTGTATCTGCACCACGGCAGGCATTAAATGGCTGGGGGGCACAGCTGGCTCCTCCCAGTCAAGGTTCTGATTGGTTGAAAAGAGCCAATCAGAGCTCAGCCTGTCCGTGAAGTGCAGAAGAGAGAAAATGCGCCAAAACACAAGAAAAACACAACACAAAGGCTAAAATCAGCAAGGTGAGTTTAAAATATAGAGGGTAAAGCAGCATCAGCGCGCGTTAGACAGCGTGCTCAGAACAGTAGTCAAAATTACCTGTCCGCACCACGGTAGGCATTAAATGGCCAGGAGGCACAACATAATTTTACCAATAGCAAATCTTTTCCGTTTGTTAGCCTAGACTAGATCCAAAAAGAGCCCCTTCAGCTCCCAGAAAAAACAACCGCTTTAAGATTACCAGTAGAGCCTGAAAAAAATACAATAGGCGTGGCAATACCAACATCGTAATGATGGCCACTCTGTCCATCGGGGAAAGGGGAAACCCCTTTGAAAAAAACCACAGAAGAGAGTATCAAAGTAACCGCCCTGCCTAAATTACTTTGTATTAGTTGTTCATCCTTGTGGTATATCCATACCCATATCTATTAAAAGAGGTCAGTGGACCATGTTATCTCATTGTAAGTGCCCAACGAGGGGTACTATGGAAGAAGTATGTACAGGGAAAAGAGCACACATACTCCAATTAACCTTCAGACCAGAGGCCTCTCTGAAATCTGTTGATAGGAACAATACATCCAGAAAGCTGTTACTCGGGTCTCTGAGATATAATAAAGCATCATCAACTTATACATATGGAGATTAAGAGGTGTCATAAATCTGGCCATGTCATTACCTGAACAATTTTACTAGTATTGTAGAGATAAAGTGTGTTCCATGCATGCATTCCACCTGAACCTTCCTGCGGCACAGAAAACTAAACACTCTTTGGTGTTTTAAAGGTGTACCAAACCCCTGGCATTAAAAGTTATTCAACGAAGCACATTGAATATGTTTTGAGTATGTTGCCTAAAAGAAGTACTGGCAGGCGATTGGAAGCGTGGTGTCGCACCCAGTTTCTCACAGAATCCTGCTGCAGATTCCCACCAAGTACATAGGGCCTCATTATCATCATATCGGAGACGGGACAGCCCAACTTGCTGTTGGCGGTCCCACCAATGAGAGTACAATGGGGCCACCTCCAAGGGGGTCGCATTGTCTATATTTTGTATTGCGGCGGGTGCAGCGTGCAGCAGCACATGCTGCAGTACAAAAAATAGACATAACATGTATCCCTGCACTACGTGGCAGGCACCATGAGGTGCCTCCCACATGGTGCAGGGATATGTAGGGGGTACCATAGGTGCCCCCCAACACCCAAAACTGAGGGCCAGGGGGGAAGGGGGTCCCGCTACAGGCCCCCAGTGTCCCTTTCCGCCAGCCTTTTCATGGAGGGCTAACCGCCATGAAACGGCCGGCGGGGAGGGACATCATAATCCCTACGGCGATGCCTTTCAGGCACCGCCACCCTTGTAAGGATTTGAGTTTCCTCTGACGGTCCGACGGACTCCTTGAGCCCGCCAGATCTGTGGCGGTGGGTCTCTCCGACCACCACCCATCCGCCCGCCATCCTAATGTGGCGGGCGGTAAACATGCTTACGATGGCGGTGGAACCACCACCGACGGGCTGTCAGTGCCGGTCTTGCTGTCATTGTAATCAGGTCCATACTTATTACTAGACTCACAGAGCTCCAGAATATAAGGGTTACCCTCCTCACCATAGAGGCTTGTAAAACTACCCCACCAACCCAAACATACCTCACAAACAACTGTGCTCTACTCTTCACGGGTGCCAGCATTGTGTGTGTGTGTAGGTACAGATTCAATTGCTTTTTGAGGAGCATGCGGCTCGCCCCACTATTTCTGATAACAGAAGCATCAAGAATGACAGAGCATTATATCCTCTGCCCTCAGCACCCCTGCCAGAGCGCCTGCCCATAATTGTGCCAAACACCCACAGTGCCCCCATCTTTTAAGGCTGCTACTTAGCAACCTAAAGGTCTATTATATGGACAGTTAAAAAATGACCATTAAGCCAACAGATCAGTTGTCATTGGTGTGAGAACCGTGGCCCCAACCCAATCCTCATGTAAAGATACTTCATCCGAATCCAACTCCCTCACAGATGATCCAGGCTCCAAAGCAGTCTGGGGTGTGGAATGAGCTTTATTATGTCGAACTTCCTCCACGAGACCTACCCATTCCCTCGAAGCTTGTCCTGCCGCCGGCCTGTCGCTGGGAGTTCCTTTCCTACAGTGAGGTGTCCTGCACATTCAAGATGTCTCTTCCAGCCACACCTCCTCTGAGGTATTAAAGAACTGTGTTTTGTCATAGTCAGTTATCTTGAGCCCTGCAGGAAACAACAATGCAAACTGAATATTATGCTTACACAATTTTGTCTTGATTCCTTGATAAGCTAATGGCTGACGCTGGACAAGCAAAGCAAAATCAGGAAAAACTTGGGGGCATATTATCAAGGCGGCGCTATGAAATTATCGCCGCTTTTGCATCCGTTTTCGGGCGAAAAGCGGCGATAATTTCATCGCCTTATCAGCAAAGACACGCTATCGCGTGTTTTGCTGACTTAGCGCCCGTTTCCAGCACGCCTAACTTTGCATCGCTAATGAGATGCAAAGTAGGCGTGGCTGTGAAACCAACCAGGGAAAACATCGCGAAGGCAGCTTCGCGATATTAACAAGGAAGGGTAGAGATTTTTTAAATCGCGTTAAGTATGACTTAACGCAGGAATTTAACGTCTGTTAAATTCCTGACTAAGGCATACTTAACATGGGGGGTGGATTCTGTGGCTAAGACCACAGGCCCTATCATCTAGGATAGCGCCGTTTTCCACCATGGAAAACGGCGATATCCACACTATCTCTGGAATTTTTATCGCCTCGGCGATCCGCGTTGTTGATAACGCGCTAACCGGGCGATAAATTCCAGAGATAGCCGGCGATAAATTTATCGCCGGCCCTTGTTAATATGCCCCTTGGATCTTTGTATTTTCATAATCTAATGGACCATGTTCACGGGCCTTCTGTAAAATATCGTCATGGTCCCTGTAATTGAGCAGTTTGACTATTAGTAGATGAGGAGGAGCCTCAAGGATGAGCGCGAATAGGGGATTCTGTGCTCTCTCTCCACCACAATATGTAGACGAGCAACCCCTTTGAAAGTCTTTCAGAGGAAACATCGCTCAATGAAGTTCTCAGGGGCCGCACTCTCTGCACCTTGTGAAAGTCCAATCAGGCGCGCTCCTCAGCCACTTCTGCTCTATGGTATAGATGGTCAGCCGCCTGGGAAAGATTGATTGTCCTCTTCACCTTGGAGCCGGCTTGTCCACTTAGGCATCACCAAATAAGCAGTACTCAAAAAACGAGCCTGCTGCACTCACATTTCTTTCTCCAACTTTCCTAAATACCTTTGTCTTGAAACTCGGAATTGCCTTCCAGGGTAAATACCCTGGGCCTTTTACGGTGAAATCATAGGACTCTCCCTTTCAGATGTCTTTGTCTCTCATTGTTAGACCTTATCCAATCTAAAATTGCCAGCCAGAATTTCATTTTCTTTTCTTTAAAACATGCTCTATCAGACTTGCTGATTTTTTCAATGAATTGCAACCATTCCTTGCCATTCGGTGGTGTTTTGTCAACCCATCTTCTACATATTAAGGGACACACAAGCAACATAAGATAAAATTTCAATTTTTTATGGTTGCGATCTGCTTCTCTTTTGCCTCTTCTCCGGCACCAAACAAATTGTAGTATGACTTACCTTAAACTTGCCTCTTGTGACTACCCCAATAATTCTACTTACTTCATTCCAGAAAGTCTTCAGGGCAGGGCAGGATGCAAACATATGTATGTTGTCTTTATTTGGATCACTGCACTTCTTAGAAGAATTTTCACTTAGCCTTGCCCATGTTATTTTTTTGGCCTTCTGCAAGTTGAAAAGGTGTTTTCTCTTTAAGGGAGCAGGACTGACAGCGTATAAAAGCTCAAAGGATGCTTGCCATAAATTCTGCAAGTCTTCATTCGGCAAGCATCCGGTCCACTTTTGATAGGATAGAGGCTTCTCCTTATCAGCTGCATCACATAATAGTTGATAACACATTGCCACTTTCTTTTTTTGCGTACCTGCTATGTGTAAGTCTCTTTCCAGCACCAATTCCTCAACACATCTGTTGGACTTGGCCCTTGTTGCAGGGCTATCCCCAAACTTTTTGCTTTTTCCTCCTATTTTTTCCTGACCTGCTGTTGTTGGCTTTAGGACTCTGGGCACTTTACCACTGCTGATCAGTGCTAAAGTGCATATGCTCTCTGTGTAAATTGTTATTATGATTGGTTCTCCCTGATTGGCATATTTGATTTACTAGTAGGTCCCTAGTAAGGTGCACTAAGTGTGCCAGGGCTGGTAAGCCAAATGCTACTAGTGGGCCTGCAGCACTGATTGTGCTACCCACATGAGTAGCCCCTAAAGGATGTCTCAGGCCTGCCACTGCAGTGCCTGCGCGCAGTTAACTGCCATGTCGACCTGGCAAGTACACCCACTTGCCAGGCCCTAACCTTCCATTTTCTTACATGTTAGTCACCCCTAAGGTAGGCCCAAGGTACCCCTGTGGGCAGGGTGCAGTGTATGTGAAAGGTAGGACATGCCCTGGTGTGTGTGGCATGTCCTGATAGTGAAATACTGCCAATTTCGTTTTTCACTATTGAAAGGCTATCTTGCCCCATAGGATAGAATGGGAGTTTATTTATAACATCTTATAAATATAACTTCCTATTGGAACAAGATGGAGAAATAAAGTTTAGGCTCTCTGAACTCAGAATTTAATAACACATCTTTTAGTAAAGATTGTTTTTAAATTGTGTGTTTGAAAATGCCACTTTTAGAAAGTAGGCTTTTTCTTGTTTAACCATTCTGTGTGCCTCTGCCTGTTTGTGTATTGACTGTCTGGTTTTGTAGTGTCAGGGGCTGGGGAGGTGCATTCTCTCAGACAGCCACCGGGGGGGGGGTTGATGTGTGTCCTGCCTTTCCTGAATGTGTCAGGGCTGTGCTGAATAGACCTGGGCTGCATTCAGAGTAGGGGGAGGAGCTCTCACTAGCACCTGAATAGGCAAGGTCTGCATTAAGAGTGGTGGGAGGAGATTTCCCTTGCACCTCAATAAGGCCTGTCTGCCTTACACAATGTTGTCTCCACCTCCTGACAGGCAGCTGCACCAGAGAGGACAGAACTGGTTTGGACTGGGCTCAGAGACCCTTGCACAAAGAGAACAAAGACATTTTGGGGTATAAGTATTAGACCTAAAACCCCTGAACTTTAGACTACTTCTGGAATCAAGAAGAACCTTTGCCAAGGAGAAGAACTGGAGAAACTGAGGAGAAGTACTGCCCTTGCTGCGTGTCTGGGGTTGGCCTGCAGTTGTTGTTTCTGGCAAGGAAAGGAGAAGGACTTTGCTGTGTGCTGTGTCCCCTGCTTGAGGAAAGTCTCCAAGGGCTTGAGTAGAACTTGCCTCCTGTTTTGAAGTCTCAGGAACACAAAGTCTTCACCCCCAGCTCCCCTGAACTTCCTTGCTGGGATTGCTGACCTGCCAAAAAGTGCCTGTGACTCTATGGGGCCCCTGGAGGTTGTTTCTGCTGCTGGGAGCTGGGAAGCAAGGCAACAACAAGAAAATCGACGCATCGCTCTTCTTGTGACAGTTTTTCTGACGCAGCGCTGTGGTGCGAGAAGAATCTGCCCGCACCGCCGTGCTGCTACTGAAACCGATGCAGCGCCTGTCACTGCTGCAAGAATTGATGCATCGAGGAATCGCGGCTGAAGAAACCGATGCAGCACAGCTCGACGACGCCGCATCGTTCGCTGACACATCCCGGATTTACACGCATCGTCCCTGTGCACCAAGTTTCCCCCGACGCATCACCCGTGGATCGGAGTCATCTCAGAATAGACGCATCGCTTCTCCCTTCAGACCGGACCCGACGCACCGCTCCCCTGTGTCCAGCGGAACTGTTGCATCGCATCCACGAAGGTCTCAGGAATCGACGTATCTCTTTGTTTTTCTACGCTTCCCATCGCAGCGGCTGTTTGGCTAGGTGAATTTTGTCGCAACGACAGGTACTGTGCAAGAAATCACGCATCCATAGTTTTCTATGGGCTCAGTTGCTAAAACCTTTTTAAAGTCATTTTTCTTAATACTTGTATGTTGGATTTTTGTCGTTTTGGTCTTGTTAAGTTTAGATAAAGATACTTTATTGTTCTAAACTGGTGTGGTGTCCATTTGTGGTGTTATCACTGTGTTACTGTGAGTGTTGGTACAAATACTTGACACATTGCCTTTGGCATAAGCCTCTCTGCTCGTGCCAAGCTACCAAAGGGGTGAGTAGGGGTTATCTAAAGTGTGTATCCCCCTTACCCTGACTAGAAGCAAGTGTCCCTATTTGGACAAAGGTACCTACCTCTGCCAACTAGAGACCCCCATTTCTAACATATGCTCTATCAGACTTGCTGATTTTTTCAATGAATTGCAACCATTCCTTGCCATTCGGTGGTGTTTTGTCAACCCATCTTCTACATATTAAGGGACACACAAGCAACATAAGATAAAATTTCAATTTTTTATGGTTGCGATCTGCTTCTCTTTTGCCTCTTCTCCGGCACCAAACAAATTGTAATATGGCTTACCTTAAACTTGCCTCTTATGACTACCCCAATAATTCTACTTACTTCATCCCAGAAAGTCTTCAGGGCAGGGCAGGATGCAAACATATGTATGTTGTCTTTATTTGGATCACCGCACTTCTTGCAAGAATTTTCACTTAGCCTTGCCCATGTTGTTATTTTTTTGGCCCTCTGCAAGGTGAAAAGGTGATTTCTCTTTAAGGGAGCAGGACTGACAGCGTATAAAAGCTCAAAGTATACTTGCCATAAATTCTGCAAGTCTTCATTTGGCAAGCATCCGGTCCACTTTTGATAGGATAGAAGCTTCTCCTTATCCTCTGCATCACATACTAGTTGATACCACATTGCCACTTTCTTTTTTTGAGTACCAGCCATGTGTAAGTCTCTTTCCAGTACCAATTTCTCAACAAATCTCTTTTGTTTTATTGCCGTGAACCAAGAACTGAGTTGTAGATATTAAAATCTAGATAGGCTCCCTCTCGTTTTACGGTGGATTTCTTCCCAAGACCTCAAATTGTTGTCCTCTATGAGATCACCCCAGCTTACACATTTCGCTAACTTGAGAGGGTGGCTTAAAACATCTTTCAAGCATTCAGGCATCCCTAGGATTCCTACATTTGGTGCTTGTGCTGAGTAATAAGGAACTCCCTCTTTATCCTTACTTTAGACCTTAATATTAAGGTTGCATTTAAAATCTTCAATCTGACTTTATTAAAACTTTGGTGAGCCAAACGTGTGTAAGAGCCCCTTGGTGCACTTCACACTATGGGTAATTGCTAGGAATACTGTCAGTCTCTGTCATTTGGCACTTCAAACTATGCCCTAAAAAATGTTGTTTTTGTCTGGTAACCCCAGGCAACCCTTCTCTAGCTTCTGCCTAAATTTTTTCCAGTATATTCTCACCCCCTTACCTGCCCAGATAAAATAGACAATATCACCCTGAAATTTCAGGAGCTCTCCTGGGTCAAACATTAAGGGGAGATGCAGACATTTATTTAAGTCCCAATGCTAATCGATGCAAATTTCTAGTAGACACCAATTCTAAATCCAGGAAGATGTCTACCCCTGGATATACCATTTGAGTGCACTGCGGTCCAATAAAGTTTTCAATGTTCAAGTACATTGTCTCACTCTTCACTTGATTAATCAAATACCCAGCCATCTGATCAAAATGGCCTGCTAACTGCGAAAAAGTGTGCATTGTTGTCTCTGACTCAGTAGTAAAGATTATCAAATCATCTGCATAGAGCACTCTCTTTTTCCTACATCCACAGCACTCAAATGGTTTAACTTTTTCCTCCACCCAGAGCACCTGTGCCAAAGGTTCAATAAAGAGATCAAAAAGGAAAGATGAGAGGGGACTGCTCTGTCTTGTACCCCTTCCAATCTCCACTCTCTTTGTGAGTATGTTATTTAGCAATATTCTAGCCAAGAGATTCCCATACACGGCCTTAACCACCTGAATAAACCTTAAAGGTAGCTCATAGTTTTTTAGGCAGGATCATACAAACTCCCAATTCACCTGGCCAAATGCCTTAGCTGCATCCCAGGTAAGCAGGACCAATGGAGCTTGCAACGCACTGGTTACATCAAGTGCACTGATTACCTGATGGCCCAACTAACTCAATTGTTGGGCCAGGATAAACCCATTCTGATTATTCCTCACCAATTTCCCAACTACACCAGCAAGCCTGCTGGCCAATATTTTAGCAAAGATTTTATAGTCACAGTTTAACAGTGGAATTGGCTGATAGGACTCACAACTCTGAGTAGGTTTATTAGGTTTAGGAATAACTACCATGGTGGTTTCTCTCCACGAGCTTGGTGGTGCCAGACCTTTAACAGGGTACTATAAAACAGCTCCAGCCACACAGGTAGTATTTCTTTTGCTAGGGTTTTATACAGCTCCCCCGGCAACCCATCTGGGCTTGTGGCCTTGCCCCTCTTTCATTTACTAATGCCTGCTCTAATCTCCTCTTCTGAGATTTCTTGTGTGAAGTTCTCCTGCTCATGAGAGTCTAAATATGGAAGGGCTAGTGAGCTTAACCAAGCCTCTCTTTCTTGTTCACCCACACCTCCTTGCTCATTATATAATCCTTGAAAAAAGTCCCAAAAGGCTCTTACGATCTCTGTACTATCCGAACACATCCCCCAAGCTACATCCTGAATTCAAGTTATATTATTCCTAACATTCTGCGTCCTAATTTTCCAAGCTAGGACATTCTCAGACTTCTCACCATATTTGAACATCTGTAAATACTGGCTTCCCATCTCTCTTGCTGTTTATGTTCTGCCTGAATCCTATTCTCCTGTTTACACCTCTCTAATTCCTCACATAACCTGCACTGTTCTATGGCAAGTGTAGTGTCTGTTAACTGTTTCTCCAACCTTACCACTTTGTCTACAAATGCATTCTGGCTCTTCTGCCCACTCTGCCATAGAATATCTCTTGGCCCACTCAGTGATGACTCCACAAATATACGCCTTATATGCCTCCCATACTACACTTATAGATGCGCTATCCAGGTTCATTTCAGCATAAAGTTTGGAATTACATTTTAACTTCATGATTAGTGTAGGTTTAGCAAGAAATCTTCTTTCTACAGTTCATCTGTGAGATCTATTGTCTTTGCCCACCATTATCTCCAGACTGACTAAGGCATAATCCAAGAGAAATTATGGTATTTACTGAATTACTTACAATCAACTAACCAATAATCAACACGCGAACTATGGCCGTATTTCTTACTATAGAAAGAGAAAGCCGTTTTGCACCCATCTTTCTCTCTCCAGATGTTTACAACATCAAGATCCTCCATAATATTCTTAGCACTTGTTGCCACTCTGGGCGTATTACAGTGTGGACAGCTTGTTAAATGGTTTAGGGCCTCATCCATCAACATATTAAAATCTCCCCCCCCAGAGAATTATCTCATCCCACACAAGTTACTTGTCTTTCTTTCCTGAGCTGCAATAGCACTACTACTCACCTCCTGCCTTGATCCAACTCTGTAGTAAGAATTTGAATGTTAGAGTTTGCCCTATATTAGGATAGCTATTACTTTGTGGTGAGCTATTTGTGATGTACACACAACCTGCTAAACCCAGCCTTGATGCTTGAATACCTCTTTACATTCTGTTTCTCACAAATGAGTTCCCTGTAAGATGCTAACTTTGGCAGCACTCCCCCTTAAATATTCTATTATAGTTCTTATTCTCTTCCTCTCCATCAATCCATTCACATTTCAAGTCACCAACCCTAAACCTTCATCTTGCATCCTATTCAATAGCCTTCTGAAAAGCTAATCTGTCAAGGTAATGGAAGGAACTGAACAAAGAATAAGAATGTCTAAACTCCAGTGTCTGGGAAAGATGTTTAACTAAAGAACAGTGGCATGCAGAAGGATAAGGGCGATTCATTTACCGACTGTTAGACCTGCCAGCCTTAGGGTGGTCTTCCTCAAAACATTTTGCCTTCCACCTCCATTTTTGCTGACCTCGTTTTTGCTGGCCTTAGGACTCTGCACATTTTACCACTGCTAACAAGTGGTAAAGTGCATGTGGTCGCTCCTAAAAACTTGGTAACATTGGCTTATCCCCAATTGGCATATTGAGTTGACTTACAAGTCCATAGTAAAATGATACTATGTGTAAACTAAATGCTACTAGTGGACTGCGGGACTGATTGCACCACCCACTTCAGTAGCCCTCTAAACATGTCTCAGGCCTACCACTGCAGCCTGTGTGTGCAGTTTTAAAATGCCATTTAGAACTGGCAAAATAAACCTTTTGCCAGGTCCAAACCTTCCTTTTCAATACACATAGGTCACCTCTAGGGTAGGCCAGAGGGCAGGGAGCAGTGTATTTAGATCGTTGGACATGTAAGTTTTACATGTCCTAGTAGTGAAAAACTCTTACATTTGTTTTTTACTATTGCAAGGCCTGCCTCTCCCCTAGGATAACATTGGGGTTACCTTATCACATAGAATAAGCTGTAATTTCTAAATGGGAAGAGGTAGCCAGTTCATGTTTAGTGTCTTTGGAATTGTAATGAAAAAACCCACCTTATGGTAAAGACGGATTTTTAATCAAAATTTGGACAATGTCACTTTTAGAAAGTTGGTATTTTCCTGCCTTAGCCATTTGGAGCCTGCAGTCTATTTCTGGGTCACATGACTGGGTGTATCTGACAGTTGGGGTTTGTGTATTCCTCCTAGACAGCCACACACAATAGAGAACTTAGGTGTGCCATCACTGACAGGATGAAAGGGCAGAGCTGGGCACAGCCCTACTTACACTGGAACAAGCTGTGTCCTGCTCACCGCAAGGTATGCATATCCCCTGTAGTTAGTCTGGAGCCTGGGGAGGGAAAGCAGAACACCTGAGGACTTTAAAGGGAACCTCTAGATGCTTCTCAAACTTCAAAGGAAGAACTAGGTATACATTTTGGATCTCAGACACCAACTCTTTAGTACACTTCTGGAAGTGTGGAGGCTCTGCCAGGATGAAGGACTGTCACTCTGCTGGACTGCTGCTCTGCTGGACTACTGCCTTGCTGGACTGCTGCCTTGCTGGGGTGCTGTGCTGCTGCCCTGCTGCCCTCCTGCCTGAGTCACAGGGATTGGACATGCACCTGAACCCAGGACTCCCATAGTGACTCCAAGAGCTAGTCTGCTGGCCTGTTGTTCATAACAGGCTCCCTGCCACCTGAACGACCACCCAGATCCAGCTGGAACACACCTCTGACCCCCAAAGTGATGCCCCTCAAGTCCTGGACCCTTGGTGTGGCCTCAGAGAGACTACATTGGCATTTTTGCTCTCTTCGCGACCCCAAATAGGCCCTTCGGTGCCAAACCCTTGTCATTCGCACAGCCCACCAACCCTGTGTTCCATCAACCCAACTCTTCGTGCTACAGCATCAACAGCTCACGGGTGGCGTACCGTGAAGCTCTGACCCACCCGCCTACCACGACAACAGGATCTTTGCGCTACATCGACGACCATCCGAGATGCTTCTCTGCTCCTCACAGCCTCCTCCAATGCTATTGGGACTCATCGCAGTTGACCTGAAGTTGTGACTTTCTCCTGGTCCCGCACGACCAGATGCCCATGAGTGGCACTTTGGGCTTTTTGGCTCTATTTTCACTTAAATCTTGAAATTGCATATCTCCAAATCTACTAATTCGATTTTTGTCGTTTTGGCCTTGTTTTATTTATTGAAATCTACTCTATGTTTTCTAATATGATGTGGGATCCTTTTTATATAGTATTTTCATTTTATTACTGTTTGAAGTGTTTCACAAATACTTTACACAAAGTTAAGCCTGACTACTCTGTTCCAAGCTACTAGAGGCTTGTGACTTCACCCTGACAAGGATTGTGGTTTCTGATTGAGTAGGGCTTCACCCCCTTCAACCAGTAACCCAATTACTTACACTGTCACTCTTTTGGAGAGATTTTTGTGATCCACCCATGTCAAGCCAACATCAGTGGCCACACCATTAATTTTCCTTTCAGTGCTGATTTAGTGTCTTTTAGCGCCAGGAGAATGGCATCAAATTTATCCTTATAGCCCTTGAGAGTGGTTCCACTGATCGTAATGCCATGTCAGATGAGAGCAGTGACCTGGAACGTCTTCCATATACTAAGCAAACAACTCAACTTGCCACAGTGGCAATGCCTTTTGGCCCATGAATTACACCGAACGGGTAACGATTAGGTGCCACAGTACCCCCGAAATCAAAGTCACCAGCACCTCAATGAATTTCCTCACTCCTTTGGGATATGCTCAGAGTCCCACCCCCCCGGTGGTCTGAGGATGCAGCATCAGAACCCCTGCATGCTGCCCCCAGCCTCGCGTAATGAGGTCAACAAAGTCAATAGGAGAGGAAGCAGGAACAATTAACTGGTCTCTACACCTTGATTTCATACCCACCGCACCACCAACAGCAGGATTCAACATTGTGCAAGCTTCCAGCTGGACATCACATCCAGAGGCAAGGTGCCAGGTTCAGACATTGAATACTCCACACAGACCATCATGGTTATCTGTGCCCCTGTTGTGAGGCCACAGCCCACCAGCCAAGGTGCAGCAGGAATATCAAGGTGCGTTTCAGGCAGGGTCATCAAATATTGTTACTGCAGCACCCCAGCACAATTATTTGGCATGGAGCGCTCCGACCAGTGGTGAAATGCAATGTGATGAGGGACCCCGGTGTCTCCCAGATCGCACAGACATTCATTAGTCTTGGGCTCAATGGGGGACCCCTAAATGGTTGGGCCCCCCTTACACTGCAGGGGCCAGCTTGGCAGTTTTTCAGAGAGTATAACTATTTCTTTATCCATGCCATTGCACGTATTCTGCAAGCATGCAATAGCATGGCTTAGAGGGCAAGGGGTCCCTCTCCAAAACAAGAAACCCTGGGGGGCCCCTGCATCACGGGGCTTGCAGGGGCCCCCAATACACCCCTGGCTCCGACTGTCATCTTGGATCCTCCGGCTGCCATGACAATCATGTCCACTCCCCTCCAAGCAGAGCCAAATTCAAAGTCCTTGTGTGCTATCCCAGAGTGCAGAAGGCTGGGCAACAGGAATCCACCAGTGTAGGCGATGACAGGGGCTATGAACATGGGCAGGCTCCTACATTCATAGGCTGGTCTAGAACTCCTCAAACAAATATTTACACCATGGCCATGTAAGCCATGCCCAACTCAAACCTTATCTTCAAACCAATCCATTTCGAATGGTTGTACAATTTATGGTTCTCTCCAAGATTAACTATGGCAATTCTGTACTGGCTGGCTTTCTTGCTTTTGACATCACTCTCATCAAGGTTTGTGATTCCTTAAGCAGCTACACTCATTTTCAACTACCAAAAATGTGATCATATCATCTAGATGCTCAAAAACCTTCACTGGCTCAATCTGCAGGCAGTCATCTATCAACAGAATCAACGAGACCCTAACAAGATTTCAAAATATATAACTTTAGAAACCAATAGGTTTAACATCCAGAAAGCCACCACACTTCTTCACTGGAGCTGCAAGGATTTGGAATTTGCTTCCAGTGGTGATCAAACTGGCCCTCACTGCCCTCTTCCCTTAATAACTTTAACTCCTCCCTTTGCAATCCAACCTTCCACCACTTCTTTTCAACACTTTATATTTTCAAGCTAGTGAGACCATCATATTTTATGCCAACTTTCACTTGATCTCTGCAGACTTGCTTACCTACCTCTCTACTACCTCCTCCTTGCACCCTTTGTCTTACCCTGTCTGAGCTATCCACACTTCCCTACCTTGGTACTTTCCTATTCTCTTCATCTTCACCCCATTGTACAACTTTTACATTATCGTTCATTGCTTGTTAATGATCCTTAGACATTCATTTGTTCTATTTAAAATGAGGTTTAGACTTGCACATGCTTCTGTACAGTGTGCTGACATGTTTGTGCAGAGCACACTTTAAAGGAATGTATAAATAAATAAATAAGTAATATGATCAACGAAGACTGTTAAAAAAACAGTTGCTTCCACAAACTTTACAGATATTCATGCAGGGTAAGTGCACCCACCTCCTTTTTCGGCAAAGTTCATAAATGCTCAATGGCTTAGATTTTCAATGCCTCTATCTATCCCATATTCCAACGGTTCTTAACCTTTTGACTTCTGTGGACTCCCACTGAAAAACAATTGAAATCCAGGAACCCCCAATTAAGCAATTTCTAGAATTTTACCTCAACTCAATACTCCAAAAAGAGAAACAAGTATACATCAAACCTATACACATATTACGAAATATTGTAATTAATTCAGAAACAAACAAGATGTGAAAGTCTGAATTTTAACTCAAATCGGAATGTTGAAGTGTTTCAAAATTTAGGGCCATATGTAAGATAAGATAAATTTCCTAAAATGCCATTTTGTAACTTTCAAGTGTGCTGCTTCATGCAGCACACATGAAAGTTACAAAATGGAATTTTTTAAAAAGGTTTGTTTATGTACAGGAAGGGACACCTTCCTGTACATAAACAAACCATGGCATTTTGCTTTTTCCATGTGTGCTGCACACACACATGCAAAAAGCAAAAACGAGGAGAAATAATGCATTTCTCCTCGTTTCGCCACCTTAAGTCCAGGGTTTTCCTGGTCTTAATTTTGGCGCTGCCTCCTATGTACGCCACCCTTGTACATAGGGGACAGCGTCAAATACAATGGGTGTTGCGGTGGAACGCCCACCACAACACCCACTGCACGCCCCTTTCATGTTAAACATAGCGTGAAAGGGTGCCTTATGTACAAGGCAGCATTAAGCCATGTTAAGTGGCTTAACGCTGCCTTGTACATTAGGCAAAGCCCCTATCGCCACGGGAACGTAACAAAAAGTGTTGTTCCCGTGGCGATAGGGGCTGGTACATATGCCCCTTAGTTTTCATTCTAAAAGAGGACGCGATATGCTAGAACTCTAGCATAGCATTTTGTCTTTTTTGCTCCTAATCCATGCTGGTTTTTGTCAGTGCATACCGAAGCTTATTCAATTGAGGCCACCAGTCGTTCATACTAGATTCTGTTGGTTATACCCTTGCTGCGCCTGTGAATCAAGTGAGGATACTGGCTTCTTTTTTAGCTTCCCATATCAAATTTCTCCACTTTCGGAGAGTGCTTTAAAACTTTTAATTTTCAATTCTGCTTTTTTACGTATATGTACTTTATTAATCTTCTAATATTATTTGATTTGCTAAACAGACTCCGAACTCCTGGGTTAAGAACCACGGCCATGATCCGTTCCCTTTGGCTCATTTTCGACTTTTGTGACCCATGTCAGCCTGCAGCTGGAGTCCTCTGTGGCTGGCAGAGTATAGCAGTGGTTCCAGTGGTGTGCAAAGTGAAAGAGAGAGCCATGGCTTTCGCGTTTATGGAAACATTTGAATAGTCACTTTCGAAAGAAGATAGTGTGACACGGGATTGTGTGATACAGGGCTTACAACGAGACCGCGAATTCTTACGGCAGTAAAAGGATCTTGGGGTCGTGCTGACATGTTCAGTCCTCGACACATCACTCACCCTGGTTTATAAGATCAGCAGAAGCGCCCCAGCGCCCGGCGTTGCCTTTGTAGACCTGTTGAGACCCTCATTAACATTCTACAGACACCGCCTTGTTGATAGTTCATTACACTTGCAACAGTCAACTTTATGAACTCTGTCTCCGACAAGTGAACTATGTGTTGGATATTTTATAGGATTTTAGGAAATACCCATTGGCAAAGTGACCCTCTTGCTCCATCTTGCAGACAGCTAACATTTACGAGGAGCTTTACAATTTTCTTCTGTGTGGTAATTAAGTTTTATGGGCCCATCGCTGTTATTATCCCATGATATTTTGCCCTTTCTTTGGTATAGCAAGGCCAGCGTCTGCATTTTCACAATTTAATCGAGGTCTGAAGGTGGGGAGTGCATTTGCAGGTAACTACACGACTTTTCTACTGTTTCTTTCAGCACTACACAGCATAACTTAATACACCATATAGGGATGGGACAAATGGCCTCTTGCGATTCAGATTGCCTCCTAGTTTATTTTTCCAAGCCTGCTAAATAACAAAACTTAAAACAATTAAAAGCAGTAATGGTTTGCTTTCTGACACTAACCAGAAGCAGGAATAATTGTTTACTTTTTTAACTCAAGTTTGCAAATGTCACTACTTTTGCCCAAATACCACACAATCTGGATTCCGGTTGGCTTATCAGGATTTTATTGTGATTATATCCTGAAAATTGTGTTATTCATCGAAAGTCAATAACTGGTAGTTATGGTAAATTTTCGTTAGCTTCGTCCTTATTTATATAAATAATGTAAACCAGAAAACAATATCAACATTAAATTGCATAAATACTTGGGGGTAGATTTACCAAGTTTTCTCGTAACACAGCACAGAAACAATGCTAGCTGTGCTAGATTGCGTGAAATGAAGAGAGCAGAACAGAGCAATACATAGTAAAATGTAGCACTGTTTCTTGCTCCCCTTGTGCTGGCACTCTTTAAGCTGCCTTCTTCCAACACACATACAATTGTAACATAATGTAAGGGTGTTTGTTTAATGTCTAGAACTGGAAGGGCACCCATCTAGTACAAAATACTATGCTGAGACATATTTTAAATGTTTTCCTACTTTGTATGTGTGCCGAAAGTGCAGCACCCATGCAAAGTTGGAAAAGGTTTGAGAAAAGAAAACGTTTCTCCAACTTCACACCTGCCTTGAGGAGGTGTTAATTTTTGACACAAAATTCTGCATATCTCTTTTAGTAGGAAGGGCATTGTGTTAAATTCATAGATGATTTCATGGGAATGCCCATGTACCACATATGTAGGCTATCCTGTTTTAGGTTTAAACCTATAATAACTGATACAACCCCACCAAAAGGGAAATAGCCCTCACCAGTGTAAACATATCAACACTGAAAAAACACCTGAACAACCACAAACTAAATGCCATTCAAAGAAAGGAAAAGGAGAGTGAAAGAGTAATTTTTATTTCTTCCTGAATGGGCCAATACAATATAACTTTGTTATACAAGGTAGCAGCATTGGGCTAACATTATTCTGCTTGAGTTTTGTTGTATAGGGATTTCACTAAAATATTGTTATTCCTTTTGCTTTTTTCAGTTTTGTGGTCTCTTGTCTAAAGATGCAGGGTTTAGAAGCATGTTTTAGGTCTTGTTTAATTATTTTATAAACTGTAGAGACTCAGGAAATATCACAATCTTATTTGATATTTTGGCTACGTTTGATTCTTTCACTGATAGGTGAAATGGCTGGTTTCATGAGAATCTTTCCCAATATGTGCAATCACATTTACTCACAGAGAATGGGTAAAATCCCTTGATACATCATCCGCCTTTTCTAGTGAGTCAGTATTGATAGTAGGTGAATAAACAAACACTCCAGGCTTTAAACATTCAATGCAAGGTGCAGTGACAGGTATAAGTGAAAAGACTGCTGTCACCAAGCATCTGGGATCGTGGTGAAAACATGACACCAGACTTTTGGAAAACATGGAACGCAGTGTCACTTGGAATGCTGCTGCATACAATTCTTACCAAGTTCAACAAAGATTGGAGTGATATTGTTTGTATTTGCAGTGATTCAGCTACGTATATGAAAAAGTTGTGTGATGACCTGTCAAAAGTGATACCTGAGCTGAAATGCTTCCCTGTAAGAGATCCTTGCCACTTGCTAGATGGTATGCTCAAAGCATCTTCACAATCTTCATAGTTAATGAAGACTGCTATTGACTTTTTAGTGCATTCTGGTGCACTGTTTTGGTATGCGCTGGAACTAAAACACAAATATTTCTCATTTTGTGCTTTGTGTGGCATCAAAGAAAGAGTCATCCCAACTGTGTCATTTAGCTGGTGGTTCTCAGTCCTAGAGGCCTTGAATGCTATATTATCCATGTGGCAACCATTTACAGAATTTTTGCTGAGTGATGATGCCAAAGGCAAGGGATGTGGGGATCTTCGGTCGCATATTGATAGTGATGTGAAAAAAGTACACTCTACTGCATTTATGATTTTTACAGGAAAACATGACTGCTGTAGTCGGCATAATAAAAAAACTAGAGTCTGAAAACACCCTTGTCTACCAAGTGTTCAGCATAATTGGTGTAGATATGAAACATTTCCTTGAGAGTAGACTGGGCGACACTTTTAGTGACTTTGGCCTTGCAACATGTTCCATGTTAGAGTGCTTGCCACCTGACAAGCAAAGAAATGTTGAGGAGCAATTCAGAAATGTTTTACAATGTATGAGAAATGGCTTGCAATAATGCAAATAAATGTCCCTTCACACACCATGGCATTTGACTTCAATGAAGCCTCAATGTGGTATTCTGCACAAGTTCTAGATCCTTTCCCTAAAGGGGAATTTTCTCCAGACTTTCAAAAGTACTGCTTCATTTTCGACCACTTCATTAACTCTGAGGGCATATGCGCCCAGTTCAACAGATTTGTTGCAGAACCTGTCCCAGAGAATCGCAATCTTCAGGTACACCAGTATTGGCATGGAAAGCTATATCAGTGGCCAGAGTTAGTAAATTGTGCACTGGCTGTTTTGGCGTTGCCCGTCTCAAGTGCCAATGTTGAGAGGGCCTTTTCACAAATAAAAGTTTACATGGGAAGGAAAGAGCGAGCGTGCATGACCAAAGAATCACTGAAGAAGTATTGTATGATGTACTGCAATAGATTTGATTTGTAAAAATATATTTGGACCTCATATACAGTGTGCGTACACTGTCTAAATACCATGCACAATCAGTGCAGAAAGCAATAATAAAACCAAAACGTCCCATAAACACCGGAAAAACACTGTTTCTGTTGTTTTTAATGGTGCGAAAATGTATAACCACTGATAAGCACTGTTTTTTAAGGTATTGAAATCACTTTAAAACACTGAAAAAACTCCACCAGAATTTACCAAAAATAGAACAAACAGGAAAGCCTACACATATTTAATGCCCCTTTTCATAAAGAGAGTAATAATGTCTATGTTGCAACGCTTCATTTGCACTGAAAGGTAAATCCCAAAACAACACTTTGCATCGGTTTACACCACTTTTGTGATGCAAACCTGGTGAAAAATGTTAGCAAGAACTCTACAAGGAATACAAATACAAACATTTCTGTTAGAAAGTCATCTCCTTTTGCCCTGTTTACCCCCGTTTGTTGCTCAATGATACTGGTGGTAACTGAATCTGACCGGACCCTGGGCTCTGTTAACCAGGCCCAGGGCCAGTGCTATGTGTAAAAAGGTACATATAATAGGGTACACTTACAATTGGCAATGACAAACCCTATTAGTCCCTAGTGGATAGCAGGGCTGGAGGTGCAATCTACCTATAAGTCCCTATTATATAATGGGGCATGGAGGTTTAGAGGCCCAGCAGATTTCCTGCACTTGCATGTGTGCACTGCTGTGTGTTTGCTGTCCTTACAAAGGCAGTCCTGCCTTGCAGCTTGTCTTTAAAAGTAAATTCTCACAATTGGTATTGACAGACCCTATGTGTCCCTACACACGATAAAGCGATTTCCAAAAACATTGGCACTTTTGACATTGACACGTTCATTCATGTCTACTAAAATATCATATTCTATATGCCAGCCAGTGCAGATGATAATTTCATAGTGCCTTAGAGCACAATAAGTTCAGTTCTGAATTTCGTCAGCACCCCACAAGACGTTACTATATGGTACGTTGCCAAATCACATACAAGCACAGAGGTACTCCAGGCAGATCTGGGGGGCATTTTTACTATAATTGTTTCAAGGGCACACTCTTTACACAGACATAGCACTCTTCTCCACACCAGACGTTCCATTGAGTCCAGGTTACCATTTGCAGTAGGTCAAACTGGGCACAGTCTTTGCTAAATAGCCCTGGCTGAAGGCCATGACACAATAGCCACCATAACTGTGTCTAGGTTTAGCTAGACCCCTTGCAAAATACCCCACTGACGCCTTCTGGTCAAACAGCCACCTCCAGCTGAATTCAGACTTGAATTGCCATTACAAGTATCTATCTGTGTTCACTGTCCCCACTTTTTAGAAGCACAAGGACAAGATGGTTTTAGAATTGTTAAATCTTTGTGCAAGGAACAATTACTTTTTATTTTCACCAGACTGATTTGCAGGGATATTGACACACTCAATTCCTTCAGAAAACATAGGCCTTGCAGCAAGCTTACAGATGTCCTGTCAAGGAGTACATAACAAGCCTTGAAAAATGGAGCAATTACCTTGCAACTCATCTTCAAAGAAAATTGCCTGAGCTTCTCTTTAGCCATGTCACTAATCTAGATGTTTAATAAGAGCGTGATGAGTAGTTACCCATAATGCATGTTAAGTTACCCAGCAAAGGCAGTGCAGCTAAAGTGCGCATTGCAGACATCCCAGCGCAGAAGCCCATCTGAGACTTGGGAATCCCTGCACAGAGATTCATCCATTCAAACAGATGGCTCTCAGGGACCTCAGAAAAGATTTTGTCATAGGGCCTGACTAGCTACAAGATTCAGAAATTAGCCCACAGGTTCAAAGGTTATGAAGTGGTATTAATACTGGTCTTTTATGCAATCTTGGAATTGTATCCCAACCAATCATTGTGTCAGGTTACAGTGCCAACATTGCATCCCTGCTATTCCGTTTTTCTCCTGTAAATTATTTTAAGAACAGCTATGAGGGGACAGTTCTTGACTTCTTGAAGCCCATGATATCTTCATCTATCATTTATAAAAGAATGGGACTGCTTTCCAAAGTAAAATACAGACATAAGTAGAATGCATGATGCACAGCATCCAACACAAGGTCCCTTAAAGGGGACATTACTCCTTGAACCTAATAACATTTTTGAGACTTTGACTTATTTGCCTAATTCTAATTCCATCGACTTTAGCAGCGGCCCTTTATGCAATAATGGTTCTTTTTTTGACATGTTTTACCTATGGCGCTCACTCGCCATAGGGAGAGTCCAATTAACCAATGACCTATATTTCTTCATAGGGTTGCTTTTGCTCTAAGGCAGCTCATCATTTGTTTTGCACATCCAACTGCCTTAGCATGCTTTCGTGGCCTTAGGTTTAGCTGTATTATATGTAATTTGATATGCTGTAGTCAATGGTTGCTTTTCAAGTGTCCCAAAAATTGCATTTCTCTCACAAATATAAAGAGGGGGCAAGAGAAGAATTTGTATGTAATTATTAGGGCTGTATTTTGTTGCACCCTGCTTAAATTTCCTAGGCCACCCCCTTTTTTACCATGACTATTGTGTCCAAAAATAGTGTGGTGCTTTGCCAACCTCATCGTGTATGTTAACACCAGCACTGCATGCAGTAAAGTCCCCACTAAGGGCTTTATTACGAGAGCCCTTTTATGAGATCCCTTTTAATTTAGTTTCACGCCTCATCAGAGTCATCAGATCCTCTGGTACTTAGCAGTTGAAAGCAGGCAGAATTTCCAGCGGCAAGTCACAGGAAAAATGAGGAGCAATTTCTCCAGAAATTACTCATTTGTAAGGGGACCCAGAGGGTCCCATTTCTAATTCCCCATAACTACACCTTCTCTGAGTTACTGGTAAATCCAGTATCAGTTACTCTCAAGGCAAACATATTGGGGTTCACAAAAGAACCTCGTAATGAGACCATAAAAACTGTTCTATTCAAAAGATACTCAAATGTAACACACATAAAACCCTATTTATACATAAGACTATCATTATGACAAGGACCAACCTGGACAGAAATCTGGCAAAGATTTGAATTTAATTGTAAGAACTAAGAAGTGGCCCTAGTTGAATGAGACGAGCGGAATAAGTTGCAGATTATGAAGAATTCCAGGCCAACCTACCAAAAAGAAGTTAGAGTAACCTCGAGATGATAAGGGCATGAATTGAAATTTTCTGTAGGAGCTTGGCAGTTAAGGAGTGATTTTTCTGATTACTTTCAGCATAAAAAATCAGATAGAGGCAAGTTTGCTAACATAGCTTACAAAAGTGAGGTTTTCATCGAAAATGGCACCAAGATTCCGTGCCGTAGGAGTGGATATGGAAGGAGCATCCAGAGACATTGGCTAATGATTTTCCTATTTCCAACCACCAGTCTGTAACCAGAGCTTCATTACCCTCTACTACCAATGCCCCTTTACGAAAACACTCCCAGAAGCTAAGTCATGCAACAAGCCCTGGGAAGACCGCCATCAATACCTGCCTAACACCGTCTGTGGGGTGAGCCTCGATCAGAAGGACTTGGACCCCCTGAGCGACCCCGGGGAGTTGGTCTTTTGTACGCCACATTTCCTGTGCCTGTCGCCGGGCGGGGATTCGGCACTGGGCTCTTCCCTCTTCACTCCCCGTTACTGAGGGAATCCTGGTTAGTTTCTTTTCCTCTGCTTAGTAATATGCTTAAATTCAGCAGTTCCACACATCCGATCTGAGGTTGTAGTTGGACGCTGAAGCGTGGGGGAGCTGGGGAACTCCGGGCCCTGTGCTGCAGGGGCCGAGGTTGCAGCAGCACACACTTTTTTCCCCAGATCGGAGACCCAGGCCCTTGGGGCAGTTGAGCACCTACAGGCCTGGCAGGAAGAGGTGCCCTCGCCGGAACCCAGCAGTAGAGGTGGGTGCCTTAGGCAGTTCACGTGGGCAGCCGTGGGACACCACTGACAGCCACATGCAGCACACAGATTTTCTCGAGTTTAAATTGAAATAAAATACCTACCTAAAGTAAAGATAAAATGTATTATGTATTCCCAAGTAAAAATATTATTGTTACCTTAATTTTAAAATTCAAAAGATTATTAAAATATTTTGAAATAAAATATTAAATATATTTTAAATATGGACAATAGTTTAACATTAAATACAATGTATTGATATTTGTAAAAATTTAGATAATTTAATTAGTTTTAATACTGGTTCCTATGATGTTTTATTTTAAATATCCTACCTCTGTTATTTTCTATGAGAGGGAATTGTAGTACCAGTGGACGGCCATGTGTAGTGCTGGATTTACTCGAGCTCTGGCTGGAGTACATTTACAACTGTTTTGGGTTCTTTTGGCCATAGTAACTATAGAAGGGCAATTTGTGAATAGCACTGGACTTACTTTGTTGTGGGTGGGTGCTTGTCCTTCCCAAAACCCCACCCTATTCCTCATCAAACCCCACTTTATACCTCCCTTAACTCATCCATTTTAGTTGAAATTATTCCCACTTTTCCATCCACTCTCCTCTGTCCCTCCCACATTTAATACTAAATCATATACCCAGGGTGGAGAGCTCCACATTCGGGCAGAGATTTCCACACAGAAAAGATAACAGAGGTGGAGGCAGGCATCTCCACAGGGAGACATGCGGATTGTGTTTTTTAGTAGTACTATTGTAGTATTACTAAACATGCTACAAAATGCAGTTTGTGAATAGACCGCTCAATATTTAACTGTGATGCAATTGGTGAATTTTATGTGGCATCTGCCATGGTGTTACACAAAAGTTAAATAAACCAATTAAGTATTTTCAATTTTAATAGTACAATTTTAGGACATATCACAGGCACTGTGGCACTGAAAGGAGTGTCACAGTGAATAGAGTCCAAATACTAGCAAACATGGGGCCTAGAAATAAGTAAGATCCAGCATGGCCATTCAAAAAAGGCAGGTTTCCTACCTTTTTCATGAAGAGGAAAATATTGTTATTGAGGAAACCTGGTGACATTATAAACCAAAACACAAGCCAAAGAACAAGAGGATTTGAAATGTCCTCAAAACCCCAAAATAACAATTTAAACCATATTACACATTGCATGTTTTGTATTTTTAGTACATATTTTTTGGGGGGCAGATGGCTTAAAAGGGCGTTTTTCAAACAGGGAAATGATTATTGAAAACAGTAAGGGAAATGCTACTCTACACTGTTTGACAGTCTGCAGTAAAAAGAGTAGAACAATACTTAATTTTCTACTTTAGAACTTAGCATTTTAAAATAAAACATCATTTGAATTGTTAAAAAGCACATAGAACGGTGGTGCAGCGCAAATTTGCCCACTCTTTACACGTCACAAATGATGACAGAAAATGTTAACCAATACGTGACATGGACGTGCACCTAGCACGTTTCTTACTTGATTCAATGATTTATAAAAATATTTCGCTCAACTTTACTATTAAAGAGTGCTTTTATTGTAGAATTTGAGAATCTACTCATGTGTGTTTAGCCATGCAAATCAAGCTGTTTCAATGAAGTATTAATGATCATAAACCATCCTCATTTAATAAATAATGTACTTACTATGAAGAAGAAACCCGAGTTACCTAAACGTGTGCTATAATGTATGAATAACACATAATAGCTTGAAACTGCGATGAAAACCACCCTCATAAATGTAGAATGTGATCTTACTAGAAATGACAAAATGTATGTAATGTATGCACTAATGATTACACGTTTATGCATTTAAATGTAGTTCTCAGTCATAGCTACACTTGATTAAAATAAATATTTGTTGTATGCAACATATAAAATGAATGTATTGCAATGCACTAGAATCTTATATTCACTTGTGTTTAAATGTGCACATGTATATTAAATATGCACCACTGAATTCATGTTTAAGTTGTCTTGACTAATAGGCCTGTATTTCACCATGCTGCATTTCATAAAATACTGTTT
This sequence comes from Calotriton arnoldi, assembly GCA_963921515.1. Taxonomy (NCBI): domain Eukaryota; kingdom Metazoa; phylum Chordata; class Amphibia; order Caudata; family Salamandridae; genus Calotriton; species Calotriton arnoldi. The sequence continues at coordinate 226,200 of CAWUFW010010254.1, read as the reverse complement.
TCCATTGTCTGCTAACATGACATTTCTTACAGGTATTCACATACCATTGTTAGTTTAGATTAGATACATTACTGTACTAGAGATAGGGCAAAAAGCCAGAGAAGAAGACCTTGACGAAGGTACATAGAGAAACAGAGTGTCAACTGAAAGGCCTATTTAACAAATGTTTCAATACACGTTTGTCTCAGAAAGAGATGTCATTCCCATGTCCAGTAGGGGATAATCAATCAATGTTTCAATCTGCAACCTGGGAACTGGACGAGGATAATGTACCCCTGATGGTGTGATCAGGGGGGTGTTACCTAGTGGACTTTGGGGCATATTCTCAAGAACTTGTGATAACCACCGAAAGTTTAGCTTAACGCAACTTTGCACATCGCAGTCTATCGCGGGAAAACAACGCTGTGTTAACATAGTCTTCCCAACCTGGCGGCACCATGCGATAGCCCCACGATATCGCGTCAAATGACCGCGTTAAATTAACGCGACGCCGCAAAAATGCGAAACACGAACGCGAATAAAGTTGCGATGAGGCCAACCGCGATACAAAAATCAGCGATAACCAGCGACAGGCCTGTAATCGCCACGTGTCCTGCGGGAAAATGCACTATAAAAGCTGAACAAGAAAAACACATCATAAACAAAATCAACTGTGTAGCAACATGGAGGCACCCGGAACGAGTGCCCAGGTCAACGTGAACCCCACAAGCCCCACAGACCACCAGCAAGGAACCTCGGGGTCGGGGAAGGCCAAGGAGAAGAGGAAGAGGAAAACGGGGTACAGTCCTCATGACAACCGGATCGTCGTCACGGAGGTGACAGAGCACCAACAACAACTTTCCGTCACCTCCACCGTGTCATTGGCAACACAGACGGAAAAATGGCATTCCATCGTGAATGCAGCCGGAGTGTCGAGGAGGCCAAGATGCGCTGGCACGATGTGAAAAGCTAAACCAAGCAGAAACCCGCTGCCAACAGGAAGGCAGCAACTGTGAATGGAGGTGGGAGTCCTGCGCCACAGGAGGAGCTGGAGCAAATGGTGGCCACAGTCATCAGTGTGGAGAAGGTGCAAGGAGTCGGGAGTCCGGACACTGCTCGACATGACCTGACACAACAGCAACAGGATGAGTAACGAACAGGGACTGTGGGGACGGTGGGGACGGGCACAATGGCACACATGCACAACGACGTGTAGCACACCGCACACCCACAATGACCCTGGGTCATGTCCCTGATCCCCGTGGCACGATGCAGCACATGTACAAACATCAAGTAGACCCCGGTCACCATGTGCTCAAAGGGGTCCCACCCCACACATCACCAATTACACAACACACAGATGCACCCGTGCGAAACACAGCAAAGATGCATATGTGAGAGCCACACTGACAATGCAAGTGACACCACATGACCAGCAGCATGGCTGGAGTACAATCACCATGACACTGTGCACGCCACAAGACTGAGGTGGCTGAGTGTGGACCACATCCGGAAAGGAGCAGGTAACACTCTGACACATCCACCTGCACAAACAACCACTGACGTCAACAACACATCTGCAGACAAACAATGCACAAGAGTACAAAAACCATCCAAGAGCACAAATGACCCAAGTCGCCAACATCACAGCAGCTCAAAAGCACAAAAGCCAAAGGCACACCGCCTCCAAGGGATAAGGGGCAGCAAATCACAGCTGCAGGTGCGACTCCCACACAATGCAGCACACACACATAGCAATGACAGCACACCTACATGGACGACAATGGGGTACACAGCCCAACACCTACACTGCAGAGCAGAGGACACAACTGGGTCCGCCTGTGCGTAGAAAATGGCCAATCACATCTGACATAGCAGGAAACTGTGAGATGCAAATGTACGTGTACAACCTCACCTACGTCATGTAGTCCAAATGTCCACTGTCCCGCATCAAATAGTCCGCCCCTCCCAAACAGTCACAATGTACATTGTCATGAAGTCTGTATGTAAACTTGAACAATGCGGCAACATACATGCCAACACAATGTCAACAAGCATCTCCCCTACACATTGCAGAGGGACAAACAACACCTCCAGCAGAGCAGACCAGACAACTCTACAGTGATGTTGAAGAGGACCACCACACTTCCGACACCTACGCCCCCCAAAAGTCCATGGACATCTTAGGCAATCGACCTCCAGGAGCAGGGCAGCACCACTGCATCGAGGATACCCCACCCCCTGCACAGACAACACAGCTGGACGCACCCACCACCCCGGCTGGCTCCCAGCAGCCCACCGAAGCACACATTGCATTCCAAGGCCAGGTGTCAGACTGCCAGAAGGGGGTGGCCGAACATGTGCGGGTGGGGCACTACCTCATGGAAGCCGAACTAGATCACATACGTGGGTGTCTAAGTCCCATCAGGGCCCACCTACACTCCCCAACGGAGACACACACTGCGACAGAGACACATGCCTTTGCACATTTCCAGTACTGAACCACACCCAGAGCCACGGGATGATCATCCACACCCCCACGCTGGACTGGCATATGCCGGCCCAGTCCATTCCCCTTACGTATTGAGTGGGGGACGACAAAGCTACATGTGCAATGTCCCACCCGCTGCCTGCAGTGACATGGCTGCGTCCTACGTACACGGCACAATGTAATGTTGTAGTGCCCGGGGCACAAATGCATACATCATTAGCACATGGACACACTCAGATAGTTCGTTGAACTGGCTACGGGCACGTGCGCTCGACACCTTTATTGGCATGGTCAAATGTACAGTGACGCATGTGCTGGATGTGTGTGGAGTAAGTGTAAGCCAGCCCTCATGGAGTCGTTGGTGCTGGCAACAACTTGAACAGTGATCACAATGAAAGCGGAAACAGAAAACACCAGCATAACAGAAACAACTGTGAAGCATCATGGTGCTAGCCGTAGAAAGTACAGTGTTCACCCAACATGCAAGCAGAATGGTCCATGACTTGAGCTGCACAGAGTTAGTGGCCCTGGATGCACTGCGGCCGGCACAGGCACACCGCCACAGGACGGTGACTTGCGGTGCAGTGAGATAGGGCCACGTGAGGTGAGCGGGTCCTCGTCGATGTCGAAGGTGAATGTAGCGGAGGTTTGCGGGGGACAGTGGAAGGTGTCCTCCAGGGCATGATGCAGAGGGCAGGAGCCGGCCGGAAGCAGCAAATGGAGGAGTGGAATGCTACAGCCTCGTTTTTGCCACAAAAGTCAGTATCAACGACATGATGATGAAGACAAGCCCCAGTCTATAGACTCAGTCGCCACCAAAGTTTAACCAGTAAGTGTCCATGGATGTCGGGGAACAGACTTAGTGGCACCGGAGGTGAAAGGGAATGCAGTCTGTGATGAGGCCAGTACAATGATGTCAAGTCTGCCATAAATGATTCATGACTGAATTCCCAATGTGTGACCTACTCGACCCCAGTGTAGGCCGAATGCGTAGTCATCAAGGGCCCACAGACACGTGTGGTTGGGATCCATGCACATACTTTGTGTCACCACATCTAAGGGAGTATAGTGATTTAAACTCCGCCATAAAGTGTGTATTCGGCCATTGTGTAATCAAGACTCAGTTCCAAATGTGTGACCTACTTGACCGCAGTGTAGGCCCGAGGCAGTGGTCAGCATGGGTCCACAGCCACGTGTTGTTGGCCCGCGATGCACAGAGTTAGTGACACCAGAGCAGTTGTCGGCAGTGTTCGATCACCTCCATAACGATGATCCTTTTCTCCTCCGGACTGAACCGCGTCTTCCTCTTACTCGTCTCCTTGCGTACAATGATATGAACTATGCCATGCAGAAATCAAGACTCAGTTCCACATGTGTGACCTACTCGACCGTAGTGTAGGCCCGAGGCAGCGGTGGAGTACGTCAACGAAAAAGGAGTAAAGCGGGCCTGTGTCGCCGAGTTCGTGATGGTCTGAGGAGGCTGCCAAGGTCGCGGGCTTCGGGCTTGGAGCTTGCGCCGGCACGTGGTGGGCCCTCTTTGACACATGCCGGTGTCTGCAGGTGAGCAGTGAGGCCTGGCTGCGCAGGGGCGGGCATGAAGGGTTCGGGGACCAGCGGCCCAGGGTGCAGCAGGCACACAGGATCGCAGGCCACACCACTCAAGGTGATGGCATCGGCCTCGTGGCGGGGTGGGAGGCGCCGCCCTGGCAGACACATTGGGCATTCCGGAAGAGAACCACGCCCAGAGCTACGTGATTTTTATTCACACCCCTACGCTGGCCTGGCGTACGCCGGGCCAGCCCACTCTGCACACGCTTACAGGGGGGGACGTCACAAGCTACATTTCCTTGGGCTTCCCCACTGGCTGGGGTGACATGGTTGCGTCCACTGTCCACTACACTCCAGACACCAGCAGTGCATGTAGACATGGATATGTCTGTGGTCTGCATACTGCAGTCTGTCCAGCACATCTCCGCCACACTTGGCATTGTGTACATTCTCATTCATGGGTGACTTGCCTCCTTCGCACATGCCTGGTTCCCACCTCTCCCCACATTCCGGTATTGTTTGGCTGAGGTGCCATGCGGTTGATGGCTCATGTACATGGCTAACCAAGGTTGCCACAGTAAGTTGTGCTGTCGTGTCTGGTGGGTGGGCATGTTGTTTGGCATGTTGTGTGTGATTTTGTGACGTGTGCAGTGCCAGAGTTGTGAGTTGCATGATTGTGGAGTTGAGGGGTGTGGTGTGTTCATTTGGTACTTGCCAACGTGCAGTGCATTTCCATAGGTGCCATCCTGGAAGCGCTGGTTGATGTTGGACTGTCGGAAGATGAAGGGCTCATGCACACTGCCTGGGTAGTTGGCTACGACATTGGTGAAGAGTCCCTTGTGGTCCACTATTGCCTGCACGTTGATGGTATGCGTGTGCTTTCTGTTGTGATACTTGTGTGCGGTGTCGGCAGGGGGCACAAGTAGGACATGTGTGCAGTCAATTGCCCCCAACACGTGCGGGAATCCAGCTATGGCGTATAGTCCTTGCTTGGTCTCCAGCTGTTCCTGTGCATTGTGGGGGACGTATAGGTACTGGGGTACCTAGCTGATGATGGCATCCAGGACAGGTGTGGGGAACTTGGATGGGGCTGGCTGTGTGACTCCTCGGACTCTGGCGGTTGTTGGTTGGGAGGTACCAGAGGCCAACAGGTGCAGCACAGCCAGCAGCTTTGTCTGCAGAGGGATGCTGGTTGTCCGCTGTGTTGGTACCGTCAGCCTGTGGTCAATGATGTTCAGGATGCGGAGGATGGTTGTCCTTTTGAGCCTGTAGTGGGCATTGACGTTGTCTGGTGTTAGGTCTGTGAGGCTGGTGCATTTCCTGAAGGTTCGCTGTCTTTGTCTGCGCTGCCTCTGTGGTGGTTCGGGGGAGTCCGGGGGGGTGGCGGACCTGGGGTGGTGGCGGTGGGTGTTGTTGTTCTCTCGGGGCTCCGGGATGCATGGTGAGTGGCTCCATGGCATCTGTTGTTCTTCATGTGTGGCTCTGGGCTGGGCTCCCTTTCATGGTGCAGGTTGTCGTCCGAGTTTACACCAGGTCGGAGCAGGTGTTAATTTCCTGCTGCTAACGTGCCTTATCGCCTGTTTTGTTGTCTTACAGCCGATGTGGCTGGTCGTTGAGAATGTTGAGGTGTGGTGTTGTCGCGGCTTTTTGCTCGGGAACGCCTACTCTGCATCTCATTAGCGATAGTTGCCGGGGTCATCTGTGGCGATGTTTTTTGCGGATGCTTTCGCAGGTAAACTGGTGGTATCGGCTGTTAGCACCAGCTTGTGAATGGGGCGATAATTTTATCGCAACTTTGGCTGAGATAAAGTGCCGTTAACTCGGCGATAGTTCCTTGAGAATATGCCCCTTTGTACGTTATAATATAGTGTTTCCCCCAGATTTCCAGCCTAATGTCTGACTCTGCAGATCTCCTTTGCAGATTCCTTGCAGACACCTTCCCTGATTCCCTACTACCTGAATTGACTTTGTGAAGTTTGGACCTCAAGGCTACCCCTTGATTCCTTTCAAAGTGTGGTTTATGCTAACACTATTCCTGACCCATGGAAGAATCTTGACTGAGCTTCGGAGATGCTAACACTTCCTGCTTGATTCCCTTTTGTCTTGTTCTCATTTCCTTTATGAAAATTCCCTGATTGCAAGTTCTCTTAGTACCTAACCATCCTCTGGACTTTGGAGATTTAGATTACTAATGTAGAGGCTAGAGAGTCTTAGAATATTTTCTGACAATCAGATATTGATGTTGTTATTTTGCATTGCAATAACCAAACTGCTTTTTTGTGTAATACTAGTCCGCCTCAATTTCTTCAGGTGCTTGGAACGTCTTGTTGGTATTCTGTACCTTTACAGCATGGTTTTAAGAGTAGTGTATTTGAACTTGATTATTAATTTCTAATAAACTTTTTTGAACTTGGCTAAAGATTCCTGGTCCTCATTGTGTAGCCAAATGGGTTGCACTCTTAATGGAAATCTGATTGTATGCAAACGCTAACTCCCATCACCTCTCAGTCAGATCTTAAAGGTCCGTCGGAGGACCAATGGTAAGCAAGTGGGCCAAGAAAATCCTGTATGAAATCAAAGACTGTTGTTTTCTTCAAGCTGCAACTAACATTGGGAATTAGAATAGTTAGGTTTTGTTTAAATTCTATGAACAGATTGTTGAAAAACACAGACAATACTCAGGGCTAGTGGAATTATGTGTATATTATTTGGCTCAGGTGTGTACTGCATAATTATGGCTTTACCACAAGCGCCATTATTTGACTGCATAATTTGCAGATTTCAACAAAACATTTTGTTTGTAGCATCATGATCCACTTGGCCCTTCACCTTTTGTGAGTCATGATCCCTCCCGCTCTATAATGTTAGTAAATAGCATATTTCACTGCACCCATGGAGACATACATATTGACACTTTAGCTTTGGTAAGTCAAAGCTTCCAGTAAAAAGTTTATCCGGTTTGGGTTCAGCATGGCATTTTTGTGATGAACTGAAGAGGCAATAGGGTGGGGTGTGGCGGGTCACAAAATTGACTTTTGCAATTTTAGCAAGCATAGGATTCTGCACTCTCTTTTACAGAAAAAAAACCTTGAACAGATTACACCAAAATGTATAAAACTACAGATTTACTGAGGCAAGTGCTTTTATTGAGGTAAGTGTCTTTGCTTGGTTTAGGGAAAATTGATTCAATAGTTTTTGAGAAATTAGTACAACAAAAATATGTTGGGATGGGCTTACAAATGTTTAAAGCTAGTAATATCTGCACTGTTCATGAGATTGGGTTCAAGGAAAATGCTCAGATCCCAATTGGATGAAGTAGTTTTATCATCCCATTGTCCTTTCTGTCTCTGCGAACTCAGAATCAGGTTTGAGGATCCAAAGACTGATTGGCTTGCTGCAAGAGAACATTTCCTCTTTTGACTGCCAGAACAGGATGCAGAGCATGGTCAACTAATGTTTGAATTGAATAAAAAATTGAATGGGAAAATTAAAAGGTCTTTTTAAGAGGACAGGCTGGGGACATTCTGACCTCTACTAGGCGGAGGGAGCCCAAAAGTGCATCCAAAGTTTAAAATTAAAAAAATGGTTTATAGTATGGGATTTAGAAATTCTATATGGAATACACCTATGATCTGAATTCTTTATAACTGGTACTTTGTCATATGTTGGGCTCCCTATCATGCATTGCAGGCTGTGTTCATAGTGAACTCAAACTTTCTTAAAACATACTGGGTACACTGACTCTAGATTGAGTCCTTTGACCTGGCACAGCTAGAAGCTACAGAAAAGGTTCCTTTGAAGTTCACAGACTTATAGCAAAGTCCACAGATTATTTGTTAGGATAAACACCAATCTGAGGTTCTCATTGGCTGAAACTTCCTATACGCTTCCCCCACATCAAAAAGTGCCTGTTACAAAGCTGGTGGAGGAACTTACACCATTTTAAGAAGAATTAGAGACCTTAACAGCTGCTACTAGAAAGTGTGTAGGGATGGTGTGTACTGTGACAGTTATATTTCCCTATTCTCCAAAGAACTATATAAGATCAAGAAAAGGATAACTAGAATTGATCACACTGTACACATTTTGATACGTCACTGTAACAAATACTATGTAGGCAGTGCCAACACTCTAATTAATAAATTAGGAGGGTCATTAGTTGGAACAGGACTATCTGAGACTCTCATAGACTTAGTCCAAGGCTATTTTATATTGCACATGGCAAGATTCCTAAAGTCATCACATTACGCATTTTTTAAAATAAATATAGTTTCATTACAGAAAGCAAGTAGTTAATACATCAAATAAATCAGCGAGCAGATTGACCTGCAGTCTGTCTCCAAAGAAGCTCAAAAAAGCTATCAGGGCTGAGTAATAAATCTGAAGTCAAAGGTCTCAGGCAGAGCACATTTCTCTGCTAGCAAAGCCGTGAAGACAAAGGGGCTGATTACGATGTCATTCGGAAACAGTTCCGAAAGAATCGGTCTCGGACTTGTTTCGGGTCCTGCGAGTCCGGTGGATGATTACAATGCTTCCCAACATCGTTCGGTCGGACTCGCATTGACTTCAATAGAAGTCTGTGTTCCGAACGAGAACACAGGCTCCCATTGAAAAAAGGGATGGGTGGGGAAAACCTTGCACCCTGTGGCAGGCACCCCATGGTGCCTGCCACATTGTGCATGGTTGGGAAGAGGGGTCCCTTCGGAAACCTCTCGGGCCCCATTCGGACACCTCTGGGTGAAGGGGGTCCCGCAACGCGCCCCCAAAGACAGATTCCGACAGCCGTTTAATGTCGGACAGACCGAATCAGAACAGCTGTCCAAATCGGTCATCGTAATCGCTCGTCCGGAAACTGTGTCCATAGAGCTGTACGAATCGGCTCCGAAACACTCAGGCTGTCCGAATGCCTTTCAGAACCAATTCGGACTGCCCGAACGATTTCCTGGCATCCTAATCGGTCGCTGGGAAATGTGTACGAGTCGTTCGGTGACAAGGGTCCGAATCGGATTCTGCAATACCGAATCCCATTTGGAGCCTTTCCAAATGACATCGTAATCGGCCCCTAAGTCTTCAGCCAAAAATCTAAAAGTCTGTGAGCAACAATCTCAAAGCAAAAAGTGTGGCTCATCTCCAAATTGCACATTCTTTTGCAATGCTCAGAAACAAAGAGTAACAACCAATCAAACTATTAGTTTCTATGACATCCTTGCAACCAATGTTCCCTTTAACTATTTTTCTCTGTGTGCGGTAACAGCATGTTTGTGTGCACACATTTGCTGACTGTGTGCGCAATTGAGAGTTGTGATGAGCCACTTTGGAGTGATCATAGGCAGTGTGCTACTATGCATGATGGAAGTTGCAGCAGAACAAGGCCACACAAAAGGTAAAAGAGGACTATACACTGTCAAATAACAATAGTAACACAATTTAATTACAATTATGATAAAGGCTGCTGCAGAAGTACTCTAGTGTTCAATAACTGGGAAGATGTATCAGTGAGTTAAATGGTTGCCACTGACATAAATGATGATCAGCAGTGCTTGAGCATAGGTAGGCTGATTTAGGGCCTGATTAGAGCTCAGCAGACGTCTTACACCATCACAAATGTGACAGATATCCATCTGTCGTATTACAAGTGCATCTTAACCTAGGGTACTTGTAATATGCGCCTAACAAAAATGAATGTGTCCGTCTGTAACGTAACTGGTGCTCATGCAAAGCGCTCTGATACCTCCGGGTCTAGTTCGCACTATATAAAACTCCCAACAAAAAAATATATATATATGGTCGGACGGGATATCCGTCAGATTTGTGATGGAGTAACCTGCCACTGAACTCTTAATCAGGCCCCTAATCTTTTATGTACAGCACTAATAAATGGTAGGAATATGGGGCCAGATGTACGACCATACTAAATTGCGAGTCGCAATTTGCGCTCGTTTGCGAGTCTCAAATTGCGAGTTGCAATTTAGTATGTACAACAGTGTCAGAGACACTGATTGCGATTCCCAATGGGGTCGCAAAATGCGAGGCTCATTAATATTAATGAGGCACTCGCATTTTGCGACCCCATTGGGAATGGCTGGCCCTCCCAGGGATGGTGGCCTGCTGGGCTCAGCAGACCACCATGTCTGGGACTGCTGCCTGCCCTTAAAAAAAAAATTTGCATGCATTTGCAAAGGGGAAGGGGTCCCCTGGGAACCCCTTCCCATTTGCGAATGCATTACCACCTACTTGAAGTAGGTGGTAATTGCGAGTATTTTGCGACCGCAATTGCGGTCGCAAAACAATAGTACATGGGTTAGAGAGTCGCTATTTGGAAGGGATTGCCCCTTCCAAATAGCGAGTCTCTAAACAATTTTTTGCGAGTCGCAATTCATTTGCGACTCACAAAATTGTGTTAGTACATGGCCATACCAATTTTAGCATGCACAAACAGGTCGCTAACCTGTTTGCGCATGCTATAATTGGTCGTACATCTGGCCCATGGTATCTAGCACTATGTCAAAAACAAGTTATCATTGTGAGAAGTCTTGACTTATTACCGTGTAAATCGGATCCTACTACTGTATAAAACTAACCCTACTGATCAAGTTAGAGTGGGAACCTCATGGTGTTTGCACCAGGTCATTGTATTTGTTTTGTTTTCCCTTTCAAAATCAGAAGAGAGACTCCCTGCACATTGGCAAATCATAGAGGCGCTAATATGAGGTTCATGCTATTGCTATATGCATGGAGTACATTTTAGGTCTAGACCAAGGCCAGTTTTAGCTGCGTAGCAAGCCTCATGTAAAAAAATCATAAATAAAAATCCATAGTTATCAAATCGTGGCAATTATTCTGAATGTGTACAAATTCAGATTTTCAATTGAGGTGTCCCTCATGGCAGGATACTTTCTCCTCTTTTATTCAGTATCTACATGCACCCTCTAGATCATTTGTTGAAGAAAGGGGGTGCAAAATTTTATATGTACACAGAAGACACACAATTGATCTTTGGGGTTGTGAAGGACCAATCTAATACTTCTTTTCTAGCACAGAGTCTTCTGGAATGCTCATGGATGTCACAGAACTGCTTGAAATTAAACCAGGGAAGACTGAGGGCCTGAATACGATGACGGTGAGACCGCCATCGACAGCCTGTCGGTGGTGATCTCACCGCCATCGTAAGCATGTTTACCGCCCGCCATATTACAATGGTGGGCGGATGGTTGGCAGTCGGGAATACTGACTGCCACGCATCCGACGGGCTGAGTCAGAGGCAGCCATAATCCCTACAATGGTGGCGGTGCCTACCAGGCACCGCCGTAGGGATTATGATGTCCCTCCCCGCCAGCATTTCATGGTGGTTTACTCGCCATGAAAAGGCTGGGGGAAAGGGACATTGGGGGCCTGTAGCGGGCCCCCCCTCCCCCCTGGCCCTTAGTTTTGGGTGTTGGGGGGCACCTATGGTGCCCCCCTACATATCCCTCTGCCATGTGGCACACCGCATGGTGCCTGCCACGTAGTGCAGGGATATGTAATCTATCCCCTTTTTGCATTGTGGTGTGTGCTGCAGCCATCAGCACCCATCGCAATGCAAAATACAGGCATTACTACTGCAGTGGTGGCGGTCGCATTGTAATGCCTCTGTTGGTACCATCGACTGCCTGTCTGGATCTTAATCAGCCCCTGAGTCACCAATTATTCCTGATTCTCTGAGCTGGCCTTCAGTAATGAACCCCTGCCCTCCTTCTGCACAACAATCTATTATTTGGGAACCTATCTTGATGCTAACCTATATTTGGCCCTCATGCTTCCAAGATTTCAAGCATCTGCTTTTTCCATTTGAAAACTACATGAAATATTCTACCAGTCATACCTAATAGATTTTATGCTCCTCTGATCAATGCATATGTTCAGTCTCACCTCGATTATGGCAATGCGACTCTTATTAGACGGTGACAAATCACTGAAACAATGCAGCTGCCTGTTTGATTTGCAGGGTTCCATAATACCAAAATATTTCACCTTTCTTAAAACAATTACATAGGCTTACATTCAATTAAAGAATTGTTATTAAGTTCATAGTGCATAGAGCTGTTTTTCAACACTTCCCACATTTTATTTGCCTGTAAATTCTGAAGGGGCAGGCACCCCCTGAGCTGAAGGTCGAATGATAAGTTTCTTCTCATGATCCCTAGAACAGTCACCTTTGGCAACAGCGCCCTCTCAACTGCAGACAGTAGGACTACGACTTCTCTACCCTTATCCATTAATTAGAAATCTTGACTTATTACGCTTGAAAATGTACTTATTCTCAAATTAGCTCTGCCAATATCACTACAGTTAGGTTATTATAGTACCAAGAAACTGTGGTGTACTGGTGCTGTATAAGTAACCTTTACATAGCATAACATACTTTAAGTTCGAGTCATACCTCTTCATCAGTTGGTCTGTTCAGCTCTCATTCATGTTATTTTCACCCACCAAAGCATTCAGCAAAGAGCAATGGGTCAGCCCACTGCAACACCTGTACTATGCACACATGCCTGCTAGGAAATATTGCTACTGCCCAATTAAAATTATATGCAATGATTATTTTCTTAATCTAAAAATGTGTAGTGTAATCATATGGCTGCCAATTTGGGTGGTGTCTCTTTTCTTCTGTTTATTTTTGTAGCAAATGCAATTGCATTTGCGTGTAATACATTTATATATATTTTTTTAATTGACCAGCACCAGCTCGCCAAGGTCAGAACTATTAGACTTTATGGTTTTCTTGCCTTTTTTAAATAATGTACTTATTCTTCTCTGACTCAGTCAGTTATGTTTATGTGCATTTTTAAGTAAACTGGTCAACATTTTTAAATCTATAAAATGTAAAATTTCTCCATTTAGAAACAGTGCCTGATTTTACCATGTTCATAGGCCCAACGGCAGAGAGAGCTGAGAGAAACAACAAATGTGTACATGGCCCTTGAAAGTGATTTTGTTGAAGACAAAATGTGTCTTTTTGAGCAATTTGTTTAACAGAACCTGCACAGGCCTTACTGTACCAGGCAAAGGGTGATTTGGGCTCACTTACAGGAAAGTGAAATGTTGCCAAGCAGGGGTTGTCAGTACCTGCATTGCAAAGGCAGGCTATTTAAACATTTGTTTATCTTTGGTGAGGCCTGATAAGGGGTGTGCGACAGTCCTAAATCAACAGAGAACTGTACAAGTAGTGTTTAGTGCAGTGTCTGAGCCCTTAGGTTATTCAAAATAATGGGCCATTTCAGGGTGATAATTCCTTCGTGTTCCCATTTGACTTTTAAATGTGCGCTCTCAGGGGCATATTCTCAAGGAGCCATCGCCGATTTATCTGCACTTTAGCGTCGCAAAAGTGGCGATAGACTTATCGCCGTATTCACAAGCTGGTGCAAACTGCCGACATCGCCAGTTTTCCTGAGATAGCTGCCGCAAAACACATCGCCACGGATGAGAGCGACAACTAACGCTAATGATATGCAGAGTAGGCGTTCCCATGCAAAAACACACGAAAACACCACTTCGCAATATTCTCAACGACCAGCCAGATCAGCGATGCGATCCGAAAACAGGCGATAAGGCGCGTTAGCAGCAGGGATTCAACACCTGCCTTTTACTGGTGTTAAGCAGGACGACAACCTGCAGTATGAAAGGGAGCCCAGCCTAGAGCCACATCTGAAGACCAACAGATGCCATGGAGAGAATGATCATGCAGCCTGGAGACCCAAGAGGGCCACAACCCCCGCCGCAACCACATCCCGGACCCTCCCCCCCAGGTCATGAAGTCCAGTAGTCAACGGTAGTGGAAAAACAGAACTTTATTACAAATACATAAACAACAAGACGAAAAGCTCAGTCAACGCGTTCCATTCCCAACGGGGAACTTCACCAGGGCAACGTGTGGATCCAATAAACTGCAAATGCTGCGGGAACTCCCCGATACCATTCCATATCCCGAAATCAGTAGTCAGAAACCTGTTGGAAAAATGGTGACAATGGTCAAGCGTCCTCATAGTCACAAACGTAATCTGGTACAGTGTATTGCACTTGGACAAACCAGAATGCATACAGGTATGATGAATCCAGTCCAAATATACTGTAACAGAAGTCCGTGTGCTCGTAACCTCCGCAGGAAAGAAAACTAAGGTTACGACCACACAAACATCTATTACGGTCTCATTATTCAGGATTCATCATACCTGTAAACATCACGGTTTGTATCATCTTGATACCCCTGCACCTTCACTTCCCCCACGCTGTGCATGAACAGCTGGAGACCATGCAAGGGAATTACGCCATAGCTGCCTTACCGCACGTGTCAGGGGCAATTGACTGTACACATGTACCACTTGTGCCCCCTGCTGACCCTGCACACAATTACCGCTACAGAAAGCACACGCATTCCATCAATGTGCAGGCAATAGTGGACCACCGGGGACAGTTCACCAATGTCGTCGCCAACTTCACAGGCAGTGTGCATGATACATACATCTTCCGACATCCATCATCAACCAGCGCTTCCAGGATGGCACCTATGGCAATGGACTGCTTATTGGAAAGTACTAACTGAACAAACCACACACCTCAACTCCACAATCACACAACTCACAACTGTGGGAGAGCACACGTAACAAAATCACATACAACATGCCAACCAACATGCCCAACTACCGGACACAACAACACAAGTATCCGTGGTAACAGGAGACAGACATGTAGACAAACCATCCACAAAGGCAGAGCCCCTCTGCCACACAATTGCACAATGTGGGGAGAGGTGGGAACCAAGAATGTGCGAAGGAGGCAAGTGACCCAGCAATAAGAAAGGACACAATGCCAAGTGTGGCGGAGATGTGCTGGACAGACTGCAGTATGCAGAGCACAGACATGTCCATGTGGACATCTACTGCTGGTGTTTGCAGTGTAGTGGACAGTGGATGCAAACAGGTTACCCCAGGCAGTGTGGAAGACCTTGGACATGTAGCCATGTGGTCCCCCCCTGTAAGCCTGAGCGGAGCGGCCTTGGCCGGCGTATTTTGCGAATGAATAGCCGGGGGACCTGGGCATGGTCCAGTTCTGGGATGGCCACCACAGTAACTACTGCGTGTGTCTCTGTGTCCACCATATCGTGACCGTAGGCCTACACACACGTGCCCGACCACATTCAACGGCCGTATTCACACTGGAGACAAGGTGACTACCTCCCAAGCCAACCCGCGCACATCTCGTCAGCGCATGCAGGGTCGTGTCTGCCAGGGCGGTGCCCCCCACCCAGCCACGAGGCCGCCGCTGTGACCGGTGGTGCCTGCGCGATCCTGTGCGCCTGCTGCACCCCAGCCCTGGTCCCCAGACCAGTCCGCCGCCCAGCGATGACTGCCCGCCCCTGCGCACCCAGGCCTCAATGCTCACCTGCCACCACCTGCGTGTCTCCAAGAGGGCCCTCCACGTGCCACCTCCTCAGCCGATCGCTGGATTCCGTGCCACAGACCCCCAGCGCACCCTGCGGCACCGCACTGCGGAGTCATGTGTGTGCTGACTGCTGCGTGCGCGTACACTGCGGTCCAGCAGGGCTCACAATTCAAATCGAGTCTTGATTTGCTGGACGGCGTATCGAGGCCAACGCATCATCGCAGGCTGCGCACCCGCTCAGCTCTTCAGGTGGGCCTAACTCTGTGCACTGCAAGTAATCGCCACGTGGGGGTAGGCCCGTGCCGGATGCAGGCCATCGGGTGCCACTAACTCAGTGCAACGCAAGTCATCGCCACCTGGCGGTAGGCCCGTGCCGGACGCAGGCCATCGGGCGCCACTAACTCTGCGCAACGCAAGTCACGGACCCTTTATGATTGAGTTCCGTGGATGCGGACGCCATCATGTCACCTCCGGCAGTGGGGGATGTGCTGTGGTGGGTCCCTTTTATTGGCAGGGTCACATGTCCTGTGACGCCTGTGCTGGATGGGTGTGGTGTGGGTGTAAACCAGCCCTCAGGGAGTGGCTGTGGCATGCTGACAACTAGACCAGTGACCAGCAGATCACTACAGGGAAGACCTGGGACATGTAGCTGTGTCGTCACCCCCTGTGAGCATAAGCAGAGTGGGCTGGGCTGGCGTATGCCAGTCCAGCATAGGGGTGTGAACAATGAGCCCGGGGCTCTGGGCGTGGTTCAGTTCTGGCCTGGACAAGGATGTAACCAATGCGTGTGTCTCCATTGTAGTGTCTGCGCCACCCGGACCGCAATCGGCAATGTTGCACCCTGTGACCCAAGCCCCTCAACATGTGCAAAATGGACGTGAGGGGGAATCAGTGACCCTACATTCATCCATACTGTCATACTTGAAGGATCATAGACATGACACATCTGTGTGAATTTGAATGTTTTATTCACATTCAGTGGAGTGTTGCAGCTGGAGCAGTACAGGGCCATGCACACCCCACTTGACATTGTTGCCCCGTGGAGGGCCAGCCAGAGTCCATTAGGGAAGGATAAATTCATCGGAAGAGGAAGAGTTCAGTCTGCAGTCTGATTGCTGTGTCATTGGTAGCCAAACAGAATATGGCAGTCCATGCCGAGGTCCAAGGTGAGTGCCGCAGAGTGTATCGGGGGACAGAGGAAGGTGATGATGCAAAGGGCCGAACCAAGCTGAAACAGGCCATATGGCGGAGATGAATGCTACCGCTTCCTCATTACCACAACCGCAGTCTCATCCACATCATCGTCCTCTGATGTGTGATGTGCCTCACCTGTGGGTGGTGGTGTTTCGGCTGCAGCACTGTGTAGCACTGATACATCAGGGGCCGGAGGTGGATTGTCGGCCGCACTGTGTGCAGTGACACATCAGGTGCCGGAGGTGGAATGTCTGCCGCACTGTGGGGCACTGACACATCAGGGGGCGGAGATGTGGATGGTGTAGGAGCAGCAGCATTCATCTGCGCCAGGCCTTGTGGCAGCAATGCCATGATGAGGATCTGCAGGGCATGGTAGTTCCCAGCTACATCTCGCTGATGTGCAGCCGTGGCAGCCATCCTTTCCGCCTCCATCCGCACCATGTCCTCCATGAGCCTCCGCATGTGTCCCAACTCCCGGCTGAGATCGCTGGAGCCACTCTGACTAGACAGGTGTTCTTGTCTCCGAGTCCTGACTCCAGCGATGTCAGCCATGGCTCGTTGGAGACCATGGAGCGGACTGTGTGTGTCCGTTAGGGACTGTAAGTGGTCCCTGATGGGACGTAGACACCCATCGATGGCATCTAGTTTGGCTGCCATGAGTTCGAACCCCACCTGCACCTGCTCAGCCATCTCCTTCTGGCCCTCCAACACACAGTGTTGAAATACCATGTGTTGGTCGTGGGGATCCTGGTAGACAGCCGGGGTGGTGGGTGCTTCCTGCTGTGTGGTCTGTGCAGGGGGTGGGGTCTCCTCGATGCAGCTGGGCTGCCCTGCTCCTGGGGGTGGGGTGCGGAAGCTGTCCATGAGCTCTTGGAGGGCGTCAGTGTCGAAGGTGGGAAGGTCCTCCTCGTCATCAGTGAGGAGGTGTTTGGTCCGCTCTGCAGGAGGTGATGATTCTCCCTCTGCAATGTAAAGGGGAGATACAGTTTAACAGTGTGTTCCATGTATGTTCACGCATTGGCCAAGTTTCCAAACAGACTGCATGACAATGTACATTGTGACTGTTTAGGAGGAACTGCCTATTTGAAGTGGGACAGTGGACATTTGTGCACCATCAGGGATGTGGGGTTGTACTTGTCCATTATCATGTCACAGTTTCCTGCTATGCAAAATGTGATTGGCCAGTTTCTACACACAAGCGGCAGCATTTGTGTCCTCTGTTCTGTTGTGAATGTGTTGCAGTTTGTACCACATTGTTGTCAATGTTGATGTGCTCTGATTCTTGTGTGTGTGCTGCATTGTGGGAGAGTCGCCCCTGCAGCTCAGACTTTGCTTGGCCTTCTCCTTTTCAGGCGGTGTGCCTTTGACTTCTGTGCTTATGCAGTGCTGAGATGTTGCATACTTGGGTAAATTGGGCTCTTGGTGGGAGTTGGGACTCTTGGGCATGGTTCGTCCGCAGATGTCTTGTTGCCGTCAGGTGTTGTTTGTGCACTTGGATGTGTCAGTGTGTGACCTGCTCCTTTCCGAATGTGGACCACACTCAGCCACCTCGGTGTCGTGGTGTGCAACATGTCATGATGAGTGGCCTGCAGACATGCTCATCATCATGCAGTGTCACTTGCATTGTCAGTGGGGCTCACGGATCCGCAGCTTTGCTGGGTTCAGCACATGTGCATGGGTTTGTTGTGAGATTGGTGATGTGTGGGGAGGGCCCCCTCTGGGCACATTGTGGACAGGGAACTACTTGCTGTTTCTATGTGTGCTGCAGTATGGCAAGGAGATCAGGGACATGATCCAGTCATTGTGGTTGTGCAGTGTGCTATACATCATTGTGCATGTGTGCCATTGTGCCCATCTCCCCCCGTCCCCCCAGTCCCAGCTGGTTACTCACCCTGTTGCTTATGTGTCAGGTCATGTTGAGCAGTGTCCGGTCCCCCGACTCCTGCCACCGTCTCCACACTGATGACTGTGGACACCATTTCCTCCATCTCATTCAGCTCCTCCTGTGGCGCAGAACTCCCACCCCCAGTCTGCATTGCTGCTTTGCGGTTGTTTGCGAGTTTCAGCTTGGTTTTGCGCTTCACATCATTCCAGCGCCTCATGACCTCGTCCATTGTCCTCCTCAGCACTCCGACTGCATTCACCTTGTCCACGATGGACTGCCATCTTCCATTTTTTGTTGCCAATGACACAGTGGAGGTGACGAACAGTTGTTGATGGTGTTCTATCACCTCCGTAATCAGGATCCTGTTTTCCTGCGGACTGAACCACGTC
This sequence comes from Calotriton arnoldi, assembly GCA_963921515.1. NCBI lineage: Eukaryota > Metazoa > Chordata > Amphibia > Caudata > Salamandridae > Calotriton > Calotriton arnoldi. The sequence goes on along the minus strand of CAWUFW010010254.1, from coordinate 207,296 downwards.
TTCCTCTTCTTCTTCTTCTTCTCCTTGCCCTTCCCTGACCCCGAGGTCCCAGACTGGTCCTCCGTGGGGCTTGTGGGGTTCGGGTTGTCCTCTGTACTTGCTCCGGCTACCTCCATTGTGCTTCGCAGTTGTTATGTTTTTTTGGGGGTTTTTTTTTTTGCAGCTTTTATGGTGATTTTTCCCGCCTGACGTGGGAATTGCAAGCCTGGCGCTGCTTGTCGCCGAATTTTCTATCGCGGTTGGGCTCATCACAACTTTTTTCACGTTCGGGTTTCCTTTTTCATCGCCGTCGCGGTAGTTGTATCGCGGACATTTGAGGTGTTATCGGGAAACTATCGCATGTTACTGCCGTGTTGAGAATACGACGTTGACACAGAGTTATTTTCCCGCGATAGACGGCGATATGAAAAATTGCGTTAGCATATTTTGGCGATGTTTATCGCACGTTCTTGAGAATATCCCCCTCAGACTCTTTGCGAATGGCAGGAAGGCAGCAGGTGTGCGGGCACGAAAGCACACACCTAAAAGGGAACATAGCTTGCAACACCTACTTCGTATTGCAGCCTATTAGTTAGGGCTGTGCATAATAACTGAGGATGTGATCACATGCATTATGAAAAATAGGAAACCATATATTGTTTTAACTACAGAGCAGAGTTAGTCTAAGCTACCTTGAGAATTGTAACAAAAAGAACATTCTGAGCATACCGGAGGATAGTAAACATTACAGGCTTAATTGCAAGCCCCTTGCACCACCGATACGTCACTTTTTCCGATATTAAAGCGACGAACGGCGGCGCAAGGGGCTTGTAAATAAGCCCCTACATTTGTATTGGAACAAAGACCATAGCTAAGGCAGTAATTTCCATGATTTGCTGAAATAAAGGCATATGCACATGGAAAGCTTGTACACATAACATAGCCCCTTTTTTCAGTAAATGTTTATGATTTTCAATGCAGCAGACTGCAGCATAATGATGCTAACTAACATGCATTTAAATGAATCATTATTTTCTAGTAAATTAAAACATTCTTACAATTGCCCCCTCTGAAAATGATCACCATATACTACTATAACATTTCCTCCATCGATTTTGATTTTGTCTTCTAAAATGCTTTCGGGTTATGTTGGCCTGTATTTCATCTAGCGCTAACTCCTTTTTGTAAATTCATCTCATTGTTTTCTTGTTCTTGCAAATATAACTTAAACCCTTAGTGCAAAATGCTACTAAAAGTTTGAATATTAGAACAGCACTCACTATAAGCAGGATTATTAATGTTAGCACAATGATTATTTTCATTAGTATATCTTTTCCATTCTCACTAAACCATGAACCTTTCTTCTGCAAAATTCTAGGTCCTCCCATTGGATGCATCTCACTCACAATGTTAGTTATGTTATCAGCATATTTGTTAATGATTCCACTGTTATCTGCGATGAAGAGCAACACTGACTCCCTACCACACAACAAGCACTGCCTTCTTTCAACAAAAGCATATCAAAAGCAAGGATATTTTGGATAACCATAGATTTTATAACAAATATCCCTTCATTAATCTTAGGTAAAGCATCTACTGTATTACTAGCCAAACATAATGTTCTAATCTTAGTGTCATTTAAAGCTATTCCTATAGCAGGAATCAAAACACCAAATATGTATAGCACTTGTTGGCCCGCACCTTTTCTCTTCACTCTTCCATGATGCATTTCACTCACTTCACTCAAAATATTGACACAATAAGCTCTAGAAAACACAAAAGCTAAATAACAAAAACCTGCCCAACCTTGAGGAAGAGTAAAAAAAGTTGTTTTGTTACAAATGTGATCAGTGCTTCTAAACATAATTTCAACACTACAGAGCATATACATCCTATCTGTAATATAACTAAAACCACACACACTATTCTCTACTACATTTGGTCCATCATACTCATGACATCTCATTTTCATCAAGCACACACACCCTTTTGCTCTTTCCAAATTTCTAAGACTAGGATGTATGTGTGACTTTTTAACACCACTCTCTTTTGACTCAAATATAATTTCCCTTTATGTTTACAATTTTATCTTTGATCTTATTCTATTCCCTAATAAAACCATGCTCATCTTCACTCAATTTGCATAGATTCTGTATAATAGTGCCTCTACAAGCACCAGTAATCTATACATTGAGAAGCTATAATCTATGTTAACTTCTTCTAAATAATCCTGGTGCATAAAGATTAAGAAATATATTACACGGGAAAGACCAGATGTAAGAGTTAATTGAACGTAGGTTATAACTTCGGAAATAGAAGTAGGAAAATGAGTACAAATCTGTCTACAAATCAGACAAATTTGTTGTCTCCCTATAACAATGTGTGAAAAATCTCTATAAGAAATGTCTCCATACTCTTCACCATAGCTATCTTTATGGTCTAATCTATTATTTTTAGCATAAATATCATTATAGGACATTGAGCTGCTGTTTTAGAGTGGAAGAGGATATAGGTGCATCAACACACCAAATAGAGGGATCAAAATAAGAATTATAAAAAATAATTTGGGAAAGACAAAGTCTTTTTTTTTCTTGAAGGCATCTTCTCCAGTTAATAAAAATTGCTTTTTCAAATTTAATTTGATTTTGAAAGCAATAATAGTAAAGTACAAAAAAAATCCTAAAGCAATATAAATATCTATCTAAAACATAATTCAAAATAATCTAATCAATCAAATAGTTTTAAAAAGTAACCTAAAATGATCCAAATAATCAAGGTGCTTTTGGAATATTCAAATATTTCATTTGCTTGATCTGATTGAGTTTTATCTGCTTCTTGATTTGCACAATTTGCAAGTGGTGCACTCTGGTTTGCTCTTCAGGTTTTCAGAGTTTGAATTTTCAAATTTTTAGTTTCTTGATTTTCTTCATCTTCATTTTCAGTTTGATTTTCTTCTTGAACTTTTTGGTCTCTCCCCTGTGGATCCATGCAATGAACTTGAGTTTGGCTTTGAGAGTCAATGGTTCGTGTCACCATCTCTTCATCTGCACACACACACTCTTTTTATGTGAGTCATGTGAATCTAATATGGCAAACCTCCACACTTCAAGGCTATGTTTGCCGTCAGTATCACTTGGTGTGGTCTGCTCTAACTAGGCTATAGACAGCTATAGACAGCATCGGCGTACATGCTTCCTCACCAAAATTAGTTCATCAGGCTCCAGGTCACAGCAAGCATCAGTACTTGAAGAAGGTGTAGCAAGCTTCACAGTAAAAGATGGAGCATTCAGTATCAGCCAAGCCTTTCCAATAATCCAAGATCAAATCATAAGTAACATTTACAAAAGTAGCTGATGGAATGCCAGGAGTTCTCATGACCCTCCTCATGATGATTTTATGTGGACTCAAATCAGTTTTCTTGCTTGGTGTACTCATAATGAACAGTACTAAAGAAAGAGCACTTGGAAATTTCAGATATGTTGAGGAACATACTTTGGCTAGTTTACTTTTCATGCCACCATTCTGGTGCTCCACCACTTCTAAAGCTTCTAGATCATAGCTACAGTAAAACTTGTGTTCACTATTTAAAGTAGTGCACACAATATTCATGATTTCATTCTTGAAATGTGTGCCTTTATCTATCTTCAGGGAAGTTGGCAGTCCAAACCTGGGAATAAACTCTCTTAACAGCAAATTGATAACTGTCAATGCATCATGTTCTCCTTGATGGATATGATTCTATACATTGTAAAATAACTGTAAGTCGACACTCTACCATGCACTGTGCTCTGAGAAAAGATGTCATTTCAGATGCTATATCTTATTATAACTGCAATGATTTCACATGCTATAACTTATATAATATGCAAGGGTATAACCAGTGCATGGAGAAATGGCGAGTTAAAGTTAATGTAGTGTGGCAATTGATGCAAGAATAATGTGTATGGAGGTGCACAACATATAGTAAATTGAAGGTGGTGTGTAAATTATAAATGTACATTTTATCTAGTGGTGTGTAATTTAGAACTTTAAGTTATGACTATAACTTTATAATTTCTCCATTTTGTATTGTTTACTCTGTCTTTGTATATAAAGAATAAAAAAAGTTTTCCTAACTATAATTTAGCTTTAACCTTTGTTTTTTTCATTTGATATATACATCTATACATTATACACACACATATTACCTACTGGCGGTCGCAAGTAGATAGTTACACTTAGGACCTAGTTTTCATACGAAAAGTGTTTTTTGATTTGCCTATATCTTTAGCACCGGTTGACAAATCTTCATGAAATTTCCCCCAAAAAGTGTCATAGTAAGTCTTGCTGTGCATGGCAAGTTTCGGGTGATCTGTCAAGCGAGGGCCAAGAAAAAGGGAGCTAAAAAAAGTGCTGTTTTACATGTTTATTCCCATAGGATGCGTAGTCGAACCTACAGCCCGGACCGCTGGGCAGAATTACACCAAATTTGGCAGAAAGGTAAATGTTGTTACGCAGATTGTGCTTTTTGTTATTTGGTGCAAATCCAGTCAGTAGTTATTGAGAAATTTAAGAAGAAATAATTAATTATATCTGTGGTCGTGAAGCCATCATGAAAAAAGACAATCTTGTGCAGGGAAATGCACAACTCTGATTGGCTGTCAACACTTCAACCAGGAGTTGCAGGCAGCCATCTTGGCTTCACTTGTACAAAACCATTGAAATTCAGCAGTTATAGTTATCTGAGCTAACTATAACTAATGCCCCCGCAATGCGCTACTTATGACCTCACATATTACATCACTCATGGCATGGTCAGTGACATCACTGATGGCATCTCAAATGACATCACTGATGACTGATGATATATATTTTTTTTTTTCACTGAAAAATACAAAGGTTACATGGATGTTATAGATAGGAATTAGCATTTAAAAAATCTTAGAAACTCACTGAAAAAACCCAAGGTTATGTGGACCTTATAGTTAGGCTAAAATTTTTAAAAATTTGAAAAACCATAGAAATTCACCTGTTATAGTTAGAGGTATTTCAAGTAACTATAACTCATGCCCTAACTATAGCTCATTAATAATTAAGCTCATCAATTAGGCTACTGCAAATGTTAAAGTGTTATTATCAATGATGCTATGAAAGATGTCATCAGTGCTGTAATATGTGGGGTAAGTAGCCGTGCATGGCAAAGGCACGAGTTATTGTCACCTTAGGGAATGAGTTATTGTTACTTGAAATAGCTGGTGGTGTACGTTTAAAATGTGAGCCTAACTAGAACGTTCTAGTATATATATATATTTTTTTTAAAAACTGGTTGTCCAAAATAGGACTTGCAAAAACAGATTAGAGCGAGCAGAGATCAGGCATCCAGTAGCACAGATACGCACAAAAACCCTTTTATTTCAAAAGGGGAGGGAACAGGAGGCTACGGGGCAGTCAGGGTAAGCTGGTCTCCAATTAACATGTATCACACAACAAGAAGCTACCCTGACCAAGTGGCTGATTCCTAGTGAAGGATGAGGCACACTATGCCGATTACTTATGTGGTGTTGGGCATCTTCAAAAAAATGTAAGGACTGTCGTCACACACCACCAGGTGTCATGCTTCATCATTGGCAGTCCTCGCTCTTTAAAAACCGCGTTTGATAAAGAGCGGGCCTACACCGGGAAACAGGGAGGCACTTCTAAAACTAAGTCGGGGCCCGTGCTGAGAAAGTGAGTGAGTGATATTAAAAATCGATGCAAAATACTGCGTGCTCGATATTAAAACTAATAGTGGAGACTTGGGGGGTTAGTATCCCATCCCCATCAGTGTTGCCAACATGTTTCTGCCGTAGTGGCCAGGGGGGTCCATGGCATTCATCAGGGTGTGAGAGAAAAGGGCTCCTATCTCGTCTCTAAGAGACTAAGATGAATCCACTTGAGTAGGTTGACCTTGGTCCAACACTACTATGATACTTCAGGAAACCAGTAAAGATAAAAATATATATCACAGCATAAGTGAATATTTCGACTCACACTGGGAAGGAAAGAATCAGACTGAAGACAAGCATAAGGTACATTAAAATGCAAGTGATTGTGAGCACAAGTGACACTACATACGTTTTGCTCAAAGATAAAAACATTTGTGAGACCAGCTCACACTCTTACCCTAGATTAGGGGTAGGGATGTCCCATGGGAAGGGAGGATTTGAGGGACCCCTGTAGTCACACTCTGAAGACCAAGTTTAGGAGAGATCAAAGAAATAGTAAATAAAACGTGTTTTGTTAAGGTTTCAACAAGGCATTTACTCATATGAGCACTGGAGGCTAGCTCCAAAGTAACCACTCAGGCATCCCCGCTGGTAACTGGCTCAGGGCGGGAGTGCGGTATATATAAGCGCCCGGAAAGGTAATTAAACCAAGTTTAGGAGAGATCAAAGAAATAGTAAATAAAACGTGTTTTGTTAAGGTTTCAACAAGGCATTTACTCATATGAGCACTGGAGGCTAGCTCCAAAGTAACCACTCAGGCTTCCCCGCTGGTAACTGGCTCAGGGCGGGAGTGCGGTATATATAAGCGCCCGGAAAGGTAATTAAATAATTAAGGTGTGGGCGGGCAACTCCGAAGTAAGTAATGAGCTGCACCTGTAATCGATAACCATCCCAATGCCGCAGTGCGCTATGAAGCTCTGCTAACTCGACTCCTTTCCGTTGTCCCAACACCCGCCTGACCGGCGTGTCAGAGGTTAGGGACTGGTGTTGAAAAAACACTGCTTGTGCTGCAAAGTGGCATATCGCAGTGAAAGAGATCCGCTGCTGTCATGCGTACTCGCTCGCGGGGAACCATCTAGGTGTTCCTAGTTCTGCGCGTGCGCTGGGGAAATAGAGTACCGGGTGCGTGGTGTGCCTGCACAGTGCGGACAGAGAGAAAAAACCTCTTCTAAATTGAAAACCCGGTTGAAATTGTATTCAAAACCGAAGTGTTTGTGGCCGCCTACCTACCACATATATAAGGCAATTCGCAGGCTGTAATAAAGGAGGAGTATTACAACTCTCAAAACTTGTGGGGCTGTACTACACGGTGCAGCTGCGGTTGCTGAGATGCTGCATAGCCACAAGACAGATAATTGGGCAATTCCATAACTCCGTGTGAAGTGGAGGAAAGACAATAAAAGAATTTCTGTTGGTTAAGCAGAGTGTTATAAAGTCTCAATTGGGTACTCCAACACAACCAGATGTCGTGTTGGAAGACGTTCTTCTAGAAAAAAATATATATAGCCCATAGTCCAGTTATTGATGATGGATCCGGGCGTGTTTTTTCTAACTCAACATAGGGTCTCCCCTCCAGTTGGTTAAAGTAGTTTTAAGCCATATGTAGCCATAGGATTTCGTTGTTCAAGCCCTGATCGCATGATTTAAGGCGGTATGCCCATCTTTGTTCACGGATGTGTAATTTCTTTTGTTTGTTTGGGATGCCAGGATGCATCTCCTCAAATCCTCCCTTCCCATGGGACATCCCTACCCCTAATCTGGGGTAAGAGTGTGAGCTGGTCTCACAAATGTTTTTATCTTTGAGCACCACGCATGTAGTGTCATGTGTGCTCACAATCACTTGCATTTTAATGTACCTTATGCTTGTCTTCAGTCTGATTCTTTCCTTCCCAGTATGAGTCGAAATATTCACTTATGCTGTGATATATATTTTTATCTTTACAGGTTTCCTGAAGTATCATAGTAGTGTTGGACCAAGGTCAATCTACTCAAGTGGATTCATCTTAGTGTCTTAGAGACAAGATAGGAGCCCTTTTCTCTCACGCCCTGATGAATGCCATGGACCCTCCTGGCCACTATGGCAGAAACATGTTGGCAACACTGATGGGGATGGGATACTAACCCCCCAAGTCCCCACTATTAGTTTTAATATCGAGCACATTCTGCGCTATTAAAGTTTTTACGCAGTATTTTGCATCGCTTTTTAATATCACTCACTCACTTTCTCAGCACGGGCCCCGACTTAGTTTTAGAAGTGCCTCCCTGTCTCCAGGTGTAGGCCCGCTCTTTATCAAATGCGGTTTTTAAAGATCGAGGACTGCCGATGATGAAGCATGACACTTGGTGGTGTGTGAGGACAGTCCTTAAATTTTTTTGAGATGCCCAACACCACATAAGTAATCAGCATAGTGTGCCTCATCCTTCACTAGGAATAAGACACTTGGTCAGGGTAGCTTCTTGTTGTGTGATACATCCAATAGCACAGCCCAGCACAGTCCAACACCTGTTCCCTTTTGAAATCCTAGTGCAGCAGTTAAGATTAAAGATTGAGGTGACTGGGGCCTTTCCTGAAACTTCACCCGAGGTGTGGGCTTCAGACTGTGGGCTATTGGTTGTGGGTTTTGGGCTGCAGGCTTTGGTCCTAAACTCAGGCCACAACCCTGTCCTTGGTCTCAACCTCTTCTGCCAAGGCTACCCAAGCCGTGACTTCCCAGCACCCCGGCAAGTTGGAGCAAATGTGTAAGCCTCGGTATAATCACCATCTTACCAGTCAGGGAATAAACAAAAGGGGGCACAAACACTTCAACAGTTTCCACAGCTGACCCTCCTACCACTTCCTCTTTCTCTACTGCCTCAAAAAACATCCCTAAGGCACTTTGGTGTACGCCTTAGTGTCTGTTCTCTGGTGCTGCCCCTTATCCTTGGCTCTCATTTTCAGAGTTATAGCTTTAGGGGTATGTTTGGGGTGTTAGACTCCCCTAATAAATGTCATTTTTAATAAATAGTTGGGTTCAGGAGCTTTCTGTCTGGTATGGTAGGATGTCTGTTTCATTTCACCTGGAATTGTTAAATGCTCAATCTCACAAAAACTCAAACACACTTGTCTCTGTTTTGAAGGTCTCAAAACATGGTTATTTTAGAAAATACTATGTTTTAAGTACCCATCACATTCTGTACTCCTTTCCCATTCTACTGGCCCTTATGCACCCTCATGCGCTTCTTCCCATATAAAGATCAACATGATATGCCAGCGTGATTGTTAGAAAATCTGAAGCTCACCCCCCCCCAGTCTTACTGACCAAGATACGCCCCAGCTCATTCTGTGTCTCCCAGAATTAACTCACAGCAGTCTCTCCTCATGGCTGATAGCTCTGCAACCACAGTAGTAGTCACAAAACTGCCTTCGCTCAACTTGCTCCCTCAGCAAACAGCTTTAGAGGGAGCATCAGCACACCATCACAGCTTCTCAGCTTACCCTCATCTCACAGAGTCTCCACAGCAAAGCAGCAAGATAGCTAAGGCTCACTCACTCTCAGCAGTAAAGACAGTTGTCAGGCATTTTATTTCTTTTGTCAGCACTTGAGTGCAAATGTCAACCTATTGGCTTTGCAAATGCTCTTTTTAACTTTTTGCCACATCTTCTCAACCGGGTTGTGAGCACTGGTTGACTGTGTGTGTTGTGTTTCATGGTATACATGGGAGGCATCCTGCCTCAGGCCTTTCTAGAGAAGCTGACTGCTGGAGATATATTTGCTTTTCTTTTTACTTTCTGCAGTGTTAGCTTGAATTACACAGCTGGTGACAGATTATGAATCTATTCATACTTTCTACCAATTTGAAGCACAATTTAGTAGCCTCAAAATAAAAACGCTACAATGTTTGACATCTGATCAGGGCTGATTCAATAAAGTCACACTTATTGGATTTGCCAATGCTTGATGTATACTGGTGCTAATGCTTGATGTATACCGGTACTAATTAGAGAACCATTGATAGGCAAATATGGCCACTTTAATACCTATGGTTTGGTGAGAATTTGGACATGTGAGCAGAGTGAGCACTAGTTATTTCTCAGTGAATTAAATTTCTTGCATTATAAAAATTACAATGTTCTTGTACCCTGTGCAGGCAGCACTTCTGTAACATAGGGTCTCATTACGATGCATGTCGGACCGGCAGTCCGACCGACGTCTTGGCGAGCCCTTTCCGACCGCTGAAGCCGAGACGCTTCCCCCCACCGTATTACGATGCAACTGCTGCTACCGCAGCTGTTGCAGCTACGGCAGAGCACATATCCCCGAATATGTTGCTGCAAATGTGTAAAAAAAATCACACAAACCATGTGATATGTACACACATGCATAACATATGTGGGGATATGCCAGTACTCCATTGCTGGAGTGTGGTAGTCTGTGCACTCCCCAGTCAAAGCGGATATATACAGCAGAAGGACCACCCTCCTCCTAGATCCACCCCGCGCCATGACCGACGCCAACTCCGCAGCCAAGGAATTTCACCGCTGGATCTCCAGCTGCGCCGACAAGCTCGCACCCCTCCGCCACCCCAGCAAACAACGACCTCTGAAAGCCGCCTGGTTCACCACCAAACTCCAAGTAGCCAGGCGCTCCTGCAGACACCTCGAGAAAACCTGGCGAAACCGGAAAACCACGGAAGACCTGAACAGCTACCGGGACACCCTGAAGGAATACCACCAGCGTTTAAGAGACACCAAGCGGACTTTCATCAAGAACAAGATCCACACCAACGCGACCAACGCTAAAGAACTCTTCAACGTCATACAGCAATTCACCAAACCCCCAGCGAAGCCACAGACATCACACCATCCCAGGAACTATGCAACAAGCTCAGCTCGTACTTCCATCTGAAGATCAAGGCCCTCTACGACAACTTCAGCGAACAGACGCCGGACACCCCCCCACTCGCCACCCCCACCGACAAAGAGCTGATCATCACTACCTGGAATCCGGCCACCGTCGAACACACCACCGTGACCATGAAGAACACCCACTCAGGAGCCCCCACGGACCCCTGCCCACCGCACATCTACCACAGGGCCGCCATCGCACCCGAACTAGGACGTACCATCAACACCTCTTTTGAATCCGGCATCTTTCCCGATGACTGGAAGCAGGCGGAGGTCAAACCCCTCCTCAAGAAGCCCACGGCCGACCCGACAGACCTGAAAAACGACCGGCCCATCTCTCTCCTCCCCTTCGCAGCCAAAGTCACCGAGAGACTCATAAACACCCAGCTGACCGCCTTCATTGAAGAGAACTCCATCCTAGACGCCTCCCAGTCCGGATTCCGCAGCAACCACAGCACTGAGACGGCCCTCCTCGCTGCCACCGACGACATCCGCATGCTACTAGACCAGGGACACACCGCAGCCCTCGTCCTACTAGTCCTCTCTGCAGCCTTCGACACCATCTCACATCGCACTCTCGCAGCCAGACTCCACTGGGATACGAGGAACCGCCCTCTCCTGGATCCAATCCTTTCTTTCCGGCAGAACCCAGAAGATCAAACTCCCTCCATTCCTCTCCGAACCCACACAGATCAACTGCGGAGTACCCCAAGGATCATTGCTCATCCCCACGCTCTTCAACATCTACATGGCCCCCCTCGCCGCCATCGTCAGACAACACGTGCTCAGCATAGTATCATACGCCATCGACACCGAGCTCATCCACTCCCTCACAAAGAACCCCGAAGACACCAGACTCTGCTTCCAGGAAGGAATGAGGGACGTAGCCGCCTGGATGAAAAGCAGCTGCCTGAAGCTCAACTCGGAGAAGACCGAGGTCCTCATCCTCGGACCCTCCACCTGGGACAACACCTGGTGGCCCTCCGCCCTCGGGAGTCCGCCCACCCCGGCAGACCACGCACGGAACCTCGGCATCATCCTCGACTCATCCCTCACCATGACCCACCAGATCAACTCCATCGCCTCCACCAGCTTCAACTGCCTTCGGATCCTCCGCAAGACCTTCAAATGGGTACCCCCAGAATGCAGAAAAACCATCACCCACATTCTCATAACCAGCAGACTGGACTACGGCAACGCCCTCTACGCCGGAATCAACAAAACTCTTCTCCACAAGCTCCAAACCATCCAGAACGCCGCAGCCAGACTCGTCCTCGGAACCCCACGGCACAAACACATGACCCAACACCTACGTGACCTCCACTGGCTCCCCGTCGAGAAGAGAGTAACCTTCAAACTGCTCACCCACGCCTACAAATCAGTCCACAGCATCGGACCCAAATACCTCAATGAGAGAGTCTCCTTCCACGTACCCAAGAGGAACCTTCGTTCCGCAGACCTCGCCCTCGCAGAAACCCCCCGCATTAGCAGAACCAGAGCAGGCGGAAGAGCTTTCTCCTACGTCGCAGCCAAAGCCAGGAACGAGCTCCCTGTCAACATCAGATGCTCCCCCACCCTCCACACCTTCAGGAAGAACCTCAAGACCTGGCTCTTTCGACTGAACCGGAGCTGCTCCCCCCCCTCCCTAGCACCTTGAGACCCTCACGGGTGAGTAGCGCGCTTTATAAATCCCTGATTGATTGATTGATTGATTGATTGACCTAGATTCCGGTGCCCACAGGATTGTTGTCATCGGGGTTCAGCTTCTGAGGTGTAGGGGGGACCCACAGAAAAGGATCCACGGCGTAGAATGCTGTAGAGTATCAGATTGGGGTGAGTATGCACCCCAAATCCCTTATTTCTGACAACTCGAGGCACCCGGTCGGACCACCACGGTCGGGTCGTTGGAAATCCACATCGTAATCTGGACGGTGGTCGGAGATCCCTGTATAGCTCTATGGATGCAGTTTGTCTCTGACCGCCATCTCAGCGGTTGGAAAAAAGCTGTCTGAGTCAGTGGTCTTTCAGCGATCGATCAGAGTACATGATGTATGCATCGTAATCCGCCTGTCGGTCCGATCGCTTCCATAGAGACTTTCGACGGTCCGAGCACCTTCGACAGGACCGCAGAAGCCGGTCCGATTGGAATCATAATCAGGCCCTTAGTCTCAGTCAATGACCGTGTGCCACAGTCTGCCGTGGGGATGATGTAGGGTGTCCCAGTGACAGTATATCACAACGTGGATTATATATGAGGGAGCCTGTGGCTACGAAGGTCCAGCACTTTTGAATGCTGCTAATGTGGCAGTTGCAGTGATTTACTGTTCTCTTTCACAAGTGACGATGAAGAGATCTAAGTCCAGAATAATTGCAACACCTTTAGCCTACTTTCCACAAGGAGCCGAAGCAGCAATTTCAGCCTGCATAACAATGCTTTTTCACTTCCAGACTCCTGCTTTTATCACTGAAATGGTCCTCCATCCTTGTCTGCATTGGATATACAGAAGAAACACAAGTCATGCATTTGAAAACAGCAATGATTACCATGCCTGGTCCAAAGCTCTGGCCGAGGATGACAGTGAGAAAGCTACTCACCAGCCTTGAGGTAACCGCGACCCGCAGAGCGAGAACGAGTTGGACCCTCCTTGGTGATCACATCACAAATGCTCAGGACTCAGACATCATCGAGGGTGTTTTCCAGGAGGAAATAAAATCCCCGGCATAATATAAATTAACCAATCAAGTAGCTACAAGAGCCTTTCCCTTTTTATGTGCACAACTAAATGATCATTGCATCGCAAGGCAAAATGGTTTTATCTATATTGAGGTTTTCTTACCACCATCAGCACCGCCTGCTGTATAAGTAGAACATATTATAAAACTATTGGAGAACGAAATACAATCTTGCTTCTTTAACAAGCTGGTCTATTCATTAAAATGATTACATACGGTTTGTTTAAATTCATTTGCTGTTTGGGAAACAGAACATCATCAGCGAGCGACGCAAATTCTAATAATGTTCTCCGCTATCGCTCTGAGGAAGAATGTCCTTTTTGCTAATAAGTTTCCAGCTGACAGACAGCATCAATATGAGATTTAACCCCAGCAATCCTGCTAGACTTCCCGAGGTTTGTGAAAAAAGAACCTTGCCGCCAGTTAACAGGCGAGAAGGACAGAAAATACTTAGAGAAAGTATCCGGGACTTAGTTAATACAGGAATGGCCTTTGCAGGAGATTTGGAACAATTGTGATCTACATAAAGTAATATTGCAGTTAAGGAATGTGCCACTCAACAGGATATGAAGCGTTATAAAAATGCTCCAGTATTAGACCATATCACTAGTGAGGGAAAGATGTTCTCTCCAAGGGTAGAAATGAGTTGCAGACTCACTCAGCAGACTTTGCTGGCTGCAGTAGCATTCAGAGTGGTTGAATTAGGAGATGTCGAATAATGAAATGACACCAGTTGTTTTTGATGAAAGGCTTTATGCTAGAGGTGAGAGCACAGTTAACACTGGGGGTGGCGGATGAGTTCTTTTGGAGCTGCTTTTCACAAGGATCAGGGATTATTGAATGAACAAAAGAACTAACAGATCTGTGCCAGGCTGCTGTCCAGCTGAAACTATGGATGCAGGGAACACCAAGTTGGAACATTTGTATCTTATTTACTACTGTGAGTCAGAGTAGAGTTGCCTGGGAGGAAATTCTAAAAGGAGAGGAGGATGCTGCCTCATGTAAAATAAAAAGAGCAAGTGCATTGGATTTGCATGGAGAGGTAAGAACAGAAGAGTAACTCTGGCTGGCCGATTCACACTTGCGCTATCAGGGCACCAACGTACTAAGCACCCTCCCATGCACAGGTTGCCAGTCTGGCTAGGGTCTGAGATGTGACCCAACTGGGCTTACCTCACTGATGTTCGTCTGCAGTTGACAGCCCTTGGGAGCATGAGCAGAGGTTGGAGGGCAAAACACGTAACACGTCGGTTATTGGCCCCACAATGGTGCGAGGGAGGTGCTGGCATCGACAGGTGTCAGGGTGGTGCTTTATATGCCCTCCACGAGTGGTGCCCTTGGCCTAGGTGCTGGCAGAGGCTTCGGTGACGAAGTCAGAGTTGATACAGGCCCGGAGTTGGCAGGCGTCGGGCTGCGTTGTTGTTGCGGACGGTGCTGCGCTCACTCAGCAAGCGGTGACCACAGTGTTGGAGCAGACATCGGTGAAGGCTTCAACAATCCTTTTCTTGAGGTTTGCAGCACAGAAAACACCTCCAGTGGCCAAGAACTGGAGTTGGCACCATTTGGCAGGTCTGAACTCCCAGCATTGGAGTTCAGGGATGCTGCAGGTGAAGTCTTTGATGGCAATTTGACTTCCAACAGGAGGCAAGCACACACAAGCCATTGGAGAACCTTGGAAAGCAGAATTCAAAATACAAAGTCCAGTTATTTCACTGCCCACAGACAGAAGCAGCAACTGCAAGCCAACCCAGCAAAGCAACACACAGCAAAGGGGCAGTACTCCTCCTGACAGCTCTTCAGCTCTTTGTCTTGGCAGAGTCCTCAGTCCAGAAGTGTTCTAAAAGTCTGGGGTTTTAGGTCCAATACTCATACCCCTTTTGGCCTTTTGAGAAGGCATTCTTCAAAGGAATGTCTTTGTAGTGCACAAGTTCTTGACCTGCCTGGTCTTGGTTCCAGATACACTCCATGGGAGTGGAGACAGCATTGTGAGAGACCAGGCACAGCCCCGTTCAGGTGTATGTGACAACTCTTCCCCTCACTCTAGCTCAGGAAGGCCGATAAGCCTGGTGATGGGCCATCAACATAAGCAGGGCACACCTCAACTCCCTTTGTGTGACGGTCTAGAGTGAATGCACAAACAGGCCCCTGTCAGTAGTAGCATTTTCAAGCACACAATTTTAAAACCATCTTTACTAAAAGATGTGTTTTTAAATTCTGAGCTCAGAGAGCCCAAAATCCAAATCTCTAGCTGCTCCCAATTGAAAGTTGCACTTGTAGAATGTTACAAAGCAGCCACAATGATAACCCATGGGAGAGATTTACAATAGTGAAAAACTAAATTGGCAGTATTTCACTATCAGGACATGTAAAACAGTACATGTCCTACCTTTCACAGACACTGCACCCTGCCCATGGGGCTACCTTGGGCCTACATTAGGGGTGCCTTACATGTAGTAAAAGGGAAGATTAGGGCCTGGCAAGTGGGTGCACTTGCCAGGTCGACATGGCAGTTTAAAACTGTACTCACTGACACTGCAATGGCAGGCCTGGGACAAGTTTACAGGGCTACTCATGTGGGTGGCACAGCCAGTGCTGCAGGCCCACTTATAGCATTTGATTTACAGGACCTGGGCACATATAGTGCACTTTACTAGGGACTTACCAGTAAATCAAATATGCCAATCAATGATAACCAATCATCAATACAATTGAGACAGAGAGCATATGCACTTTAGCACTGATTAGCAGTAGTTAAGTGCCCAGAGTCCTAAAGCCAGCAAAATCAGGTGACGAAAATAGGAGGAAAAAGGCAAAAAGGTTGGGGATAAACCTGCAAAAAGGGCCAGGTCCAACAAATACAAATCAATACAATATAAACTGACTTAAAACAATACATATTCAATCTAAAATTAACATAAGCAGATTTAGATTGTCACCAGTTGGAGTGGAGAAGGCACAACTGGAGTAGCAATGATGACAAGACTGAGCAGGATAGCAGTGTGCAGAGGTAGCACCACTCTCACCTACAGACTTTTACCCAAAGTGGCCTTTATGAATTAAAGCTCAACATCTTGGCAATCAGCAGTCACTAATAACAAACAATCATGGATATGCAATTTAGTACCTGATCTGGCTTTCAACGACGTCAGGAAATCTGAGAGATCGGTATTCCTTTCAATATCAAAGAAGCAGAGAGGAAGGCAGGAGATTAATATCAAATAATCCTCCACGTACAAGCACTCACAATGCTTTTAATTAAGGACTCTTCTAACAGCAATCATATTAAGTAACAGGAATGCAAAGCTCCCTTTCCTTGCATTCTTTGTTTTTCTGAGATAAACAAAACGTTGAAGGGTGGGGTGCTTAGATTACTCTCAGCCATTGGTAATTGCTCAGGGCTGCATATTAGTCCATCATCTTTTTGCCCAATATGCCACCTCAGATTAGTCTCAACCATGGATAAATGAGCTTTGACCCTTGATCCTGCTCCAATATGAACAGTCTAGCATGACCTGCCAAGTCAGATCCTCTATGAACCGGAGCACAAACAACCCAAGAAAGGTTTCTCCCTAGTTGAGTCTCTTCAGTTGTGTGCAGCTTGGTTCCAGTGGCACAGTGAGGATGGAACCCACATCTGGGCATACCTATCACACTTAGGGTGTCACAGTGAAGTAAACAAAAAGGTGATGGGTGGGATGCTTGAATTAGTTGCAGCCACTGGTAATTTCTCAGGCCCCTTCCCAGTTCATCGCATTTTTGCCCACTATACCTCCTTATATTAGAACCAACCATATGCAAATCAGCCTTGATCCTGCTCCAATAGGAACAGTCCAGCGCACACTGCCAGGCCAAGTCCTCTCTAAACAGAAACACAAGCAATCCAAGACCGGTTTCGCAATAGTTTGGACTCTTTAGTCAGGTGCAGCTTGGTTCTAGTGGCATAATGAGAGTGGGACCCATATCTGGGCATACCCGTCACACTTACGGCATCACACTGCAGTAAACAAAAAAGTGATATGTGGGATTTTTAATGAATCTCAACCACTGGTAATTACTAGAGCCGCATCCCAGTACATCATCTTTTTGCCCACCCTGCCACCTCAGGTTAGACCCAGCTATATGCAAATCAGCCTTGATTCTGGTAGAACAGTAACAGTGCAGTCCGAACTGCCAAGTCAGGTCCTTTCTCAACTAGAATTGATTTGCACAAGGTGGGCCTTTTTCTAGAGTGGCATGGTGGGCAAATAATTATGGACTGGAATGTGGCTACGAGCAAATGCCAGTGGCTAAAATTCATTCAAGCATTCCATCCATAACTATGTTGTTGTTGCAGGTTATGCATAAGTGCAACAGGTATGACCAGCTGTAGGTCTCGTGCTCACTATGCCACAGGACTCAAGCTATACCTCACTGTTGAGATCTAAGTGGTTTAAAACCTGTCTGGGATTATTTGTTTTATCTACTTGAAGGGCCCTCACCTGGCAGTTTGAGTTTGGACTGTTCCTATGAGGAGCAGGCTCTGTACTGAATTGCATATGGGAGGCCTTTGTCTAAAGTGGCATGGTTGGCAAAAAAGGATGGACAGGAATGTTGCCCGCGGGACTGTCTGTGGCTGAGATTAATTCAAGCATTCCATGCATCAGTTTTTTGTTGTTGTTATAGTGTACATGCTCAGTGTTTTTTCAGCATTTGAACTGCTTTCTATTTCTCTAGCTGCATTGCATAAATCAACCCTCAGTAAGAACAGTGCCCTACAAAACAGCAGTGATACCCCTGATTATATGCCAAGGGTTCCTACATCTACATGCTGGAGAGGACACACCAATGAAAATATCCAATTTTGGGAAGTAGCACTGAATATGCCAGTGAAATTGCCCTACTAAGTCTAAGCCTCAGAGCTATTGAGCTGTATGCAGGGCAGAAGTGGGCATCAGAACTGCCATTCACCTGAGAATCCATGAATACGGGCTCTACATCTAACTCCACTGCCAGTCAGGTAACAGACACCTCCTCAACCATGAAGAGGGTAAATCACTCTCTTGAGCTGACTCTCATTGAGTGGTCTATAGTAATGTTCCACTAGGATGCATCAAAAGAGAAATGACTGGCCCTTCCTGATCTGTGCCACATGCATCATGACTGATTCTGAGTCAACTCATTGGCAGTTGGACTATAAATCCATCTAATCCACACAGGACCAATTAATCCCAGCTGCACCTGTGATATCACCATCCTTGGGCAAGGCAGTACTCTGCAAATCGTCTTTCTGTCCACATTGGCAACATTATGTTACTAGATGGTATGCCCACAATTCCAGGCTTTGTGCATGCCACAAAAATAAAAATATGTGTTTATGTGTATTCACAAACTTTGTCTTGGTCCATTCCAACACCACAAAATACATGGCCTATTTTTAGACTAAATCAGTTTCTAGAATAAAAATGGGAATTAAATACCCCTAAAAATTGGTGAAGAAGTGCGGAAGGGCTTGCCCACAGAAATCATAGTTTTCTCTTTGAGAAAAAAAGGAAAAAACGTTTTCTTAAAATTGTTCTTTTTTTCGTTAATGCATTATACAAAGTATGCTTGCATCTCAGGAAGTCACCATGATTAATTCTCATGTCATCCCCTTTGGACCAATGTACAATATGGAATCAAAAGTACTGTAACAAACAATATTTAATAACATGGCCTCATGAAGTTGGTTGTCCGCACCTTTATTTGCATCCATCCTTTTCCATCCACTATCATAGATCGTATGGCATTCCGAGATCCCATTTTTGCAACCTCACATTCAAATCACACAACAGCGTAGTTCATGTCCACATGTTCGACATACAACTGGTGGGGACCTGTGCAGTACTTGCAGGAGAGTACAGCAGGAGAAGGCCGTCCCACTCTACTTGGGTCTACGTATGTCTACCATTATGTGTGGAGTATTTTTCCATTACCCAACCGCAGGTCCATTCATAGAAATTCCGTGCATAACTGGAGCAGTCAGCTCATCAAGGTGGACTTCCATCTGTCTTGACAGACAGAGTCAACAGGATTGAGTCCCATATGTTGAATTCTATTCTACCTTCATTGTGCATGTGGAAGGTTGTGAGAGTATTGGTCTCAGCGGTAGCTCATTCCTTCAGGTCACATAGCAACAATCTAATGGGAGGCGCTTGGGGTGGTTTCATGTTCATTGCAATCTTCCTCTTTATTGGACCAGTGCAAGGTCAATTAATTTATTTGCCACATGATGCTTTTTGGTTCTAGGCATGAAGCCCAGGAGACAAAGGGCCAGTGCCCCTGAGATGCCTGTCTATTACATCCAAAATCAACTATACTACCTTCTTACAGGCGTAGGAAATGAGGTGGCAATCATGCACCACAAGGCAAAACTCTTCTGCTGGTACTCGGTATCTGGCCAGAGATTGGTTGACCCACTAAACAATCCACCACTCCATTTAGGAGAGGGATAGGCTTGGTGTAGATAAATAAACTGTGTACATTTAAATCTATAGTTTTTTACCCATTCTGGGTCAGAGATGGCTCTACCCAGTTTTCCCCATGTTTACTTCAATTTGGTAATGTCTGCTTAGTAGTTGCCCCTCATGGTACCGTATATCAGGGTATAGCTCTCCTGCCTGAACCGTGTTTCAGAATAAAGTGCAACAAGGTTAACGTCAGGGGCTCAGTCATCTCATTCCTCGACCTTAATAATATAGTGATGTCATAGTTGTACATTATATTATCACATAGGTGGGTAAACCCGCCCTCCTATACATCATCCAATGTATTGAATACAGCAGTAGGCCCACAGGCCCTTATCTGTCATGCAGGCCACCTCATGGAACCGTGGCAGACTGTACGGTGGACCCTCCGGGGCATACACTGAAGTGCTGTTCAAATGCTTCATGCACCTCTATCAGCAGAGTCTGGATGTAGCGAAGAGCCTCGGGAAGGTTCCTGTCTGTTTGCTGTCCCCCAGTGTAGCCAAATCTGTGGTGGTTCCTACCTTCAGGTCTATCCCTTACAGTCTCCTACCCTCCTGGAATAAACTCATGAGCCACTCTAATTGGGTGACGAGGTAGTACACTTTGTAGATAGGGGCCCCCATCCCCAATTACAAGTGGGTTCTGTGTCTTATCTAGTGCTATCCTCTTTCCTCCTGTGCCTCAAAATAGGTTGGAAATATTGCATGGAAGTCAGTGAAAACCTTTCTGTGAAGTGTAATTGCGAGGGCCACAAAGAAGTACAATGGCCTGGGAAGGATCATCATTTTAGAGATTGCAATCCTGAGCATGGTAGTGTGCACCAGAAAGAAACAGAAGCAAATATCACCTATGATACTGCACAATGAAAAAAAAAGTTAGCAAATGAACTTGCCATTGTTCATGGATTTTAACATGAGCAAATAAACATGTAATAAACGGAAATGGTGAGTTTCTATAGAGTACTAGATGAAACCTCTGTGCATTGTGTAAATCTATACTCAAACAATGGCATAAACGTACGCGTTTATATTTTCCAATAGGGGCAGCTCCTCCTCAACAGCGGAGGAGCATTGCCCCGCCTGCTGCGAGTGCAGCAGGCACACATAAATCAATAAAATGGCATGGCAATGCCATTTAATTGTCATGACATTTTATTTTGCGCTGCTCTCGCAAGTGAGGGCAGGGGGCGGGGCTGAATCCTGCGATTAAAGGATTACAGCTGCCCCTGCAGTGTGCATGTCAGGTTGGCTGTCTGGCTGGCTTGCTACAGACAGCCTGAAATGCGCACTGTAGACCCAGCTATCCCATGGCTGTGAAACAGCTGGGGGATTGCTGGCACAGGCCCCCAGCCTCAAAATGAGTGTTGAGTTAGCCTTCTCCCACCAATCCTGGAGCTGCTCTCATGCTGATGAATGCAAAAGAAACAATTGATAGACGGAATGCTGGACAATGCAAACATTCACCCCCAGTCACAAGAATCTGGGTTAAATCCATCATTCTTTTGCTCACCGCACCACCCCAGTTTGGACATAGCCATATGCAAATCAGTCTTGACCCTGTTCCTTGTGGGAACAGTCCAGCCCGAACTGCCAAGCCAGGTCCTCCCTGGACCGCATTCAAGCATCCTGGGACAGGTTTCAGGGCATCACCCTTCATCAGCCAGGCTAGCTTGAATCCAGTGGTGTAGTGAGCACGGGAACCACGTCTGGGCATACCCTTCCCACGTAGGGCGACATATGCAAAAGAAACAATTGACGGACAGAATGCTGGACAATGCAAACATTCACCCCCAGTCACAAGAATCTGGGTTAAATCCATCATTCTTTTGCTCACCACACCACCCCAGTTTGGACCCAGCCATATGCAAATCAGTCTTGACCCTGTTCCTTGTGGAAACAGTCCAGCCCGAACTGCCAAGCCAGGTCCTCCCTGGACCGGTTTCAGGGCATCACCATTCATCAGCCAGGCTAGCTTGAATCCAGTGGTGTAGTGAGCACGGGACCCACGTCTGGGCAACCCTTCCCACTTAGGGCGACATATGCAAAAGAAACAATTGATGGACGGAATGCTGGACAATGCAAACATTCACCCCCAGTCACAAGAATCTGGGTTAAATCCATCATTCTTTTGCTCACCACACCACCCCAATAAAACATGCTTATGCACTGAAAAAATCTTTGGAGCCTAAGGCCAATTTCACAAAGCAATTTGGGCATGTAAAATCAAGTGACATGAGCCATTGTCTTGATTTCTGGGTGCAAGGTTTTCATAAAAGTTGAAATTGCACTGGTAAAGCTATTTACTTGATCCCAATTTTACTCCCTGATGGTATAATATGTCACATCACCAGAAATTGAGTATGTGCCACAGAGTGGGGATTCCTTGGAAAGCTTATAAACACTTCTTTTGGTCCCACTTTCACCCTGGAGACGTTTGGAGATATACTCATGGCAGGGCCCGAGTAAATTGCTTTCGGGGTTTGGAGTTGGAATAGAACACGTGAAAAATTGTCTTGGGTGTAGAGTTATGGGTTTCTCTATAGCGAAACATATTTCCCATGGATGAAAAAGATAAATGTAGTTGCTCAAATGTTCAATGTTTTCTGCATGTTTAACTGTACACTACAATTGTACATGCAAAAAACCCATTGCTTAGTTGCAAGTGGGAATTCACAGTAGTCGTCTAGAAAACTGCTTCTGTAAAAATGCTATAATTCGATACAATGCAATACATTGCGGTACAATATACTACAATAGATCCAATCCAATACAATAAAATACAAGACAAGACAATACAATACAAAACTATCACTGGTTTCAATGTCTATTCTTGGAGTTCTTTGTGAACACCATGATTTTTTAAATCAACATCCAACTTAGGTCAAAAACCTGCGGGACTAGATTTTGGGATTTCCTGCAACTCAGTCCTTCAGTCAAAAAATGGTGGTTCCATGCCCACAGTGAGGGCTTTGAAACAAAGATGAGAATGGAATTACATAAACAAAAACATCAGCAAGACAATCAATCGGGTGCAACCGGTCAAGTTTCTGTGCACCCTGGGGACCTGGAATCGGATACAAAATGCCTCAAGAATATTGGTATTGATATACATAGATTCCTCTTGCCATTGTCATTGGATTCCTCTTTCTGTCGTTGAAATGCCAAGAAACTTTCTTCACTTGTATTTGGGACGAACCATGTCCATGACCAAAGAAGGAGCTGGTCGATGGAATTAGAAGCTGATGATGCTACTCTTTTATTTGAGGCTCCTCAGACATTTTATCCACACCATGATGAGCTAGTTTACTTTCCTACCTTTTCAACTAAGACGTATTATTTACTTTCATGGGGGTTAGGGAGAGGCACCCTTATTTAATGCCATAGGATGACCTGCAGATCGTGTCAGCGATTTAATCAGAAATGTGATCTGTTATTGAATAAAGTCATAAAGTGCATAACAGCACTCCGGTCACCCAGTGAGAAGTGATCAGTGTATCTATTATTGGGAAGGGATTATGCCCCGGTTTTATGTTCACATATGTCTATTAGGGAGGCCAGCAGCTTGCAGCACAAGTTCTTAGTTTGACTGGGGGATGGAGTGACACAACATGGAGGCCAGACCAACGCA
The DNA here is from genome assembly GCA_963921515.1 of Calotriton arnoldi. NCBI lineage: Eukaryota > Metazoa > Chordata > Amphibia > Caudata > Salamandridae > Calotriton > Calotriton arnoldi. The sequence goes on along the minus strand of CAWUFW010010254.1, from coordinate 183,843 downwards.
CCTGCACTCCCACTTCCCACTCCTGTCTTCAACTAACCCTTGCTTCTACTACTGACCTCAAATGGCCTCCAAAGAACACATCACTGTGTTTTCTTTTCCTACTGCGTTTCAGAGTGTCAGAATGTACTGACTGGGCCTAAGGAGGCAGACAGGCAGGACTCCAAATGAAGAGAGTTAGAGATTGCTAAAGAGTGATTCCATGACTCAGACAGCCACCATCAGCTTCAGCTTCTCAATGTAAGTTCTTAGCATGCTCTTGATGTGCATGCAATTACAGAGACAATTACACTGTTGCTTCCAGAAACAGGGGGCAAGTGAATTGCCTGCTTCTGTGCTGAATATATGCTGTGTACGTACTAACTGTTCAACAGAAGTGGACTAAGAGGCCCCTGAAAGCAGACAAGGTCCTCAAAAAGAGCAGGCTTTTCCCCTTTACCACCGCATAAGTATGCAAGGACAGACTATGTTTGAGGTCTGAAAGATAAGGCAGTCAATCACGTAAGAGTTCACTAATTAAATATTTTATTCTTTTTCACTTAACAAGCTAGCCAGCGTGTGTTTCATGACATCATGGTTGCTTCTTTAGGGCCAATACATTACATTTTCAACACTAAAATGTATTTGTATGGTGCATGTCAAAAAAGACAATGAACAAAACCAGATTGAAAAAGAAAATCATAGAGTAACAAAACAGAAAAATATGTATCATTAGAATCGCGCGTAAGTATCTCTGGGTAAATTATACTTGCCAAATGAAAGCTTTACCGGTTGAAGCATCATTTAAACAAATGTGCTGAAGATCGGCCCTTTTTAACCCATATGTAAGAGCTCCACCAAAGTGTTTGAAATGAAATATCTTATAAGAAAAAGAAGAAAGGGAGCAACAGGGAAAGAAAGGGAAAGGGAGGGAGCAATGTCCTTAAAAAGGGCAAACTGATTTGTGCCTTTTTAGTCAAATCACATTCAAATACACCATCTTTGAAAGCAAACTTTAGTGTTGAAAAGTTAATGTAATGGTCCTGAAAAGGCACCTTGATGTTGTGAAACATGCGTTGGCCAGCTTGTTATGTGAAGAAGAATAAAAGATGTAATTAACAAATTCTTATGTGATTGACTGCTTTGTCTGACCTCAAACATAGTCTGCCCTTTCATGCTGACTGGGACCATCTCGAGCCTTTAAATGCCAGTGGAAGAGCTAACAATCCATTCCTGAGCTTTTTTGTGAATCTTACCAGTTGCTAACAAACTGATGAAAGCCAAGCTGTGCCTGCAAGCGGTGAGACGAGCAGATTGTGCCACCAGACAGTTGCCTTTACTAAATAGGCCCCCCTCTTTCCTCTGAGACTATCTGCTATGAGGACCTTAAAGCAATTGAAATGCTCATGGTATACAGTGTTTTCTAAAGATATACAGGCAATGCAATGTACATCATTAACCTTCTTAACTTACTTGGTGATGTAATTTAATCTCTATTAATAAACCCACAGCAATCTTGATAGAAGTTTTTGCTTGAATTATATATGAACTTTTGTTGCTGCAGGAAAGAGTTTTTTCCCACAACCTTATTTCAGTAGAAATACACAATGCAAAGGTATGCATCAAACGAAAAATCTATTTACGGAATTTTGAAACGTGATAATTGAGTACTATTTTTTCATGCTAGAATTTACAGGAAAACCATAAGTAAAAGATTCAAATTATAATGCCACTTTTGATCCATTGGTTTGATCTATTTTTAGAAATTAAAATGATTAAAATTAGGTTTTATTTCTAAAAAAGCCTGTGCTTTCTTTCTTAGTTGTTTAATTTCGTGACAAACAAAGGGGATAGCGGAATTGACATCATATTGAAGTTCTCTCCTAGACCGGGTACCTCTCACATCCTCACCCAGTCAAAATTTCAACCTTTGGATTTAGAGCATGATTTAGAGTTTTGCGGATGGGATACTCCATCATGAATGTGGCAGATGTTCCGCCCGCCTTAATATAAGTGCATTCTATCCTATGGCACTTGTAATAAGGTGGACAGGATATCTGTCCCCTTTGCAAAGGAGTATCCCTTCCGCCAAACTGTAAATTAGGACCTACATATCTTTTTTTGAAGTTGTGCTGAAGTCTTCTTTAGGGTGACAAAAACATTGAATGGAGTATTTTCTTGCCCACCGAGGGTGGATAGCCTTGGCTGTTTAGTTCAGGTCCTTTGGACATCAAAAATCACAAGTTCCAACTTTTCCATCTTTTTAGTGTGGCTCCTCTTGGTTACTTCTCAATGCAAAGCACCTCAATGCAAAGCACTTATAGTCCAGAACCTGTTCCATTAGAGGCAACCAGTGCTGTCCAGTCAGGATCCACTTGCCTCTGGCCAACTAGTCTCTGAAGGAAAACACTTTTTGCTGCTTTTTGTGTCAATGTAGCGACCCGGTAGGTCAGGCAACTGACCCTTGGTGTCCACTTCTCAGTCACTGGCACAAGTGAGTGCAAGTCCAGTCTTTCATATCTCCACACAGGTCACAAACAATCAGGTCCAATCCTCTTTTGTGGGTCCAGCAATGTTCTTAGGAGCTGGGGGAGGTGGGTGTGCTTTCTGGAAACTCCCTGGCAATGGGTAAAAAGCTCCAGAGTGTAAATCCTCCCACTTATGTACTACATTCTGTTCGGCTTATTACAAACTATCCAACAGTGCACCATTCTTAGTAAATTCAACCATGGCACAACCTTTCTGTCCCTGGAGTGAGTTTGTGGCAGCCCCAGGGATGTCTGTAGGATAATGGGCAGTCCCCGCCATCTCAACCACATCAAACTGGTTCTCTGGCCAGCTCTACCCTCCCCTGAGAAAGACCCCAGGAGGGTCCCCTTGGTCGCTTTCAAGCTAATTAATTTCCTAGACCTCCTCAACTATGCTGTTTGGATTTAGCAGGCAATCCTTCCAGGCCCAAGCCATAGTCTCTGCTCTAAGAGCAGTTTTTCACACCTCATCAAATGCAGCACTGACAGGCCAGCTGCAGGCAGGCCAATGCTAATTAGACTTCTGGAACTTCAGGCAGGGGAAGTATTATTTTCTAAAAATCAATTTTCCTGTATATTTATCAATATCCAACTTCACAATTGAATTGGATTTTAATAAATATCATAAATAGTGGTTGAATTAACACTGTAGCTTATTCTAAACCAAACTTACGGAAGCGCAGAAGCAACCACAAAAGTAACATTTAAACCTTAAACTTCAGTTTGTCTTACAGAAAAGCCCCTGGGGGTGGGGGGCAGTTACTGTAGATGCATGCTAATCTTAACTTTTAAATGTCGCACTTTCAAATAAAAAACACCCTACTTTGTGGGCTGCAAGGCCTACTGCCTACTGAGGGATGGCTTACTAAATATTAAAAAGTAGATTCTCTACCTGCCAAAAAGGGGTTATTTGGCAGGCCTGTCTGCATAAGTAAAGCTTCAACAGTCAGACTGCACATGTAGGCCTGAAGCCATGTTTTCCTTGCCAGTCTAGTGAGTGGCACACTTTGTGCTTCAGTCCACATGTAGCATTTAACTTTCCATGTTATTAGTGTATTTCCTTCACCGTATGCTATAACCATACTTAAAAGTTAAATCTACCAACTGGTGATTAATCACTGTTACAATGTTTTAGGGGGCAGCTCACATACACTGGTGACTGGACAGCAGTATCCTAATGCGTAGAGTTCAAAATTCATCAGTGCCCAAAAATGAGAAGTATGACCATGCAAAAAGAGGAACGTTCTTACAGCCACAGTTACTGAAGTTCAAAATCAATTTCCAGTGTGTAACTACATTTTCCATAAGACAGGCATAGGTGTGCTAAACAAAATATGTATTTTCCATCTTTACTTGGGAAATGGTAAAGAAACAATTCAAAGTTATTTTTCACTTACTTTTCAAAATCTGTTATAACGGTGAAACAAATTTTGATAATTTTAGTGGAAGAGTGTGTAGAAATATACTTTGGGCAGCCTGAGCCAGAACTGGGTTAACCCAGTTCTGCCACTCATTATAACTCCAGAAAGCTATTAAGTTGGACCCTGTTTTTACAGATTATTGGCAGAGAGAGTTAACAGCTCTAGCTCAGGAAACAGTTGTCTGCCGCTGATCCCAGGAAGAATATAGTGGTGTTAACCACTAGCTAGTTAGCAGGGATTAGCCATCTGGGAGTGATGCAGGACAGCTGGCAGAACAAAAGTCAGTCTTAACACTTCTACTTTTGGCTTGCTAATCCCATCTGGGGCTGAAAGGATCTGTTCCTATTAATTCCCATTATACTCTTAAACCTTTTGGCTCCAATCACAGCAAGAGGAAGAACCAGTTCTGTTCATGACAGAGGGGAGCTCATCTAAATTGTGGAGTGACTAGGGATCTAGATAGAAGACTGCCTGGATGCAGAACGTTTCTACTGCCAGGAGCTAAGGACTGCTAGCTAATTCTGTAGTAAAGTAAGGAGGAAGTTCTGCAAAGGTGGTGGACATAAAACAAAAAAGTAGCCATGACAGGGTTGGGAACAATCTCCAATCACTGGCTTGTGATAGGATGAGACTCACACCTCACCACCACCTCCTTTAAACATACCTTATCATGGGAAGACCCCACTTCCTGCTAGAAGAAAAAGACTCAAGGATTCCTGACTCCTGCTGGCACCCTTAGTCTGGAACTGCTCTCACATGGTTAAGCAGCAGGCCTCCTGTTTGTTTGCTCCATAAACTCAAAAGGCAGAAGAATTCTTGATTACAAGAAGGCACAGCTGGCCACAGAGGACAGGACCATTCAGGAGACCTGGCTGGAAAGAGATCAGGTGACTATATATGCCTGCCCTCAGGACATGTGGGCTGTAGGAGTGACCACACGGAGGAACTTAGACCATTTGTCTACCTCCTGAGGACCAGGAAAAGGCGCTAAGGCTTGTCCAGGGAGGTCACAAAAAAATGGGAGACAAGAAAACAAGGTTTTTCTCACTTGGAGCTTTTTGCTGAGATGACGACGGGTTCAGCGGGACTCCCGGAAAAGGTAGCCGGCCACTCGGAGCCCTACTAGGCTTTGGCTTCAAGCCTTATCCTGCTGAAAGATTTTGAGAACTATTTAGTGACTGAATCAGGAGAAAAAATGCTGGAAACGGAGGGGACAGAAAACCTACCGAAACTGTGAAGTGACCTTGACAGCTACAGATTCCAGGTTTGCTCTTCTTGGAGTTTTGGCACATAAACCAAGGGATTCTGTGGGAGGTCAATGTATCTGACTTCAAGGGACCCTTGTCAAATCAGAGCCTTGGACTTGCCCCATTTTTGTATTTTGACTTCTGTTTCAGAGATTAAGTAAGAAGGAAAAAATTTGACTGGGATGATCCGCTTGGCATACCAATCAATCAATCAATCAATCAGTAAATTTGTAGAGCACTTCTTGTCACCCGTGAGGGTTTCCAGGTGCTGGCAGGGTGCAGTTGATTAACCGAATAGCCGAGTCTTCAGGGACTTTTGGAATCTGGGATAGATGGGGAGGTCCATAGATGGAAGGATAGCTTGTTCCATGTCTTCACTTCTAGGGAGGATAAGGAGCTACCTCCACCTCTGCCACGTCAATTGAAAGTTAGAGAAAGAGATGTGGAGCAAAGGTGTATGGTTGGCTGATGGCAGTTCAGGCGGTGGTTCAAGTAGGTGGTTCTGCTGTTGTGTAGGGCTTTGTATGCATGGGTCAGGAGCTTGAGCTGGCATCTTTTCTGGACAAGGAGCCAGTGGAGTACCCTGAGGTAGGGATGATGGGGGTTCATCTAGGGAGATCCAGTCTGGCTGAAGCATTCTGTGTGATCTGTAGTTGTCGGAGGAAGTGAGCTGCATTCTCTTCTTAGAGAGCGTTGCTGTAGTCCAGTTGGCTGGAGATGATGGCCTGGGTGATGGTGCATCTTGAGTTTTGGGGTAGCCATTAAAATATCTTACAAAGCATGCGGAGGATGAAGAAACAGGGGGAGGAAACGGAGTTAACCTGAGTTTAGCGTACCTGCAGGATTTGGACCTTAAATTAAATTTCTTGAAGTCTTTTATAATGACATGCTGCCATCCGAGTACCAATTGAAAGTCTTGGGGATTCTGTGTTATTAAAGGTGAAAATGTATAATTATTTAGGGATTTTGTTTAATCAGCTATTAAGTTGGACCCTGTTTTTAACACTTAGGGGCTCATGACTATGTCGGTGAAACTGCCACCGGCAGCCTTCCGGTGGCGGTTTCACCGACATCTCGAAGCACTTCTCCGCCCGCCATTTTACAATGGCAGGCGGTGTGCTGGCGGATGCAAAGTCCGTCCGCCACGGGTCTGCCACAGGCAATCGTTCCGATTACCTGGCTGACCCATCAAGCATCTCTAAAAATGGTGGTAGTGCCTAGCAGGCACCGTCCCCCAGATTAGGATGCTGCATCCCCGCCAGCCTGTGTATGGCTGTTCAACTGCCATTCACAGGCTGGCGGGAATGTACTTTGGGGGCCCGTAGTGGGCCCCCCTTTAGCAGGGGCATTCAAGTTTTGTACTTGGGGGGCACCTATGGTGCCCCCAACATTTCCCTGCACCATGTGACAGGCACCGTATGGTGCCTGCCACGTAGTTGCAAAACTTGCATTTTTACCATTGCGGCGGGTGCTGCAGCCAGCAGCACCCTCCGAAATGGTAAAATTGCACAATGCGACCGCCACAGTGGCGGTCGCATTGTAATTCCATGTGCAGGACCGCCGCCATATAGGCGGACGGTCCCAGACCCCGGGACGATGGCGGACGGACTAAAGTCCGTCCGCCATTGTAATGAGCCCCTTAGATCTCAGATTTTTTATTAAAATAATGAAGCTATTTTTAGATTTGCCCACAAGCTTCAAAATAAACCAATTTTAGAAATGCTGAATCTCAATCAGGTTTTTTATAAATCAATCAGGTTTCTTATAAAGTGTGACTACTCTCCCGTGAGGGTCTCAAGGTGCTATTAGAGTAAGTGCATCTCAGCGGGTGAATATGGTGCTCAGATCTGGGGGTACTATAATATAGGTATCATTTAACCTGTAAAAAATCAATTTTTGGGTAGACTACTTTCAGTTCCAGGAGGCACAGCTACTTTAATTTGTCACGAGGAGCTTGGGATGCCATATTTGAAACATCAGATTGGATTAGCCACTTTATTAGTGTGGATTTAAATATGGTCATCCCCAAAGGCTGGGCTGATTAGAACCTGTATTTCTGATTATCTGTTACTAGATGGGGTGGATCAAATACAATGGTTAAAATATCTGAAGGACACCTTTGACAGTCTGGATCGCCTTGATCTTTACAAATTCTCTCATTCAATTGGTTCTAATTATAAGTTATGCATTAAAAAATTGCTCTTGGAGCACTGCATGAAAAATGTCTAGATTCAGCCCAGGGCAAGCAATCAATTGTTGATTATGATGCCCAAGTGTCAACAACCCGTTCATAGAGCCTTATTTGAAGTGGTTTATATCTCCTACACACCGCAATTGGCTTTTCCTGTTTAAACTTTGCACTTTGCATTTTAAATTTGCTTTTCCTTCTCCGGGGTACTGTAGTCAGGACATATCTTTTTGTGTGTGTGAAAATATCTCAACTCAAAGTACTAGCCACTTATTTCTGTTTTTCCTTTTGTATCAAGAGCCAAGACACAGTTTTTTGGTGCTGTTACTGCGTAAGGCTAATGTAAGACAGTATAAGGATGGTTTAATTCTTTTGCAGTCCTTAGGTTCACTTGAAATTTGTTTTGCGGTTCTTAATTTTATAAAATCAGTGTTCCATATTAGGAGGAGATATACATTTTAGTAGTTATTCCTTAATATTAAAGTTTTAGATATGAACTAGTGCACCTGTTTTGGATTTTTAAACAGAATCTTATTATATAATTGTTACATGAAAAATGGACATTGTATATGACCTTTGTATAAGATTACATTTTAAACTATGTTTTATTATTTTGTGTGTGCTTTCATGGCCTTTGGCCAAATAAAGTTTATTTTGACCTTGACCTGAGTCATCGTGGTTAGCTTGTTGTTCAGAATGATGCCTAGGTTCCTAGCATGGTCAGTGGGGGTAGGAGTAGGTCCAAGTTCTGATGGCCACCAGAATGTGCCCCATGGAGTGCTTTTGTTTCCAAAAATCAGTACCTCTGTCTTGTCTGTGTTGATCTTCAGGCAGTTGTCCTTCATCCAGATGGCGACATCTATCATGCAGCTGTGGAAGTTGGTCTTAGTGTTGGTAGTGTCTTTGGAGAGGAAGAGGATGAGTTGTGTTTCGTCATTGTAGGATATGATGCTGAGTCCGTGGGTTTTGGTGATGCTGGCCAGACGTGTAATATAAGTGTTGAAGAGGGTGGGGCTGAGTGAGGATCCATGGAGTACTCCACAGATGATTTCCTTCGGAGGTAAAGGGGGGAAGATGGACTTTTTGCATTCTTCTGGTGAGGAAAGAGGCGATCCATCTGAGAGTGGCTCCTTGGATGCCTATGTTGTGCAGCCTTGTGATGAGTGTGTGATGGGAGACTGTAGGCTGCCGAGAGGTCTAGGAGGATCAGAGCCGCAGGCTCTCTTTGGTCTAATGGGGCTCAGATCTCAGATGACATCAGTAGCCGTGTTGAGGGTTCTCTTGGTGCTAAGGTTGCTGTGAAATCGGATTGGGAGGAGTCATGTTCCAGATGTGAGGAGAGTTGTTAGTTGAAGGCTATTTCTATTACTTTGGCCGACAACAGGAGAAGGGAGGTTAGTCGGTAGTTGTTGAGTTTGCTGGGGTCTGCCAATGGTTTCTTTAGTAGGGCATTGACTTCTGCATGTTTCCAGTCCTTGGGGAAGTAGCCATGGGAATTGAGGTGTTGAATAAGGTGGCGAGTACTTGGCTGATTCTGGTTTTGCCTAGGTTGAAGATGTGGTGAGGGCAGGGATCGGTTGGGGCCCCTCAGTGGATCGTGTTCATGATGGAGGGGGTGTCCTGTGGGGTGAGCTGGCTCCATTCAGCTAGTCATATACCTGTGGTGGGAGCGGGGTCGCTTGAAGACGTCAGTGGCCTTGGGCTGGGGTTTGAAGTTTTTGTAGATGTTGGCAAGGGAAACAGCCATCACATCGAATGCGTAACAACGCATGCGATTACAACGCGGTTGTTACAACGACCACGTTGTTACATCGCAGTACCATTACAACACAAGTCGTTACAACGACTTGCTGTAGGGGGCGCTCTAAACTAAGGAATAGTATAATTTACTATTCCAACACCTTCCCTACTGATGCGCACGCTGGAGTTGGAATAGTAAATTATACTATTCCTAAGTCCAGCGCGCCCCCTACAGAAAGTCGTTGTAACGACTTGCGTTGTAATGGTACTGCGATGTAACAACGCGGTCGTTGTAACGACCCCTTTGTAATCGCATGTGTTGTAAACTCATGCGATGTAAAGGTATGTATTCATTGGCGATCTTGTCATGGAAGAAGTTTGCAAGGTTGTCACAGAGTTCCTATCAGGGGGCAATATTGCTTGTTGCAGCTGAGGGGTTGGAGAATTCTTTGAAGATGTTGAAGAGTTCTTTGCTGTTATTGGAGCTTGATTAGATGTGTGAGGCTAAGGCCTTTTTCTTCAATTCTCTCAACTGTCTGTGGTAGAGGTTGAGGGATGTCTTGAAGGTGGTCTTGTCAGTGGTGTCTTTGCTGGTGCACCATCTCCTTTTCAGTTGTGTATAGAGACATTTAGTGGTTCTGAGTACCAGCTAGCCTGCTTGGTGGATCTTCTATGGGTCTAGTTGCTGATGGTAGTGACGCTGTCAGCGCAGTTGGTGACCCAATTGTTGAAGTTTCTGATGTTATGGTCTAGGTTGTTGGAGGAGATGGGGTCCTTGGCATTGAGGGCATTGATCCATGTGTCCTTTAAGAATTTGCTCCAGCTGTGGTGGGGAACATTGGGCAGACTGGGGGTGGAGGTGATGTTGAAGTGGATGATGGAGTGGTCACCCCAGGTGAATGCAGTGGTGTGGCTCTACCCGATCGGGTCGCTGGAGGTGAAAATGGGGTCTAGCGTTTGGCTTGTGGTGTGTATGGGGTCGTCGATGAGTTGGGTGGGTCCGATGTTGTTCATGCTTTCAAGGAGGTTCGTAGTGTTGATGTCATTGTGGTCGTTGAGATGGAAATTGAGGTCACTAAGGAAAATATAGTTGTTGGAGTCTATGGCGATGGGTGCGATGAAGTTGGTGATGAAGTTGCATAAAGGTGGATGTGGTCCTGGAGGACGGTAGGTGAGGATGCCCCTGATGTGGGTTTTGCTGTCTGTTTGGAGTCGGTAGTTGAGGTGTTCCACGGCTAGGGTGACGTCGTCATTTATGGTGGTACATTGGATGGATTCCTTGTGTATGATGGCGATCCCACTGCCAGGCTTGTTGATGCAGTCCCAGAGGGTGATCTTGTATCCTTCAGCTATTGGGATGGTGATGTGTGAGAGTGGAGCTAAGATCCCAAATCTTGGTGGTGTGATTGCATAATGAACTTCTGTTGAGAAGGGTGCATGCGAGTTGGTGTTTTTGTTCAGGTGGTGTCTGTGGTGTTTTTGGGGTGGGGCTGGTTGGTGGGCTGGTGTGTGTGCTGTGGCAGGTGAAGTGACAGGGGAGGCAGGTGAAAGGTCCTACAGTGGAGCATGGATCGGTTTGATGGCAGTGCTTGTTGAGGCGTCCGGGGTCGAGGGTGTAGAGCTCAGCGATGGTGCATCTGCAGGGGGCAGGAGGGCCAGGGCTGTGGTGCTAGGCATGGTCTAGGCTTACCCTCGGCGTGGGACACAAGCAGCATGCCCGCTGCGGCCTCATTAAGCAGGTCCTGGGGTGGGCAGGGCATCTGTTGGTGGGAAGAACGGTGAGTGAGAAAACCCAGGCAGGAAATCCCTGGCAGCAGTGGTGGCACTGGACCAGGCTGGAAAAAGCAGGAACTGGAGGCCACAGGCAAGTGGCAGGCTAGATGCCCAGGTGCCTACTAGTACAGTCACGCTGCGGCCTGCAATATGGAGGTCCTGTGATGGGCAGGGCTTCTGTTGGATGGAAGAACGGTGAGCGGGGAAACACGGGCAGCAGCAGTGTCACTGGATCTGGTTGGAGCAAGCAGGAACTGGAGGCCACAGGCAAGTGGCAGGCTAGGTGCCCAGGTGCCTACTAGTTTGGTTGCACTGTGGCCTGCATTAAATCGGTCCTAGGGTGGGCAGGGCTTCTCTTGGCAGGAAGAATGGTGAGCGGGAAAACCATGGTGGGAAAATCCAGGCAGAGGTGGTGTCACTGGATCAGGCTTGAACAAGCAGGAACTGGAGGCCATAGACTAATGGCAGGCTAGGTGCCCAAGTGTCTACCCAGCCTCTGTTCCATCATGGTCAACTTGAAATCACACCTAGGTCACAGCCAACCAAAAACTGCCATTTTTCAAGGACAATTTACGTTTTATAGGCACTTTTTGCTTTAAAACTTTAAAGGTCTATTTCTCCAGTTCTCCTTATCTGATTTGAATGATTTTGGTGTATTTTGCTCATTAAAAGATCCCCCATTTTCTAAATTGGTTTCAGAACGTTTGTGTGTTCTGTTCTATACTTTAAAATCGTTGAAGCTTGAAATTAACAGGCATTTCTCTGATACTTGTCAAGGCTTGTTGCACAGGTACCAGAGATTGTGTAAAGGATCTCTAAGAGCAGTGTTTTGGCCTAACCAGATTAAGTTTATTAAATTGACAGAGGTATCTCCCTCCTAAATTAATAATCCAATTTCAGGCAATGATGTATTCCCTCTGTCAGTCTGTCTTGGGTGTGCTTATTCACATTGTTCACTTCATTTAACTTCAGTTCACATTTTGGGGGTCTCAGCAGCATTCATTTTATGCAGGTTATTTATCCACAACCCCCATCTTGTTGACTATGCTCTTCAACTTTTCCTATTCCCCAAATAGCTTTGAATACATATTGAAGACTATATAAACCGTACTCTCCAGCTTCAACTTGATTTTCATCTCTCACTGAGTCATATTGGTCAGACAATGCTACTGTTGCAAACGGCTCTGTGCCGTGTCTCCAGAGCTCTTGTCCACTTCCTCTGGTTTGTGATGAAAAACATTCTATTGTAATAAAAAACATTTTTACAGAGCCTATTCTGATTATCTAGAAAGTGCTCTACAAGATTCGGGGTATGTTTCCCACCTCCTCAATACATTCTACAAACCCTCAGCACTTGTAAATCAATCTGGACAGGAATATAATTGCAGGGAGACTTAGAAGGGAGGCAACACAAAAACATTATGAACCAAATGAGTAACCAGATGACAATACTTCACCACACAAGTGCACAAAATCATAAACCAGTCAAACATATACATCACTATTAATAGCCCAAACATCCTTATATGTTTCAAAAGTCTACTGTGACACTTAATTTGTCGCACAATGATTGAAGGATGATGCCAAGCATTGCAAAATCGCCAAGGCAGAAAACATCAAAATTCTTTTACAAGCACCAAATCCATACACTCCTTAACCAGAAATGTGTGATATTGATGCTATACTAGAATGTACAGACCAACAGTCAAGTGGCAGTCTACATCAAAGAAATATAGTCTGTACATCTTTGGTGGAGTCCAGTAGTGAAACACCCAACGTTCTTCATCAAATACCATAGACCAGTAGTTCCTACCCTGGGGTATACGGCCCCTTCGGTGTCTGTGATGCCTACTGAGTGGGTCCTTGATTATTTAGAAAATTAAATAATATTATCAAAATAATAAAGTATATGTAAATAAAAATGTAAAATTAAAAATGTTAAAATGCTCTGTAAATGTGATGGGATGTTACATTGTAGGCTAAAAATGAAGTTGGTATATTTAGTTTGATCTGTGGGAGCAGAGCAAGAACAGCAAATAGAATATAGTATGTATAGCGGTTGGCCTCAATCGAAGCCACTGGTATGCATCACCTAAAAGAGAGCATGCATTAGGAAATAAAAATCAAAATTATATGCAAGAGGCTAGCATATCGAGTCCGTCTTTTAGAATTGAAGCCAAATGTTGAAATGTTCCAACCTTCCCATTAAATTATATTTTCAATGTTTGTATATTTTTTGTTTGTAAATAAATTACAATCTTTTATAATTTATTTGATGTATACTTGATTCTGTGTTTTTGTGCATTATTTTGAGGTTCGTATTAGAGAAATTGCTTAGGCTGAGGTGCCCGGCTTCCAGTTGTGTTTCGGTGGGAGTCCACAGAAGTAAAAAAAGGGTAAGAACCACTGTCATAGATAGAAAATATTGGCTAAAACTGTAGTTAATTGATCTGTTTTTAAAATGCACATGTTGAAGAAACCGACTCCTTAGTAGAGACTAAGATCCTGATGTACAAACATGCATTCACAAACCGAGATTTTCAATTTGCACACCAACTGGTTTGCACATGGGTATGTAATTTGGATGAGACCCTTATACTAATAAATAACAATGCAAATTGTCCATTCAAACAGGGTCACAAATAAACTTGCCTAGCAAATATTAATTAGGCATATCTCAATCTGTGACCCCAGGTGATTGACTGTGAATACTGGTTTAGAGGCCTGCGAAGGACAGCAGACTTCCATCTTTACATTTACATTCACAAATGGGAAACATTTTCTGAAAATTGTCTGTGCCCTTCAGAAGATAGTCGTGCTGCTTTAAAAAAAAATCACCCTCCTATTTAGGAAAACATTGGTGGAGCAGGTAGTGGTCCCCTCAACCAATGACGGCTCCCAATAAGGCCACTGACATGAATCCAAGAGTTTAAGCTACCCCACAGATTAGTTTCTGCTTTGCAAATCAGTTACCATCCCTACTAAGGGTACAGTCACTGATCTATGGTTTGCAGATGCATTTGGGTTCACAAACCATTGCTAAATCCCTTTCTGACTTGTAAGTAGGATGAGGCCAGCCCCTTCAATTTGTGATCCAGTAACAGTCACTAGAGCTCTTACATAAGTCGGAAAGAGTTTACTGACTAGTAAAAGGGATTTTGAAAATTTTAAAAAAAAACTTCTGCGGTTACAAACCATGTGAATTTGTAAATTACAGAATTTGCAACCATGAAAGGACTTTCTACAATTGGCCTTAAAAATTTGGGGCATCAATCCGAGTGAGCAAAGGGTAGTAGTGTCTTCTTATTAAGTGGCTGCTTATAGCACATATGACAGTTGCAGAATCAAAATAAGGGTTGTGAAGGAAATAAACCAAAAAAACTTGCAACAAAAGCTTTTTCGGTTCCGGACCCAATAATGAATTCACAAACTGAGTCACTTCCCTCAGATTCTATACTTCACCCACAGAGACATTGGTCCTCCGATGAACCTTGCTTCGTCGCAGTGAGGGGAGAGAAATCAGGGTGTCGAAATGTTGGCCACTCAATGAGGACCAATAATTAGTAGCCAACTCACAAATTAGTGCTCAAGTTTGAGTATACTATTCTCAGACTATAACACACTCTATCATGCATTAGAAATCAGATAATTATAAGCACAGTTTCTGTAGCAAGAACATTGAGACACAATAAAAGAATCAGACAAATTTAGATAATTTGTTTATTGTATTAACGATCCAAAATGTATATAAGTAACATTTTAAGCAGTTCAGTCATGAGGCTTACAGCTCATAGGATAAAACCACACATTTAATAAAAGTAAATCTATTGCTGAATACAATAATTCATAAAGAGGATGGTTCAGGTTAAGGTTTCCTACCACCAACAAAGGTGAGAGGATGGTTCAAAAGAGATCTCTTAGCATGGGAAAAGCGATCAGATTTTAGTCCATTAAGGAAGATCCATGGGCATGCTATAATCAGGAAAGTCCAAGTCTGGTCTCTCACCAGACAGCTCCAAATTGTCCAGCAGGCAACTTCATCAGCAAAGGGAAAAAGACAAGGGCATGAAAAAGATAGTTCGGCTTGCAAGCTGGAGAGGTAGGAAAGTGAGAGAGAGATTCCAAAAAGCCAATCCCAAACTCCTTGGGAAGTCTCTTGTTATGCCCCAAATAGTCCATCTGTGACGTTACTGGTCACCATACAATGGTCTGTAATGTGACCAGTTTTCCGCTCACCAGGTACAAAATTGATTCTCCAACATGTTTTCCCATGTTGCGCATGAGAAAAACGACTGTCCATTGCATCCTCAGAGCTTAGTTGACAAAGAGCCTATTTACTTTGTTGTTCTTCATGTATTGAGTCGAAGGGTTAGGTTCCCATCAATTCACTCACAACCACGTACTGGAAAAAGTGTCTATTGATTAATGAATGTTGTGTAAACAAAACAGATAAAGCAACAGTTGAGGAAACATAACAAAAGTCTATTGCACTAGCTATGAAATAATGCAGCCTAAGAAAAAGGGCAATTCAATGCATTTTAAAGTTAGCATCTCTTACTTGGTAAAATAAACTCATAGTTAAAGCAGAATAAGAAAAATCAAACATATCATATATGGAAATAATTGCAACGTTTGTGAGTCTTTTTTTGCATAGAAATGTTTAACTCTAATTATGGCCCACTACCACAATTTTAAAAGTACATACGTGCAAACTATTCTTAAAAATCATTACAATAAAATTGTTTTAGGAAACCTAAAACTATAATAATATTGAGCATTTATGCTGAAAGTTTCATTCATGTAATATATTGCATAAAGATTTTGCACCACTTTTAGGTTTCGCCTGCACAGCGCTTGCACTGTGCTTGTGAAATCTCTTGAATTTAAAATATCTTAAAAGGGGGCTCTTATCAGATCCCAATGCTGAATTACTTTGTTCATTCACTTTTGTGTGGAACTTTTTTGTTTGTTAACTTCCCTGGCTGCATGCATTTACGGTACTTCTACTTAAGCTGTTCACACTGTTCAAGCCCCATTCACTGTCAAGATAAGATCTCTTCCCATGGAAAAGGCAGACAGCTTCTAACAGTATACTGGAATGCTTGTTTTGTATTACTTAGTTGTGTAAAGCAGATGCTTTTGTCTTAGAACGTTTATGGCATTTCCTATTCATGCCTCGGTATCTTTCTTTGCACTTTGTAGACATTAGCTGATTGATTTTTTCAACTTAATCTATTTGGTCATTATGATCAAATTCTAAATGTTGTAATAAAATGTCATGTTCAAAATAAAGTTAATAAACAAGAGCCATGCTATATTTTACTGCTAAAGAGGCAGCCACAAGTGCAGTTACCTTGCAGACAATAGGGTCATGATTTGAATGGTGCAGCAGGTGCAGTAGCACCAGGCTCACAAGTTGTCAGAACTCCTCTAAACACATAATATTGCTATATTTGACAACTAAACAGGCAGTCATAATTGCAGTTACCTTACAGTTGAAATGGACTTTATTTGAATGGTTCACCAGGTGCAGTAGCTCTGGGGCCAAAAGCTCTAGGGACCCCAGTAAACCCAGATTATTGCTAAAATTTAAAACTAAACAGGAAATCACAAATGCAGTTACATAGCAGACAACAGTGTCATTATTTGAATGGTGCAGCAGGTGCAGTGGCACCAGGCCCAGGATATATCAGAACTCCTCTAAACACCTAATATTGTTATATTTTACAACTAAACAGGCAGTCACAAGTGCAGTTATCTAGCAAGCGCTAGGGTCATGAGTTATATAATGCAGCAGGTGCAGTGGCACCGGGACCAAAAGCTCCAGGCACCCCACTAAACACCAATTATTGCTATATTTTACAACTAAAAAGGCAGTCATAAGTGTAGTTTTAGGCACTAGGGTCATGCTTTGAATGGTGCAGCAGGTGCAGTGGCACCAGGCCAAAAAGTTGTCAGAACTCCTCTAAACACCTATTATTGCTATATTCTACTACTAAACAGGCAGTCACAATTGCAGTTACTTTGCAGTTGAAAGGGGCTTGATTTAAATGGTGCAGCAGGTGCTGTGGCACAGGGGCCAAAAGTAGTCAGAAATCTATTAAACACCAAATATTGCTACTTTTTATCACTAAAGGTAGTAACAAGTGCAGTTATCTTGCAGGCATTAGGGTCATTATTTGAATGGTGCAGCAGGTGCAGTGACACCAGGCCCAAAAGTTGTCAGAACTCCTCTAAACACCTAATATTGCTATATTTTACAAGTAAACAGGCAGTCCTAACTGCAGTTATCTAGCAAGCACTAGGGTCATGATTTCAAAAGTGCAGCAATAGCATCAGGACCAAAAGCTCTAGGCACCCCACTAAACACCTAGCATTGTTATGTTTTACTACCAAACAGACAACCACAATTGCAGTTATTTTCCAGAAAATAGGGTCATGATTTGAATGGTGCAGCAGGTGCAGTGGCATTGGGACAAAAATTTGCCAGAGCTCCTATAAACATCTAATATTGCTATATTTTACTGCTAGACAGGCAGTCACAATTGCAGTTACCTTGCAGTTGAAAGGGGCTTGATTTAAACGGTGCAGCAGGTGCAGTGGCACAGGGGCCAAAAGTAGTCAGACCTCCATTAAACACCAAATATTGCTATATTTGACTACTAGACCGGCAGGCACAAGTGCAGTTGTCTTGCAGGCACCAGGGTCATTATTTGAATGATGCAGCAGGGGCAGTGGCACCAGGCCCAAAAGTTGTCAGAACTCCTCTAAACTCTTAATATTGCTATATTTTACAACTAAACAGGCAGTCCTAGGTGCAGTTATCTAACAACCACTAGGGTCATGATGTCAATAGTGCAGTAGGTGCGGTAACATCAGGACCAAAAGCTCTAGGCACCCCAATAAACACCTAGTATTGCTATATTGTACTACTAAGCAGACAGTCACAAGTGCAGTTACCTTCCTGACTACAGGGTCATGATTTGAATGGTGCAGCAGGTGAAGTGGCACCGGGTCCAAACGTTGTCAGAAATCCTCTAAATAACTAATATTGCTATATTTTACTACTATACAGGCAGACACAATTGCATCAGAGCCAAAATCTCTAGGAACCCCACTAAACGTAGTATATTGCAAAATGTTACTACTAAACAGGCAGTCACAAGTGCAATTATCCAGCAGGCAGTAGTACCGTGATTTCAATGGTGCTGCAGATGCAGTGAACCGGGGGCCAAAAGTTGTTAGAACTACTCTAAACACTAAATATTGCTATATTTAACTACTAAATAAGCAGTCACAAGTGCAGTTACCTTGCAGGCACTAGGGTCATGATTTCAATGGTGCAGCAGGTGCAGTGACACCGGGGCCCAAAGCTCTAGAAACCCCTCTAAACACCAAATATTGTGATAGTTTACTACTAAACAGGCAGTCACAAGTGCAGTTACCATATAGGCAATAGGGTCATGATTTGAATGCTGCAGAAGGTGCAGTGGCACCAGGGCCAAAAGTTGTCATAATTCCATTAAATACCAAATATTGCAATTTTTTATTTCTAAATGGGTAGTCACAAATGCAGTTATCTTGCAGGCACTAGGGGCATGATTTGAATGGTGCAGCAGGTGCAGTGGTACCGGGCCCATAACTTGTCAGAACTCCTCTAAACACATAATATTGCTATTACATCAATTAAATCTATTATTTCCCTCTTTTATTTCATTTTTCAAAATTTTGCTATTACTTACCCGCACTATACCATTAGTATCAGCACAATATATTGCCTTTTTGTACATAAACAAGTCATAACACTTTAACAGACTTTCTGTAACTTATATTGTGCAACTACTTAGCAAGGTACAACTTACAACAAAAAACAGCTTATTATTAATCACATAGGCGAAACCTAATGCATTTACCAATGCTTGTTTCATTTGCTATGTTTCATTACATTACAGAAGTAAAGAAATACTAAGTTTCAGCATTATTATTTACACAATCGTGTGTAAGACTCAATTGTTACATAGATATACTTCATATTATTATTTTGTGTTCTTTTGCATCATAGAAATCATTTTAATCAGTAATCTTTCATAACAACTTTGTTCAAATAATATGGTAATCAGTTAATAAACATGTTAAATTAACATTATTCCTGCTATTTCTACAAATCTAAGCACTCTTTTACGAGGCTGATACTTTAACTTTTCTCAGTTTCAGTGTTGTTGAACATTAGGGTTTCGTTGTCATAATCGTTTTTTATGTTGTGTTAAGAATGATCAGCTTTTACACTGCATCAAGAGCATTTATTATTTTGTGAGACAGTAATTAATACAAGGTTCTCCCTGATTTACAAAAAAATGCAGTTACTTCCCAGTGCCATTCAGAAATTCGGCCGGCAATTCAGGGGAAAATATGAGAAAGAATTAGGCATAGCAATCTCTGGAGAGGACCTGACTACGTCCCACTTAACTCAAGCTTTGGAAGAATATAATATCTTTTCTTAACTATACTTTCTGAAAGTTTGCATACATTCTCCATAGACAATAGACCTATATGCCTATGTGCACAAGATCCTATATGTCTACTGTTAACTGGGATCATGTTCTCTCTATGCTTAAAGATGGAACACTAGTAAGTGACTTCAGCATCAGTGGAAGTGCTCATGTAGTAAAGGATTTCCAGGAATCAGGATCACCATGGTGCATAGGGAAAGGCTTGGTTTGGGCTTAGACAGATCAGAGAGAATTCTTTTCTGTATTCTTTTATTACAAGATCCTTCATAGCTGAGCACTGAAAATAGGAAGAATCCCCATCAGTAAAGCAAAGGGAAGTCAACTTTTAATATATTATGGAATAATTGTATTATAAGATAAGAATGCTATAGGAAAAGATTCTTAATATTTTAGGCAGATTTTTTTAACACATTGATAATCTGAAACGAGAAATATTGATAAAGAGTGCGTAATGGGATGTGGCATTTATGGATGGTATATTTGAACTCTGTTTGTCACAATCTGAACCCCCCAGAGTCTCAGGCATCAGGTTTCTAACCTCCTGGTGCATGGACTCAATTCAATGCACTAATACGAATTAGAAATCCAGCTGGACTGCAACCCACACACAACCCCCTGAGAAGTACTATGCAGGAAGTGTTCTCTGGTCGCGATCAGTCCCACTAGATAGCAGGTGCGGCCGGCATGGCTCGGGGATGGCGGGGCAGGGGGGTCTCACAGGGAGGGTTGGTCGCGCGGGGGCGCATATTAACAAAAAACACAAATAATCTTGCCTTTGCTCCGGGTCCCACGTCTCCGCTGCTGCTCTTCTCCGTCTCAGACAGAAGCAAAGCCAGGCGCCACTGACCAATCACAACGCTGCAATGCAGCATTGTGATTGGTAGGCACCCAGGCTGCCCTGACTAATCACAATGCTGCAATGCAGCATCGTGATTGGTTTTGAGCGTCCTGGTTCGACGCTCAACCAGGGAATGGGGGTCTGGGCTTGTTCTCCTCGCAGGCTGTAATGCAGCCTGCATGGAGAACGGGGAAAGTGCGCATGACTGGTTTGGGCGGCCCGAGAGGGCAGACCAAACAGTCATTGCGCACTTAGGAGTGGGCAAACCACTTCTCCCCTGCCCTGCTCCGAGAGCAGAGCAGCCCCGCCCACCTGCCTGCCCACAAAGCAGCAGGAAGCATAAAATGATAATAACCTAAAGTTATTATCATTTTATGCTTATTCTTCGCACTACTTAAAAGCAGTGGGGTGACGCTCCTCCGCCGTAGCAGAAGAACCGCCACTGCTAGATAGGATCAGGGACACAGTGGAACTCTGAATCCTCTTTCATAAATAAATAACAAACTGCAAACGGCACTAAGAAAAAGGGGATTCACTTTTATTTCTACAATCCAAGTCTGGTGCAAAGAAATATGAACAGAAACCACACAAAATGAAAAAATATAAATGTAGCAATGCATGACATGGCCTGGGAAAACAATGTGAACATTCCTAATATGTTTAGCAAGTTACTAGTATCCTAACACCCTATGGCTGCTGTAAGCACTCTTTGAAATTTTAGCAGAAGCAGAAAATAGCATGCCTATGAATCCATTTTCTTTTTTTTTGCAAATTTAAACAGAATTTTATCAGGATAGCACTGCATACCTTCTCTCAGTAACACCAGATGTTCTCTATCACAGTTCTTCACTAGGAACGATAAGCAGTGCAAAGCTGAAGGACATTTCTCTGTACCAGTCCGGAGCAGCCCCGACTGAGGCTAGTTGTCGCTGCAAACTAGTTTGATGTTTGGCGCAATAGTTCTAGTGTGAAGCACCTCCAATTAATGGTCAGGTACCTGGGTTTTTATAGTTCCTGATCACCAATTTTATCTCATTTTTATAAAATGAAACAGTACTTGAAAGCACTAAAGCATCAACAAGTCTAAAGAAATGTGGTGATAAATGTATCATCTACACTTCCATATAGTTAATATACTCCTATAACTAAAACAATAAAACAATGTCAGATTCTACTGTAAGCGTCCATGATGTTATGGCAACATCCATAACAAAAAAAATAAAAATATATCAGCATAGCTAGGAGGCAGACATGATACTAATTCTTCTGGGGGTGAGTGTCTGAAAAGTTTCAGCGCTCCGTCCATCATCTCCTTGTGTTTGCTTTGTTCGCCCTAAGTTGGCAGGGTATGCCCAGACGTGGGTCCCTTGCTCACTTTGCCACTGGATTCAAGCTAGCCTGGCTGATGAGGGCTGTTAACCCGAAACTGGTCCCAGGATGCTTTTTTCCGGTTCAGGGAAGACCTGGCTTGGCAGTTCGGGCTGGACTGTTCCCATGAGGCACAGGGTCAAGACTGATTTGCATATGGCTGGGTCTGAACTGAGGTGGCAAAGTGAGCTAAAGAACGATGATGGATTCAACCCAGATCTGTGACTGGGGGTGACTGTCTGAAAAGTTTCAGCGCTCCGTCCATCATCTCCTTGTGTTTGCCATGTCTAAAACCTCACACCTTCTAGTGAAAAGAGATAAAAGTATCTGCAAACATGATAAAAACTAGAAGAGGTTTAAACGGGCCTTGTCACAGTGTTCACTACAGTTATTTAACATGACCTGCTTTATGATGGGCAAATGTATTTGACACAATGATTTTTCAATCTGCTTTTTTTCAGTTGCAGAAAAAGACCATGGGCATTATTATGAGTTTGGCGGTGTGGGAGCTGGACCGCCCAACTCCCACATCGTCAAACCCATGCTTGAAGCGCCCACCAGATTAGGAGTTCTTTCTTTGGCATTCTTTGGCGTTCCCACAGCGGTGCCTAATGGGAACGTCAAAGGCAGTACCTGATGGCATAGGCTGCTGCAGACCATGCAGGGCAGGCACTGGCGTGCATGTACACGGGCGGACACATGTTGTGCACCTCTGTGTGCAAACACATAGCATGAGGCATCAGGGGACAGGGCCCCTTTGTTTCCTCACCACCACACTTTTCGTGGTGGTCACACCACCATGAAAAGTGTGGTGGTGAGGAAATCATAATATGCTTGGCGGGGCCTCAGCAGCCCTGCCAAGCATATTGTGGCCTCAAGAATGCCGTGCCACCTCCAGGGATCTCTGATGCCTGGTGGATGCGGTGGTGCCAGGGCAGTCTGACCGCCCAGGTCATAATAGGGTGGTCAGAAGCCCGCCACTCGCGCAGAACATTGAATTGGTTAGAGTGAGTAGGCATGTACCAGCTCATATAGGCAGCTGCTGCTCCATTGTCTCCAATGGAGCTCTCAACATTCCAATGTTCTAATAATGTTTATGTTAAAATATCATTGCAAAAAGTGCAAAACCACATTCTAAAGGTAACTTGGCAGTTATTTCCCGGTCGATGTACCCTTGATTGTTTACAGAACAATGATGAAAAGTGGTTCCACACAAAATGGAAAGAAGAACTAATAATGGCTGAATAAGAGATTGGGATAATGTGGACTGCGGATTATTGACGTGGAAATGTAGATCAGGAAAATCACCACTGAAAGTAACTATGCAATGCATCAATATGTTGTGTGTCAGAAATGGGGGGGCTCTAGTTGGCGATGGTTTGCACATTTATTCAAGTAGGGACCCTTCTTCCTAGTCAGGGTACAGGGGGTACACTTCTAAAACAACCCCTGCTCACCCCTGTGAGAAGTTGGCCTGGTATATGCTGTTCACTAATTAAAGTGGACACCTTGCACCAGTACAATTCGACTCTTATGGTAGGTAGGTTTAAGACAACCTTTATAGAAAGCTATCCTAGTGGTAGCTGTGGAGAGCAGCCTTCAGGCTAAGTCTTGGAGGAATGTAAAGCAGCTTGTTTTACCACACAATCTCTTGAATCACCAAATGAAAAGACACCACACAGGTATATATATCAAATATATATGTATTTATTACTAAACAACTCTCTACTAATCTCTTTATGAGATTAGAAGTCAGGAACATATGTACAAATCAAATGTTATCAAAAATAAGTTAGCACAAGTAAATATCACAATCTTATCTTGGCTAGACCGTGGTCTAGAGCCCATAGAATCGAGGGACCCCAAAGAACCACCCCAGGTAGTTGTAGGAGACCCACAGGGGACGGACGCGGTGTTCAGACACTGGTGCGAGTCCTGTACGAGTCTATGCGAGAGAACGCGATTGAGTTATCAATGTTACAGGTCCCTGGCGTGTTCGAGGCGAACACACCGATCGGTCAGTACGAGTCGAAGGACGCGGATACTGATAGAGTTACAAGGGAGTTGGACGCGATGTGTCTAACACAGACGCGAGCCCTGTACGAGCCAGTGCGATAATCGCACGGGGAAAATAGGAGTTTTAGGGCACTTCTAGGGTAGCTACAAGCAAGCCACTTACAGGGTAAGTAGTTCTAGGGCCCACACCCACAGGAGCACCGTAGTGCTGAAGTTACCTCACCCAGGGGAGCCGGGTGCATAGGTGTCCTTTGGTGTCGGGTTGCGGCGTCGTTTTCAATGGGAGCCAGTGAAGACTTGCTGCTTGCGACGACAGAAGAAGTGTCCGTTGGAATCCAAGCCTGGATTCGGAGGGAGGAAGACCTGAAAGCAGAGGGGACAGTGTTCACAGTCACTTGGCAGTGACTCTGGGCAAGGAAGATGAATGCCCACCGTCGTCGACAGCTTCGGGTCGTTCACGGGTGTCTTGACTCTTCGACCACGTGGTCCAGGCGGCGTCGATGATGACCAGGAGCTGGATTCGGTGTTTTCCACGACGTCTGCAGCTTACTGAGGTGTCTGCGACTCGATTGGAGCCAACAAGCCTTGGTAGCAGCAAGTCTCGTGGTGATGAGGAAAAGTCAATGGTGCAGACCAGCAAGGTCTGGGGGACTTACCCAGCAAGGGTAGGTCAGGGCAGGCCTGGAGCAACCAGAGGAGCCCTTTGGTGTTCAGTTAGTAATTCAAATAGAGATTTTCTGGTAAAACAATAGCAAGCTGGAATCCCACACGCTGCCACCAATGTGAGAAGTTGGCCTGGTATATGCTGTTCACTAGTTAAAGTGGACACCTTGCACCAGTACAATTCGACTCTTATGGTAGGTAGGGTTAAGACAACCTTTATAGAAAGCTATCCTAGTGGTAGCTGTGGAGAGCAGCCTTCAGGCTAAGTCTTGGAGGAATGTAAAGCAGCTTGTTTTACCACACAATCTCTTGAATCACCAAATGAAAAGACACCACACAGGTATATATATCAAATATATATGTATTTATTACTAAACAACTCTCTACTAATCTCTTTATGAGATTAGAAGTCAGGAACATATGTACAAATCAAATGTTATCAAAAATAAGTTAGCACAAGTAAATATCACAATCTTATCTTGGCTAGACCGTGGTCTAGAGCCCATAGAATCGAGGGACCCCAAAGAACCACCCCAGGTAGTTGTAGGAGACCCACAGGGGACGGACACGGTGTTCAGACACTGGTGCGAGTCCTGTACGAGTCTATGCGAGAGAACGCGATTGAGTTATCAATGTTACAGGTCCCTGACGTGTTCGAGGCGACCACACCGATCGGTCAGTACGAGTCGAAGGACGCGGATACTGATAGAGTTACAAGGGAGTTGGACGCGATGTGTCTAACACAGACGCGAGCACTGTACGAGCCAGTGCGATAATCGCACGGGGAAAATAGGAGTTTTAGGGCACTTCTAGGGTAGCTACAAGCAAGCCACTTACAGGGTAAGTAGTTCTAGGGCCCACACCCACAGGAGCACTGTAGTGCTGAAGTTACCTCACGCAGGGGAGCCGGGTGCATAGGTGTCCTTTGGTGTCGGGTCGCGGCGTCGTTTTCAATGGGAGCCAGTGAAGACTTGCTGCTTGCGACGACAGAAGAAGTATCCGTTGGAATCCAAGCCTGGATTCGGAGGGAGGAAGACCTGAAAGCAGAGGGGACAGTGTTCACAGTCACTTGGCAGTGACTCTGGGCAAGGAAGATGAATGCCCACCGTCGTTGACAGCTTCGGGTCGTTCACAGGTGTCTTGACTCTTCGACCACGTGGTCCAGGCGGCGTCGATGATGACCAGGAGCTGGATTCGGTGTGTCCCACGACGTCTGCAGCTTACTGAGGTGTCGGTGACTCGATTGGAGCCAACAAGCCTTGGTAGCAGCAAGTCTCGTGGTGATGAGGAAAAGTCAATGGTGCAGACCAGCAAGGTCTGGGGGACTTACCCAGCAAGGGTAGGTCAGGGCAGGCCTGGAGCAACCAGGGGAGCATCATGCACCACCTTACCCAGGCTGCAGTAGCAGACCTGTGGTGTCAGATTTAGTCTACTTCACAGGCCTACCAGGGGCTGAAGCATGTATTATGCCACCCCTGGGAAGCAGACTAAATCTGACACCACAGGTCTGCTACTGCAGCCTTGGTAAGGTGGTGCATGCACCCCTTACTGTGATATAGGTTACCTATATCACTACATATATACACACATATAAACCTATAAGTCACTCCTATGGCAGGCCTTATCAATCCTGAAGGCAGAGTGCTTTGTTCCTATGTGAGAGGGTGCCCCTGCATGAGCAGAGCCCCTCTGCAGCATTCGGAGACCCTTCTCTGAGGCTGTTTGTAGTGCAGCCTGACCATATACTCTTAAGCACATTATAACCTCGCGTTAAATGCTAACTTTGGGATGGCTGCACGGAAACATGTCGTGTTTGGTGTCAAACATCTTGGAATACTACCCCCCCGCCGCCAGTTCTGGCGGCGGGGGTAGCATTCCACCCTTCTAGAGGGATAGACATGTACCTACTGTGGAAACGCGGTAGAATCCTGAAGAGCCCTGGCATCACAAAATGGATGCCACCAGTCACAGACACTGGGCTGCCCTCCTGCTGATGACCAACACTCGCAGTGGAGGAGGCCCAACAATAGATATCCTGTCCCAAGGGGGTGTGACCACCTCCCAGACAGGGTTTAGTGTATTGGGGCTGGGTGCATTCCTAGAGTGCTTTGAAGTCCTGCACTGGAGGAGCAGAATGCTCCTCTGTGCATATGCCAGTTCAAACCGGCTCAGGGGCTACCTGCCCCTGCTCTGGCGCGAAACTGGACAAGGGAAGTGGGTGTAGCCACCCACTCCCTGACCCTCCCATAGGTGGGGTCATAGAGCTAGTCCCTCCCTTCTCTTTAGTATAAGAGGGGGAACCTGTGCATTGCAACCCAGATCTCCCTGGACGACGCTCTTAAGAAGAATCCTGGACCTTCGACGTTCCACTACCTCTGGAAGCCTGAAGAATCTCCCTTGGAGTCAAGGAATGACCCCTGCTTGGCAGGCACCAAAAACTACAACGACAGTCGCAAATTACACTGCTCCTGCCGGAGCCGGAAGTCTCTGCAGCCCAGGAAGAGGATTTCCTGACTTCTCCAAGGCCATTGTGAGTCCCCAGCGAAGCTGAGGCAAGTGGACCCCACGAGCGACGAGGAACCACAGCCCCTGGGTACCGTGCACTATTGTCAAGTGCAACCCCTTCACGACGTTCTACGAACTTGTGCTTTGGACCACGTGTGGTCCCAGCCTCTAGCAGAGATCCCTCCCGAATTCAGAGGCCTACACCGTCCCGAGTGACCGTGGGCCCCTGTTGACTGGATCCTCCTGAGGCGTCTTCGCGATCCCTTGCCAGCCGGCTTGTGGGTCCCCAGAAGACTTTCCAACAAAACCAAAGGGCTCCCCTGGTTGCTCCAGGCCTGCCCTGACCTACCCTTGCTGGGTAAGTCCCCCAGACCTTGCTGGTCTGCACCATTGACTTTTCCTCATCACCACGAGACTTGCTGCTACCAAGGCTTGTTGGCCACAATCGAGTCGCTGACACATCAGTAAGCTGCAGACGTCGTGGGACACACCGAATCCAGCTCCTGGTCATCATCGACGCCACCTGGACCACGTGGTCGAAGAGTCAAGACACCCGTGAACGACCCAAAGCTGTCGACGACGGTGGGCATTCATCTTCCTTGCCCAGAGTCACTGCCAAGTGACTGTGAACACTGTCCCCTCTGCTTTCAGGTCTTCCTCCCTCCGAATCCAGGCTTGGATTCCAACGGACACTTCTTCTGTCGTCGCAAGCAGCAAGTCTTCACTGGCTCCCATTGAAAACGACGCCGCGACCCGACACCAAAGGACACCTATGCACCCGGCACCCCTGGGTGAGGTAACTTCAGCACTACGGTGCTCCTGTGGGTGTGGGCCCTAGAACTACTTACCCTGTAAGTGGCTTGCTTGTAGCTACCCTAGAAGTGCCCTAAAACTCCTATTTTCCCCGTGCGATTATCGCGTCTGTGTTAGACACATCGCGTCCAACTCCCTTGTAACTCTATCAGTATCCGCGTCCTTCGACTCGTACTGACCGATCGGTGTGTTCACCTCGAACACGCCGGGACCTGTAACATTGATAACTCAATCGCGTTCTCTCGCATAGACTCGTACAGGACTCGCACCAGTGTCTGAACACCGCGTCCGTCCCCTGTGGGTCTCCTACAACTACCTGGGGTGGTTCTTTGGGGTCCCTCGATTCTATGGGCTCTAGACCACGGTCTAGCCAAGATAAGATTGTGATATTTACTTGTGCTAACTTATTTTTGATAACATTTGATTTGTACATATGTTCCTGACTTCTAATCTCATAAAGAGATTAGTAGAGAGTTGTTTAGTAATAAATACATATATATTTGATATATATACCTGTGTGGTGTCTTTTCATTTGGTGATTCAAGAGATTGTGTGGTAAAACAAGCTGCTTTACATTCCTCCAAGACTTAGCCTGAAGGCTGCTCTCCACAGCTACCACTAGGATAGCTTTCTATAAAGGTTGTCTTAACCCTACCTACCATAAGAGTCGAATTGTACTGGTGCAAGGTGTCCACTTTAACTAGTGAACAGCATATACCAGGCCAACTTCTCACAACCCCCTTTGTAGCTTGGCATGAGCAGACAGGCTTATTCTCAGAGGCAGTGGGTAAAGCATTTGTGCCCACATACAGTAACACAGTGAAAACACTACAAATGGACACCACACCAGTTTAGAAAAATAAGCTATTCTTTATATAAACCAAACAAGACCAAAAACAACAAAAATCCACAATACAGTACTGAAAAATATGCAGTTTGCAACAAATACCTTAAAATTGTAGAAATATCCACAAAACCCAGTTCTTCCAAGTCGGTAGCTCCGTATGGGGCTACCGCGATGCTGAAAACAACAGAGTCTAACAGATCCAGCCAACCGCGTCTGTACGGGCCAGCTAAATTGTTGACAGACTCGTGAACAGTACCTTTCTCATTGCAGCTGACACGTTGGTGTGAATGGGTCGGGGCAACCGTTGCGGTTGCCTTGCAAAATGGAAGCGGTGTAGGGTACAGTGGCCTCACAACGAGGTGCAGGCAGTGGCTCAGTGACGATCATCCAGACAGCGTCGGTGAGACCATGACTTACAGTGCGGGTGAGGCGGTGCTCGATGTGGTGCTGGCAGGTTGTAGTGCTGACGACGAAGCCGGTCGATGTTCTGGTAATGCAGCAACAGTGTTGGTGATCTACAGGCCGGGTGAGGCGAGGCGGTGCAGAGTGCGGTGCCCACAGGACGCGGTGCAAACAACGGCTCGGTGAGACCAAGAATGCAGTGCAAAGTGTGCGGGGCCTTCTGCGGTGCCTTCACGACACGGAACCTGCGACGGACTCGGTGACAGAGTCGGCTGCTCCTTTCTTCTGCGGCGACTGAAACCAGCGGTTCCAGAGACGGTGCCCAGAAGGATAGTGAGGTCTTCGCTGTTCCTGAGACCTCTTGAACAGAGGGCAAGCTCCACTTCAAGCCATTTGAGACACTTTACAAGCAGGATACACACACAGTGCTCTCCTTGGCAGCAAACAGCCACTGCAGGCCAACCCGAGACAGCACACAGCAAAGGGGCAGTACTTCTCCTTCAGCTTTTCCAAGCTCTTCTCCTTGGCAGAGGTTCCTCTTGGATTCCAGAAGTAGTCTAAAAGTCTGGGGTCTGGGCCCCACTTTTTATAGTACAAATGTCTTTGTTCTCTGGTGGCAGAGAAGCTCTTTGACAAGCCAAAACCAGTTCTGTCCTCTCTGGTGCAGCTTCCTGGCAGGAGGTAGAGACAGCGTTGTCCAAAGCAGATCAGGCCCATTCAGGTGTGAAAGAAATCTCCTCCCCCTACTCTGAATGCAGCCCATGTCTATTCAGCCGAGCCCTGACTCACCCTGGAAAGGCAGGGCACACCTCACCGCCCCCATGTGGCTGTCTGGACAGAATTCACATCCCCAGCCCCTGTCACTATAAAGCCAGACTGCCAATACACAAACCTAGCAGAGGCACACAGGATGGCTAAGCAAGAAAATACCTACTTTCTAAAAGTGGTATTTTCAAACACAGAATGTAAAAATCACCCTTACTAAAAGGTGCATCTTAAAATTCTGAGTTCTGGCATACTAAACTTTACCTTCCTTTCTTGTCCCCATGGAAAGTTCTATTTATAAGATGTTATAAATAAACTCCCATTCTATCCTATGGGACAGACAGCCTTTCAATAGTAAAACACGAAATTCGCAGTATTTCACTTTCAGGACATGCCACACACATCAGGGCATGTCCTACCTTTCACATACACTGCACCCTGCCCACAGGGGTACGTTGGGCCTATCTTAGGGGTGACTCACATGTAAGAAATGGAAGGTTAGGGCCTGGAAAGTGGGTAGACTTACCAGGTCGACATAGCAGTACCAAACTGCACACAGACACTGCCGTGGCAGGTCTGAGTTACATTTACAGGCTGCTCATGTGGGTGGCACGATTAGTGCTGCAGGCCCACTAGCAGTATTTGATTTACAGGCCCTGGGCACACACAGTGCACTGTACTAGGGACTTACCGGTAAATCAAATATGCCAATCATGGAATCACCAATCCATAACATCAATTTACAGAGGGAGCACTTGCACTTTGGCACTGAACAGCAGTGGCAAAGTGCCCAAACCATCTAAACCAGCAAAAACGAAGTCCAACCCACAGTAAAAACACAGGAGTCAAAGGCAAAAATACAGGGGAAACCCACGCCAAGGATGCCAGGTCTAACACGTGTACCCTCCAGCTGAAATGTGGGGAGAACTACCCACCCTCTTGAGAGTGCTCTTCACTAAGGCGGACAAATCTTTACAGACCATCAGCATTGGCATGTTCTGTACCAGGGCGGTGTTCCACCGTAAAGTCCATCCCATGTAGGGAAATGGACCACCTCAACAGCTTTGGGTTCTCACCCCTCATCTGCATAAACAATCTGAGGGGCCTGTGGTCAGTCTGAACCCGGAAGTGAGTCCCAAACAAGTACGGCCTCAGCTTCCTCAGTGCCCAGACCACAGCAAAAGCCTCATGCTCAATCACACTCCACCTCCATTCCCGGGGAAGTAACCTCCTACTAATGAAGGCTACCGGTTGACCTAGGCCCTCCTCATTCAGTTGTGAGAGCACAGCCCCCACACCATGCTCTTAAGCATCTGTCTGCACCACGAATTCTTGTGAGAAGTTGGGTGCCTTGAGCACAGGCGCCGTGCACATGGCAGATTTCAGAAGCTTTCTGACAGGTGTCAGTCCAGTTCACCTTCCTGGGCTGCTGCCTTGAAGTCAGCTCTGTCAAGGGGGCAACAATGGTGCCATATTCCTTAACAAACCTCCTGTAATACACGGTGAGGCCTAAAAAGGCTCTCACCTCTGTCTGGGTCTTGGGGGGTTCCCAAGCCAGAATGGTATACATTTTTGGCTGTAGGGGCACTACCTGGCCGCTCCCTACCTGGTGTCCTAAGTACACCACGGATCCCTGCCCGATCTGGCACTTGCTGGCCTTGATCCTGAGGCCTTCCCTCTGCAGAGACTTCAACACTTCCCAGAGGTGACACAGGTGTTCCTCCCAAGTGGCAGTGAACACTGCAAAGTCATCCAGATAGGCAGCACTGAAATTCTCCAGCCCGGCCAACACCTGATTGACCAACCTCTGAAAGGTGGCAGGGGCATTCTTTAACCCAAAGGGCATCACCCTGAACTGGCAGTTCCCCTCTGATGTTGAAAATGTGGACCTTTCCTTTGCTCCATCAGTTAAGGCAATCTGCCAGTACCCAGATTTTAAGTCAAACGTACTGAGGTACTTGGCAGCCCCCAACCGATCTATGAGCTCATCAGCTCTGGGGATGGGGAGTGCGTCAGTCCTCATGACTGAACTGAGCCCTGGGTAATCCACACAGAACTGGAGTTCTGGCGTGGCAGCGGGGGTGGCAACCTTTGGGACCAAGACCACTGGGCTGGACCAAGGGCTGTTGGAGGGCTCAATCACCCCTAGAGCCAACATCTTGGAGACTTCCTCCTTGATGATAGCTTTGACCCTGTCAGTCAACCTGTACATTTTATGCTTTAGAGGAGGACTGTCCCCAGTGTCCACATCATGGACACACCACTGAGTGACACCAGAGGTCAGGGAGAACGGAGCAGCAAACTGTCCCAACAGTTGGCGGCAGTCACTCTGCTGTTCAGGAGTCAGGGCAGGTAGAGGTTTACGCCATCCACTGATCCATCATGCTCCTTAGCAGACAGGAGGTCAGGGAGAGGTTCAGTCTACTCTTCCTCTCCAAGTGGTGCTTGAGGCGGTTCACATGGGTTCCTGGGAGACTGCAAGTCCACCAGATAGGTGACTTTACTCTTGCGCTCCACCACCTCAAAGGGTCGAGTCCACTTATCCTGGAGTGCACAAGGCTCCACGGGGGCCATGACCCACACTTCCTGGCCAGGCTGAAACTCGATCAGAGTGGCATTCCATTTCATCTCTTCCTGGCTGGCTTCTAGATTCGCCTGAGCGAATTGCCTGAAGCACTTAGTCTGGTTCCTGAAGGCCAGCGTATAACTAAATACATCCTGGGCAGTTTACTGGGAGATTTCTCCCAGTCTTCTTTGACCAGACTCAGAGGTCCTCTTACAGGATGCCCATACAGGAGCTCAAAGGGACTGAACCCTAAGGACTTCTGCAGTACCTCCCTAGAAGCAAACAACAGGCATGGTAAGAGGACGTCCCACTTACGCCTCATGGGTTCACCAAGACCCATAATCATGCCCTTCAGGGTCTGGTTGAATCTCTCAACCAGCCCATTTCCTTGGGGGTGGTAGGGAGTGGTGAACTTATAGGTAACACCGCACTTCTGCCACAGGGACTTCATATAGCTAGCTATGAAGTTGGTCCCCTGGTCAGACACCTCCTCTCTGGGGAATCCCACACAGAAAAAGATCCCCATCAACACCTGACCCACCATGGAGGCCTTCACAGTCCGGAGAGGAATGGCCTCAGGGTACCGGGTGGCATGGTCAACCAAGACCAGGATGAACCTGTTGCCCTTGGCTGTCTTGGGGTCCAGAGACCCCACAATGCTGATGCCCACCCTTTCAAAAGGGGTGCTAATGACAGGGAAAGGTTGAAGAGGAGCCTTGCACTTTCTCCCTCTCTTACCACTTGCCTGGCAAGTCTGGCAAGTCCTACAGTGAGTCTCAGAATCCTTGCGCATTCGGAGCCACTGAAAGTGGGTGACAAGCCTTTCAAAGGTCTTGTCCTGCCCCAAATGCCCTGCCAGAGGCACATTATGAGCCAGACCCAGTAGGAAGGGTCTGAAGCACTGCGGTACTACCAGCACACGGGGTGATCCAGGCTCAGCAACCTCTCACATGGAAGGGGCCCCCTGGAACTGATAACAGGCAGGGAGAGCAGGGGAAAGACCACACTATAATCAAACAGAAATCCCTCTGCCTGTAGACTGGTATATACAGTGCTAAGACGTCACTGA
The DNA here is from genome assembly GCA_963921515.1 of Calotriton arnoldi. Classification (NCBI taxonomy): domain Eukaryota; kingdom Metazoa; phylum Chordata; class Amphibia; order Caudata; family Salamandridae; genus Calotriton; species Calotriton arnoldi. The sequence goes on along the minus strand of CAWUFW010010254.1, from coordinate 150,608 downwards.
TACATTAAGACAGCCCTACGAACCTGGCCTTCCAAAATATGATACAAAAAACATAATATACTGACAAAGTCACATTTATTAATTTCGTTTTGTCAAATTAATAAAATACATGATAGAATAAATATCAAAACATTCAAGAGCATCCTATATCACACACACACGACCTCTCAACCAATCCAAACAGACACATACCCAGACATACTCTAACATCCTGGCAAATCCGGATTCACTCAAAATTCGCACAAACGTTTTTTGTAAAGCAGTTACACGACCCTCCCCGGATATGAAGGGATACATACAATTCTATAACACAATTAAATCAAATCAAAACAAATAATATTAGCAGATCCAATGGTCGGTTGATCATGCAGTTCCTAGTCCGTTTTCTCTGAGAGGAGGGTGAGAATAGAAGAAACAGCTCCAGCGCCAGCAACCTTAGGCTCACTATACAGGAGACCATTCTCCCAGTAAATCCAATGTGACCCAGACTGATCACCTGCTGCCTGGATTGTAGCCTGCTGCCGCAAACCAACAAGAGAGGGGTATTCCTGCTGTTCCTTGCAGAATTCCTCCCTGGAGGGCCCCCCTTCCTGCTGCCAATGGGTCAGTTCAGGCAGGTCCCCCAGTTTGGCCACTTGTTCCCCTGTAGGCTCCAGGGCATCCCCCTCAAGGTCTGCCTCCTCCTGGACCGTGGGAACTTCGGGTCAGTTTCCCACACCGCGTCTCCTCTCTTTTTGGCAGGCACCTGGGCCATTCTTCCAGGCTCCAGGTCCTCTTGATTGCCCTTACCGGCTGCCATAGACCGAGTGGTCACACACGCCCACTCAGGCAGACTCAACATCTCCAAATGAGACTTACACTCCACCTTCTCCCAAGGGGAACTCTCCAGATCGTTACCTAGCGAACAGTCAACAGGCATGGCTGGCCTCACAACTACTTCACGGTACCTGAGACCTCCCCCACTCAAAGGGAACCTGTGCCACTTTGCAGAGGCACTCTGAGTTGTCAGCTGCAACTACTGGGTAAAGTACGTTGGGGACCACCTGCTCTTCAGACACTAGCCGACAACTGACAGCTGTCACACTGGCTCCAGTGTCTCTCAGAGCCTGCACCCTATGGCCATTTATGGTCACCCACTGCCCGTATTTCTTAGTGTTAGCGGGCAGATGGGTCCTAGGGACCATCTCACTATCTCCTAGTGAGACCAGGGCCAATTCTGCTGGCTCCCACCCTTCCTGGGAACCCAACTCCTCCCCCAAGGCTACACTAGTCAACCCACAGGCCGGTGCACCTGTGGGTATATTGGTGGTCTTTTTAGGATACTTAGGATCCCCTATGAAGTGGCTCACCTGATCCCAAGCATAGCACTTATGGGGATCCTTCTCTGCAGGCTTACCTGAAGAGACCCATGGCTTCTTACCACCGGGGGGCTGGGAACCTTTCCCTTGGTTCCCTTGGGAATTACTTTGGGGCCCTTTTTGGAACTCCTTCTGTTTACCCTTGTTCCCCCCACTCTTCTGCTGGGGACCCTGCACACCTTTGGTGGAGTCTCCCACATGACCTTTGTGGACCCTGGTACTGACCCAGCGGTTCGCCTTCACAGCAAGCTTCCTGGGATCAGTCAGCTTACTGTCAACCAAATGCTGGTATAGCTCTGGAAAACAACTACCAGACTAGTGCTCCCATGCAACCAAATCATAGAGCCCCTGAAAATCATGTACCTGTCTACCCTTCACCCAACCAACCAATGCTCTGCAAAAATAGGAAACATATTCCACCCAAGTGCTTGAATCAAGCTTCTTACTGTCCCTCAACTTCTCCCTGTACAGTTCTGGGGTTAAGCCATATCTCCTGATCAAGGCTTCCTTCATAGGAGCATAAGACATCTGCTCCTTGCCTGATAAGGCTAGCAAAATTTCCCTCCCTTCTGTGAAGAAGCGGCTCCACAACCCAGCTCCCTAGTCTCTCTCAGGGATTCTATGGGACCTCATTGCTACCTCATACCCCTTGAACCACTGACCAATATTCTCACTCTTCACATAATCCTTGATTACTTCCTTGGGGATGTACACTCTCCCTTCTTCAGGCACTGATGGCATGCTGCCACTATTGGAACTGGACTCTGCACTCTTGGCCTTAATGTCCAGCTTCTTCAACCCTCTTTCATGCTCTAAGAGCTTCCTCTTTTCCTCTAGAGCCAATTTCTCCCTTTCCAACTCCTATTCCTTATCGTCCTTTCCCAGCCTGAGCTTAACAAGCTCCCTCTCATGCACTCTAGTTCTCTCTCGGTCTTACAGCTCCTCTGGAGACAGACCTCTTGAAGACAAACTGCTGCCCTCTCTGGAAGGTACCCTCCCCCCTGGTAGATTCAACAGCCCCTCCTGCCGCCCATCCAAATTCTCTGCCTTCACCAGAGGATCCTCTTCCTGCCCACTGGCATTTCTGTATTCCAACCAGGCCCTCAGCGCCTTTTGGTATTCCTCCTTTCTGGTGAGGCCTCTCACAGAGATTTTAAATTTCTTGCAGATGGCTTTCAGTGGAGACATAGTGTAGGTTTCCACCCTATCATCTTCAAATTTGATTTTAATAGATGCAATAGACACAAATGCAAGTCTGGATCCTCACAGCTGACCACCAATGTTAGAAAGGGGGGTCTCTAGTTAGCAATGGTTTGCACCTTTGTCCAAGTAGGGACCCTTCTTCCTAGTAAGGGTACCCAGGGTAAGGGGGGTACACTTCTTAAACAACCCCTGCTCACCCCGTTAGCTTGGCTCGAGCAGACAGCCTTATCTCAGAGGCAGTGTGTAAAGCATTTGTGCAAACATACAGTAACACAGTGAAAACACTACAAATGGACACCATACCAGTTTAGAAAAATAAGCAATTCTTTATCTAAACCAAACAAGACCAAAAACGACAAAAATCCACAATACAGTTCTAAAAAATATGCATTTTGCAAGAAAACCTTACATTTGTAGAAATATCCACAAAACACAGTTCCTCCGAGTCGGTAGCTCTGTCTGGGGCTACCGCGATGCTGAAAACAACAGAGTCTAACTGTTCCAGCCGACCGCATCGGTACGGGCCAGCTAAAGCGTTGACAGACTCATGAACAGTACCTTTCTCGTTGTGGCTGACACGGTGCTAGTTGGTCAGGGCAACCATTGCGGTTGCGTGGCAAAATGGAAGCGGTGCAGGGTGTGGTACCCTCACGACACGGTGCAGGCAGCAGCTTGGTGACGATCGTCCAGACGGTGTCAGTGAGATCAAGGCTTACAGTGTGGGGTGAGGCGGTGCTTGATGCAGTGCTGGCAAGTTGCAGTGCCGGCGATGGAGCCGGTCGATGTTTGGGTCGTGCAGCAACAGTGCATGTGACATTCAGGCAGGGTGAGGCGGTGTGGAGTGCAGTGCCCACAGGATGAGGTACAAGCAACGGCTCAGTGACGACTGTCCAGACAGCGTCAGTGAGACCAAAGATGCAGTACGAAATGCGGCAGGGCCTTCTGCGGTGCCTTCATGACACGGAACCTATGATGGACTCGGTGACAGAGTCATCTGCTCCTTTCTTCTGCGGTGACTGAAACCAGCAGTTCCAGAGACGGTGCCCAGGATGGTGAGGTCTTTGCTGTTCCTGAGACCTCTTGAACAGGGGGCAAGCTCCACTTCAAGCCCTTGGAGACACTTTACAAGCAGGATACACACACAGTCCTCTCCTTGGCAGCAATCAGCCACTGCAGGCCAGTCCCAGACAGCACACAGCAAAGGGGCAGCACTTCTCCTTCAGCTTTTCCCAGCTCTTCTCCTTGGCAGAGGTTCCTCTTGTATTCCAGAAGTAGTTTAACAGTCTGGTGTCTGGGCCCCACTTTTTATAGCACAAATTCCTTTGTTCTCTGCTGGTAGAGAAGTTATTTGCCCAGCCAAATCACTTATGTCCTTTTTGGTGCAGCTTCCTGGAAGGAGGTGGAGACAGCATTGTCCAGAGCAGACCAGGCCCATTCAGGTGTGAAAGAAATCTCCTCCCCCTACTCTGAATGCGGCTCAGGTCTATTCAGCCCAGCCCTTACTCACCCTGGAAAGGCAGGACACACCTCACCCCCCCGCCCCCAAGTGGCTGTCTGAACAGAATGCACAACCCCAGCCCCTGTCACTCCAAAGCCAGACAGTCAATACAGAAACCTAGCAGAGGCACACAGGATGGCTAAGCAAGAAAATACCTACTTTCTAAAAGTGGTATGTTTAAACACAGAATGTAAAAATCACCCTTACTAAAAGATGCATCTTTATATTCTGAGTTCAGGCATACTAAACTTTACCTTCAAATCTTGTCCTCGTGGAAAGTATATTTATAAGATGTTATAAATAAACTCCCATTCTATCCTATGGGACAGATAGCCTTTCAATAGTGAAAAACAAAATGTGCATTATTTCACTATCAAGACATGCCACACACATCAGGGCATGCACTACCATTCACATACACTGCACCCTGCCAACAGGAGTACTTTGGACCTACCTTAGGGGTGACTCACATGTAAGAAAAGGAAAGGTTAGGGTGTGGCAAGTGGGTGGACTTGCCAGGTTGACATGGCAGTACCAAATTGTGCACAGACACTGTAGTGGCAGGTCTGAGTTACATTTACAGGCTGCTCATGTGGTCGGCACAATCAGTGCTGCAGGCCCACTAGCAGCATTTGATTTACAGGCCCTGGGCACACACAGTGCACTGTACTAGGGACTCACCTGTAAATCAAATATGCCAATCATGGAATCACCAATCCATAACATCAATTTACAGAGGGAGCACTTGCACTTTGGCAAAGAACAGCAGTGGCAAAGTGCCCAAAGCATCTAGACCCGCAAAAACGAAGTCCAATACACAGTAAAAACACAGGAGGCAAAGGCAAAAATACAGGGGAAACCCACTCCAAGGATGGCAGGTCTAACAGTGTCAGAATTACAGGAAAAGTATGTGGCTTAATTAAAGCTTGGCGGACCACATTCCATCATATTGAGAGATCTTCACCATGCCAGTAAAGATGACACTGCCTTTGGAGGAGAGCTGGCATGGCTGCTCCGTTGAAAGCACTGAAGCTTTGCTTTGCGGGCACCATATTCAATGCTTCTGCATAGCATTTTTTTTTCTTTTTCAAACACAAACTCTCTAAGCAGGAGTCTGTCAATAAAAGATTTAAAAAATCTAATAGCCCTTCTACCATGAGTGTTTCCTCTAAGCGTAGGGAGGCCATTTCTGTTTTTCAGAACGTCCTCCCTCAACAGGGCTAACAGTCTGACATCCATTGACGACAACCTAATTTCCAAGTAGCCATCGGTCAAGGGTTTCCACACACAAAGCCAATGGAGGCTCCTTTGACAGAAACATGGCAGTTCCCCTGACTCTAAATAGAACGAGGGCAACACAAGTTTGTGGGACATGGTACTCTGCCACGTTTAATGCAACGTGCCCTGTCCACCAGATTTTAATAAGCCCCTTATGTCTTTTTAAAAAAAACAATGTAAATGGAAATTGTGATAGCGTAAAGATAGCTAGTTTCATTGTTTACATTACATTGACAGAATATATATTGACAGATTAATGTTTAAAGAAAAATTAACATTTTTTAAGTCAGCTGTATCCATACACCCTAATTCTACACGTTCCTTTTGGCGTTCAAGTAGACATCGATTGAAATTGAGTCTCAGGGTCTCCTTCTGGGAATACTAACTTAGTACATACAGCTCCAGGTCTTCAAAAATATATATTTTCTTCCATTCTTCTTCCCCGAACTGGCAAACCGACTGGAAGTGACAAACCATTCCAGAGCCACTCTGAGGCAGAGAGCCGCTGCAGTAATGTCTGTAGGAGGACAAAATAAACTTCAATTAAAGGCTAAATCACATAATCCAACTCATTACCTTAAAGAGCCTCATATATCAAACTCTAGGGCCTAAATGAACTGCACAGTTGCAAATTGATTGAAAATATAAAAGCAATCTGGAGAAAGCTGTATTTACGGGTATTTTTTTCCTGTGTTCAGACATGCAAATACCATATTAAAAATGGTACTCAGATTTCGTTACCAGACATACAGGCATGGAACACGACGATGATCACTATTTTTTAATAAAGTTCTTCTCTTTTGCTGTCATTAAATTACGGCTGATTGGCTCTCAGTAAGTAAAGGCTTTACATTAAAGCTTCATTATTTCTAAAGGCGCGGAGCTGACCTTCATCAAAAGATCTATACTCCATGTGGAAACCGTGATTGTGTACCATGAGCGAGGCCGTTAACTTTGCAAGTGAGGCGCGGGTCTATATTTTCACATCTTTTCATTAAAGCAGCCAATGGACCCAAAGTGACAAATGCAAAGAGCAATTTAGAAGGGCTAATGACTATGCAGCAGTCTTGCCCTTTTCCTCAAGTACAGTCACAGAATTGGATGTCAAAAAGAGCCCATTTTGTGCAATCTTATAATATGTGTCCTGGTGTCACCATACCAGAGCTCGAAGCCAATCCAGTTCTTCTTGGCACGTCTAGCCCAACACTAACCAACGTTCCCTTAAAGCCCGTCTCTGTGGCAGCGCTTCTCCAATCTGTTCACAACAAGTACATTCCGGGCATAAAATGAACTGAATACAGTCCCACAAAATGACGCAATATTTTCTTACGCTTATTGTGTAAAATGTTAAATACTCCGAAACAGCTGAAGAAAATCTCCTATACCCTTACACCCACCCACTTCATCCTTCTTTCCTACCCATCTTTATAATTTCTTAACTATCCTCCTACCTCATCCAGATGCCTCTCTGCCGGCCAGTGAAAGTTTTGTTTCACCTCGTTCTTCTTGCACTAGCTGTATCCCCATCCCCATCTGTATTTCCTCCACCGGCTCAGACTCTACCAATTTTTCACCCCCTCTCCTACGCATGCTCCACCTACTCCCATCAACCTTACTCCCTCCCCACATTTCTGTCCTGTTTATGTAAATCTCACACATTCATACATACATAGAAGCTGAAGTAATGTAGTTGTTTTGAATGTATTTTCTCCTAGAAGCTTAGGCAAAAACTCAAATTGGTACATCTTAAAAGTAAAGTCCATAAATTTAGCACATAAATATAAAATACATTGTAAACCAGAAAGATGCAGAGGTCTATTCTTAAACTGCACTTTTTAGTACATTAAGTAGTATTACAGTAGTACTACTCATGTCCTACAACAGTGGTTCCCAAACTTTTTCGACCTGCGGCTCCCTTGACCTAATTGGACGTTGGCCGCGGCTCCCCATCATGTCACTTTTTTTCGGGAGGGGGGATGTAAAACCCGACCTCGCGAGTACTCACATTTTTCTCCCTGAAATTAATTGGGATGAAGCCGATAAAGGTATTATAACCAATTGTGTAACAAAAGAAAAATATAGCAGTCGTTTAATAAAAAACGTTAATTGGTCCGTATTGGTTTGCTGTTTGCGACCTGCGCCTGTAGGTTGTAAGTTCTTGTCCTGAGGTGTAGCTCTCCTGCCTGAAACCTGCACCTGGAGGTTCTGAGTTACCTATAGAGAAGTACCGGAAAGACGCTCAATGTTAACAGTGCCAGCCGAGAGGTCAATGAGTGGATGAGCAGGGAAGCTACTGCAGCCTTTCACATTCATAGCAGATTTGACATGTACTGTACAGCGTCAGAAGCTTGGACAGCACTAGAAAGACATTAATTAAGTGCCTGCACTATTTATGTGGAGCCCTTACGAAATCCCCAAATTTAAAACCTTAATTACCCAGAGCTATTGCGTTTGCCACACATACAGCTCACAAAAGCATGCTCACTGCTGGTCAGCATTCCATCCCCAAGGTAAGTAAAATGATTTGGAAGCTGTACCCTCCTTTTATTGTCAGTGCTTATAAATTACAGAAGCGCTACTACACAAAAACAAGTTATGACTCCAGTAATATTTATGATTATTGTCCTTAATATTCTTAACAAAAAAGGAGTAGAGACATGGTTAAGAAAAGACTCTTTGGAAGCGTGGCAACTTGGAACACGTCACTGTGACCCAAGACCGCCCAACTTCCTCCCTACAACCCTCAAAGTGTCAGTGAGTGCCCTGTAGGTGGTAGCCATGCGTGTAAGAAAACAGAGGCCACTTACAGGAGCTTACGGTTCTCTTTCCTCTGCCATGTTGTGCATGGTTCGGGCAATGGCTTCAGCAAGGGACTTCCAGCTTCAATGTGTCTGCAAGCAGCCTTCTCTTTCTTCATGGCACGCTCAGTGCAACACAGAATTTGTTACTACCACAGGAAGAAGGTTAGACAGAGAGCTTTGGCTTTGCTAATAATGAGACACCACCTCGGTCACAAATGCCGACCAACTGCCTGAGAATAGAAGGAAAAAGACAGCAAGGGCCTGTCAAAAACTTCACACCCTCCACTGCATTCGTTTCTGAGGCACACCGTCCCTGGTGCTTCTCTGTGAGTATGCATTTCTGGGACTATTTTAGGGGTTACTCGGGGCCACAAAAGATTCTTAGGTTTTAAACTCTGCACATTACAAAATTCTTCTTCAGCAGAAATACCTTTCCCACGTTCCAAAGACGTGCACGGCGCCCCTGGCTAGTTGTAAAGGCGCACCGGGGTGCCGCGGCGCACAGTTTGGGAACCACTGTCCTACAAAATTATGTTCCCAAGCCTACATGGGAGTGTTGGACTTGGCCCTTTTTGCAGGGTTATCCCCAAACTTTTTGCTTCTTCCTCCTGTTTTTTCCTGACCAGTGTTTGCTGGTTTGAGGACTCTGGGCACTTTACCACTACTGATCAGTGCTAACGTGCATATGCTCTCTGTGTAAATTGTTATTATGATTGGTTCTCCCTGATTGGCATATTTGATTTACTGGTCAGTCCCTAGTAAAGTGCACTGAGTGTGCCAGGGCTGGTAAATCAAATACCACTAGTGGGCCTGCAGCACTGATTGTGCCACCCACATGAGTAGTTCTGAAACGGTAACTCAGACCTGCCACTGCAGTGTCTGTGCGCAGTTGTTAACTGCCATGTCGACTTGGCAAGTGCACCCACTTGCCAGGCCCTAACCTTCCCTTTTCTTACATGTCAGTCACGCCTAAGGTAGGCCCAAGGTCCCCCTGTGGGCAGGGTGCAGTGTATGTGAAAGGTAGGACATGTACTGGTGTGTGTGACATGTCCTGATAGTGAAATACAGCCAATTTCGTTTTTCACTTTTGAAAGGCTATCTTGCCCCATAGGACAGAATGGGGAATGGTTTGTAACATTTTACAAGCATATCTTCCCATAGGGATAAGATGGAAAATAAAGTTTAGGCTCTCTGAAGTCAAAATTTAATAACACATCTTCTACTAAAGATGGTTTTTAAATTGTGTGTTTGAAAATGCCACTTTTAGAAAGTAGGCATTTTCTTGTATAACCATTCTGTGTGCCTCTGCCTGTTTGTGTATTGACTGTCTGGTTTTGGAGTGACAGGGGCTGGGTTGGTGCATTCTCTCAGACAGCCACCGGGGGGTGGGGGGGTTGATGTGTGTCCTGCCTTTCCTGAATGAGTCAGGGCTGGGCTGAATAGACCTGGGCTGCATTCAGACTAGGGGAGGAGTTCTCACTAGCACCTGAATAGGCCCGGTCTGCATTTAGAGTGGTGGGAGGAGATTTCCTTGCACCTGAATAGGGCCTGTCTGCCTTACACAATGCTGTCTCCACCTCCTGCCGGGCAGCTGCACAAGAGAGGAAAGAACTGGTTTGGACTGGGCTCAGAGACCCTTGCACAAAGAGAACAAACACATTTTGGGGTATAAGTATTAGACCTAAAACCCCTGAACTTTAGACTACTTCTGGAATCAAGAGGAACCTTTGCCAAGGAGAAGAGCTGGAGAAACTGAGGAGAAGTACTGCCCTTGCTGTGTGTCTGGGGTTGGCCTGCAGTTGCTGTTTCTGCCAAGGAAAGGAGAAGGACTTTGCTGTGTGCTGTGTCCCCTGATTGAGGAAAGTCTCCAAGGGCTCGAGTAGAGCTTGCCTCCTGTTTTGAAGTCTCAGGAACACAAAGACTTCACCCCCAGCTCCCCTGAACTTCCTTGCTGGGAGTTCTGACCTGCCAGGAGTGCCTGTGACTGTGTGGTGCCTCTGGAGGTTGTTTCTGCTGCTGGGAGCTGGAAAGCAACGCAACAACAAGAAAATCGATGCATCGATCTTCTTGCAACTGTTTTTCTGACGCAACGCCGTAGTGCGGGAAGAATCTTCCCGCACCGCCGCACTGCTGCTGAATCTGACGCAGCGCCTGTCGCCGCTGCAAGAATCGACGCACAGAGGGATCGCGGCTGAAGAAATCGACGCAGCGCGGCTCGACGCCGCCGCATCGTTCGCCGCCGCATCCCGGATTTCTATGCATCGTCCCTATGCGGCAAGTTTTCCCCGACGCATCACCCGCGGATCGGAGTTGTCTCGGAATTGACACATCTCTTCCCCCTACAGACCTGACCCGACGTACTGCTCCCCTGTGTCCAGCGGCACTGTCGCATCGCATCGCATCCACGAAGGTCTCAGGAATCGACGCATCTCTTTGTTTTTCAACGCTTCCCATCGCTGCAGCTGTTTGGCTTGGTGAATTTTGTCGCAATGACAGGTACTTTGCAAGAAATCACGCATCCATAGTTTTCTATGGACTCAGTTGCTAAAACCTTTTGAAAGTCATTTTTCTTAATACTTGTATGTTGGATTTTTGTCGTTTTGGTCTTGTTAAGTTTAGATAAAGATACTTTATTTTTCTTAACCGGTGTGGTGTCCATTTGTGGTGTTAACACTGTGTTACTGTGAGTGTTGGTACAAATACTTTACACATTGCCTTTGGGATAAGCCTGTCTGCTCGTGCCAAGCTACCAAGGGGGTGAGCAGGGGTTATCTAAAGTGTGTATCCCCCTTACCCTGACTAGAAGCAAGGGTCCCTATTTGGACAAAGGCACCTACCTCTGCCAACTAGAGACCCCCATTTCTAACAGCGAGACATCCGAGTCTGCCTCTCCTATCTTTTCTATGTGGAGAACTGCAAATTTGGCAGAGATCTCAGCATATGCTGAGATCTCAAGTATATTATATATATATATATATATATATATATATATATATATATATATATATATATATATATATATATATATATATATATATATATATGCAAGTATACTATTTTGGTATAAATATGGGAGGGGCCAGGGGAAGAATTAAAAAAATTTAAAATATTTACTCAAAAATGGGAGGGAATGTAAGGAGTAGTTTAGGGAGGAACATGCTCGTACACACACACACTAACAAAAGTGTAAGACCGTTGCTATTCACACAGTACACTTCCAAAGTTACCACATCACTAAATGACACAAATAGGTTTAAATATGCTACAGCCCAGCCTTTCGAGGGAGAAAGTCTAATATCACATACGACCACTCAACAGTTACTGGAACACTCACCCAGAGAAAATAATAGAGGCAGGGAATTTTATATCTATGAAGAAAAAAGTGTAAAGTAATGTTATAGCTAGGTGTTAGGTGCTGAAATAACACAAAAACTAAAAAACGGAAATTCACGAGATATAATTTACTGAGCTGACTATAATTTTCATCCACAACATGCACTGATTATCACCTCACATATTATATTACTCATAACATGTTAAATTACATCATTTGAAATAATATCTCAAATTACATCATTGATGACATCACTGATAACACCGTAGTGACATACAGCATAGAGTTACTGTGAAAACTTATGGGTGTATAGTGGAACTAGTGTAGGTCCTGGAGGCAAGTGTGGTTGTGCATGGGGAAAGTTATATGGTGCACCGTTTACAAATCACTAACGTTTGTGGTGCAGGTATCACTCCATGTTAAACAAGATAAAGGTTGAACGCTCTGGATGTGGGTTGTAGAGGTATCTTTCAAGGTAGGTCGTGACTTAAAGTCAAATCCTGTTCTAAAAAATTGAGAGAAAGGTCAAAACGTCTGTAAACAACATATTATCCACAAGTGGATATCCCAATATGAGCCCATTTTAAATAGTTGTAAAACAGTGTAATAGACAAGTTCTACATAGCAAGGATGTTTATAAGCTGTGGATGCTTATTTCCAGCACTTCACTGAAGATTTTGTAGCATTGCAGATTGTTGAATAATGTAAAATGTAGTGGTGTTCCGCTTAGAGGTGGTTTATCTTACACTGGCATTATAAGCATTGCTTTTTGGCTGTATGCCATTGTGCCCATATCATGAATGTGTGTGTTATGAATTTTATCAAACTATGGAGTGCAGTCCATAGGGCCTGACAGAAAGTGTCTTTTCAGTGGAAAACGCATGCCTGTCCATCTCTTGACTTAAAACTGCACATCATGTGAAGCCTTTAAGAGGGTAATTCCTTTAAGGAGAATAGAAAATTGGCCATGTGTGTAGCATGTTGAATTACTTCAAGTGGATGATGTCATCAGTGATGTTGCCAATGATGTCATTTGAGATGTCATCAAGGATATTATTATTGATGTCATTTAAGATGTCATGAGTGATGTAATATGTGATGTGATAAGGAGTGCTAGGCAGGGGTGCAAGTTATAATTAGTTCAGTACATTATAACTTGCAAATTTCCGTTTTCCTTGTTCTTTAAACCTTAATTTTTGGGGTGCACCCCAGCCCACTGCAAACACCCTACACCCCTCTGCGCACAGCTTTTGGCTATGTGCAGCAGGGTATTGGATGTAGGGCAGGCCCTAGGCTAAACCTCCACCACAGGTGAACAACCTCTCACTGTCCCTTGCCTACCTCCATGCTCAGCAGGGGGTTGGTTGTAGGGGCTGGCCTCTGGCCCTGTCCAGTGCCCAACACCCTATGAGCAGCCAACCCACCTTCTGTGCACGGCCTTTGGCTGTGAGCAGCAGGGGGTTGGCCGTAGGGACTGCACTCGACCTCCAGGGATGCCAACACTCCCCTGCCTACTGTTCAGGGACTTAATCTGTGCACAGTAGGTGGTTAGATGCAGGGCCTAGACCCAACAGTCTGTTTACTGCCATCCACCTGCAGACCCCAAATCACATTTCATATATTATTTTTAAACATTTTTGTGGGTACTGTGTTACCCCTCAAATAATGGCACTCAAGCTTCACCTCCATGGTACCGTGGTACTGTGCCTGCAACCCCGTCAGAGAAGCTTCCAAACTACCGCGGTACCATGGATGTGAAACTTGAGCAGCGGCTCTCGCTGGAGTACCGAGATACCTCATGGAAGGGCTATGCTGGGTCCCCTGAGAGTATTTTGGTACCCACAACAGAAATGTTTTGTTTTTGTTTTTGACCCCTGAGGGAGGTCCTGCTGGGTCCTCCCTACACAGTGCCAGGAGGTCAGAGTGTCCCTTCCCTGCCCCCTTATACTACTTTTTAGAAACAAATTCAGGGCTCAGGACCCAGGGACCAAGTCTCAGAGTCCTGTAATGGTGGTTGCAGCATTTTTCTTGGAGTTGCATCCCGCCAATCAGATCGCTCTGGACAATGGACTGGTACAGGCCCCAGGTGCCAAAATGGCAGATGGGAGAAAATGCTCCCTCAGCCAATATGAGGGCCTTATTTTTTAAGCTTATGGTAATCATTAATTGTGGAGATTTGTTGTGCTGTGTCATTCTATTTTATTAATTATAGGATAAAAATAATTCTGTTCATTTCTTTCACATTTATATTTTACATCTATCTATCTATCTATCTATCTATCTATCTATCTACAGAGAGATAGATATATGTATATATATTCAGTAAGAAACTTTATTAGCTTTTCCCATACCTACCTATATCTAGGGAGATCTCCACCTACATGTGGAAAGTTATTTCCAGTAACGTTACACTCATAAATTCAGCCATATATCACTCCAGCCCCTGAACTGATGGGGTGAAGATTAGCACGTCTACCCTTAGGAGTAAATCTATACTCAGAACTAGATGGTGAATAGAGAGAAAGCGTTGACTCACACCTAGGTGCAGGAGAAGTGTATAACATGATTATCTGCACGTGTACATTTCCTATGTGAGCAGGGCCGATGAATTTCAATGGACTACTGACACATATTTTGTCAAAGCAAGGCAGATTTTCAGAAATCATCAGGGAATTGTGTTGTGTCTTCCAAACAAGCATCCGTGTTACTTTCTTAAATGACTTCTTTCCCGTCTATAGTAAAACCAATATACTTTTTAGAGAAGCAATTGCAAATAGAGTTTTCAGAAAAGAGAAGCAAAACACCTTTTGTTTAATTGTCTTCTGACATAGTAGTCATTCTGAAATCGGCAGATGTCTAATGTGTATGTTTGGCGAGGCATATAAACACTATAATAGCTTTGCATGCATGATAATGGGTATGTAATGTTGAAAGAATCCTGACAATTGGTCTTGTTGAATGCCTCACTGCATTTTGTTTGATCACAATTTGCTTCTAACTGAAGTTGGAATATAAAAGCCAAAGAGATTATAAATTAAACAGAGACAATGAAATAGTAAGGCCATTGATTAAGCGTTCTATTGGAAATACATACAAATGTATGATTCTCCTTGCCAACACTGTAAATGTTCATTGCAATATGAGAATAGTTTGAGAGCCAAAGAAGGTTTCAGATATGTAATTTATATATTTATTTGCTCACTAAACCAAAAGGGAGGTTTCACCATAATGATTGGCAAAGGCATCAACTCTGGCCTTTGGAAGCATACATTTTTTAAGTTTATTTTGTGATGGCAAAATATGCAATGTGCAAAAAATGGCAAAAATATAAATGCATATAAAAACAAAGAAGTGCTCCAGCAGCCAAGGCACCTTCCCCCAAACTGAAGTGCACTCCTTTTCAGGTGACTGGGCATATGTGATCGAGGAACAATGTTGTCACTCATGGTGCAAGAGGGCCAACGCATGCAGTGGGCTGTCCCATTGCCCTGTGCTGTGTAATATTGTAGGTGGAAGCAAATTGTGAACGACACTTGAAAAAACAAATGAATGATGAGGGAAGACTGGAAGCCCCTGTATGAATGTATACATCCTGGAATGTATTCTATTACGTTTTTGGAAAACATGAGGCTAGTAAGACAGCTGAAGCTGCCTCTAAATAAGGCCCAAAAAGGTTTGCTGTCTTTTTAGGAAGTTTCACTCATACTTTATGAAACTATAATCTAAATTTAGCAACTGCAATGTATTCTGCTACATTAAAGAGGCAGAACGGAATATTTGCAGAAGCTTTCTTTTGGTGGTAAATAAAGATATGAAATAGTTTATGTGCAAAAAATTGGCTTATGCTGCCTCAGGTAAAAGATCTTCATGGACTATTAGCAACACTGTGTTAGCATTCTTATGTAACCACATACATTTAAACGATTTCCCAGCGAAAAGTTAGGAGTCGACTCATTGATTAGGCAGTGGTGGGCCAAGTCCAACCAATTTCACAGCTGTCACTGTGACAGTAACAAAGTTGAAGGCATAAATCAAATAAGTGCCTGCTTTCTACATGACTTGGATTTGACTGGCATTTGAGGAGGAATATGGGCACATGCTGGCATATTCGGGAGAACTGGACTGTCATGGTGGGCCTGACATAGGGGGAAGTGCTGCACAGTGCGACAAGTTGCCACATGGAGGTAACTTACACATTTTTGCAACAAGTGCAATTGGTATTGGTGGCAGCTGAAGGAATAAAGCAACTCTCTAGGGCAAATGATAGAGCAGGGTCACATGGTGAAAATAGGCAATTAATATCATAGCCTGCCTGAGGGGAAAACAGACGCTTAATTGCAATGCTGTTGTATTTGGGAATGGGCCCATCGTGTCAAAGCACGGTTGGCCCATGGGTAAAAGGGCACATGGCATGTGTAGCATCTTCCCCAGTCCGGGAGCATGTGAATCAAATATGCCACGTCGGAGCTGCGGTCAAATTCTTCTTTATTCCTCAACATACACTGACACACTGCGCATTATCTCATACTCAACATTAACCACACCCTAACACCCCCAGCATGAGACGTAGTTCCTGTTCAGAGTCTGCCCCAGAACCACGGGTTCTAGTGCATATAACATCAATATGCTACATCTCCCCATCTGTTAAATAAAAAGTGGCAGACATCACTAAAATCACATTTAGTAGTAGACGAAGTGCTCCCACTTGTCTGCCGGCTAGGGTGATATGAGATGATCGAGGTGCACCCTGATCGGACAACAGCAATATAAGCTCAGGCGCTTCAGCCGAACCTGCTGGCGGAATGGACTCACATATGGTTTCAGGGCTCGACAAGTGTTGCAGTAGGTGATGTGTTCCGAGTGATGGATTGTCCAGGACGTTGTGCTGTCACCATATGTCCCTTGCACGCTAAAACCTGGAGTTTATCAGCGGCAAAAGGAGTGTCCATTTTCCATCTTCGTCTCTGCTCAACCAGTTCCCAGTCTTCAGTGTCAAAGACTCTCTGCTGGGCATGGTGACATTGATCTGCATACGCTTTCATTTTTCTTTTCTGAGTGGCATCTCGAACCTTGCCACCATTTACTGATCGATCTGGGGTCCATTGGGGTAGTTTTGTTCTGATGGCTCCCCCAAATAGCAAGGTGGCTGGACTCTCACCAGTTGTGGAGTGAGGGGTTAATCGATAGGCGGGGCACAGGGCATGGTTTAGATTGATTCCCTCCATGGACGCTTGTTGAATGACCCTCTTGAGGGTGCCCATGAATCGTTCAGCTACATCATTGGCCTGGGGCCAGAGGGGTGTACTCTTTCGTAAAGGTGGGAGTTTACAGAGTTTTAGAACTCCGCACTCCGTTTGGAGTGCGAAGTTTTAAAAAACTACGCACTCGCAGCGGAGCGGAGTTTACAGGTGCCGAACACAGGAGTCTAGGACTTGCCAATGGCTCCCAAATGCTGTCCTGCTCCTGCTGCTGGCTGCACTCGGCTTCCTCTGCTCCAGGTCGAAGAATTCAATTAACAGGAAGAACGGCAGTGCGCATGGTGTATTGCATGAAGGCATGCCTGACCTCCCATAATAGGGTCAGGCATGCCTTGATGTAATACACCATGCGCACTGCAGTTCTTCCTGTTAATTGAATTCTCGGAGCCGGAGCAGCGGAAGCCGAGTGCAGCCAGCAGCAGGAGCAGGAAGAAACCAGGAAGGAAGGCAGTAGCGGGCTGCGGCTAGGAGACTGGCGGCTGGCCTGCACTGCCGTGGAGAGCCGGCGCCACCATACCCACCCACCAAGGAGGAGGCTAAAGACAGGTAAGGTCAGGCTTTACTACACAGGGGGGCATCCGGGGGGCAGGATGGTCCGGGGGGGCAATGTATGGTGCAGGTAACTCTGCCAAGCCACGGAACTCCACGGAATTTCACAGAGTTTTCCATTAACTCAGTGAAATTCCGCAGAGTACAACTCCGCAAGCTCCGCCCAGGATTATGCTTTTGATATTTGACATAAAGTCGGACAAGAAATTCTTTGAACTCTTTGCTGCTAAAGCCTGGCCGTTATCAGATTTGAGGATTTCGGGGATATCCAATGTTGCAAAGATGTCATCAAACCATTCTATGACTTTGTCATGGGCTGTCGAAGATAGGACTTCCAAATAGAAATGTGAATACTTGTCTTTGACTACCATGAGATGATGTCCATTTACTAAAGGCCTGAGAAAGTCAACCCTCTCCCAAGCATGGTCAGGAAGGTCAGACATTGTCACTGGATGCTGCATAACCTTGGGAGACAAACAATTGCAAATGTGGCATGCCTTCAGTTCCCTCTAAACTCGCTCATCTAGCCGAGGGAACCACACTCGATCTCTAAAGGCTCTTTTGGTGGCCACAATACCACGGTATCCTTCATGGGCCAGCTCAAAGACCCGCTGTCTTAGTATTCCAGGGATGAGGATTCTGGATCCTCACAGTCTTACGCCTTCTTGGGTGAGTGTTAAAACTCATTCTGTACATTTTTGAACTATTGAAATTCAACATCATCGGCAAGAGGCCGGGTACATCTCCTCCAAGACTGGGTAGCAGTAAATTCTTTAATGATGATCATGTCTTTATCAGCATTAGTTGCAGCAATGATTTGTTCCTTTGTTCTACTGATAGAGCTGCTGGTGTGCTGGTTCTTGTGATAAAGTTGAGATATGCTTCATCCGTTTTGGAAGTAAAACTGTGCCGCTGTAGCAGCACTCATGAAAAGTAATCTGCTGAGTTTTGGTCCTTCCCCGTATTGTTCACAATCTCATAGTCATACTCTTGCAGTCTCAAACCCCTCCTCTAGTTGTGAGGGGGCATCTTAGCCTCCGGGTACCAAAAATTGTGAGTAAATCCTTGTAATCTGTGAATGCAGTGAATCGTTTTCTGTAGAGGAATACATGAAAATGTTCACAGGCCCATACTACAACAAGACTCTTCTTTTCTGCTGAGAGTAAGCCTGTTCTTTGCCAAGCTCCAACTGGCAAAGGCCACAATGTGTCTCTGAGCATTCAGAATGCTATTGTGTCGAGCAAGGACTGCCCTAGCCCTACCAAGATTGCATCAACTGGTATTTCAGTATGTAACTCGGTGTTGAAGCAGGCCATTTCAGTTGCATTTTCAATCGCATGTTTAATGTCTCGGAAACTCCTGTCGCATTCTGGAGACCATTGAAACAGTAATTTTGATTTCTCATGGCTGTTAAAGGGGCGCTCATTGTGGCAAAGTTGTGAATGTATCTTAAGCAACCACTGACCATCCCTAGAAAGGATCGTAGCATGGCAATATATTGGGAGGTGTGGGGGGGGGGCAAGTGGATGATAGTTTCTTCAAGCAGGAATATATTTTCAGCCTTGAAGAAGTCCCCAGATCCATGTGAACTCACTGAGGGCCAAAACATGTTGGCATTTCCTTTGACCAAGGTTAATTAAGTAATAACTCTCAATAATAACCTTGTCCTTATATTTTTAACTATACACCGGGTAACCCACCAATAATGGACTTTTTGGAATATACGAGGAGGTATTTTTACCTTTCACTTGTCTGGATCCCTGCACTATCCAGTTTGAATTGTGTCTAAGAACTCCCAAGGTCTTTTTCCTGGTTGAGTCTGTCTCAGTGGTACTATCCTGACGGGGTGTGGATAGTCACCAATGATGAAGCATGTCACAATAAGTGAGTGAGGCGCCTATTCCAACACCTTTGGGTACCACAGGAAGACAATAAGGTTGTGGCTGTCTTTCCTTGGTCCAGTTGCTTGTGTGTGAGTGATTAGTAGGTGCTGGGAGAACGCAGCTGGATGAATCCTTTCCCGCTCTCTGAAGTGTGATAAAATGATTTTGCATCAGTCTGTGAAACTTTCTGTAGCACTTCTTTCACTCCATCGCCTGCAAGGTTTTCAAGTATTTCATGATCTTCTCTTCATCTTCTTCTTCTAGAGCATATATGAAGTCATGGAATGTTTTGATTCATGCATCTCACCTAGCACCAATGTTCTGCTTCTTAGAAGTGTCGAAGGGCAGTGGTGGCCTCAGGTACATGGCTGGATTGTATTTCGCGCTCCTTTTTTCTGCCATTGAGAGCACGTGCTGTCAGACAGCTTTCGCTGTACCTGGCGGTCCCTGCAACTTCTGCAAGCACAACCCTTGTGCTTGAGCTTGGGTCACCACACCCGATCTGAAGTCGTAGAATGCTTCACTTGGTTTTGATGGTGAGTAAATTCTCTATTTCTCGTACCTGGCTGTCGTTGCCATTATATTTCTGCTTTGAGTAATTGCTCCAAATTTGGGGCATTGCACAGCATTTCCGTCAGCTGCGTAGCTGGCGGTTTTGGCAGGTGTTTTAAATAGGCTCCTTTGCAGGGCTTTCACTTTCTTTTCTGGGTTTGTACAGGCTGGAACAGGGCTTTGACTCTACATGTACCAATTGCAGACTGCTTTGCATTGAATTGAAGTGGTCACAGTGGAATTAAACTCAACATTAGATACAACATCACCTTTAGTGAATCAAATTTACAATGTATTCGTATTTAGAACATGGCGGTATTCATATTCAATAACAGCACAAATGTCTACATAGTTGTGAAGAGGTGCTCCAAAAGGGAAGAGAGGGAGTGCTTAAAGGTGTGCGTTGGCGAGGGTTGACGAAAAAAGGAAGGGCAGTGTGCAATATATACATCAACAACTGATAGAAACCTATCCAGCCGCTTTGAAGGCTAAATATACATGAAAACCATAGTATTGTAATGACACAGTAAATCAATCGCTGTCGTCTGTACGTGGAAACAGATAAAACAGTCGACGTTTCTACCCCAATGATGTGTGCAGGGAATTTAAATGCTTACGTGGGGTCTTCATCAGGACAAGGGGACAAGGGGAGACACCTAGGGATGGTTTAAAATAATGATGGCCTTGTTACTTCAGGTGATGGAGAACATAATCATAATTCATTAATCAAAGAAAGGCAATGGAAGTTACCCTTTAATCCACCTAGAAGATTCTAGTGGGAATACTCCAAAATATGGACCTGTAGGTTCCTATGTCGTGGAGACGAGCGTCTAGATTGGAAGCATGACTCTGTGCGTGCTGAAAACAATCATAGAGAGTGTATCAGCAACAATGTGGCCTAGGGCGTGGGAAAAATACTGCCTTGATTACCATCCCCAGTGCCTTGAAGAAATGAGCAAACTTACTCAGTATATGTTGTGGAGCAAGGATGAAAGTGGAAAGGCAGAATTAATCGAAAGCTCCAAACGGGAATAAATCCACAAACGATCTAGTGAGGAAGCACAGGAAATAATGGTTGGCCTCACACAATACCTCCAAGTATAGACAAAGAACTAATCAAATAACACAGAAAGGAGCCGGGGATGAAACATACCTCTGCGCTCGGTCAAGGTCAACCGGATATCTGGCAAGCGGGGCTGTTGCAGCGTCTGTTAAAAACAGACCGCGGAGCTGTCGATGTGCACGTACCAGACAAGCACGTAGCCCGATCAGCAGCTAGATGCTGGCATAGCTGGCCCAACGTGGTGGATGTCAGCGTGTGGAATGACGTGTCATCCATTAGAGGAAGGTAGGGGCACACCTGACTATGGTCATGGCCGCCGGGTAGGCGGTTCAAATGATTATTTTGCAGAAAGGGAGGTAGAATATAATAAATTGAGTATGCGGTATCACACCATCAGTATAACAAAAACAAACAATCAAATGTGATCCAAAGGCCCGAATCAAACCGGTTGCAATGATACCATCCCATATGTATAGATATGACCCTTAGGTGGAACATTAATATAAAAGGAAAGTATCTGAATGTACAGCAAGGTAAAATTGTTAGTTGTAAAAGCCAGGTCCGATCTATGGTATTGCACTACGGAGGCCCACTTAATCGAGATATAATACAGATCACAAATAGTTAATTCTTCGGAAAGACATGACATTTGCACACTGGTGGCATCCAATTTGTTTAACCCATCCCGGACCGTATCAAAGGAGTGCGTCCATTTGCATTCCCTGACATTGAGAACTGAGTTGATATCCCCGCCCCTGATGCCCAACGAGATTTTTTCTAGGACCTCCCATTTGTTGCTTTCTGGTGAATGGCTCAATGTCTGAAATTCCTCTACCAAAGGTGCCCCAACAGTGCCACACCTAACCCTGCTACAGTGTTGAAGGATGCGGACCTTTACTTTCTGGCGTGTCTGTCCTATGTACATCTGATTACATGTGCAGACGATGGCATAAATGACGTAAGTAGTGTTGCAGTTTGTGTGGGTTTTTAGATCGACTGTGTTCTGGTGTCATCATGGGCTTCTATTGGAATTCTCAGGGCATATTATCAAGCCCATTATCGCCGCTTTAGAGGCAGTTTTCTGCCGCTAAAGCGCCGATAATTTTAACGCCGTTCTTGATAATATGCCCCTTGATTAGTTCTTTGTCTATACTTGGAGGTATTGTGTGAGGCCAACCATTATTTCCTGTGCTTCCTCACTAGATCGTTTATGGATTTATTCCCGTTTGGAGCTTTCGATTAATTCTGCCTTTCCACTTTCATCCTTGCTCCACAACATATACTGAGTAAGTTCACTCATTTTTTCAAGGCACTGGGGACGGTAATCAAGGCAGTATTTTTCCCTCGCCCTAGGCCACATTGTTGCTGATACACTCTCAATGATTGTTTTCAGCACGCACAGAGTCATGCTTCCGATATAGACCCTCGTCTCCATGACATAGGAACCTACGGGTCCATATTTTGGAGTATTCTCACTAGAATCTTCTAGATGGATTAAAGGGTAACTTCCATTGCCTTTCTTTAATTAATGAATTATGATTATGTTCTCCATCACCTGAAGTAACAAGGCCAACTTTATTTTAAACCATCCTTAGGTGTCTCCCCTTGTCCTGATGAAGACCCCCCGTGAGGATTCACATCATTGGGGTCGAAATGTCAACGGTTTCATCTGGTTCCACGTACAGACAACAGCAATTGATTTACTGTGTCATTACAATACTATGGATTTCATGTATATTTAGCCATCAAAGCGGCTGGATAGGTTTCTATTAGTTGTTGATGTATATATTGCACACCGCCCTTCCTTTTTTCATCAACCCTCACCAACGCACACCTTTAAGCACTCCCTCTCTTCCCTTTTGGAGCACCTCTTCACAACTATGTAGACATTTGTGCTGGTTTTGAATATGAATACCACCATGTTCTAAATACGAATAAATTGTCAATTTGATTTACTAAAGGTGATATTGTATCTAATGGTGAGTTTAATTACACTGTGACCACTTCATTTTGTACTGTACTCAACCCGGGTCCGGCAGATGTCTGGGTTCCCCCATTGTTTTGTAACTTGCATTCAATTGAGGCACATGTGGCACGCACAAGCAGTTTGCCATACCATGGCAAACCCTCACGGACAGCAGCTTTGTTTTCTTCGGGCAAGTATCCTCTACTCTTTGCCAGATGTAGCATCTACCCCAGCCCCGGAGCATGCAAATGAAATACACCACACAGGAGCTGCAGTCAAATACTTCTTTATTCCTCAGTATACTCTCACACATTGCTCATTATCTCTTACTCAACATTAACTACACCCTAACACCTTCCAACATGTGATGTAGTTCCTGTTCAGAGTCCTCCCCAGAACTACAAGGGTCCTAGTGTGTACAACATCAATATGCTACAGCATGCAAAGCGGGGAACAAATGCACATCATGGGATTTTTAGCATAATGGGTAGCATAAGGGGTAGCAAACAATTCTTGGCATGGCATTGCATGACAGATAGATGGGAAACAAGAACCACAAAGTGTAGCTGGCATATGGAGAAACGGGGACAGATCACAATAAGACAGATTGTGATCGAAATAGGCACATTAAAGCACAGCTGGCCTGTGGGAACCGAGGTACATCATGGCATTGCTGACAGACACGTTAAATGGATATGTCAGTACATGGCTTGCATATGGTAAATACAGGAGCGCTGCATGACTGGCAGGTGAGAGATATAGACACCAAGACCTGAATATTGGGAAACAAGCACATTATGACATGAATGGAAGGGGCACATGCAAATGCACACATAAAGGTATTCCTGGCACATCGGTAACAGTGGAACATCATGAAATGGTTGACAAGTGAGGCCAATGGGCGCAACCCGGCAAAGTTGGAATATAGGGGAAAAGGCACATCATGGCATCATGGCATGGATGGCATATGGGGGACAGAGACATTCTACGGCATGGCGGGCAAGGGGAGGCAATTGGCCAATCATTGAATTGGTGACTAGTTGGGTCGTCGTCGTGTGAATACTACATAATGGAATAATGGCTACCTGCGATATATGATGATAATGATCAACGTATGGCATGGTATTTTAACATATAGTAGCAATGACAAAAGGTAAATACATTTTCAGGCTGGTATTTGGGCAAAAAACAACTGTCATTCTTATAAATGATAAGATGCCATTTGAAAACAAATGAGTTTATCTACTAAAATGAAGTGCTGAAGTTTGGGTAAAATGACAGTATTTTTAAGGAAATAGTGAACAGATGTTTGAAGACAAAATGCCAGTGCACAATATTTGGCTGGGATAATTAAATCATAATTTACACAGCTTTAGGAGCATTTTATTTTTAATGTTGGACATCATTTCATTTTTTACAGAGCCTAGATTCTTCGTAATCTGTTAATTATTTTATGACTCATGGGCAGGGATTTTATGGATTAAACTGATATTGTACTGATATGGGCCTACGGAAATATAAACTCCAGATCATTTTCTACCACCATATCGTCAAAATAAGCATATATAAATGAGTATAGATTTACTTCTTGTAGCTCCACATATGGGTACCTTGATTAAATCCGTGTCTTCAAGATCAGTAGAAATTGAGTTAAGAATAGTAAGCCAAGGGGCATATTCTCAAGAACGTGTGATAACTACCGCAAATTCAGCTTAACACAACACTTCACATCGCAGTCTATCGTGGGACATTTACACCGTGTTAACCAAGTATTCACAACACAGTGGTACCATGAGATAGTCTCCAGATAACGCGTCAACTGACCACGTTAAAATCAACGCCACGCCGCAAAAATGCGAAACACGAATGCCAAAAAAGCTGCGATGAGGCCGATCGCGATACAAAAAGCAGCGAAAACCAGCGGCAGGCCTGTAAATCCCACGCTTCTGGTGGGAAAATGCACCATAGAAGCAACAAAAACAACACACCAGAAACAATCCAAAGTGCGTAGCAACATGGATGCACCCTGACCCAGCGCAGAGGCCAACGTGAACCCCACAAGCCCCACAGACCACCAGCAAGGACCAACTGGGTCGGGGAACGCCAAGGAGAAGAGGGAGAGGAAGACGGGGTGCAGTCCGTAGGAAAACAAGACCAGCGTCACGGATGTGACAGAACGCTACCAGCAACTGACCCACATTCAGACCACCTTGAATACAGCCGGAGTGCCGAGGAGGCCAATGGAGGAGGCCAAGAGGCGCTGGCATGATGTGAAAACCTAAACCAGGCCCAAAGCCGCTGCCAACAGGAAGGCAGCTACGGCGACAGGAGGTGGGAGTCCTGCGCCACAGGAGGAGCTGGAGGAAGTGGAGGCCAGCCATCAGTGTGGAGACGGTGCAAGGAGGTGGGAGTACGGACACAGCTCGAGAGGACCTGACACAACAACAACAGGGTGAGTAACGAACAGGTCCTGGGGGGACAGGGGGAGATGGGCACAATGGCACACATGCACAACGACGTGTAGCACACTGCACACCCACAATAACCCAGGTTCATGTGCCCCATCCCCGTGGCACACTGCAGCACACACACATGGAAATCACAGCACATCCCATGACAATGTGGCACAAAGTGCAACACCGACACTGCAGAACAGGGGACACAACTGGGTAACCCTGGGCGTAGTTCGCGAAGTAACGCTTCGCGAAGCTACGCAAAGTGCAGTTCGCACTACGCGAGCTACGCGTAGCACTACGCGAACTGCGTAGTGCGTGTTCGCAATGATTGCACAGTGCCGGATGCTTGTCCGCACTGTGCAATCATTGAAAACGGCATCTTGCACAGTGCGAGCTGTCTTTTACTGCCGCTCGAGTAGATTTTTACTCGAGCGGCAGCTTTCTCAACGCGGACTGGTAGTTTCTCATCGCGAGCGGTCGCGAGCATACGCGACCACTCGCAATGAGAAACCTGACCTCCCCGCGTTGAGAATCTCGCCGGGAGGTTTATTTTCCACGCTCGCGATCGGCAACTTGATGTTGCTGATCGCGAACGAGAAAAAGTCTCGCCGGGATGTCATTTTGCTTGCTCGCGGTCGCCAACTTGACGTTGAGGACCGCGAGCAAGCAAAATGACCGCTGCACTACGCTACGCTACGCTACGCGTGTTCGCACTGTGCTACGTGCAATTCGCGTAGTGCGAAGTAGCGCAAACTTCGCAAACTACGCGAGCGTAGCGTAGTTTTCCGCCCAGGCCTACAACTGGGTCCGCCCATGCGCAGAAACAGGCCAATCACATTTGACAGAGCAGGGAACTGTGAGATGCATATGTACGGGTACAACCTCACAACAGTCATGTAGTCCAAATGTCCACTGTCCCCCCTCAATTTGCCAGCACCGCCCAAACAGTCACAATGTACATTGTCACACAGTCTGCATGTCTACAAGAACAATGCCAACATAAATGTCAACACAATGTCAACATGCATCTCCCCTTCACATTGCAGAGGGACAAACAACACCTCCAACAGGTCAGACCAGACAACCCATCAGTGATGCAGGACATGACCAACACACCTTCGACACCAACGCCCTACAACAGCCCATGGACATCCCACGCAACCCACCACCAGGACCAGGGCAGACAACCTACTTAGAGGAGAACCCAGCCCCTGCAACAGACCACACAGCATGAAGCACACGCAAGCACGGCTGGCCCACAACACTTCACCAACCCACACATGGCACCCCAATGCCAGGTGTCAGAACGCCAAAAGGAGGTGGCCGAACAGGTGCGGGTGTGGTCCGAGCCCATGGAAGGGGAACTAGATCACATACGTGGGTGTCAATTACCCTTCAGGGACCACCTATACCCCACAGAGGAGACCCACACTGCCATAGAGACACACGCAGATATTATGTTGAACTGGCTACGGGCACGTGCACCCGGCCCCTTTATTGGCAGGGCCACATGTACAGTGACACCTGTGCTGGATGTGTGTGGGGTGAGCATAAGCCAGTCCGCACGGAGTGCCCGGTGCTGGCAACAACTTGAACAGTGGACACCAGTGCAATGGAAACAGAAAACACATGCATAACAGAGTCAACTGCTGAGCAACATGGAGGGAGCCGGAGCAAGTACAGAGGTCACCCAACATACAAACAGAAGTGTCCGTTAGTTGCAGTGCACTGAGGTTGGGGCACTAGAGCTGTGCGTGCTCATGTGATGAAAATAACTTGGATTGTGTCCATTCGGGATATTCCTGATGCAGATGCAGTGGGGTGTGTTAGACCTGCAGCAACTTCCTCATCAACGTCCCAGGTCTCCCACACTGCCTCAGGTGATAGTGCTGCGCAACATCTCCACATCACAAAACTCAATCAGTAACGGTCCATTGGTTGCGGTGCACTGAGTCAGTGGCACCTGGAGTGCTGAGCAGGGAATCAGGCAGATGATGGCATCCACGACAGGTCTGAGCAACTCCGTCAGTCTGCCAGTACCACTGTCTCGACTCTGGCAGATGGTGGTTGGAGTTGGCCCTGGCGATGGTGGCATGTGCCTCCTGCGGTGATGCGACGTCCGGGCCGGTCAGGACTCGATTTGATGTGTGAGCCCTGGTGGTCCGCAGTTGAGGCCGGAGGCAGCGGACAGCGCAGGGCCACATGCACATGGCGTCGATGACCCCAAGACCACCATCACAGAGGTCATCCAATATTCATTCAGACAGGGTTCCTGACTTGAGCTGCACAGAGTTAGTGGCCCCGGATGCACAGCGGCAGGCACAGGCACACCGCCACGGGACAGTGACTTGCGGTCCAATGAGGTAGGGCCACGCAGACTGAGCGGGTCCTCGTCGATGTCGGAGGTGAATGTCGCGGAGTGTTTCGGGGGACAGTGGAAGGTGTTCTTCCAGGGCATGATGCAGAGGGCAGAAGCTATCCGGAAGCAGCAAATGGAGGAGTGGAAAGCGACTGCCTCGTTGCCACCACCAATTCGGTATCAGCTGCATGAGGATGAAAACTACCCCCTAGTCCATAGACTCAAACACCACCAATGTACGACCAGAGAGTGTCCATGAATGTCGGGGAACAGACTTAGTGGCACCGGGGCTGAGAGGGGATGCAGTCTGCGATGATGCCGGTACACTGATATGAACTCCGGCATTGACGATTCAAGACTCTGTGACCTACTGGACCGTAGTGTAGGCCGGAGGCAGCAGTCAGCAGTGGGCCACAGCCACGTGTCGCAGGCTCGCGATGCACAGAGTTAGTGACATCAGGGCAGTTGTCGGTAGTGTTCGATCACCTCCGTAATGATGATCCTTTTTTCCTCCCAAATGCAACGCGTCATCCTCTTATGCCTCTCCTTGCGTGCAATGATTCCTACTCTGCCTTTGAATAATCGATGTTCAGTTCCAATTCTGTGACCTACTCGAGCACAGCGTAGGCCGAGAGCAGTAGTCCGCATGGGCCCACAGAATCTTGCGGCTGTGATGTAACACTAAGACCTGTTGGCACCACATCGAAGGGTGTATAGTGACATACACTCAGCCATGTTTTATGTGCTCTGCCATGGTGTAATCAAGACTCAGTTCCAAATGTGTGACCTACTTGTCCGCTGTGCATGCTGGTGGAGTACGTCAACGTGAAAGGAATACTGTGGGCCTGTGTTGCGGAGGCTGTGATGGTCTGAGGAGGCTGCCAAGGTCGCAGGCCTCGGGCTTGGAGATTGCACCGGCACGTGGTGGGCCCTCATTGACACACGCCGGTGTCGGAAGGTGGGCATTGAGGCCTGGGTGCGCAGGGGCGGGCAGGACTGATTCGGGGACCAGCGTCCCGGGGTGCAGCAGGCGCACAGGATCGCTGGCAACACCTCTCACGGCGTCGGCCTCGTGGTGGGGTGAGGGGCGCCGCCCTGGCAGAGACGTTGGGCATTCCGGAAGAGGACCGCGCCCAGGGTTACGTGCCTTTTATTCACACCCCTACGCTGGCCTGGCGTACGCCGGGCCAGCCCACTCCGCTCACGCTTACGGGGGGTACGTCACAAGCTACATTTCCGTGACTTTCACACTGGCTGGGGTGACATGGTTGCGTCCACTGTCCACTACACTCCAAACACCAGCGGTGTGTGTCGATATGGATATGTGTGTGGTCTGCATACTGCAGTCTGGCCAGCACATCCACGCCACACTTGGCATTGTGCACATTCTCATTCATCGGTCCCTTGCCTCCTTCAGACATGCCTGGTCCCCACCTCTTCCGACATTCTGCTATTGTGTGTCCAAGGTGCCATGCCGTTGATGGCTCATGTACATGGCTGGCCCAGGTTCCCACAGTGAGTTGTGCTGTCGTGTCTGGTGGGTGTGCATATGTTGTATGTGAGCATGTGACGTGTGCATTTCATGTGTTGTGTGTTGCATGATTGTGAAGTTGAGGTGTGTGGTGTGTGCATTTGGTATTGGCCAACGAGCAGTGCATTTCCGTGGGTGCCATCCTGGTGGCGCAGGTTGATGATGGACTGTCGGGAGGTGCAGGTATCATGCACACTGCCTGGGTGGTTGGCGACGTCGTTGGTGGAGATTCCACGGTGGTCCACTATTGCCTGCACATTGGTGGGATCCGTGCGCTTTCTGTTGCACTTATTGTGTGCAGTGTCGCCAGGGGCCACTAGTAGGACATGTGTGCAGTCACTTGCCCCCTGACACGTGCGGAAAGCCAGCTGTGGCATACACGCCTTGCTTGGTCTCCGGCTGTTCCTGCGCAGTGTGTGTGAGGTATGGATAGTGGGGTACCAAGCTGATGGTGTCATCCATGACCCTTGTGGGGGACTTGGATTGGCCAGGCTGTGTGACTCCTCCGTCTCAGGCGGAGGTTGGTTGGAGGGTACCAGAGGCCAACATGTGCAGCACGGCCAGCAGCTTTGTCTGCAGTGGGATGTTGGTTGTCCGCTGTGTTGGTACCGTCAGCCTGTGGGCTATGGTGGTCAGGATGCGGAGGAGGGTTGTCCCTTTGGGCATATAGTGGGCAATGACATTCTCTGGTGTTGGGTCTGTGGGGTTGGTGCATTTTCAGAGGGTCGTTGTCTTTGTCTGCGCTGCCTCAGTGTTGGTCGGGGGGCGGTGGGTGTCTGGGTGGGTGGGGGGTGGTGGCGGTGGGTGTTGTTGCCCTCTCGGGGCTCCGGGATGCATGGTGAGTAGCTCCATGGCATCTGTTGTTCTTCATGTGTGGCTGTGGGCTGGGCTCCCTTTGATGGTGCAGGTTGTCGTCCGACTTTACACCAGGGCAGAGCAGGTGTTAGATTTGTGCTGCTAACGCGCCTTATTGCCTGTTTTGTGGTCTTATCGCTGATCGGAATGGTCGTTGAGAATGTTGAGGTGTGGTGTTGTCGCAGATTTTTGCTCGGGAATGCCTACTCTGCATCTCATTAGCGATAGTTGCAGGGGTCATCTGTGGCGATGTTTTTTGAGGATGCTTTCGCAGGTAAACTGGTGTTATCGGCTGTTAGCACCAGCTTGTGAATGGAGCGATAATTTTATCTCGACTTTGGCTGCGATAAAGTACCGTTAACTCGGCGATAGCTCCTTGTGAATATGCCCCCAATAGTTACCTATATATCCTTAAGTAATTGACCATATAGGACTTGTCGATATTCAGCCGTAGATATTTTTGTAGGACCTATAATTATGATCTTGATAATCGGACATTCCACTGAACTGACTGCTGCTTATGACTTGGCTATCACATTGTGTAACTGATTCCTGAAATCTGAGGGCCCGCTTTACAAAGGTAAAGTGAGACGAAAGTCTAACTTTACGACTTTCGGTATTCACAAAGGGCAATTACTACTCGTAAATGCCCTTTGTGAATACCAAAAGTCATTAAGTTCTACTTTCGGTATTCACAAAGGGCATTTACAAGTAGTTTACTTTTGTCTAACTTTACCTTTTTGAATTGGGCCCTGAGTCTCTAAGATCAAAGCAATCTAGCTCTGCTGTCTAAACTCATAAAATATGTGTAATATGGTGTATGTATGTTTCTGACGTTGAAGTGAGAGATTGTGAAATCTGTGTATTTGTTTCATTTTCCCAGCCTTTCTGTTACAAGTAGATTATTAATAATCTACCTAGAAAGTCAAAAGAAGTGGAAAGTAGAAATAAATGGAGAATTTTCCACTGTAAGTGAACAGAAGGCCCCTTAAGACTTTCTAATGATTAACTGTTTTATTTCTCTGGTTCAGTTCTTCTTACACATCGCGTTAAGGTGAGGAAAAAGCATGCATATGGGTCTCTGTTTCAATGCTGCATTTAATCTCCTTTACTTACCCCTCTTATCCTCTTCTTCGTTCTTAGGTGTTCCAGTGGACTTCTTTATTAGGTCTTCCAGTTACTATTGTCTCACCATGCTCGATGATTTCCAGCATGTTAGGATTTAAGCCTCTTGAGTGGACACTCGCAAGGCAAAAATATGGTAAGTGGTTGTGTTTGACTAAAGAGGTTATTCTCCTTCTCTCTCAGACATATCTTTTTATGTGCAGACTTTATGACCCAATAGCGGAGTCTCCGCAGTGATAAACTTATTATTAACTCATAGTTTGTGAATAGAAAAAAATTTGTAAACTGACTCAAAAGTGTAAGTTTACCTTTGTGAATCAGACCCTAAGTATTTTATCTTATTAAACAAGGCTCAAGAAGTTTATCTCAGTTTCCATTTCCCTGTCCATAATTTTAAGCGATAGCTGTCAGAGTCCAGGCCTCTTCTTTCTAGAATGGCCCTTTTTATCCACATAAGGAACTCTTCCAGTAGAACTTACAGTCTGATATCCTGTCTGTAAATCACCATTTAATTAAAAGGCAATATATTCCCCCAAAATTCGAGAAGCTAAGTTGTTTTTTGAGCCACTTTTTCAAAATTAGTAAAAATAAATCATGTCCTTCTCCTGGAATATATTTCTGGAGCACACCTCCTGGCACATTAGGATGTGGCTGAGTATTCACCATTAGATCATCTAGTTATTTTCTTGGACAAAATGAAATTGCAGGGGTAAGAACATTGATCAGTGGTCACCCAGCATACTACAAATAAAAGCTAGAAATCCAAAGTACAGAGTTCTTTTAATGGAACAAAGTGTTCTTGCAGACAGTCTGCCCTTATTCCTCATGGAGTGCCGACAACCCATCACACTTTGAGACTCAACCAATTTCCAGTCTACAGAAAAGGCAATCAGATGATCTAACGGATTAAATAGGGTAGCAACACAGAGTATAAAATAGCTGCATGGGGACATTGCTCTTAATTGCATGCAGTAGCATGTTGTGGGATAGCAGTGAGAAGAAATTCTAGGATCTTTGTGGATAGTCTGATTGTAATCTTCCTGGTATTTTTGTTTACAGAGAAGACACTTCTCGGCTATAAACAGGATCTTTTTGAGCAAAGGAATGGATGCTTTGTCATGGCTAAACAAATACTTGCTGCTCCACCCTTTCAGCTGATGCCTGTTTAACAGATTATGGAAATCTCATCTAGCAACTGGAGCTAAGAGCATCTGCTGTGGTCCAAATTACAGAAGGGACTACAGAAGCATCTGCAGCCTCTTCTGTAACACAAAACACCAAAGGGTATGAAAAGTTGAAGTGAATGCTCATTGTTCCTGAGGAGCACTTTGTCTAATATTTCCCTATGTTCTTTTGATGACAAAGGCTTATGATTGGCCACAAAGGAAGCAGATAGTTGTTCTCAAGAAGCTGTTCTATCCAGACAATAAAGGTAAGTAACCAAGGGTAGCATAGTCATGAATGGTTCACCTGTGACATGCTGTTTCATTTGACAATGCATAAATAGCTTTGATTTCAGAATATTTTGACAATAGTTCCACCATGATTCTCATTTCTATGGTGAAATAGTACAATGACAAGTACAATGAAGGTAGAGCAGGTGATCTTTGTAATTGGATGCAAGCGTCCTCTCTTAGGAGGTGAAAAGCACTGAGGTCCCTCGTGACCTGGACCTTCAGTGAGTATGAGTTTGGTGTGGTTATTTTCAGGAATAGTGTGGCCCAGTGAAGGAGTGCTCAGTGGTCATGAGGTTGCAGCATTTGTTCTGCCATAAAAACCACCAGTCTTTTCATAATAAGTTCTTGGCTTGTGGGTGGCGTGCTGCCTGATCTGAAGGAGTGATCAGTCAGCCAGAGAGGCATCTGCTGACCTGCATACAAATATTCATGAGTATACCACTGCAGGCAGGTTTTGAAAAGGGACACCTTGATATCCAGGCCCCTGGGTTAGATGGAGTTCACTGTTTTGGCAGGAATAAATCAAACTAAAAGTGCTGAATGGCAGAACACAGAATGGAGTTTGTGACTCCTAAGTCTTAGTCAGGCCTAACAGGAAATAGTGGATGGGCCTGATGCAGCAGAAATCTGGGCAGAATTTCACTTAGTATATAATTCATTTAACATCTATTTCCTCTCTGGGCCCATGACATAACACTAAACTGCCATTGGTCACCCAATGGATCTTTTACGTGAGCTAACAGGGACTTGGATATTACAGAATGTGAGGCAAATCCTTATGAGGACCTGGAATAAGAAAATGCCAAAAATCATGCTAACAACATATAACCTTTAGGGGGCGTGGCCAAGATGGCGGCGAGTGCGGACGTGCTTTGTTGATCTCCGTGCCTGGCCTGCCACATTATCCTGAACTACACTGCCACGCACCACTTATCCGGGGTCTAATGTGCAGCGGAAGTCACCTGAGCTTTTGCTGACCCCCGATTGCGGAGCAGAAGAGAACACAATCTGACGACCGAGGAGTGGCGCTGTCTTTGCCTGCGACTGCGGATTTCTGCCGAGGCTGTGCTGTCCAGCGCCGTCAGAGAGAGGGGGAGGTAAGGAGGAACATCGGCGAAGGCAGCGCAGGAGGCGTCGTCCCCTCCCCGGAGCTGGACATTCCCTTCAGGGGTGAGCGCTTTGGGAATCCAGACCATCCGACGCCGCGTACTTGACACAGCGACCGGCGCCCAACCCGACCATCGTGCTGTTGGACCTGGGCCTGTACGGCACATTTTCCTCCCCTCCTCTCTCCATTGCCCTGAAGATCCGGCAGCCGACAGCCTGGGGTGCGTTGAATACGCGCAGAGACTCTCCCCCCCTATGTGATGAGACCTGGGGCCGGACCACCTGCTAGCAACCAGATGGCGAGAATTGGGTGAACTACTGCGACACCACAAAGGAGGTGAATTGACGGAGAGCCCGCCCGCTCTCACAGCGAGGCCTCACTGGCAGCGTAGCTGTGTTTCTCCCCCACGCCTGAAGCAGCACCCATACCTGGGTCCCAACGACTCGCGCTGGGCCATGGGGACTATCTGTGAGATAGAAGTACTGCTTGGAAAAGACTTGCAAAGCACATAGGAATACCAAGAGGCTCTATGAGCGGCCGCTGACACCATAGGTGAAGTAGGGACTGCCGATGGGGAGCTCACAGGTGGCGGAAGCAACGCCATCTTGAAGGAGGAAGAAGCCCGGGACCTGAGCCATGCGGAGTTCTTCTCTGCTTTAACTGTTGCAGATATATCCTGGATGGCCTGACACTCACCACAAAGTGGGCTCATACAAAAACTTGGGCTATAGATCGGTCTGCTGGGCAGGGCGACCCCCCCAGTTGCCTTTTATGTGTCTTGAGCCGCTGCGCACGTTTTCTCCCTCCAGCCTCCAGAGACACTAGAATATAAGGGTGTTGCTGCGTGACACATCGTGACCAACGGTGCGAGGGAGACACCGCACGTCGCCCCATGAGATGTGAGTGATCGACCACTAGACGGCTCATACAGGCCCGCCACGTGGAGGAAAGGCTTGTGACTTCATCGCTAAAGGGCCCAGCCAGTACCCATACACATAATGGGAAAGCCACGATCAGACAAATCGCAACCCCGCAAGCTGAAACAATGACGTCTGCAGTGGATGGAGGAAGCACAACGCAACAAGGTGACCCCAATGTAAGTGCTCCACCAGATCACTCACATCGATTTGATGAACTGATGGCAGCAATACTGGACATCATGTCCACTTTGGGGCCCAAAATAGACACATTATGCGTTGATATGGTTTTTTGAGAAAGGGCCATAAAAAAATTAAGGCCAGAGTGGAGGAGTCAGAATCTGCACTGGAGCTCCTGCGCCCCACAGTGTCTACAGCCACAGACCAACTTAAAGCCCTGCAGCAGGAGGTGGTATGCTTGGCGAGTCATGTGGAGGACCAGGAAGGTCGCTCCCGCAGGAACAATGTACGCATCGTAGGGCTGCCGGAACGAATAGAGGGACCAGCCATGGACCTGTATCTGGAAACCTGGTTCTCCAACAAAATCCTACAAGGCAAGGTCTTGAAACTCTTTTCAATAGAAAGGGCACACAGGGTTCCACGTGGCCCTCCACGTCCAGATGACCCACCGTGACCAGTCGTGGCAAGGTTGTTTAATTACAGGGACAGAGACCACATCCTCCAAGTAACTAGATCTAGGTGCACCTGGCAGGTGGAGAACGCAACAGTGCATATATACCCCGACTAGACTCTGGCTGCCCAACGTCGCAGATCCTCCTATATGGAGGTTAAGCAATGCCTGAGAGAGCACCAGATACAATATGCGCTGCAATACCCAGCCAAACTGTGCATTCACCACAAAGAATCCAACATATATTGCTCTGCTCCAGAAGAAGCCTGGTCTTGGATAGACCAAAATGGACCTGCACACCCTCCGCCCACCTCCAAGACAGACCCACAACCATCCTGGACACTAGAAGGCACAAATAGAAGGCGAGGGAGGAACAGGATACAACGGCCTACCAAGAAGCAGGTGGCAGCCGAGCAGGCACAGGCCATAAAGACGGCGGAATACCTCAACAACACCACAACGCCAACCCGATCTGACTCGGACTCGGAAGATGGGCAGGACCGCCTGGTATCCCTAACAGACTCACAGCGTGCAGAGCTGCAAGGAGGAGGCCCGGAGAGGACCCCACAGACCGCAAACAAACTTGGGTGATCCCCTGAAGCATGCAGAGTCCTGGGGAAGAGACTCCATGCCTAACTAGAGGACGGCAAAAGAACTGGGGGGACGCACTGCATATCCTTTTTTCTAAGTATCATGAACATGTGGTAAAACGAACAGATAACAATCTGGGGGGTTGCCTCAACTAGAAGTATATTTCCTTTTCCAAATACAGGGGACTGAGCTATGTGATATCATAGTGTTGATTTTAGATGGCAGCCAAAGTCAGGCTAGAACAGAATTCAGCTGCACCCCCAAAGAACGTTTGGCAGCTGAGATAGCATGTGTTCTACAACAACTTTGATGGCATTTCAGTGCATGTGGCCAATTGCCCGTTGGCAAGCCGGCCTTGGGTGGGGAGTTAGGGGAATGTTATTACTGTTTAATGCGATCTCTATTTCTCACTAAGCAAGGCACGTGTTGCAATTGAGCAAAGTAGTATACTGCGGGGTGGCTGTGGGGCGAGGGAGCGTGAAAACAGGCTGGACGGGTAAGCGTGGAGGGGTCCCTCTACTCTCCCTACTATTGGGACTGAATGGCTAGCAATGATTATATACTCTTAACCTGGAATGTGCGTGGGTTGGCAGGATGTGTTAAAAGACATAAAATATACCAATATCTGCGTACCCACAAGGTCTCCATCGCATTAATACAGGAGACGCACCTCACCGCACGAACATTAGCTTCACTGCGCAAGCATTGGAGGGGCACGGTCATAGGCACCACATACTCCGGATACACCAGGGGCGCCCTTATATGGGTGGCACCAGGCACACCTTTGAAACTGGCACACACTCGAATCGACCCTCAGGGCCGTTACGTAGTATTAGAGGGCCTGCTGGACGGGTCCCCACTGGCACTGATCTCCCTATATTCCCCGAACACTGGCCAGGCACAGTTCTTACAGACACTCACGCCTTCAGTAGTTGTAGATACATGCAAATTAATATTTTTATGTAAATAAACATGATGAGGTAAATTTAGTATTACCAACAAGACAAGAATTAAAACAAAAGCAGTTAAGACGCAAGCCCACTTACGCTTATGTTTTAGTGAATCTAGATTTCGATTTTTCATCTCAGAATTAGAAGCATTCATCCTTTTTTTTTAATATGAACTTCGTCTATAGCAATAGTCTTTGTGTGGTAGCTTTTGATTAGCGTCTGGTCACACCTTTACCTTCATTTCTCTTCTGGACTCTTTGTTCTTTGTTTCTCCTTTTTCACAATTGTTCTTTCATGGTGGTTTGCATGAGTAGCAATTTCTAGAGCAAAACACGTAGAACTCTATTTCCCAGTCGTTTGCAGCGGCTAAATATGTCCACTCTGGAGCTGCATATATTTGGCTTGGTGTCTGTGCTCTTTTTGTTCTGCGGACTGTAGGCTGTTCTCTGTCTGTGTCACTTTGCTCAGATTGACTAGAGACTTCAATCACAGTGGAAGGTATTCTTCCTGCAGTCAATACGTGTCTCAATCTTTCAGATTTTCTGGGCCAACGGTCTCCTTTTCGTACTTGTTTTTCTGGTCCACGGTTTAAATCATTTGAGTCGACATTTCTCTTAGTTAGATCCCCTTCACTTTGACCTTTGACACCAACTGGGATCAATACTCTTTGACTCTCATTTACAACAGTGTTTCGAAACACAGTAGCTGGCGCCCTCTCTACTCTGTGCTCAGTCTGGACTGGTTGTTTTTCTGTTACCACTGGTTCCTCCACCACAAACCCTACACTTTTAAGAGGACATGTGACTCAGCGAGTGTGGGCTGCATGCACCAAATTAGGTAGGCCACCACATTTAACAGCAGTTGTGGTTACAAGAATCACTTGATAAGGCCCACGCCAACGAGGTTTCAAACAGGATTTTCACACGTGCTTCTTAACCCAGTCGCCAGGGCACAGATTGTGGCACTGCTCCTGTTGAGCGGTAGTTGCAACTTCCCCAATGTGGTGAGACACAGAATGTACCACATCAGCCAATCCTTTACAATAATCGAGTACCAAGTCATCAGAAATATTCACAAGCGATTTGCTGGGACTGAAGGCTGCCTCATAGCCCTCCTTATTGTTATCTTGTGAGGGGATACTCCAGTTCTTCTGTCTGGTATGCTTCGCAAACTCATCAACAGCAAAGGCAACACATCAGGCCAATTCAGGGAGGTGGACACACACACCTTTGCTATTCTGGATTTAATCATCCCGTTCACCTGCTCCATCACCCCAGACGCCTCTGGACGGTATGCACAGTGTAGCCTTTGCTCAATTTGTAGTGCAGCACAGAGCATTCATATCACTTCATTATAAAAGTGAGTTCATCTATCTGATTCCAATGAGACTGGAAAACCAAATCTAGGTATTCATTCTCTAAGAAGCAGTTTAGCAACAGTTAAGCTGTCATTGCCTCTTATGGGGTAAGTTTCAACCCATCGAGAAAACGACCACACTATCACAAGGACATATTTCAATCCATTACAAGGGGGCATCTCAATAAAGTCAAGCTGCATGCGGGTAAAGGGACCTCCTGATTTTCCAATGTGACTCGTACTGACCACTGTCCCTCTTCCTGCATTTTGTTGTTGACAGGTCACACATCTTTGACACAGACTTTCTGCAATGGCTCTAAATTTTGGGCTGTACCACGTTTGACGAAAGAGACGCAATATAGCATCTCTACCTACATGTACAGGTCCATGGCACATCCTTGCCATTGGTGACAGTAGGCTATCTGGCAACACAGATCTCCCATCCGTGTAAACCCAAACCTCATCTTCCTGTCTGCGATTACATCCTGTTTTGATCCACCCTTCTCTTTCTGCTTGTGGTACTGAATCTTGCAATTTTCTGATTTCTTCCCAAGTTTCAACAATTGAAAACATCAATCTGTATTCCGTGTCGTCAGACTGTTCCTTCAAAGAATCCCCATTAAATGCATAGGAATTTAGGGCGAAATAATGTGCAGTCTCATCGGCATATCGATTGCCAGCTGTGACATAATCATGTCCAGTTTGCTGGGTGGCACACTTTACCACAGCAATTTGATCCGGCAGTTGTAGTGCCAATAATAGCTTTTTACACACTCTCTGTTTCGGATAGGTGAACCCGAAGAGGTAATAAACCCACGTTGAGACCACAACTGCCCAAAATCATGCACAACCCTGAAACCATATTGACTATCTGTGAATATGGTTACTCTCATTTGTTCAGTAATGTTGCAAGCCCTGGTAAGTGCGCTCAATTCAGCCACCTGTGCTGAATACACTCCTTTCAACCACGATGCTTCAACCACACCCATTACAGTACAAATCGCATATGCAGCTCGCAAGGTACCTTCTGAATCACCTCAAGCATGATCCATCCAATAACAGTACATGGTCTGACTCTGGCAACGGAGTATCTTGTATGTCAGGACCCGGTTTGGTACATATCTCAGTCACATCAAGACAATCATGATCAGCTTCTTTCATCACAACTTCATGTCCTGAAGGTAGCTGGATTCAAACTCGTACATCTCGTCACAGTCACATTCTCTGCATCCAATATAACATGCTCATATTTTGTTAACCGACTATTCGTGAGATGCTGTGTTCGAGTTCGTGTTAACAAAATCTCAACTGAAATTGGCACATACACTTTCAACGGATGCCCCATCACAATGTCCTCACACTGTTCCAAACTCACACATGTTGCAGCAACAGCTTTCAGACACCCAGGTAAAGCAGCAGCCACAGGATCCAATGTAGCTGAAAAATATGCAACTGGTCTACGTGCAGTTACATGCATTTTCGTTAGAATTTATAGTGTGCAACCTTCACACTAACTGCAAAACTGGGTAAAACTCTTGTTTCCCAATGCTGGAGGTCGACACAAACTGTGTCGCAGTTCAAGAAAAGAGCGCATGCCTTCCTCCTCCCAAGGAACAGGATCTGTCACATCTTTGTGTGTCAGTCTCTGAAGTGGCTTGGCTATCAATGTTAAACTCGGTATCCACTGCCTACAGTAGCCAAACATTCCCAAGAACATCAGAACTTTCTTTTGTGTACTCGGTGGATTCATCTGCACTATAGCAGTGATTCGATCTTGTGATACTTTTCAACATGGTGTCCCAAATAGAGAACCTCTTTCTTGCAAAACTGCAATTTGGCTGGTGACACCTTGTGCCCACTATACTCACAGTATCTGAAACACATGCTTCTTTAGTTCCTGATGCCACTAATAAATCATCAATGTACTGCACTAGCACAGAGTGATTCGGCATTTCTAGTGACTCCAAATTTCTCTTCAAAATCTGATTGAAAATTGAAGGGCTTTCCGTATACCCTTGTGGAATTCGACACCATGCCAAGACATGGTTTTCGAACTGGAACGCAAATAAATATTGGCTATCCAGATGCAAGGAAATGGAGAAAAACATTTTCACAAGTCAATCACCAAAAACCATTCAGCTTCGCATGGAATCTGATATAGAATTACAGCAGGATTTGGTAATATTGGACAACAGGGATCACAATCTGATTAATTTTTCTCAAATTCTGAACTATTCTATATTTTCCATTCGGTTTTCGTATGCCCATGATAGGTGAATTACATGGACTGCCCAAAATCTCTCTAAAAATTCCTTGTTCAATCAAAGTCTCAATCAATGAGGTTATTCCAGCAATAGTTTCAGGACTAAGAAAATATGCTGGAGTTCTTGGGTATTCTGCATTTGGTTTCACTGTGATTCAAATTGGAGCTACTCTTTTCATCAATCCAATATCTTTTCCTGAAAAATCCCACACTTCAGGTAGGACCATCTCTCTCAACACAGGAGGTAAGTAATTTTCAGTAAGTAAGGGATATAAACTCTTTACTTCTGTCTTTTGTCTAGCCATTTTAAACACTACATCATCATCTCTAGTATGAAATTCTATTCCTTCAGGGGTACAATAAATGGAGCAATTCATTTTGCACAATAAATCTTGTCCCAATAGATTTACTGGACTAGTGTCACACATCACAAATTTATGCATATCCTCAAATGTGCCAATTTGTACTTGCACTGGTTCTGTCACTGGGGTTGGAATTAATTGGTTCAATACTCCTACTATTTGGATTGTTTCTCTCGAGAGGGGTAGGTTGGGAATTTCCACAGTTCTCACAGTGGATCGGGTAGCACCAGTATCTGTAAGGAATGACCATTCTGATCTACCTCTAAGGATGCACCAAGTACGTATTCCTCCTCCCCTCTCAGGCACCTTAATTGGGAAGTATCTGAATCACTGTCATCCATCTCTAATAAATATTGTGAAGCCACTTGCACATTTGGATTTATTTGACCATTGGTATGAAAACCCATATTCGCATTGTATTTTTGTACCTGTCCATTCAAATTTAGCATAGGAGCTTGAGGCATATTCTGATTCTGACCCCTTACATTTAACGTTTACTGATCCAACATATCACTGGTCACCTGTGACCGTATCAATCCATCCGCACCTGTCACAATTGCCTGTTCTTTCACCTGATTAGCCAAATTGGACTTACACTCGCACTTCCAATGACCGAACTTGCCGCAACTGTGACAAGGAAAAGTCTTTTTCAATGACTCTATGTTCAATCCACGTGCCTTCCTTGAGGCATCAAACTTGGCAAAGGATTTACCATCACACCCTTCATACCGGTGGTAGTCTGACCATTTCCCTGTATCATGCCTATAAAATCTGGATTGAAACCCACATATCCTTTCTTGGCTACTCGCCTCTGTGCCAACATCAACTTCTCTTTCAACTTCTTATGTCACGATTCAATATCATCTCCACAATACTTTGCATAACGCACTATTTCATCAATGGTCTTGCTCCGCCAACAGATCAAATGCTGCTGGATAATAGCACTAATCTCAGGCCTCAAACCATAAACAAATCGATACACAAAATGTCCCATATCTTTCTCTGACACATTTTCAATTCCACTGTACTGTTTGAATGACTGCAGAAGTCTCTCATAATAGGCATGTGCTGTTTCTTTTAATTCTTGGGTAGTCCTATCTATTTTTACCCAATCTGTTTCTTTAGGCGAAATCTTTCCTTTGAAATACGTAATGACCTGATTGTACTTTTTCAACACTTCTGCTGACCACATTTTTGGATCTCTATCATATTCTGTTTCTGGTCAATCAACTGCAATCTTGTATTCCACCCACTAATCTGTAGGAACCACAATATCGAACAAAGCATCCAAATCCTTTAACAGGAGTTTTGAAACCTTCACAAATATTTCCTCTTGTTTATACCACTCGACTGGTTTCTCTCTCAACCTTGGGAAATCATTTGTAAAGGACAATATATCCTGTCTACTAGAGGGAACATGTGCATACCCTCTTCCTGGGACTTCTCTCATAGGGAAAGCCAACGCATCTGCTTCATTCTTTTCTTTTTCCATCATTGGATAAAGACGCAGTGCCACTGTAGTATCTTCTTTCTTTTTAGCCCATCTGCCTTCCCATCTTTCTATCTCTCCCCATTGCTTCAGTGTTGTTATTAATTTTATTAATTTGCAGTCTTTTCCCAGAGGAATTTAGACTCTCTAAATCTTTGTCTCTAAAATCCAATCGATAAGTTTTCTGTAAAGCTTTTGATTTTTTTACATCCCCTCCATATTTCTGTGCTACCTCAGCAAATGTCTCATGGGTATTTTTTTTCTTTCCGGGTTATATCTTTACACATAAATAATAATTCTTCATCATGATATTTTGATAGTCTTTCTGGACTAATAGTTCCCAATATCATTTCTTCTAATTCCACTTTCAATTTGCTCACATCAATGTTCATGCTTTGATTTGCATTACTGAATGCATTTCCAGTAGGGGCTATGTCTCTAATCCAATCATCAAGTTCTTCTGGGGATGGCCCTATCGAAGTACTCATTTCTAATCTCTGTGAATCTCCAATAATTTCTCCTAGCTTCAACAATGTTTGTGCCTCGAGGAGGTGGCCAGTGGAACCCCCCCTGGGGACTGTGTCCTCCAGGCTGGCCTGGGAGCAGAACACAAGGAACTAAATCCTGGCGCGCAGGGACCTGCCCTGGACCTGGGGTGCGGTGGAAGAGGCGGTGGGGAAGCGCATCGCCGGACGGTGAGTGATCGCCCTGCTCTCCGCCGGTCCAGAAGAGCTGTGGACGCCACTGGATAGAGACCCAGCCTGTGCAGATAACAGTCCCCCACCACCTTGAGGGTAGAGAAAGGCACCGC
Source organism: Calotriton arnoldi (assembly GCA_963921515.1). Classification (NCBI taxonomy): domain Eukaryota; kingdom Metazoa; phylum Chordata; class Amphibia; order Caudata; family Salamandridae; genus Calotriton; species Calotriton arnoldi. The sequence goes on along the minus strand of CAWUFW010010254.1, from coordinate 107,604 downwards.
CCAAGTGACTACCAGACCGGCGGTGTGTTGGCCTACCAAGAGGCGAGTTAGTCGGTGGCGTAGCGGAGCAATATAAGACAAGATTGACCGGCAGCGCGGGCCTGGCTGTGGCGCTCTGTCACAGGGCGCTTCGGGTGTGGGGCTCCCCCCTGCTGTGCCGCCTTATTGGCAAATTGGACCTCTTGGGACCTTGGCTCCCACCAGGGGAGTCGTCGCGCCGGAGAGCGCTTGTCGGCGGAGCCCATAGCCTCCCAGGGGACGGGAGAGGCTGGTGCACCATTGTGAGACATGTCGGGATCCAGGGGCCACAAGACAGTCCAGCAAAATAAACTGGACAGATATACTCTCCTGAAAACAGCGCTCTCAGAACACCACCCCACGGCGAAAACAACGGTCGGCTCGGAAGGGGACCCCCCCCCGAACTAACACTGCAGGACGTAATGGATGCCATCTCAGGGGTTAGATTGTCCCTGGAGCAAAGAATGGACGCAATCACGTCAGAGATGACACTTATCAGGGCAGACCTAACGAAAATTGGGGAGAAAGTTAAACAGATGGAGATCACCACCTCCAGCCTTGTTGATGATGCATCGCAATTGCAGCAGGAGGTCAGAGAACTGCAGGCCTTCCGGAGGTTTGCAGAGGACAAGCTTGACGATTATGAAGGTCGCACCCGTCGGAACAACGTGCGCATCATTGGGGTGCCTGAAAAGGCTGAGGGACAGGCAACCGACCTATTCGTAGAGGATCTTATACTCAATCACCTGCAACCTAAGGGCCTGTCCAAATTCTTCGTGATTGAAAGGGCGCACAGAGTTCCTGGGGGGAGACCGAAGCCTGGAGCACCCCCCGCCCTATCTTGGCAAGATTATTGAACTTTCACGATCGAGATGTCATTTTACAGAACGCCAGAGTGGCCCCCCCTCTCCGCTACGAGAATGCAGAAATCTCTTTCTTCCCAGACTTCACCCTTGCCGTGCAGAAACAGAGGCAATCCTTTCTTGCGGTGAAGAAAAAACTGCGGGACAAAGGCGTTAAATATGCAATGTTATTTCCAGCCCGTCTTCGAGTGGAGGCAGATGGTAAAGCCTGGTTCTTCGACCATCCTGAAGGGGCTGCCGACTGGTTGGAGGGCTGGAGAGGAGCTGAGGAACACAACGCTCGCCGAGGGTCAGCCGCGGCCAGGTCCAGGGCTGAAACTGTCTCCAGACTGTAAGGTGCATTCAACCCATTTTGAGGCCTTAAATTCAAGAACCTTGTTGGGCGGTGGGGGTTAATAGAGACAGTCGGAGGAAATGTACTTTGTCAGTAGTGCTATCTATCTTTTTGGGTTTAATTGTTGTCGACCGCCCTGGCACCGGGAGCCTAGATAGATTTATTGAACTGGGGAGGGATCTGATTAGCGGAGCCTCCCCCCCGTATTAGACTACTTTTAGTTGCAAGTTTGGGCGACAGGCACTCTGCATGGTTTGTTAGATGGGCAGTTTAAGGCCCAGAGTGCAGGGGAGCAGGGTGGGGGGCAGTTGGGTGGGAATAGGGTGGTTTCACCAAGTTTTTGTGATGTCGACAGGGCTTCTCTGTAGACAAGAGGAGGGATGCACAGACCATACATGTAACAACGGGTACACACTGGGACAAACACTTTAGGCTCCTAAGTTGGAATGTCAATGGCCTCGGAGACAAACTAAAACGTTGCATAGTCCTACAATACATCAAACGACACTCCCTGGACATCGTGCTCCTACAGGAGTCCCACCTTGTGGGTAATTCCTCCAAAGCATTGAATAGATGGGGCTATCGACTAGTGGCACACTCTGGCTTCACCACAGGCTCCAGGGGGGTGGGCATCATGGTAAAAAACTCCTTCCCACTTTCCATACATCATACTTGGGTCGACGACATGGGCAGATATGCCGCGATCTCAGGGCAAAGGGAAGGGAAAACACTCACCTTGATGACGGTGTATGTCCCACCTGGCCTTCAGAGCCTCACCTTTAAAGACTTGGGTACCATAATGCTTTCGCTCCCGGAGGGCCACCTCATGGTGGGAGGGGACTTCAACTCGGTCATGTCGGGACTCCTTGACTGCCATCCTCCACGCGAAATTGGCTCCTCGTATAGATGGCTTCCGGACTTTCTGGACGCTTTGGGCCTCGTTGACGTGTGGCGAGCATACCACCCTGACAGTATTCAACACACATTTCACTCTGGGGCACACAATAGCCTTTCCCGTATCGATTATCTCCTTGTTCCAGCAGCCCAAATTGCTGACATTCACGAGAACAGACACATGGCACGGGCATATATCTGACCACTCTCCTGTTTGGGCACATTTGGTCCTGGGTGAAAAGCAGGTCGGGAGGATTGCGCCTATCAACCCCTGGTACCTCCGCAATCCCGTGGTAAAAAAAGCACTCCTACAGGCTATAGATAACTATTTCTTGGACAATGAGGGATCGGTACGCTCCTCCCAAACTATTTGGGAAGTGTTCAAGGCAGTGTTAAGGGGGCAGGCACTTTCTTTAATTGCAGGAGTGCGTAAAGAGAAATTGAAAGACTTGGTACAGGTGGAGAATGAAGTTCTCCATCTAGAAGGGGACACTGGGGAGGAGATCACACAGGAGAAACTCCATGCCCTGAAGCTCAAACGGTACGAATATAAATCCATAGCCACTGACATGGCCAAAACACTGGGGAGGGACAAAGACGGTAGATAGTACGACTTAGGGGGACAAGGCCGGGAATTTGCTTGCCCGGCTTGATAGGAAATAATTGGCAAGCAGGTTAGTACCGGAGCTGACTGACGACAAAGGTGGGAAAGTAACAGACCCGCAGGCAATCGTCAATGAATTTGCTGACCACTATAACTCTGTATATCGAACATGTTCAACTTTATCCGAGGACGACTCCAAGGAATTGCTTAGGGATATCCAGCTGCCCACCCTATTGGCGGAGGAAAGGGACATATTGGATAGCGATCTAACAAATGACGAAATAGCACAGGCGATTAGAAACCTTCACTCCCTGGGCCCCAACGGTCTACCGATCGAGTTATACAAGCTAAAGCCTGATACAATAGCCCCGCATTTACGGGCCATGTTTGATGAGAGCCAAGAATCGGGGCTGCTGCCACTAGATCAGCGGGTGGCCAGATTGGTAGCTATATGTAAGGAGGGAAAGCCAAAGTACAAATGCTCCTCATACAGGCCCATTTCCCTGCTGAACGCAGAACCCAAAATCCTAGCTAAAGTGCTGGCGAATCGTCTGATCCAAGTAATCTGTAACTTAGTGCACCCTGACCAATCGGGATTTATGCCCCATCGAAACACTGCATTGAACCTGCGATGACTACACGGGGTGCTAGGTAGAGTAGACACAATCCAAGAAGCGGCAGTGGTGGTTTCTTAGGACGCCTCGATGGCATTTGATACGATCGAGTGGCTGTATCTCTTTGCAGTGTTGGCAAAGTTGGGGTTTGGTCCCGACTTCATAGGGTGGGTGCGACTCCTTTACACAGAGCCTCTGGCTCAGGTCATGGTCAATAACAAGAAATTGAAGGTCTTTGAGTTAGGACATGAGAGCCGCCAGGGATGCCCGCTGTCACCCCTTCTTTTTGCTCTCTCCCTGGAGCCATTGGCGGCATGGATCCGCCAAGACCCAGTAATACGGTGGCTCAAATGGACTGCAGGGTGGGAAGACCGCATCTCTTTATATGCGGATGATATCCTCCTTTATCTTGCTTCCCCGAAAGCGTCCCTCCACACAGTTCTCAACATCTTCACGAACTTCGGTAAATACTCGGGGTACACAATTAATTGGAGTAAATCCCTGATGTACGTCCTTAGGGGAGACCCTCCACTCCCGCCCAGGGGCTGTCCTATACAGATAGCGAGAGTAGGCTTCCAATACCTGGGTGTCTGCACCACCACAGACCCCAAACTCAGGTACGAGCGCAATCTGCTTCCCCCCCTGCAGAGACTGAGACGTGATGTGACAACCTGGAAAGCACTTCCGCTTACGCTGCTAGGGAGGGCAGCACTTTTTAAAATGATGTCACTGCCACGCTTTCCCTATGCATTGCAAAACTCCCCAGATATAGTCCCAGCGCGGTATTTTAGGGACATAGAGAGCCTGCAGAGGTGTGGTGCAGCGGCCAGGGCAGCTGACTTCGGAGCACAGGGTTCACGGTTCGATCCCCGGCTCCGGTGGCAGCTCAGCTCAGCACCATGTGACTCTTAATTTCCACGACGGCCCCCAGCGCCTTGAGACCCGTAAGGGTGAGTAGCTGCGCTATATAAAAACGGACTTACTTACATTTTGCAGAGGGAATTACTTTGGGATGGGAGACCCTGCATCGCCTTGCACAAACTAGTCTTGAGTTGGTACGACGGGGGATTGGCCTACCAGACATTAAAAGATACTACTGGGCTGCGCACCTGGCGGCGATTAATCACTGTACTTACCGCCGCGGGGACGAACCGGCATACAGAATGGATAAGTGGTTGCTGCCGGGTGGTGATTACAATAGGGCCCTATACTCTAGACCCCACAAGTTCCCCTTGACAAGACCGACTAAACACTCAGTGCAGATTTGGCATGCTGCCAACAGAAGCCTGGGGTGGGAACAGAAGCTCACGCTCTGTGGGATGCAGAACAGCTAGGTACCCTGAGGACCATGAAGGGGTTTGACAAATGGGACCTCATGGGTGGAGGGAGAGGTGACCTCATTCTCCTCGCTGTGACAGGGCTATGAGCTCGCAGACACGGAGTACTTTAGATATTTACAGGTCAGACACGCACTACTATCGAATCTACCTAAAGGCACCTCCCCCCCAGACTCCTCACCGCTCGAGGACAGGCTGCTTGATGGGTACTTACCAGACAAAGTGGTATCCCTGACTTACAAAAAGCTGATTAATAATACCTCAGATCCCTTGATACTGTTGAGACAGCGCTGGGAGGGAGATGGGCTGGAGCTGGATGATGAAGAATGGCAGGAGGCGGCAACCTCCCCGCGAGAGGTGTCGATCTCATCTAGATTGCGCCTAGTTCAACTAAAAGTCCTCCACAGAATTTACGTCTCAGGACCTAGTCTAGTCAAAATGGGAAGAGCGGACGAGGGTAACTGTAGACGAAAGTGCGGCCAGGTGGGATCATTCATGCATATAATATGGAAATGTGAGTGTGTCCAGATCTATTGGAAGAGGATACATGACTGTATGAGTGAGGTACTTGATGTTGGTATACAACCCAAAGTAAAAAGATGCCTTTTGAATGACTGGGAGCCCACTGATCTGAACAGTAAAGATAAAATATGGGTCACACTGGGCCTAATGGTGGCTAAAAGGAACATTGCACAGTTGTGGGGAGCGGGGGAACCACCTAAAATCGAGGCCTGGAGGGCGAACATGGGTTGGTGTATGTTCAGGGAAAAAACTGTTTACGTTGCACGGGGTGCCCCAAAAAATGGTCCTCTATATGGAGCAAATGGAATGCCTATCGGGGTGATGTATGTGTCCCTCCTGCTATCCCTTTATCTGAAGAACTGTCTACACCGCAACCATTATAAGTTATCAGGTAACGTCTGTATGACTTTTATACACAACAGTGTCTCTTTTTCAAATTGTACAATCCCTCTCATGTAAACTGAAATGTCGACTTGCTTTTGTTCAATAAAAAGAATTGATAAAAAAAAAATGTTTGTGAATCTGTTTTCTGACTACCCATTTGTACAACTCTCCCAGTAATCCTTCCCTGTCCTCTACTTGGCGTTTCAAGAGCCTTCTCTGAAATATTCATTAATGGCTCTATTCCCCCTTCCACGGTGGAATTCATTCTATTACATCTTTCTTCACTATTCTCATGAGTTTCTACTCTGATTTTCATCTAGGAAAATTCTTTTATAAGCTGGATTCAAATCCGCAGGTGGAGCTTCTAGCCTTAAACCTACAAACTGATTGGTCTCTGAATTATTCTGTTCCTTGTTATAAGGTGGTGGTCTATTCAGTAAAAGTTCATTCAATAATTTGTCATCTATATCTTCTAGATTCTCATCTGTTATGGAAGGTACTTGAACTTTTTGCTCCTCTACATATTTCCTCTTTTCCTTACATTTTTCTCCTTCCTTTGGTTCTGCTACCATTACTGGATACATTCGAGCTCCCAAAGCAACATCTTGCCTCTATATCCTTTTCCGGGAATCCCATTTTGCCTGTTCATACCTATTTATTGTATTCCTATATTTGCCCTGACATTTCTCTTTTTCTTTCCGATGTGCTTCCTGCTCCCACTCATCAAGAGCTTCATATTGTATGGGTCTAGGACTAGGTTTCAAATCATTCATCTGTCTTCTCAAATTTTCTAAAATTCTTACATTAAATGTCCCATACTGTGGAAACGCTAAGGGACCATCTTTCTCTGTGTATTTTACCCAATTGTTTAACCAAGTACAAGTGTGGTACCTCTCTCTAATGACATCTGCAAAGCAGGTGTTCCTTCCGGAGCCACAGGAACTCCTTCACTTGTCGGTATTGGCTCATCCCTACGTATTAAGGCTTATAACAATTTAAAGAATTTCATGATTTCTTACTTAACTTCCAACTGTTCAAACCTCTAAACTCTCTTCCATATTATTGTTTCAACCACCAATCACTGTTCGTCCTCTACCTCTAATGCCAGCGTGGCTTCACACCAACCACCAATACCAGCGCAGCACCTAATGACGTCAGTCTAACTCCTCACTGCGACTGACCCTCCCATCACAATTTGTTTGTCGTCGTTTCCTTTCGTCCTTTTAAAACAAACTTCACAAAACAATATGACATAAAACAACTTTGTCTGCTCAACTTAAAGAATTACAGATAGCACCTCATTTAGAAAATTTTCATTCGCTTCCAGTAAAAACCTCATCCAGCGCGATCCCACTCTCATTAAGTAAAAATTCGTAAAACGTCTCCCAGTGCGCTACCCGGTGAGATCTCAACAATTCCAACTTGTCATGCATCAAGTTACCTTTTGCCAGTACCGGCAACGACGTCTCATGTACACTACTGACAAAACAGCAGACAAACACACTTAGTGTATGCCACACTAAGACTGCCTGTAGGCTTATCCCAGGATCTTAGGCCTCGATGGACTCGTACTCACTTAGGCCTCGACGGACCTAATTTAATACCACATAGGCATACAATTTTCACAAAACGACAATTTTCTGTGATCACAAGTCCACTTTGATGTTTTCATCAATGTCAAAATTCCATCACTTGTCAAAACCCTACTATTTTCTTAAATTACTATAAAACCCCAACACTCTTTAATCACGTCTCTTCATATCCTAGTTTACTTAGTCAAATTAACCATCCAACAAGCTACCAGACAACTGATGGAGTGAAAAGCTGGGCAGAATTTCACTTGGTATATAGTTCATCTAACATCTATTTCCTCTCTGGGCCCATGACATAACACTAAACTGCCATCGGTCTTCTAATGGATCTTTTACGTGAGCTATCAGGGACTTGGATATTAGAGAACGTGAGGCAAATTCTTATGAGGACCTGGAATAAGAAAATGCCAAAAATCATGCTTACACCATATAACCTTTACTTCAGATATTTCTATTTATGAAACTTACGACAAAAAGGTTCACACCAAGAATGACTCAAATACAATATATTTGCTCAGGTAAACTATATATCTAAGCCTCAATTTGAATGGTCGGGAACATAAATCACATTATAATCAGATTTAATAGAAACCATTTAGTACAATTAGTCTCACAATGTCATACAGATTCAACAGTATAAACATTTGCTGGTTACCTAGGTCAGAGATGAGAGAGAGAACATTGGGAAAAATCAAGTTTCAGCATTTAGGTTATACAAACCAAATATGCAGAGTCGAAGCGCAATGAGTCACAGGAATGAGTCCATAAACTCTTCAGCCAAAGAGTTGTACCTAAACACTTTACCAGCCAGCAAAGTACAGGTTGAGTCAGTTCGGGCAGTTCAATTCAAATGGGTTTGGCATAAGGAAGGAAATCAGAATTCAGTCCGACAGCATGCCAGCCAGAAATTTGGAAATGACAACCAGCCCCTGACTCCTCCTCCAAGGGGGCAATTATACTTCCAAAAGTTCTCAGTTTACTCCCACAAAGTATCCTTTCCATCATACGATACGGTCTCCATTGGTTGTCTACAGTGGGCTGCTCATGGTGTGATCACTACCTCACTAAGAAATCCATCTTTTTCAGAAGTAAGAAAATTCACTTTGTTCATTGTCTGTTCGTTCCCAGACGCTCTCTCTGGGTTTGCAATTGTATTGATACATTTCTGTCAAAAGTGTTGCTGATTCAAGAGAGAATCTATTGTTTCAAAGGCTAAGAAAGAAACTTCATTAAAAGTTCTCACAGCGTTCAAAATGATTACTGTAGCTAGATTCTGCTTTTCGAACGAGGAAAAGAAAGCATGTGAGGCCTACATGAAAACTTGCTGACTCACTATCACGTTATGATTAATATAAAACATTCATTAATATGAATAATTCATTTTCCTAGTTAATTCACTCATCAATCTTCTGTTAAAGGTTACATATCAATATTAGGTACTATTAATTTTTTTTTTGTTGCATGTTTATATTTTCAAACAGATTAATATACATGTTACTTTTGATATGCATGTTTGTACCGCACAATACTAAATAAAAATGTAAACCTTCATATGGTCAAGCATCATTAAACTCAGCATTTTTATCATTTTCCAGTGTTTGATTACATAAGCATTACATTTTCTAGGTTAACTATGTTTGGATTCGTAATCACATGATTACAGTGCATAAGCAAATAACTTTTTCTCTCCCTTTATTTACATCTTTCACATTTTCACGTTTCAAAACATTTCTGCATGCTTTTACGATGCAGTAGGAAATCTCAAGTTTTTCATCTTTTACTGTTTTACAAGTTTTTATCAAAATTATTGTTGTAAATCTCATTTGAAGGTGAGAATTGATAGGGCGGAGTAAAACAGACCTCACCAGTAAAGAACGCATTTGGATGACCCTGGGATGTATGGTGGCTAAGCGTAACATCACTAGATTATGGGGTGCCCTAGTGACCCCGGAGTTGACCGAATCGAAAAAGGATATGGATTGGTGCATGGTAGCCGAAAAAAACGTTAATGAAAGTAGGGGCTGCCCAGATAAATTGACTAAGTATGGGGGAATTGGAATGAATACCTAGGCATGATATGTGCACCAATAACACCATCAGGGCAGAGAAATTAGTGGATACCGGATTAAAACACGGGGGGTTGGGATTCTGATCTATGATATCCTGGAAATGTATGATCCAGCTGACGAGAATTCCGCAGCTTGGTGCTGCTTTTGCAACATGTAACATGATACTAAATGTGTATTGACTCGCTGATTACTTGCTGTTTATTTTTTTGCTTAAATAAAAAGATTTATAAAAAAAGAGAATTGATAGGGGCAAGCGTCATTAAACTTTTACTCTCCATCAGGTCACAGAAGATAATAAAAATGGTCCCGTCTGTCCAGTGCCATCACCCTGGAACCACTAAGTGACAACCTCAAGGAAGTGAGAGGAGAAAAATGGGGGCTCTTGAATCCTCTCTTGAATCAGTAGGTCACAAACCTAGCTCTAGATAAGGTGCTTCAGGTAGGTTTTTGGGGAAAAATATAGCAAAACTTAGAAAGGGAAAGAATCTGGAAAGATGCAGAAGACACAGTATTCCAGTGAGGTGCCAATGATTGCAACACATAATTAAAGACAGCAGCCAGGAACCGGATAGACTTGCCGTAAATGATAGTACTATGATGGTACTTAAATTAGTATGTTCTCTTAATCAGCAGCAAAGGCTGAATGTGGACAAGAAATACACTAAATGTTGAAAAGGATTGTATTATCATCGCTGGTGTGGAAGAAGCATGTCAGCTAATCCAGTAGCACACTGCATACATGGTGTTGGCTAATGGGTGCCTTAGACTGGCAAAGTTCGCAAAGTTTTGGATAACCCATGAACATCAGGATAATGATGGAGGCTATGGGATGCCAAGCCTGGCATAAGTGATTGTACAATGGCAGGTTTATAGATATTACGGATTACGAATATCTAGAAGTCACACATCAATTTTACAGACTGCCTTTGGATACACTAAATATGAATATGAATATAATAAGAAAGGAGAAAATTGTAGATTTGGTAAAATGGGTGCAATGTAGGTAGATTCAGCTTCTATTATGACATCATGCCCTGCTAATTGTAAGCGTTTAAAGAATGCCAGTCTTTGCTCAAACATTCACTGTCACCATGAAGAGATCACACAGGAAATTGACACTCAATCGTGTCCCCAAGAAATTTTGGGGAAAGGCATGTTTAGCTCCTCATGATGTGACATAACCAGCTTTAACAAGAGGCAATTTTGCATAGGCTTGAATGTTTAAGAATGGGCTGGATAAAAATATAGACATGCCGATAGACACGTGCACAGGGTGCTTTTACAGCACCATTGAATAGCTCCTTAAATCTACCATTTATTATTCAATAAAATGTAGGTAAGTGTTGTGTGCATGATCTCGATGGGGACGGAATGGAGGTGCCAATAAATAACAGAGCAGCAATTATAATAGGCTTAGGTTGTGCAATATTAATAAAATAAATCATATTTCAGCAATTTCCATAAAGGGTGGAGGATATTAAAATCTTCATGGTATTTTTTTCACAACTTCGAGTTTGCTGAGCTCCTGCTTATGTCATCAACCCTGATGGCTGTGCCAACTATTTTTCCCTCACTTAGCGATATTCCAGTCACGCACATTTTCCATGACTATCTCGTGTGGAATTCTGCTCTGCTCAATCATGAATGAGTTCATTTATATGGACCTGGATTTACTGCGTGTAGGAACAAAGGACCTAACTTCAATGGACGGAAAATCTGGTCGGTAAAATCAACCATACCAGGGGAACATGTAGTGTGCCCCTACACTCTCCATCCCCTCCCTCTACCCCCGCCTTACACCAGCTCCCTTTCACATATCTGCTTAGAGCAGATGATAAATGTAAGTGTTAAACCCCATTGAAAAAGGAATACTGTGTTGAATTCAGACCTGCAATTCGGGTCCCCCCAGTCATTCCCCGTTCCATGAGGTTTAACTTGTGATAGGAGTAAATATGTGCAGAGATGTAAGTCAGAATTAGTCATTACGATCACCCGAAATCTGCACACATATTTACCCTTAACTCATAATCGGGCCTTAATGGGAAACACGTTGCGCGTGCGTGATGCTCTGTGTCGCGATTCGGAGGCACAGGGAAGTAATAGGGCCACACTCTGCCAGGTTGCCCTGTCCCAGCACAATTCACATGCAAGTCAAAAATCTGTTTGTTTTTATAATAATTAACCAAACTCCTACCTAGTGTTTTACCTAAATGCCTACAAGTTAAACATAATAAAGCCATAGTGGTTTGCCATGATCACACAATGTGTCAAGTAGTTGATTTTAACCTGCACTTCTGGCTCTAAAATCTTATATTTTTTTCTGGATCCTGATCTAAAGCGAAGTCCTGATCTACACCTTAGTTCTTTCACCCCTCCCCCTAAAAAAATGTGTTCCTCCGACTTGTACGTCAGTTAAATTGTAACAAATGCACCAGTATAACATAATAGTTTCTTAAACTCAAGTAAGGACACATTGGTGGGTATATTTCCCTTTTCAGTCAAATTGCTGTTTCACCGTTTAATTTGGCCTTACCAACATAAATAAACATGAACGGTTGAACTTTAGCGTTGAGGTTAAATGCTCTACCATTATCAAATCAGAAATGCTACTTGCTAAATAGAAATGCAAAGACCCATTTGGATTATCCACGCTCAGATTCCTGCTGTGATTGGTGTGTAATTGCGCACAAGCAACGCTCAATCTCTCAAAATTAGAGCTTGTCAGAAAGATCTATATTGCCTCAGGCAGCCATGGCTTATGTTGTTAACTGTGATTCATGGAAATCCACTGCCTGTTTAAATCAAAACATTCATTTTCCTAGGACAACTTTCACAACTGCACCATTCAAATGCACAATTAGTGTGTACAACATAAAAATAGCAAGTGTTATCTGCAGGGCTTAATTTGTTCCGGTGGCTGACAGAGGGCCTCGCCGTCACTTATTTTTGGGGACCGGGATTCTTGCCAGTTCTGCTAGCAGCAGTCCCGATTCTCTGAGACAGAAAAATCTCCCATGGCTGCCTGTCTGTAGTGCTCTCCATGCCACTGGAGTCAAGCTATCCTGGCTGATGAGGGCTGTAAGCCCGAAACCGGTCCTAGGATGCTTGTTTCCAGTCCAGGGAGGACCTGGCCTGGCAGTTCGGGCTGGACTGTTCCTATTGGGCGCAGGGTCAAGACTGATTTGCATATGGCTGGGTCCAAACTGGAATGGCATGGTGAGCAAAAAAACGATGGTTTTAGGCCCAGATCTCTGTACTGGGGTGAATGTATGACATTGTTCTGCATTCTGTCCATCAATTGTTGTTTTTGCATTTGTCACCCCGAGTGGGACGGGTATGCCCAGACGTGGGTCCCGTGCTCTCCGTGCCACTGGAGTCAAGCTATCCTGGCTGATGAGGGCTGAAAGCCCGAAACCGGTCCTAGGATGCTTGTTTCCAGTCCAGGGAGGACCTGGCCTGGCAGTTCGGGCTGGACTGTTCCTATTGGGCGCACGGTCAAGACTGATTTGCATATGACTGGGTCCAAACTGGAATGGCATGGTGAGCAAAAAAACGATGGATTTAGGCCCAGATCTCTGTACTGGGGTGAATGTATGACATTGTTCTGCATTCTGTCCATCAATTGTTGTTTTTGCCTGTCTGTAGTAACCTGTGTTGTATGTATCTGGTTACTTACTCCCTAGCTGCTCAGCCAGTGTGAATGTGATGCATGGAATGTTGGTGTGAGAGTCTTGAATGGAATGTTTGGGTGCCTGGATGCTTGAGTGTGTCAGTTGGAGTATGGGCTGAGCAGCAGGAAGACTGCTCCTGGTGGGGCTGTATCTCTACAACTCAACTACCTGTAACTGAACTCAATAAATCTACTCAAAACTACATCCTGGCTACGGACTTCATCACTACAGATTTTTGGCGACGATTCTTGAAACGAAACTACGCATGTTTTAAAAAGGTCTTACTAAAATAAGAAATCTCTAAAAAAAAGCTACAGAGATTAAGAAGAAACCTCCAGTCTGAAGTACAAGGCCTGCCAGCCCCACCAGTGTCTCTTACATCAGACAGCCCCAGCCTGCGCGTTCTTCATTGGCTACAAGGACTGGGTATTCCTTCTTCTATGACAACTTGTGTGATCCTGAGCATTGAGCTCAACTACTCAACATGGGATCTATGGCTGCTCAACACTGGATCAAGGACGTAGTCTAAACCTGGAGTTTACATCCCACGCTTCTATTATCGGTCTGTTTGAAACGGATTTGTTTCACCTTCTACAGTGCCAAAATTTCATCTATGGAAAATACTCTGCACTCATTTAGATTTTGGCCCTGTGCAAGCGACCTATACTTCTGGTGAGGCTCATTTGGGCTTTCATTCTGTCTCGTGTGTATGTTTTAAAACATAGGCATGTGTGTCTCATGTTTCACGCTTGCATTTTGAGGAATCACCCCATAAGCTGTGGGACTGTTTCATTCAAGTACATTTGGTTTTTATCTGTTTCTAATCACAGCCCAGTACATGGGCAGTTTAACCGCAGCTGTATGTATTTGAAAAGAGAGCGTGTGCCATCCCCCAGCGCGCGCAGTCTTACCTGCATCTTGGATTCCTGCAGTGTCTTCGTGGGATCCTTTCTGACTTCGTTGGTTCTTCGCACCTTTGGGCTGCTAAGAGATGCCCTGCAGCACAAACGTGCTATGAGCCATCCGGCGCAGCGTAGGCTGCGCGTCGCCATCTTGTGGTTAAAGTTAGCCGCAAGCACCGGACTACACTACAATTGCAAGCTACTGCATGATGGCAGTTTCCACAGTTCCGTTGACGAACATGCACTTTCAATTCGCGGCCGAAGGTTGCACAGCCCATCCCTCTGCAAGGCTTTGGCATTAACTCCACCTGGCATGATTAGAGAGCTATGTTTGGGACCCGAGGCAACGAGCTGTTTGCCTCGATGACGCTCAATTTTAAGGTAACTTTGCAAATGTCTGTTTCACTTCGGCATGATATAGGAACAGTGCTAATAATGGTCAGGACATGCTCTTTTCCATCCTCTGCGATATGAAGTGTTTCTGGCAACCTATTGAAGCCTTCACTTTCCTTGGAAATCGATTTCTGATCAAGAGCATTTTTTCGGAAAACTGTTAAACTGCAAAATACCGTATCTTCCAATCTGAAATTAACACCGTCCATCTCAAGGAGGGAGAATGTCTGCAGCGTTGTTTCACGGCCTATCTGCTCTTTCTTGTGGCATATTTAAAGTCGTGACCTGACCACCAGATATCCAACAGATGCATCAAGAGGGAACTTGCTGTAACTGCATTTTAAATGCACATTGTTGTCCATTAACTCAGGTGTGATCGCAGGTTTTAGAGGCGGGATTGGTAACTGCCCTTGGCCCTCTCCTTTTCTTCTTTTTCTCCATAAGGGCATGATTTTGGTTTTGACTCTTCAGCACAATATCCCTTGCATCTATGCGCAGGTTGTAGATGGTAAACAAAGAAGTCAGAGGTAGACAATCTCATGTTTAGGTTTTGTCCTATGAGGCAGTACTCGTGTAAGAGGTCGCTCACTGGCGTAGTGTTTACCTTCTCAAATAACATTTGATTTATGCATTTTAGTTTTTTTGCATTACCTTCAACAACGTTTTAGTTATTTCTGTGCAGAAGGGAATATTGAATGTTACATTTCTTACACGTGAAATTGGTTTGTCTTGTTACTGCTTATCTTTAATCTTATCTTCGCAGTTCATGATGTAGTCACTTGGTATTTCATTTTGTTTTTGTAGTGGGTTTTAGTCCCATCTACGTAATTTCTAGTGGGTTTTAGTCCCATCTCGTAGTACCAATGGGTACGAGGCCCATGTTTTTGTAGTGGGTGTTAGCCCCAATTACTCAGTTCTAATGGGTACAAGTCCCATGTTTTTGTAGTGGGTTTCAGTCCCATCTACGCAGTCTGTATTGGGTTTTAGTCCCATCTACGGGGTTCTAACGGGGACAAGTCCCATGTTTTCTATTTTTCCCTGCCCGTTTCTAACCTCCTCACAGGGGTTCTAATGGGTACGAGTCCCATGTGTTTTGCTTTTCTGTGCACGTTCCTAACCTCCTCACAGGGGTTCTTATGGGTACGAGTCCCATGTGTTTTATTGTTCTGTGCACTTTTCTAACATTCATTTGGAGGTTCTTTTGGGTATGAGTCCCATGTGTTTTATTGTTCTTTACACTTTTCTAACCTTCTTAAAGAGGTTCTAATGGGTACGAGTCCCATGTGTATCATTGTTTGTGCGTACTTTGTGCACACTCGTTGGTTGTCTGCCCCTAGGCCTGATTAGCTGTATGGTTAGCAGTCAACATTTCTTTCCCCTTTATTTTTTTTTAGTTCATGTTTGGTGTAGATGTTTCATTTTTCTGGTCCATTTATTCACCTCTATTTTGGGAAAGTCAATTCGGGTGTCCGTCACCCATTTCTAATGTTTTTTTTTAATTATAGTAGGATGATGGGTGAGTAATATATATTTTATGTATATTTATCTTTGCATCTCCTCTACATTGTTTATTTTTCTTCACATGTACATCTTGTACATCTCTTGTATATTTTCTCTGAATTCTCTTTCCTTTATCTTGTACTTCAGTCTTAATCTTTTATTTCATTTTCTCTTGTACTTTATCTAGCATACCTCTGTTGTATTTTCTTCTTGGCTCACGCCTGATTTTCTTTGGTTTCTTTGCTATGATCCTTTCAAGCTTTGGGTTCACTTTCTTCTCGCTTTTTCTCTACTTTTCCATTTTTCTATTTCTTGGGGTTCCTCTTGTTTGAACCTTCCTCTTCTTGGTGGTTGCTATTTTTGTTTTGTAGAAGAAGGGAAGGTATGTAGTAACCTGTGTTGTAAGTATCTGGTTACTTACTCCCTTGCTGCTCAGCCAGTGTGAATGTGATGCATGGAATGTTGGTGTGAGAGTCTTGAATGGAATGTTTGGGTGCCTGGATGCTTGAGTGTGTCAGTTGGAGTATGGGCTGAGCAGCAGGAAGACTGCTCCTGGTGGGGCTGTATCTCTACAACTCAACTACCTGTAACTGAACTCAATAAATCTACTCAAAACTACATCCTGGCTATGGACTTTATCACTACACTGTCCTCAAAGACTGCCCCGTCCCAGTCAGTCGTGGCATTAGAGTGATGAGCATCAGAATGGTTCTCCGCGGGGGAGGCGGTGTCATGCGCAGTGAGGCAGCACGTATGGCGAAGTTACTAATTCCACTGCACTGTGGATTCCTCCCCACACCCACAGAGGCAGGCATTCCTTTGGGCTCCATTAAGCCAGCCGCGGCTGCTGCAGGTAAGAGCGGTGCGTCGGTGGGGCGGGGTGGGGGGGATTTCGAGAGACGACCACGAGGGAAAATTAAATAATGATTAAGCCCCATTAGCCCTGGTCTCCTGTTCTGTCTTCTCATGCCGCATGTGTTGTCTGTACTTCAGTACTGCGGCCAGTGATGTAACTGACTGCTTTAGTGTAGCTGGCAAACAATTCACGTTAGTTTCACTACCTCTTTGGTGCGGCTGAAGTGAATAGTTTGTCTGCCGTATGTTCAAGAAAGTCCTTCTGGTGCTTACATCTGAAGGATTTTTCTTTCTAAAATCAAAGGCAGGACCCTAGGGAAAAGCTGATCTCATGTCCTGAGTTTGATTTTTATTGTTTACTGTGCCCCGCAGAGCACACAATGCACTGTCATCACAGTAAACGAAAGTGAAAACAAATATCGCCATTAGACAAGGTCTGCTTTCTCTTTGATCAGTGCTTGTGGGCGATAACATTGCCCCCTACCACCGATCTCTGTGCGACAGGTATCCCTGGAAACGGGCAAACACAAGGACATGATGGACGGAGCGCTGAAACTTTTCAGACACTCACCCCCAGTCACAGATTTGGTTTAAATCCATCTTCGTACTTTAGCTCACTTCGCCACCCCAGGGCAGACCCAGCCATATGCAACCAGTCTGGACCCTGTGCCTCATGGGAACAGTCCAGCCCAAACAGCCAAGCCAGGTCTTCCCTGGACCGGAAACATGCATCCTGGGACCTGTTTCAGGGTAACACCCTTCATCAGCCAGGCTAGCTTGAATCCAGTGGCAAAGTGAGCAAGGGACCCACGTCTGGGCATACCCTGTCAACTTAGGGCAAACAAAGCAAACACAAGGAGATGATGGACGGAGCACTGAACCTTTTCAGACACTCCCCCCCGTAGTCACAGATCTGGGTTGAATCCATCATCGTTCTTTAGCTCACTTCCCCACCCCAGTTCAGACCCAGCCATATGCAAATCAGTCTCGACCCTGTGCCTCATGGGAACAGTCCAGCCCGAACTGCAAAGCCAGGTCTTCCCAAGACCGAAAACAAGCATCCTGGGGCCGGTTTTTGGGTAACACCCCTCATTAGCCAAGCTAGCTTGAATCCAGTGGCAAAGTGAGCAAGGGACCCACGTCTGGGCATACCCTGCCAACTTAGGGTGAGCAAAGCAAACACAAGGAAATGATGGACAGAGCACTGAAACTTTTCAGACACTCACCCCAGTCACAGATCTGGGTTGAATCCATCTTCTTTGTTTAGCTCACTTGGCCACCCCACTTCAAACCCAACCATATGCAAATCAGTCTTGACCCTGTGCCTTATGGGAACAGTCCAGCCCGAACTGCCAAGCCGGGTCTTCCCTGGACCAGAAACAAGCATCCTGGGACCGGTTTCGGGCTAACACACCTCTTCAGCCAGGCTAGCTTGAATCCAGTGGCAAAGTGAGCAAGGGACCCACGTCTGGGCATAACCTGCCAATTTAGAGCAAACAAAACAAACACAAGATGATGGACGGAGCAATGAAACTTTTCGGACACTCACCCCCAGATCTTGGTTAAATCCATCATCGTTCTTTAGCTCACTTCCCCACCCCAGTTCAGACCCAGCCATATGCAAATCAGTCTCGACCCTGTGCCTCATGGGAACAGTCCAGCCCGAACTGCAAAGCCAGGTCTTCCCAAGACCGAAAACAAGCATCCTGGGGCCGGTTTTTGGGTAACACCCCTCATTAGCCAAGCTAGCTTGAATCCAGTGGCAAAGTGAGCAAGGGACCCACGTCTGGGCATACCCTGCCAACTTAGGGTGAGCAAAGCAAACACAAGGAAATGATGGACAGAGCACTGAAACTTTTCAGACACTCACCCCAGTCACAGATCTGGGTTGAATCCATCTTCTTTGTTTAGCTCACTTGGCCACCCCACTTCAAACCCAGCCATATGCAAATCAGTCTTGACCCTGTGCCTTATGGGAACAGTCCAGCCCGAACTGCCAAGCCGGGTCTTCCCTGGACCAGAAACAAGCATCCTGGGACCGGTTTCGGGCTAACACACCTCTTCAGCCAGGCTAGCTTGAATCCAGTGGCAAAGTGAGCAAGGGACCCACGTCTGGGCATAACCTGCCAATTTAGAGCAAACAAAACAAACACAAGATGATGGACGGAGCAATGAAACTTTTCGGACACTCACCCCCAGATCTTGGTTAAATCCATCATCGTTCTTTAGCTCACTTCGCCACCCCACTTCAGACCCAGCCATATGCAAATCAGTCTTGACCCTGTGCCTCATGGGAACAGTGCAGCCCGAACTGCCAAGACAGGTCTTCCCTGGACCGGAAACAAGCATCCTCGGACCAGTTTCAGGGTAACATCTCTCATCAGCCAGGCTAACTTGAATCCAGTGGCAAAGTGAGCAAGGGACCCACATCTGGGCATACCCTGCTAACTTAGGGTGAACAAAGCCAGCACAAGGAGATGATGGACGGAAGGCTGCATCTTTTCAGTCACTGAACATGTGGGGACAGGGTCAAGACTGATTTGCATATGGCTGGGTCTAAACTGGGGTGGCGATGTGATCTAAAGAACGATGATGGATTCTACCCAGATCTGTGACTGGGGGTGAGTGTCTGAAAAGTTTCAGCGCTCCGTCCATCATCTCGTTGTGTTTGCTTTGTTCACCCCTGGAAACTGGACAATGTTTGCTTTCCAAAGGCACAACAGTATTTCTTGACCCCGGAAGGAGCAATATAGTATTTCTTCTGCCTAAGGGGCAGATTGGGGGATTTTACCCCCAGTCTGCCCCCGATGCGATGCACTGGAATAACTGGCAGATTTGTACTAAGAGCAGACTCTCCACACAGCATGATGCATAGCAGCTCACAGGATGCATAGCAGGGCTAGACCCAGTGTCAGGATGGCTTCAAGTGCAGAAAGCAGCTCTTGCTAAGGTGGTCGAGATCCCCAAGCATCTGAAATTAAAGGTGCAGCATGGAGAATAGTAGTGAGATGAGCACCAGTGAAAGCTGAGACTCTTCTGTGAGGACCGGAGGGGGGGGGGAGGCAATCCTGTAATCTTCCCTTAGTTGCCAATACATTGCTCACACAATGTGGTGACCACTCTGGACTCCAAAGGTTCATAAGGTGCCTGACTCTGTGTACGTCCCAATCAGTCAGACTCGAACTGCTGTGTCTCTCCTACACATGTTTTGTGTTTGTAAGAGAGGCTTGCACTATGCAGACCTTGATCTATTTCTATTTGGGTCTGACATTGCTGCTGCCTGTGCTGTGCAGTGGTTAATTTGAAACCAGGGCTCTTGTCAGGAGGTAGCTTGCACCAGCCCATTTCTCCTGTTAGCACCGCCTAAAACAGAACCAACAACCATGAAAGTGGGGAGAGGATGTGGCATAACTTCAGACTTCGACTTCGGAACTGAGGAACCAGGTTCGAGTCTCGGTGTCGGCACAACATCCTGTGATTCAGGGCAAATCACTTAATCCCCCTGTGCCTAGCATAAATGAATGTGTCCTTAACTGGTGCTCATGAAAAGCGCCGGTGTTGATAATTAACCACAGGCTCAAATTAAGCACTGGTGCTGTGACTGGTTTGTGTGTGAAAGGGACTTGAAGGTTTATCATGATTCTGTGCTTTAATGGCTTGGATGGCACTGTGCTTTAATCTTTGGGTTTGCATATGTTATTCTTTACTGTGTACTACTCTAGTGCTGGATCATCAAATATTTTTGACTGGTGGTGTTTCATATCCTCTTAGCAAGTTAATGCTCGTTCCATACACCTTTAACACCCAGTTATGAAAACAGGATTCTTGAAGTGATAGTGTGATAAGAACAGTTTTGTGCAAATGTTGGATATTGTTTTGTTGTGTTGGTGGTCTTTTCTGTTGTTTTTTGTGCAGCTGCATTTTTGTGCAATGTTATTTCATTGTGATTTTGTTGTTTGCACTGAAGTTGTGCTGCGTTCTGTTTTAAGTGTTTTGTTGTGATATGCCCTATTAGGTTTAATTGTGTTGTCATGTTGCTTTTTGTGTTATTGTATGCATTTGTTTACTTTAGATATGTCAACAAGGGCTGTTATATTTCCAACTAAAAGCAGCACATTCCTTTAAATTTCCTTTCACAAGCAACCATTTACCACTGTCTATGGTAGTAAAATAGCACTGCTCGAGCTTCTAAACTAGTTAAGACACCAGCCAGCCCAAACCTTTAGCAAAGACTGTGTCTTACCTTAGTTTTTCTAGTGCTCACTTTTTGTAATACAGCCCTTAATCTGCTTCACTTATCGCAGCAGTGCATTTTTTGCTGCGCTGGCTTGGTTTGATAAATTGGCTATGCAGTTTTTTTCTTTGCAAGGTAGTTTTGCAGTGGTTTTCAGATCTTAGCTGGACAGTGTTTTCCTACGCTGTGCTTTGAATGCTACATTTAGACTGACGCTGACCACCCTTTTCTCTGATTAGCTTGTTCCTGTTGTATTGCTCCGCAATTTTTGCTTTTGCGATGCTTCACCATTCAGTCCTAGACTGCAGTTTTATCTTGTTGCAGTGGTTATGTTTCTTGTGTTAGTATGAGTATGAAAGCAGGGGGAGCCTTGCTGTATGCTGTTCAATTTTCTTCTACTGATTTGAGCGTTTATGTGCAGTGCTTTAAATGTTAATTTGGCGCCATATTTCTAATCTGTGAAGAAAAGAATTTTGACCAGAGATGGTACCTCTCCAACCCTATCAACAACAGGACCAAGGAGAGGAAAGAGGTGAATTATGGCACTTGCGTAGCAAACAAGTGTCCTATAGGACATGGGACACACGTTCTGCAGCTCCTGCAACAGATGCACATTTTTGATAGATGGTTCTGGGATCAGAAAAGAACCCCTTACCATCACCTGTTTTCAGGACTGGAAAGTTAAGGTACAAACACATTTGCAATATTTTCATGTTAGAAGCGTCTTTCCACCAGTGCTGGAATGAAGGGGTGTAGTGTAGCTCCTATTTCCCTTATAGGCTCTGCGCATTGGAATAATATATCCTATAGGTTTGACATAGGACTAAGGTCGGTATGTCCCTATCGAGTATATTAAACTTAATTACTTGTGCCAGCTAGCTCAGAGGCCACTAGAAACTTCTTGACGACAAGAAGGGATTAGTTTCTGGCAGCCGCAAAACATGACCACTGTGTTTCCCTTACAGAATCAGGATGTGTCCCAGAGTCGTAGAAACAATAGATAACTATTTCACTCAGCTCAGTCGTGCAGGATTCAGTTACGTCTCAAAGTTACACAGAAATAACAGACGGGCGTTTCAATAAAATGGTTTATTGAACAGTCTTGTTTCTGTTGTAAGTTAGATGTGCTGTTACGATCACAAGACAGTATGCGAGATAAATAATGTACAAGGTGAGCAGTAAAAATAAATAATACTGCGTTAGCATTATCTCTTCAGCATATATGCATTTACATAAAATGACACAGCCTAAAAATGCGAGTACTCATACGATGCGTTTCTAGCCTAGTTCTACCCAGTGTACCTAACCTATCCTAGGTGTAGGGAGAAGTAGAAGTAAGTGCTGTATTCCTGACTAGAGTATACTAAGAGTAAGTTACGCCTAGCATGCCAAGAGTCTAGTATGCCAAGAGTCCCTCTAGGTTCTAGTCTGCTCCATACCTGAAGAATGAGAGAGGTAGGAATCTCTTTCCGGACTCGAACTCCAACACCCCGCAAGGGAAGTTAGATCACTGGAAGATGGACTCTCTGCGTGCAGGAATGACAGTGTCTTCTCAGTGCGTCTGGCCAGGAATCGGGCTCCTCTGAAGTCGAGGTCTCCTCTGATTTACAGGGGTTTGGGAAGGTATATTTATACCTGAAAATGTTAGCATTGACGTGAGTTGGGTAGCGAAAGACGTCATGAATGAATCCCTTAAGGAATAGAGGTTCATGCATAATGTATGAGTCCTTGAAGAAATCAATAGTCCTGGGCAAGGGAAACTCCCGCAGCCTGAGGGTCTGTTTTTTCATGGACTCGTTGAGACGCTAGGGTGGACGGATGTCGGAAGCCATGCCTGTATTTGGTGTGCATGGTTTATGCCTAAATAAGGTCTGGGATTTTATGCCTATATAAGGGCAGGTTGGATTGTGCCTATATAAGGTCATGATTCTGGAAAGCCCGTTTATGGACACCCTATGAAGTATACAACACCCACTCCTCTTTTGTGTATACAACAATACTAAAATGCTAAACATTTAAAAATGCTAAACATTAAAATGGAGTACCGCATATTAAAACATATCCTAAAAAAGCTTTAAAAGATACATTAAAATGCAAACGTTTCTGTACATCATTAAGCAGTGCTGTTCATTCCCAGCATAAGACATGAAATAAATGCAGTTGGAACGAAATATAAAAGCAATATTTACATGTGACGAAAATGATCGATAAGGTTGTTCAAAATCAAAAGTCATTCCCAGTCATGAAACTTAAATGAACTGATTTAGACACACAAGATGACTAAGTGTCCCTGGAAGTACTGCCAAGTCTGTATTATAAGGCTAGTTCTACTTTAAGCAGATTGGAGTGCCATTTTAGTGTGGAAAAAAAAAAAATGGGACAAAAGTTCAAATTTGGTAAAGTTCCAAGGTTTTTGAAAAATGAAGGCCAAATTGCTGCTGTTGCACTGGAACACAGTATGCCGAATCAGAGTCAGTTCACTGGTCTGGTGTAAACATTAGATCATCTATTTCAATAGACAAAACATCTTCCACTGTCGTCGGTGTAAGTTGGAACACCTCGTGTAAAAGATTGACCGCACAAAGATGGGAAACATCGCTCTCAGCAATGTTCGCGTTCGTTGTTACCTGCGTGCCTGGAGTTGTTTCTCGTACCTCAGCAGCAGCAGGAGGCGACTGTGAGATCTCAATGAATGCTGACATCAGTATGGGAAGCCTCTGGGGACAACACAGAGCATGGGCCGTTATCGGGTCCAGCAAAGCATCAACATCCTTTGGCGCAGCTGATGGATATGTTAGACAAGCGTCCAACACACATTCTTCACCGCATAGCAGGCATCGTAGAACAGGTAAGATGCAATCTTGCCAGATTGGTCGGAAGGACAGGAACCACGTGGTATTAAGGTCCCGTAGACGAGTCATGACTAGTAGTTGTACTATTCGCTCATGGCACTTCCTTTCAAGGAGAGCTTTCTCCATTTTGCTCGGAGTGATTTCGGCGAAGAGGCTGGCCATAGCGCAATAGCAGACAGATGAATAAAATTCCCGCAACAAGTGCTAGAATTAATGGTACGCCACCAAACACCGATTGTGCAAAGTTCGGAATGATTCCAAGTATTGCCTGGAACGGTGCTAAGAGACCGGTGCAAATGCTCTTAAATACATGAGTAATTCCTGTTGTATCTGACATGTTAAAGATACGTGATATAATTTCTACGAAATGTATAGGGCAGTCTGTACATATTAAAGTCTGTATCTCAGCCGAAGTCCTTGCAACTTGTAGATCATAGGTTTCTTTGGCCGAGGTCAAAGGCACTGTTTGCTGTAAAAGCATGGCTTTCATTCTGCTTAAAGTATCAAATCTTATAAAAGAGACGTTCAGTGAAGGCCATAAAGGCGACTCCCTGACTGTGTCTATTGGGGGAAACAATACTTGCATACAGCAAGTGACCCTGGAGTTGACCGTTACTAGATATGGGATGCTGGGCAACATTCCACAGCAGCTCTGATCATTCAACATGAGGTAACTCCCATTCGAAAGTTGTCCAAACGTTGGATTAATCACAGCAGCTGGTGAACCGTGCTGATGGCAAGACAAGTTTGCCACGGAACCATTGCAAGCCCCGTGTAAAATAATGTCCTGACATATGAGTGAACCGGTCAGTGCATGTTTACAGTTGATACCGCTAAGAAACACTTCACGATCCCCACTCCAACATCTATGTGTATATGGTAACTTCCAAGATATCTTAATGTATTCCTTACCCAACCTTTCATATTTGCCTGCTTGCATCTGTCTGAGGCAATACTGAAACTGAAAAGTCGTCACAGGCAACGTTATTTTGCCATGAATAACCCATTCTGTAGCTGGTTTTTCTGCCACTGTAAATGTTAATTTCTCCATTTTTTCAATGCTCAGCACTGTATACCTTGCTCCTCTCTGTGCCAATTCGATCTGTTTATCAGTGAGATTGTATTCCGCAAACAGAGACGACGTGTTGATGAAACGCCAAGGCACATAGCCCGCTCGCAAAGATTGCAGCGTCCATGTCAATAACATAATAGAACGTAACTGAGATTGACCTTGTTGTAACATAGCCAAATCTTGTTCTAGAATGTCGATAGCAGAGGATAGAATGCCATCCAATGAATATATCCTGGAGGACAAAGTTGTTAACCCATTGTCGACTACAGAGAGTGTTTTCTCTAAATTAATACGATCAAGTTCACGTATTCGTTCTGCAGCCTCTATCTGTGACACTTTCCAAGCTTCGTTATAAGCAGCATAGATGCCGGCATATATGAAACGTTTTTGACGCGGTTTTCTTGGTCCAAGCAAGAATTCCCTAAGATCTGCGTCATGTGCAAGTAAGGTTAAGTGTTGCTTCACATCCTGTAGTGTAGATTTATGCAGCCAATCGAGGCATAATTTTCCTACACTGTATGTTGTAACTACCCCCGGATGTTGTCTTTGGACATATCTTGGGTCTGGCCTATGAATAGTAAAGCCCTGAGTTTTGTTCAAGAACCTTTCCTGACAGCTGTTTGTGTCTGTGGGCCAGATCAACCATTTCTTCCAATTCGGATGAGTTCTGTTGAGTTGTAGTATATTGTCAACTGTCACCACTGCCTTTGTATCATTAACCCCGGCAGTTGTTGGCACAGAAGGTGTTTTCATCTCTTTGATCTTGGCTAATCCAAGACAAGATGTCTGTTGGACGGTGTCATTCAAAAACAGTATTTGTTCAGGGATGATACAGGCTCTAAATAAAGCTTCTATACCCTGTACTTGCCAATCTTTACTACCCCAGACAGTTTTTGTCTCAATAGTGTCTTTCCATAAGTCGAAACCCTGTGTAGACAGTTGGGCAATAAATGCTTCAGAGTAAATCTGTTTGGTATTTGTTAACATAATTTTCAGTCCTGTTTTGTTTACATTTTTATAGTAAAACGTTTCTGGATCAGATGTATTATAACCTGAAAAATATGGAAATTTACTAGCAAAGTTTTCGAACTACCTTGTGGTGGTGTTGGACAATGTTCCCATTGATTAAACATAAACACATTTCTTGGATATGCAGTTTTGTGCAAATAATGATGACCATAGTGGTTATAACAATATAATTCTTCATAACCAGATGAACCCTCTAAAAATTCATGTTTAGAAAATGCAGCAGATTTCTCTAGATCAAACATTATATCTTGAACAGTCTCTATGTCCCAATCATCTGAATAGGTACTAGACGTAATTAAATCACTTAGTGAAATTTTAAATAAATGTGGAATGTTCAATTGTTCACTTGGACCGAAGATTTCATAATCTGTTTTGTCCCACACTATACCATCCTGTATAGGAACAGCTGTGATGTTCACTGATGACAAGTCTCTTGCTTCACGATGGGAAGATTTATGTGGTTTCAAAAGTACATTCACGTCTTTTCCTTCAATGTTCACATGGATGTATCTGCCACTTATAAGCATGCTCACTGTTGTTACTAAACCTAGCCAGAGCAGGAAAACAAAAAGTCCAGATGTAATCCAGAGTTCAATCCATGGAGAAACCAGATAAGTCTTTTTCAGAAAGTGAATGAAGTCTTGTACTTGCTGATTGAATGTTGATGATGCTGGCGTCGTTTCAGGTTCGCTTGGATCTTCTGAGAACGTATCAAAGTCAATGAAATAGCCAGAAGCAGTTCTGTCAATTGTTGGAATTGCATCAGGATTCGTTGAAATCACAGGAACCAGTTCTTCACGAGTCACGTTGGTGTAGACAGGTGTATTTGGACGAACTGTTATGTCGTTGTCAAGAGGGATGAGTTCCATAGCTTGGTTGCATAGTCCTTCATTTGTTACAGCTGAGTTCTCGATCGTGATCAGTCTTTCAGTCTGAACCTCTTGAATAGTAGCGAGAGGAGTGCGTCTGCTACTAGGTCGGAGTCCACGAGGCCTACTGCTTAGTATTGGCCACATGTTGTGGTTTGATCAGGTCGATTGACACAAATCTTTTCTCCTTTCTTCCAGCAAGGGGCGGCAGAAGTACTGTCCTTGTTCCTTGAACAGCTAGAACAGGTACCGGTTGTCTGTAAGAAGGTCCAAATTCCTTCTTGTCCGCTATTTTTTCTCTGACTAGATCCCCAATTTTTGGAATCCAGACAGGCCTTGCTGGGACCGCCAATTTTTCCCCAGTGGTGGTTGGCTGTAGGGATACGTTGCTTTGTTTCGTTCTTAATTTGTTAAGATCCTGTAAAACAGCCAAACGATCTTTGATATCAAATTTTTTCATGTCCACCACTGTGCCTGCGTGTTCTAAGTCTGGAACCCACATTCTTGTCCCAAATAGGACCTCATACGGAGTGAACCCCCCTAGAGAACTTCTTGGCAAATTATTGAGAGCGCGCTGAACGCTAATGAGGTGTTTGACCCTCCCATCACCCGAGCCTAATACCCTAGCTGTTATAGACTGCTTTATGTCCCGGTTTTTCCTTTCCACAACAGAATTTCCCTCAGGATGGAATGGAGAGGAGTACCGCAATGCAACGCCCAGACTGGCCATGGCCTCCTTGTAAGCCCTAGAGCTAAAAGCAGGACCCTGGTCAGAATGAAACGTGCCTATTGCGTATGTGCCGATATAGACTCGCAAATCTTTTATAACAGTTCGAGCGTCAGCCGAGCGCTGAGGCCATAACCATAGGAACCTAGATTCAGTATTTGCGGGAATGCCTTTGTCCAGTAGGACGCTGGCGATTAGATAGCCTAATGCTGTCTAACAGTGATGTCTGCCCTGGGCTGCCGCATTCGCTGCATGGTGTCTGGTGGCTTTCTCGCTGTAATTTACAGTCTAAGCAGTTGTTGATGAATATGTGAATGTGTGTATTCATTCCAGGCCACCAGTACATCTCTTTCAATTTCAAAATAGTTTTTGAGATCCCTTGATGTGACAGACCCTCCCCCAAATGTGTTTCATAAATCAAGGCTGCTCTTCGTTCCATGTTTGGAATTACCCTATCCCCCACTCCAGGGATTCGAGCAAAAGGAACGTTATTCGCATCAATTACATAAGAGTACTTGAGTGGAAACTTTTTTGGTAACGTTGCACTGCTGCCTTTGCTTGAAGCATTGACAGCTAACATTATCTCACCGTCTATTTTTGTTTTTGAACGAGTGATCGCAGCTACGGAAGCCGTCTGAACAGCCCCCTTCGCGGCTTCGTCAGCCAATGAATTCCCTGCAACGTGAACGCCATCACGCTGATGACTCAGTGTGTGAATCACGTGAGCCTTTGGTAGTTCGTTTTTCAACTGAACTACTTGTTCCCAAAGCAATTTATGCTTAATTGTGCCACCTTTCGCATCTTTAAAACCATTTTCAAGCCAGGTTCGTATATAATCATTATACGACTGAACACAGTAATAGGAATCGCACACTATTAGTGTGAGGAATTCTCGATCCGTACTTTCAAGTGCCAGTTTGAATGCCTGTAGTTCAGCTCGCTGAGCTGTACAATCACCTAGTGACTGAGTTTTTGTGACCATAGGTCTGAAGATGCCATTTCGCATGCGACCTTTAACGATAGCACACGCTGCACTGTAAGCTTGCTTACTCCCTGTTGCGGGCTGTGCGGATCCGTCACTGTAAATTATGAATTCATACTGATCGAGAGGCAGAATCTCAGTGGGCAGAGGACATTCTTGTTCATATTGGAGAAATGCCTGTGTTTTTAAATCTGGATCAAAAACATATTCAACATCAGTTGCAGCAAGAGAATTAACCCACTGTATCCATCTCGGATGTAGTGCTTTAGCATTTGGAATGCTTGCTTTTGTGACCGCTTCTAAAGCCGGTACTGGGGTTACGACAATTATGCGTTTCCCTTGGGCTAAGGCTCTTTCCTTTGCTACAGCCGTTTGAACTGCTGTCAGAATTTTTTCAGTTGAACTGAAGCGCATTTCCGCTTGTGTATACAAATGTGATTTGTATGCAATTGGTACTTTCTCACCCTCATTAAATGTTAAGTAAGTGAATCCACACTGACCCAAAATTATTCGAATCACCAAATTTCTTTGACTTACGCGTGTCTGTAAGTGGTTTGTTGCTAACATGTTAGCCTGGAGTGAACGCAAAATTTCTGTGTGTTCCTGTGTCCAGTTTTTATTTGAAAAATCAGGTTTGATTAATGCGTAGAGAGGTTTAATCCTTTCTGCATAGTTTAGAATGTATGTTCTTCCAAAATTCAGGAATCCCAGGATTGATTGTAAGTTTTTTAGCGTTTTTGGAGGTTGGAGCAGCGCACATTTCTCTAGAAAGTTAGCTGCCAAGCTCTTGCCTTCACTTGAAAGCTCATATCCCAAAAATAGGACATTGAGATGGGCAATTCGGGACTTCTTAAAGTTGAACTTGTAGCCCTCAGAGGCGAATCCCAATATAATGGTGCTCACCCTGTTCAAGTGTTTTTCCAAGTCATCGTCTGTCAGATAGATGTCATCGACATAGGACAATGCCTCGTTGTCATAGATTTGTAGTAACTCCGTTACCCTCGCCGAGAATAAACCCGGGCTGTTCTTGAACCCTTGTGGGAGTCGACAAAAGTGACGCTGGGTCCCCATTATGGAGAATGCCGTTAAGTACCTGCTCTCAGGTGCTATGTTTTGACAAAAGAAACCATTTGAGATGTCTAATGTTGTTTTGTATTTCTTACGCACAATGTTATTCATTAATGCTGTGCTGTGTGCATTTTGTACTGCAAAAGTTTTAGAACAAGTGTTTAAATGTCTGTAGTCCAAAACTAGACGATATGTATTGTCTGGTTTGGAGACAGGAAATAAAGGATTGTTCATGGATGAGGTGCATGTTTCAATCGCCCCTTGGTATTCAAGTTGATCTAAAATCTCCCTGACCTGTTTTTTAGCTTCTTGCTTAATAGGATACTGCCTCTGAGCAGTAGGTTCATGTTTTAGATTTATTTTATGGTGAGGGGAGTCCTCATCCCATCCTACATGATTTTTATATAATGCTGGAGCCTGGGCCACTGCCCATTTTCTGGCATATGTATATTTTAAATGAATTGGAATGTGATTGGAGAAGGCAGGCATAATAATGTTCTCGCCATGTGGGCACTCCTTGACAAATTGTGGTGGCCAGTCTTTTTCTGCTAGAAGTATGTCATAACCCTTTGATAGTTTTTCCCAAAAAAGTGCTTTAACCCGTCTAGGTTTGTCTCCCTCCATCCGGAGTGTTATTTCATATAACCTTTGTGGAGTACTAACCCTGGTGTCTACAGTTTCTACTGTAATGTACTCATTCAAGTCCACTATCTCCAGAAGTTCCATCAGGTTCTGGCGAGCTATTGTGACCTCTGCTGCACTGTCCAGCATTGTCTGAGCCCATTCTCCGTTCTTGAGTTGACTTCTCAGAATTCTCGGCATGTCTTACTATTAGACCTGCTACTTTCTTTTTGGAGAATTGAGGTTTAGTTGCGTGCTTGTCGTCTTTCGATTTCACGCGTTCTTCTCTATGTTCTGTTCGTCCTCTTCTTTCCGAAGTCTGTGATGAGACCTGAAAGGGACGAGAGGAACGTGTATCATTATCTTGATACCTATCAGGTTTTCTCAAATTATCCATATTCCTGAGGTTATACCTCCTTTCAGAGGGCTCCTTTTGAGGAGACCTACCTCGGGATTGAGATCTTTTCTCATTTGAATTTTGTTTAGTAGACTCCCACTTCTTTTTAGAAGATATAGGAGATTGTTTAATTGAGTCCTTCTCAGGACTTTCAGATAGTTTTGGCTTAACTGGTCTCCCACCCAAACTATCTCTGCCTAATTCTGCATAAGATTGTTCTATAATTCTGGGTAGCTCTGTTTGATGTTCTGTAACATCAAATTCCCTTAATTTTTGTCGGATCGCCACTGCTGCTGCCTCCCCTTTAATATTTGACAATATTATTGTTGAGACCTGGTCGAAATTTTTCAGCAATTTCATACCTAAATTTAAAGCAGGCTCTGCCCCGTATTCGTTTTGAATTTGTTTTAGGACATCTGGTATTACCGCAATTGACGGAATGCCGTGTGTTTTAGTGTAGATGGCAGCAAAGACTGAGCCCCAAGTGGTGCAGTCTTCCAGGTGTGGTGTGAGCCCCATTGGTAAACTAATGGTTAGGATTCTGTGTTTCTCATGTGGGCTAGTATTAGGAAATACTGCTTCGATTTGAGTAATTTTTTGAGCTATCTGTGAGAAGTTGGCCTGGCATATGCTGTCCACTAATTATAGTGGGCACCTTGCACCAGTCCAAACAACCCCTTATTGGAGATAGGTTAAAGACAACCTTATTGAAAGCTATCCTAGTGGTAGCTATGGAGAGCAGCCTTCAGGCTAAGTCTTGAAGGAATGTAAAGCAGCTTGTTTTACCAGTCTATAATCTCTTGAGTGATCAAATGAAAGAGCACCACACCAGGTATATATTCAAAATATATGTATTTATTGCTAAACACACCCCTCTAGTCTCTTTATGAGGCTAGAGTTCGAAGTACATAAGTTAGAAGTTATTTAAACACAGTAATAGCACAAATACACGTTTGGGCCCTAGGGGCGTACCAAACCATATACCAATAAAGTGGTATATGGAGAACCACGACTGAACTAGACACTAGGCCTAGAGCCTCTAGAAGTGCTTGGACCACAAGGAACCACCCAAGGTAGTGACACAGGGGACCCACGGGAGACGCGTGCAGTGTAAATACACAACCGCGATACGCCGTTGACTTCTATGGAGAAAGTCGTGATCGGGAAATTAGAGAAAAGGGACACTTAAAAGAGGACGTGGACCAAACCCTTTGAGATCTAGGACTTTGAAGAGTCTCTACCCACGGGAGCACCGGAGTACTCGTGTTACCTCACCCAGGGAAGCCGGGTGCATAGGTGCCTTTCGGGGTCGGGTTTCGTCGTCGATTCGAATGGCGATCTGCTGCAAAGTGCTGCTGGCGACCAAGAGAAAAGTGTCCGGGTGGATCCAAGAGTGGATCGGAGTTCTGAAGAACCTGAAAGCAGAGGGGACAGAGTCTGGGTCACTAGCCAGTGACTAGGAAGGCGATGGACAGATGCCCACCGATGTCGAGTGCTTCAGGTGCGTTGACGGTCGTCTTGTCTCTTCAGCCACGAGGTCCAGGAGGCGTTGTCAGCAACCAGGAGCAGGATTCGGGCTGGTACACAAATGTTTGTCGAGTGCTGAGGTGTCGGCGACCGGATTGGACCCAACAAGCCTTGGCAACGGCAAGTCTCGATGCAGAGGAAGATTGTCGATGGTGCAGACCAAAAAGGTCTGGGGACCTCACCCAGCGAGGGTAAGTTAGGGCAGGCCTGGAGCAATCAGGATGCCAAGTTAGAAAAAGATTGGCCTTCGTTAAGGGCTACTAGCCAACGGGCTAGCGACTGCGAAGGAGCCTCATGACGCCGCATGTGGATCTGGCTTACAGGACACTCGTGGAGTGGGGGCCAGTGATCTTCGGTGCAGTTGGTGCTGGAGGCTAGGGCTACTTGGAGCCCAAAGCACGACTTCTTGGAAGACCCAGAAGAGGATGCACTTGCAAATGTGCTCGGTGTCCAGGGGTCACGGTCTCAAGTCACCCACGATAGCCACAGGCCTCAGCTTTGCTGGGGACTCAGGGTAGCCTCGGGGAAG
The DNA here is from genome assembly GCA_963921515.1 of Calotriton arnoldi. Classification (NCBI taxonomy): domain Eukaryota; kingdom Metazoa; phylum Chordata; class Amphibia; order Caudata; family Salamandridae; genus Calotriton; species Calotriton arnoldi. The sequence goes on along the minus strand of CAWUFW010010254.1, from coordinate 75,145 downwards.
TCTGAGAATCCACCTCTGGTGATGCGATGACTTCAGTGTCCGACGGGAGCTTCAGAAATGCGAACCAGACAGATGCTTCTTTGGTGCCTGCCAAGCAGGGGAGTCACTCCTTGACCCCAAGGGAGATTCTTCTGTCCTCTAATTGTGAGTAGAGCGTCGAAGGTCCAGGATTCAGTTTCAGAGTTTCGTCCAGGGATAATCTAAAGTCCTAAGGACTGGGTTCCTATCTTTATACTAAAGCTAGGGGTTGGACTACTCTGTGGCCCCACCTATGGGTGGGTCAGGGCAGAGGGGTGGCTACACCCCTTTCCCTTTGTCCAGTTCGCGCCAAAGCAGGGGCTGCAAGCCCCTGATCCGGTTTGAACTGGGGTATGCACAGGGACACCAAATGTGCCCCCAGTGCAGGACTTCAAAGCACCCGAAAGTGCTCCCGCCCAGCCCCAATACACATTATCCTGTCTGGGGAGGTGGTCACACCTCCCTGGGACAGGAAACCTATTGTCCAGGCCTCCCCTGCCGGAGTTTCGTCCAGCAGCAGGAGGCCAGACTCGTGTCTGTGGCAGCAGCATCCATTTTGTGATGCCAGGCCTCTGGAAAGAAGTTACCGGGCTAGCCAGAGTTAACATGTCTTTCCCTCTAGAAGGGTGGAATGCTACCCCCGCCGCCAGGATTGGCGGGGGGGGTAGTATTCCAAGATGTTTGACACCAAACACGACATGTTTAGGTGCAGCCATTCCAAAGTTAGCATTTTACCGCGAGGTTATAATGCGCTTAAGAGTATATGGTCAGGCTGCACTACAAACAGCATCAGAGATGGTCTCCGAACGCTGCAGAGGGGCCCTGCTCATGCAGGGGCACCCTCTCACATAGGAACCATGCACTCTGCCTTTAGGATTGATAAGGCCTGCCTTAGGAGTGACTTATAGGTTTATATGTGTGTATGTATTTAGTGATATAGGTAACCTATATCACAGTAAGGAGTGCATGCACCACCTTACCCAGGCTGCAGTAGCAGACCTGTGGTGTCAGTTTGGATGGACTTCCAGGGGTGGCATAATACATGCTGCAGCCCCTGGCAGGCCTCTGAGGTACCTATGCCCTTGGTACATAGTATACCATATACTAGGGACTTATAAGGGCACTCCAGATCCCAATCAGTGATGTGCCTAAGGCACATGGAAACCATTTTAGAGAGGAAGCAGCTAGGCTGGGGTTCTGATTAGCAGGGCCCCAGCCAGACTAATGTCGAAAAACAGTGAAGCATCAGCAAAAAGTGGGGGTACCCATGTGAAGCAGATCCTACTCTCCTACACTATCCAAAATGGAATCTGCTCACGCTTAGTGGGCATTTTACCCATGACTGCGTATAGAGTCTGTGGTGTAATTTTTTGGGTACTCCCCTGTGGAGGAGTATGATTTGGAACTGTCAATGGTGGTTGGACTGTGAAAGTCCGCATGACATATTGAACCAATTGTCTGTAGATTTTTATTAACTCTGTGAGTTGATTAAGTATTTCCTCGTCTGACATTATTTCGATGTCTGGATGAGGTGAATAGCCTGCTAGAATCGGCCATGTTGCTCCTGGTCTACCTAGTGGACCGAGCCTTGTTATATTTTTATTGTGTTTTAGGGCGCCTTTAAACCAGAGCTGATGCTCCTGGTATGTTAATGGAATCTCAATATCCTCGAAAGGAATGTATTCCTCTGGTGCTTCATCTTCTTTGTAGAAGTGAAACAGGTGTGTCACTGGATTGGGTTCAGGAAGAATTACCCATGAATAGAATACCTCTGTTTGAAATGATTCATGTGCCTCAATCACGAAAACTGCTCTACCTCCTCTCGGTGGTAGGCCATGTTTTATAAGTTTTAGAGTAATGGCTCTTCTTAAGTTTGGAGCGATGTCAATGACACCCTCCTCGGTTTCATGTAAACCGGTATTGTTAAAAAATGCTGCTTGGGCTGGATCAGCCGCAGCTACACCGTTTCCGGCGTCATTGTCAGTGCCTGACATTTTTCTGCTTGAAAATATGGAAACAAATTTCAAGGAAACAAAGATAAGGTGCACAATATTGTGGAACACTGTATCCTTCAACGTTGAACAAACCAAACAGCTAATATATAGGGGTCTTCCCTATGTAGCCATGGCGGATACTATCCCTGCCCACTCCAGACGTCTTTTGGAGTATATGGGTAGGGGTCTCTGAGAGAAAAGAATATATGCACAGCTGAGTTACTCAGTATCTAACGTTGAATTACTGCCTTACCAAACGTTGGGCGCCATGTAGTGTAGCTCCTATTTCCCTTATAGGCTCTGCACATTGGAATAATATATCCTATAGGTTTGACATAGGACTAAGGTCGGTATGTCCCTATCGAGTATATTAAACTTAATTACTTGTGCCAGCTAGCTCAGAGGCCACTAGAAACTTCTTGACGACAAGAAGGGATTAGTTTCTGGCAGCCGCAAAACATGACCACTGTGTTTCCCTTACAGAATCAGGATGTGTCCCAGAGTCGTAGAAACAATAGATAACTATTTCACTCAGCTCAGTCGTGCAGGATTCAGTTACGTCTCAAAGTTACACAGAAATAACAGACGGGCGTTTCAATAAAATGGTTTATTGAACAGTCTTGTTTCTGTTGTAAGTTAGATGTGCTGTTACGATCACAAGACAGTATGCGAGATAAATAATGTACAAGGTGAGCAGTAAAAATAAATAATACTGCGTTAGCATTATCTCTTCAGCATATATGCATTTACATAAAATGACACAGCCTAAAAATGCGAGTACTCATACGATGCATTTCTAGCCTAGTTCTACCCAGTGTACCTAACCTATCCTAGGTGTAGGGAGAAGTAGAAGTAAGTGCTGTATTCCTGACTAGAGTATACTAAGAGTAAGTTACGCCTAGCATGCCAAGAGTCTAGTATGCCAAGAGTCCCTCTAGGTTCTAGTCTGCTCCATACCTGAAGAATGAGAGAGGTAGGAATCTCTTTCCGGACTCGAACTCCAACACCCCGCAAGGGAAGTTAGAACACTGGAAGCTGGACTCTCTGCATGCAGGAATGACAGTGTCTTCTCAGTGCGTCTGGCCGGGAATCGGGCTCCTCTGAAGTCGAGGTCTCCTCTGATTTACAGGGGTTTGGGAAGGTATATTTATACCTGAAAATGTTAGCATTGATGTGAGTTGGGTAGCGAAAGACGTCATGAATGAATCCCTTAAGGAATAGAGGTTCATGCATAATGTATGAGTCCTTGAAGAAATCAATAGTCCTGGGCAAGGAAAACTCCCGCAGCCTGAGGGTCTGTTTTTTCATGGACTCGTTGAGACGCTAGGGTGGACGGATGTCGGAAGCCATGCCTGTATTTGGTATGCATGGTTTATGCCTAAATAAGGTCTGGGATTTTATGCCTATATAAGGGCAGGTTGGATTGTGCCTATATAAGGTCATGATTCTGGAAAGCCCGTTTATGGACACCCTATGAAGTATACAACAGGGGGATCCAGCCGGATCCCAGATCCAACAGCTATTATTGAGCCGGATCAGGGATCCGTCTTGCCAGAGTGGAATATGCTGAATTTGTCCCTGTATAATTTGTCAAAACCGGGACACAATTCAGCAGCAGCTGTTCGGAGCAGCAAAGTGCAGGCAGCGTGGAGGGTTTCTTATTTTAGATTACAAACTGAGCCCAAAACAGAGGCTAAATCTGAAGGGCCATCAACCCTCCTTTTGTTCGGGTGTGATCCTGGAGGGGATCTATCTGAAGCCTAACACCTAGATGCCAATGCAATTAAGTAGAAACAAAGGAACACGGCTTATCACTTCACAAGTACTTTAGAGAAACTACCATTCGAAAGCAAGCTTTTGACTTTGTTCAATCCCTGCATATGTTCTTTCATGCATTGTAAGAATGTCAAATGTATTGCCAGTTACACATATAAGAATTTAGACAGCACTGAACATTTTTTTTAATGTAATTCTTTTATAGCCCTATTAATCCCAATGTAGGGTGTCAGAGTGCTATACTTCGCAGGCACGCATTGTACAGTGACAATAAATCATAAGTTTGAAAGTCATGTACCGAATGTTATGTTACATACGACATTGAGGGCTTCAAAGTGTAGGAGTCGCACATGGAGTTACTGGTAGAGATTATATTTTAAGAGTTCATGGCCGGGAGAAACTCAAAGTCAGGATTTAAAAAGTACCATAGTTTGTGAAGTTGTCTCTACTAACAAGATGTTATAACTACCTACCCAAATAAACACTTTTTAGCAGCTTTATAATAGCAGCAGTTTTGAAAAAAACAGTAAGGTTCTAACTCCATATCTTGCAGTTTGCATAAAGGTTATTGATGCTGATTCATAGCTCCTGTGCTATTGGAAGGATTCCAATTTATGAACTGGAAGTAATAAAAGGATCTCTGTGTCAAAAGCAGTAACCACTTATCGATCTACATACAATTAAAATTTGTCATTTGCATGTTACACAAGGTGCCTTGCAGGAGACATGTTAACCCTTTGTGTTACTTTATGAGTCAAAGTCATGACTAGACAAAACACAGGTATTGACAGTAAGTGCATTAACCCCCAGAGTTATCTAAGCATTATTGTTATTCCCTGAGAATTATTCGACACACAAAGCTCTCTGCAACAGGTGCCTAATAATAGCTTCATTACCATGGCGGAAGCCATTGATACGTTCCAAATTGGACCAGGCCAATTCTTACAATTTACTAAAATAGCGCCTACATCACTTGGGATATGGTTATTGTTAGACCTGGCATCATTGGCGCGGGTCTCCCTTCCTCTTTTCGCTTCCTATCTTTTATGTTGGCTGGATTTAGATGCTCTGGGCGCTGTGCCACTGCCAATCAGTGCCACAGCGCGAATGCTCCCTGTGTAAAGATAACTGTATGAATTGGGATAACCATAATTGGCTGGTTTGGTTTACCTGTCAGTCCCTAGTATAAGTGCACTGTGTGTGCCCAGGGCTGGTAGACCAAATACTGCTGGTGGGCCTGCAGCGCTGATTTGCGCTACCCACCAAAGCAGCTTTTAAAGTATGTCTGTGTAGCATGTTCTAATAGCGAGTTACCCTCCATTTCACTGTTTACTATTGTGAGGCTATCTGTTCTCATAGGCCAGAATGGGCAGGCTGAGTATTACATCCCATAATCCTACCTGCCCCCAGGAACCTGATAGGAAATTCGAATTTGATATGTTTAAGCTCAGGACATTGAGATACATCTTTTAGTAAGGATCATTTGCATAGCCCGTGTTTGAAAATGCCTCTGCTAGAAACAAGGAATTTTCTTGCCTAAGCTTTCCTGTAGGCTTTGCTAGTGTGTGTATTGGCCGTCTGGTTTTGGAGCAGCAGGGCCAGCTGGGTCAGACCTGGCTGGAGAGAGAGATCGGCATTTAGAGTATGGGGAGGGGTGACTCTTTGATCTGAGCAGGGCCGTGCCTGGCAAGGTGAATGATGGCTCCCCCTCCCACTGGGCGTCTGATAGCAGACCCCCTGATTCTCAAAAGGCAGGATGTCGCCTCGTAAACCAAGTGCTCCCCGACCCCACCGAACTGGTTCTGGCTGGATTCAGTGATTTGTGACTGTAGAGAACAAAGACTTTTTAGGTATAAAATGCCGCGCTGAAACCTGTTTCAAGTGTGTTCCTTCTGGATGTCAAGACGAAACTCTGTCCGAGTGAACAGAGGAAAGGGCTTAGAAACTTTCACCAAGCTTGCTGAAGAAACTACCCGAGGGCCTGAATTGAGAGCGCCTCCTGCTGAAGTCTCAGGGACATTAGACTTCACCCCATCAGCCGTCTGAATTCCTGTGCTAGGGATTCTACTTGCAGGTGAGGCCTCCGTTGAGTAATCCGGAACCTCTACCTCTACTGTGAGGAATGCGGACTGGTAACCCTTGTTAACTCTGCGTGTGGGCCGCCGCAGCTAAGAGAGAGCTGCCGCCGCTGAGCACCTGCCTTAATTTGAACCTTCGGAACCTTCGCTGAACCTGTGTGGGCCGCCGCAGCTAAGAGAGAGCTGTTGCCGCTGAGTGCCCGCACTTGTGTCAGCTGTGCATCATCGTGATTCGTCCTGTGGGCCGCCGCAGCTAAGAGAGAGCTGTTGCCGCTGAGTACCCGCACTTGTGTCAGCTGTGCATCATCACGATTCGTCCTGTGGGCCGCCGCAGCTAAGAGAGAGCTGTTACCGCTGAGTGCCCGCACTTGTGTCAGCTGTGCATCATCGTGATTCATCGTGTGGGCTGCCGCAGCTAAAAGAGAGCTGTTGCCGCTGAGTGCCCGCACTTGTGTCAGCTGTGCCTCTTCGTGATGTGTCCTGTGGTCCGCCGCAGCTAAGAGAGAGCTGCTCCCGCTGAGTGCTCGCACCTTTGCCAAAGTTGCATCATTGTGATTTGTCCTGTGGGCCGCCGCAGCTAAGAGAGAGCTGCTGCCGCTGAGTGCCCGTACCTTTGCCAACTTTGCCTCGTCGTGATTTGTCCTGTGGGCCGCCGCAGCTAAGAGAGAGCTGTTGCCGCTGAGTGCCCGCACTTGTGTCAGCTGTGCATCATCGTGATTTGTCCTGTGGGCCGCCGCAGCTAAGAGAGAGCTGCTGCCACTGAGTGCCCGCACCTTTGCCAACTTTGCATCCTCGTGATTTGTCCTGTGGGCCGCCGCATCTAAGAGAGAGCTGCTGCCGCTGAGTGCTTGCACCTTTGCCAACTTTGCATCCTCGTGATTTGTCCTGTGGGCCACCGCAGCTAAGAGAGAGCTGCTGCCGCTGAGTGCTCGCACCTTTGCCAAAGTTGCATCATTGTGAGTCGTCCTGTGGGCCGCCGCAGCTAAGAGAGAGCTGCTGCCACTGTGAGCCCACCATGGAGCTGCACGACGAGAGTCATCGCCACCACCAGCCCGGGCCGCCACAGCCGCGTGCTGCTGCCGCTGAGAGCCTGCCTGTCCCCGAGTGCCCGAATCATTGTGAGTGCACGTTGCGGACCACTGCAGTCAAGAGTTGTGGTCGCTGGGAGTCCGCCTGTCACCGTCTCCGCTTCTTCGAGAAGCTACGTGCTGTGTCCCCGTCCAACGGCAGGTATCTGGTGCGCAACAGGTCGCGTAGACCCAGGCCTTGAACTCAGCCAGTGCCACGTTCTGGTGAATATGTTATTGCCTTTTTAAGTCCCTACTGATTTACGTGCATTGTGACTGGTTAAAACGCTTTTGAGAGTCTCGTGCTAAACCTTAGATAAAGATACTATTTTTCTATACCTACTTGAGTTGTGTCCTTTTGTGGTGTCGTTACTGCCTTATTGTGCATGGTCATAAATGTTTCACACACTGCCTCTGAGATAGGCCTAACTGCTCGTGCTATGTTACCACAAGGTTGAGCAGGGGTTATCAAAGGGGGTAGCCCACTTGCCCTGACTTAGGAAGAAGTGTCCCTATTTGGACATTGGCGCCAGCCATTGCCAACTAGAGACCCCCATTTCTAACATTGGCGGTCAGCGGTGAGGATCAGGGCTTGCATTTATGATCCACGTACAATAACTGGTAGATGCCACTAGTGAGTACAGACCAAAGCGCAGCCACGCGCAAATTTTTTTCCCTCTTCAAATTTTTTATTTTTTTTGGTTTTGTTTTGGTTAGTTGTTCTAGTATTGAATTGTTGATCGCAGCCATGAGTATTGCTAATATGGGAAGGCCAACATCGAATGCTTCGGAGGATCTCACCTTTGAGGAGGAAAGATTAGATACCTATACTGCCAGACAGCTGAAGTCATTTTGTTTGCAATTCGCAGTCCCCGTGATAGGTCTCTCTAGGAAGGAGCAGTACCACAAGGCGCTGAAGGCCTGGTGGGAAGCGAGAAAGTCCGCTGGGGATGAGGAAGACAATGCTGGAGGGCAGCAGGATGATGCAGTAGAGGGGGGGAGATAGAACACCCTCCAATCCAGGTACTAGTGTATCCCAAAGGAGCCTGACCCCAGAAGAGCTGGAGGACAGGGAGAGAGATAGGAGGCATAGATTGGAGATGGCTAAATTGGAAGGTCAGCAGGACCTTGAGAGTAAGAAGTTAGACATCGAGAAGAATCGATTGTCGATGGAACTTGAGAAAATGAGAATGGAGCATGAGAGAATGTTGAGGGAGATAGAGATCAGGGCGAGGAGTGTCCCGGTCTCCCCCTCTGGTGGCAGCATACCTTTAGTAACTCCTGAGAGTAGAGTTTATATTCCTAAGGATGTCATTAAGGATTTTCACAAGAGTGAGGATATTGGGAAATGGTTTGCCGCATATGAGATAGCAATGGTGTCCCATCGGGTCCCATAGAAGGATTGGGGAGTGGGATTGTGGGGGCGCTTTGTGAGTGATGGTAGGGATACCCTGTTGGACCTGCCTGAGGAGAGCAGGATGGTGTATGCCCATATGAAAGAAGCTTTGATGACCCGTTATGGTTTGACCCCAGAAATGTACAGGCAGAGGTTTAGGACCTGTAAGAAGTTAGAGGGTACCACGTGGGTTGAATATGTGTCTTTTTTCTGCAGAGCAATGAATCGCTGGGTAAAGGGTAGCAAAGTGGAAACCTTCGAGCAATTGTATGATTTGTTTGCGTGGGAGCATTTTTCTAGTAATTGTTTTCCAGAGCTACGCCAGCACCTGATTGATAGCAAGCTGACTAACCCTAGGAAGCTTGCTGAGGAGGCAGACCGCTGGGTGAAAACCGGGTCCGCAAAGGTTTTGTGGGAGACTTCGCCAGAGGTGGGCAGGGTCCCCAGCAGAGAAGTGGGGGGGACAAGGGTAAGCTGAGGGAGTTCCAGAGAGGGCCCCAACGTAATTCCCAAGGGAACCAAGCAGTGGTGTCCCACCCTCCCCCTGAGAAGAAGCCAGTGTCCCCGACAGGTAGGCCTGCTCGGAGGGGGCCACTCACTTGTTTCAAGTGTGGTCAAGTGGGCCACCGGTATTATGATCCCCAGTGTCCCCAGAGGGACCCAAATGCATCCCCTCTTGCACCACCCTGTGCACCATCCCGCCAGATTGCCAGTGTAGCCCTGGGGGGGGGAGGAGGTAGAGTTCCAAGGTGGGTGGGATCCCGTAGAGTTAACCCTTGTCTCGCTAGGAGACTTTGAGAAGGTCCCTAACCCCACACTGCCTAGTAACACTATGAAGTACCGGCAGTGGGTGACCATCAATGGCCATAGGGTGGAGGCTCTCAGGGACACCGGAGCTAGTGTGACTGCTGTCAGCTCCTGGTTGGTGTCCAAAGAGCAGGTTGTCCCCCATGCATTCTGCCCCGTAGTGTCAGCAGACAACTCAGAGAGCCAGTGTGAAGTGGCTCAGGTTCCCTTCGAGTGGGGGGGGGGTCTCAGGAACTCTTCAAGTGGCTGTGAGGCCCGCCATGCCTGTAGACTCTCTGTTGGGCAATGATCTAGAGAACTCCCCGTGGGCTACGGTGGAGAGAAAGTCTCATTTGGAAATGTTGGGTCTGCCTGAGTGGGCGTGTTCGACCACTCGGTCCATGACAGCTCAGAAGGATGTTCAGGAGGGTCTGGAGCCTGAAAGTATGGCCCAGGCCCCTGCCTTAAAGAGAAGGGGTAGGGGGCGTGGGAGGGAGCAGGCCTTGAGGGGGATGCCCTGGAACCTACAGGGGAACAAGTGGCTGAACTGGGGGACCTACCGGAGCTGACCCATTGGCAGCATGAAGGGGGCCCTCCAGGGAGGAATTTTGCGAGCAACAGAGAACCTGCCCTTCTCTTGAGGGGGTGCGGCGACAGGCCGCCGCCCAGGCAGCAGGTGATCAGACAGGGTCACATTGGATCTATTGGGAGAATGACCTCCTTTACAGCGAGCCTAAGGTTGCTGAGCCTGGGTCAGCCCGTGTGCTGGTGGTACCCCAGCGCTTCAGGACCTTCCTACTGGGGTTGGCTCATGATGTGCCACTGGCCGGACATCTGGGGCAGACCAAGACCTTTGAGAGGCTGGTCACCCACTTCTATTGGCCCCAGATGCGCAGGAGCTCAGATGCTCACTGCAGGACGTGTGAGACTTGCCAGGCAAGTGGGAAGAGTGGGGGAAGATTAAGGCCCCACTACAGCCCTTTCCCGTTGTGAGCACCCCATTCGAGAGAGTGGGCATTGATATTGTGGGGCCTCTGGATCCCAAGGCAGCCATGGGCAACAGGTTCATCCTGGTCTTGGTGGACCATGCCACCAGGTACCCTGAGGCCATCCCGCTCAGGACAGTGACGGCCCCCGTGGTGGGACGGGCACTGATGGGGATTTTCTACCGTGTGGGATTCCCCAGAGAGGTGGTGTCCGATAGGGGAACTAACTTCATCTCCAAGTACATGAAGTCTCTGTGGGAGGAGTGTGGGGTAACCTATAAGTTCACCACTCCTTACCACCCCCAGGGTAATGGGCTGGTTGAGAGATTCAACCGGACCCTCAAGGGCATGATTATGGGCCTAGGTGAGCCCATGAGGCGTAAGTGGGATGTCCTCTTGCCATGCCTGTTGTTTGCTTATCGTGAGCTCCACAGAAGTCCTTAGGGTTCAGTCCCTTTGAGCTGCTCTGTGGTCACCCAGTAAGAGGGCCTCTGGGTCTGGTCAAGGAAGGCTGGGAGCAATCTCCCAGGAAACCTCCCCAGGATGTGTTTAGTTACATGCTGGCCTTCAGGAACCAGACTCGGTGTTTCAGGAAACTTGCTGAGGCAAACCTGGAAGCCAGCCAGGAAGAGATGAAACGCTGGCACGATCAGAATGCCACTCTGATCGAGTTTCAGCCTGAAGAGAAGGTTTTGGTCATGGCCCCGGTGGAGCCCTGTGCACTCCAGGATAGGTGGACCGGCCCCTTTGAGGTGGTGGAGCGCAAGAGTCCTGTTACCTATGTGGTGGACTTGCAGTCTCCCAGGAACCCCTTGCGGGTCCTGCATGTTAACCGCCCGAAGCCCCACTTTGAGAGGTCTGAAGTGGGCATGCTTCTGGCCACAGATGCTGGGATGGAGGAGGAGAGCGAGCCCCTTCCTGACCTCCTGTGTGCAGGGGAGCGAGATGGGTCAGTGGAGGGTGTGGTCCTCTCCGCCACACTGACCCCTGAGCAGCAGGGTGATTGTCGCCAACTGTTGGGGCAATTCAGTGATCTGTTCTCCCTGGTACCTAGTGTCACTGATTGGTGTGTCCATGACGTGGACACTGGGGACAGTCCTCCCATTAAGCACAAGGCTTACCGAGTGACTGACCGGGTAAGGGCCTACATTAAGGATGAGGTTACCAAAATGTTTGCCCTTGGGGTGATTGAGTCCTCTAGCAGCCCTTGGTCCAGCCCAGTGGTCCTGGTACCAAAAGCTGCAGCGCCTGGTACCACCCCAGAACTTCGGTTCTGCGTGGACAATCGGGGCCTCAATTCAGTCATGAAGACTGACCCGCACCACATCCCCAGAGCTGATGAGCTCGTAGATCGGTTAGGGGCTGCAAAATACCTCAGCACATTTGATTTGACGTCTGGGTATTGGCAGATCGCCTTGACCGAGGGAGCAAAGGAGAGGTCAGCATTCTCCACACCCGATGGGCACTACCAGTTCCGGGTAATGCCCTTTGGAATGAAGAATGCCCCTGCCACCTTTCAGAGGCTGGTCAACAGGGTGTTGGTTGGGCTGGAAGACTTCAGTGCCGCCTACCTGGATGACATTGCGGTGTTTAGCTCCTCTTGCGAGGACCACCTGCACCACCTCTGGGAGGTATTGATGGCACTGCGGAAGGCAGGCCTCACAATCAGAGCCAGTAAGTGCCAGATTGGGCAGGGTTCTGTAGTGTATTTGGGGCACCAGGTGGGGAGCGGCCAGGTGGCGCCCCTTCAGTCCAAAATTGAAACTATCCTGGCGTGGGAACCCCCCAAGACTCAGATGCAGGTGAGAGCCTTCTTAGGACTCACGGGGTACTACAGGAGGTTTGTCAAGGGATATGGCAACATTGTTGCACCCTTGACTGAGCTGACTTCTAAGAAGCAGCCAAAGAAGGTAAACTGGACTGACACCTGTCAGAATGCTTTTGACGCCCGACTTTTCAAAGGAATTTGTTGTCCAGACAGACGCCTCAGAGCATGGTATAGGGGCTGTTCTGTCACAGATCAATGAGGAGGGACTTGACCAACCGGTAGCCTTCCTAAGCAGGAGGTTACTTCCCCGGGAACAGAGGTGGAGTGCAATTGAGCGTGAGGCATTTGCTGTGGTCTGGGCGCTGAAGAAGCTGAGACCATATCTGTTTGGGACTCACTTCCGGGTTCAGACAGACCACAGGCCCTTTAGATGGTTGATACATATGAGGGGTGAGAATCCCAAGTTGTTGAGGTGGTCCATTTCCCTACAGGGTATGGATTTCACGGTGGAACACCGCCCTGGTACAGAACACTCCAATGCTGACGGTCTGTCCAGATTTTTCCGCCTTAGTGATGAGAACTCCCAAGGAGATGGTTAGTTCTCCCCATATTTCAGCTGGAGGGGACGCGTGTTAGACCTGGCATCATTGGCGTGGGTCTCCCTTCCTCTTTTCGCTTCCTATCTTTTATATTGGCTGGATTTAGATGCTCTGGGCGCTGTGCCACTGCCAATCAGTGCCACAGCGCGAATGCTCCCTGTGTAAAGATAACTGTATGAATTGGGATAACCATAATTGGCTGGTTTGGTTTACCTGTCAGTCCCTAGTATAAGTGCACTGTGTGTGCCCAGGGCTGGTAGACCAAATACTGCTGGTGGGCCTGCAGCGCTGATTTGCGCTACCCACTGAAGCAGCTTTTAAAGTATGTCTGTGTAGCATGTTCTAATAGCGAGTTACCCTCCATTTCACTGTTTACTATTGTGAGGCTATCCGTTCTCATAGGCCAGAATGGGCAGGCTGAGTATTACATCCCATAATCCTACCTGCCCCCAGGAACCTGATAGGAAATTCAAATTTGATATGTTTAAGCTCAGGACATTGAGATACATCTTTTAGTAAGGATCATTTGCATAGCCCGTGTTCGAAAATGCCTCTGCTAGAAACGAGGTATTTTCTTGCCTAAGCTTTCCTGTAGGCTTTGCTAGTGTGTGTATTGGCCGTCTGGTTTTGGAGCAGCAGGGCCAGCTGGGTCAGACCTGGCTGGAGAGAGAGATCGGCATTTAGAGTATGGGGAGAGGTGACTCTTTGATCTGAGCAGGGCCGTGCCTGGCAAGGTGAATGATGGCTCCCCCTCCCAGTGCGCGTCTGATAGCAGACCCCCTGATTCTCAAAAGGCAGGATGTCTCCTCGTAAACCAAGTGCTCCCCGACCCCACCGAACTGTTTCTGGCTGGATTCAGTGATTTGTGACTGTAGAGAACAAAGACTTTTTAGGTATAAAACGCCGCGCTGAAACCTGTTTCAAGTGTGTTCCTTCTGGATGTCAAGACGAAACTCTGTCCGAGTGAACAGAGGAAAGGGCTTTGAAACTTTTACCAAGCTTGCTGAAGAAAGTACCCGAGGGCCTGAATTGAGAGCACCTCCTGCTGAAGTCTCAGGGACATTAGACTTCACCCCGTCAGCCATCTGAATTCCTGTGCTAGGGATTCTACTTGCAGGTGAGGCCTCCGTCGAGTAATCCGGAACCTCTAGCATTACTGTGAGGAACGCGGACTGGTAACCCTTGTTAACTCTGTGTGTGGGCCACCGCAGCTAAGAGAGAGCTGCCGCCGCTGAGCGCCCGCCTTAATTTGAACCTTCGGAACCTTCGCTGAACCTGTGTGGGCCGCTGCAGCTAAGAGAGAGCTGTTGCCGCTGAGTGCCCGCACTTGTGTCAGCTGTGCATCATCGTGATTCGTCCTGTGGGCCGCCGCAGCTAAGAGAGAGCTGTTGCCGCTGAGTGCCCGCACTTGTGTCAGCTGTGCATCATCGCGATTCGTCCTGTGTGCCGCCGCAGCTAAGAGAGAAGAGGCAACAATATCTCAACTGGTGTCACTAATGAAGTCGGTTTAAGCACGTATGTACAATACATTACACGGAAAGAAGACGGGAGACTCTGAGGAGTTTGTAGAAATGTGCACTTGGCATCATATAATTAAGGTCACAGTAAGGAAGGTACAGTTGTAGCAGCACTGTAGGCATAGAATGCAATAGCAACCCGAATTGGACTTGGTGCTCAATTGTGTTCGTGATACATAAAGGTGGCCACGCAAGTGACAATGTGCAATCAGCGGAAACGGCGCAAGGTGAAGAGGTGAAACAATATGTACAGTGAAATTAGGTGGTTCAAGATAACAATTTACAATGTATCAATGGGTAATGACAACAATTTGATTGAACCACGAAAGGAAATGCGCCATCAGTTGCGCTGAGGGGTCGATGACGTTTCGATCCTATTAATCAGGATCATCTTCAGGACCGGGTTGCAAGATAGGCGGTGCTGTACAGAGAGGGAACGGAGAAGGGTCAGGGAAAGGAGGGGGTGGGAGCGCGTAGAATTGAGCAATACAGGTGGTGGTGCCTACCTGAGGGTGATGCTAGGCGATGCACGTTGGATCAAAGTAGCGCGACGGACACCGTCTGACCGGTTGGCGTCGGGGGCTGGAAATGCCAGCAGTGGGGGAAGCAACTAATGTGGTCTGAAGCGCGTTAAATTACACGCATGGGGTGGGGAGGGCTACCAGAAAGGGGCACGAACCCGTGTTAAAACTCTGGCAGGTAGAATCAGTCTAATAGGAAAGAGCAACACCGGTGTTGCGGTATGCCGGAGGTGCATGCTCGGTGATGCGCGCAAGAAGAGGGAAGTGTGGCAAGCAACGTCTAATTCGTGGTAGTAATTGCCGGGGGGAGGGAGAAACTGATATGGTCTGTGGCGCGTAAATTATAGCGCAAGTGGGTCAAGGATGGCAGGATGTGGAATCTACCTGAATAGGGCAAAGTCCTGTGTCATAAATCAGGCGGGAAGAATCAATCTTGCGGTGATGGCAGGAATCGTCAAGGCTACTGCGGGAGTCCGAAGTCCTGCAGGGGAGGGGGAGAAAGTCAGGCGGTTGCCAGAAGCTTAAGGGGGGTGCAGAGGTGCGCAGGGGGAAAGGGCTTACCTTGTCCATCAAGCCGGGTATGGGCCGGTGCCCTTTGTGTGCCCGCACTTGTGTCAGCTGTGCATCATCGTGATTCGTCCTGTGGGCCGCCGCAGCTAAGAGAGAGCTGTTGCCGCTGAGTGCCCGCACTTGTGTCAGCTGTGCGTCATCGTGATTTGTCCTGTGGGCCGCTGCAGCTAAGAGAGAACTGCTGCTGCTGAGTGCTCGCACCTTTGCCAACGTTGCATCATTGTGATTTGTCCAGTGGGCCGCCGCAGCTAAGAGAGAGCTGCTGCCGCTGAGTGCTCGCACCTTTGCCAACGTTGCATCATTGTGATTTGTCCTGTGGGCCGCCGCAGCTAAGAGAGAGCTGCTGCCGCTGAGTGCCCGCACCTTTGCCAACTTTGCCTCGTCGTGATTTGTCCTGTGGGCCGCCGCAGCTAAGAGAGAGCTGTTGCCGCTGAGTGCCCGCACTTGTGTCAGCTGTGCATCATCGTGATTTGTCCTGTGGGCCGCCGCAGCTAAGAGAGAGCTGCTGCCGCTGAGTGCCCGCACCTTTGCCAACTTTGCATCCTCGTGATTTGTCCTGTGGGCCGCTGCAGCTAAGAGAGAGCTGCTGCCGCTGAGTGCTTGCACCTTTGCCAACTTTGCATCATCGTGATTTGTCCTGTGGGCCGCTGCAGCTAAGAGAGACCTGCTGCCGCTGAGTGCTCGCACCTTTGCCAACGTTGCATCATTGTGAGTCGTCCTGTGGGCCGCCGCAGCTAAGAGAGAGCTGCTGCTGCTGTGAGCCCACCACGGAGCTGCATGACGAGAGTCATCGCCAACACCAGCCCGGGCCGCCGCAGCCGCGTGCTGCTGCCGCTGAGAGCCCGCCTGTCCCCGAGTGCCCGAATCATTGTGAGTGCACGTTGCGGACCACTGCAGTCGAGAGTTGTGGTCGCTGGGAGTCCGCCCGTCACCGTCTCCGCTTCTTCGAGAATCTACGTGCTGTGTCCCCGTCCAACGGCAGGTATCTGGTGCGCAACGGGTCGCGTAGACCCAGGCCTTGAACTCAGTCAGTGCCACGTTCTGGTGAATACGTTATTGCCTTTTTAAGTCCCTACTGATTTACGTGCATTGTGACTGGTTAAAACGCTTTTGAGAGTCTCGTGCTAAACCTTAGATAAAGATACTATTTTTCTATACCCACTTGAGTTGTGTCCTTTTGTGGTGTCGTTACTGCCTTATTGTGCATGGTCATAAATGCTTCACACACTGCCTCTGAGATAGGCCTAACTGCTCGTGCTACGTTACCACAGGGTTGAGCAGGGGCTATCAAAGGGGGTAGCCCACTTGCCCTGTCTTAGGAAGAAGGGTCCCTATTTGGACATTGGCACTAGCCATTGCCAACTAGAGACCCCCATTTCTAACAGTTATCATTCCAGGAAGCCCCACTGCTCTCCCATACCCTGGAAACTCTATTTGTTATGTCGGGGCAAGAGGCTGATTTCGCATATCTATAGGGCTCTGAGAGAAGACCCTCCCCTGGCTGAACTCTTGGTACAACATAAATGGCATTCCACCTTAGAGACACCCCTGACGCCAAAAGCATGGGAGGGGATCAATGAAGGAGTAAAAACCACTTCCACTAATGCACGATTTAAATTGCTGCAGTACAACGTGATACACCAGGTATACCTTTCCCCCAATAGACTACATGCCATAAACCCAGAATGCTCAGCAGAGTGCCTCCGATGCAAATGGCAGATGGAAGACTTCATACGCGTACTCTGGGGGTGCCCAAACATAGATGGCCTCTGGCAATCAGTACTGGCGAGGCTTAATACAGCCACGGGATGGGAGATAGCTAGGGAGTTTGGCCCCTGCCTGTTGGGACACATCCCTTTCGGAAAAAGAAGAAGCTGAGCAGGAAATTTCTTGTTTTGGGGCTGGTGCTGGCAAAACATAGAATAATAATCGGGTGGTTGTCACCAAATGCGCTGAAAGTGGTAGATTGGTTGAGAGATATGGCTGAATGGACGACTGCTGAGAGTAGCCACATGAGCAAGTCGCGTAGGGATGAGAAATTACAGGACAACCTGCGAGCTTGGGCTGCGAGGCTATCGCCACCAGATGAGTTTCCCCCTCAGATCTGCGGGGCATCCTGATATGAGGGCAGATGGAAGTGTGGTAGTTGATGGGGGAGGGCCCTCGATTTGTCCTACACACTGCTAAGCTATGCTAGTATTTGTCAAGCTCCAATGTGAGAATATACGAATAATATTATAGTATGTATTCAACCTTCACTGTACAAGATAGCCTGAGGGGGTGGAGGGAGGGAAGAGGGGGGTTGAAATGAAATGAAGATGTTCATGTAAACAAATCGTGACGAGATAATCCTATTTAATACTATTGTTGTAACTTGAAAATCTAATAAAAATCTATCCTTAAAGAAAATATGCATTACTGAATCTTTCCTGGCATGCACCTATTTATTTTCTAACTGAACATGGGTAAGTATTTGTACGTGCGGCATTGTGGAATTATGTAGTTTCACGGAACATATTTTTAAATCTACTGTTCCTGTGACAAACATTTTGAGTGTGAAGGCACCTCTGCCTGCATGCCTGCAGTAAGCATGTGAACTGCCTGGCCTCCAGGCCAGGGCCCCATGTGATACCGTACCCAGTGTCATGCTACCATAATACCAACCTTATCCACTCCATGCGATTCTTTCTCTAGCAGCAGCAATTCTGTACTTGCTGGTGCATTCCCAAGAAATGTTTGCCCAAGTTCAGGACACCTTCCTACTGGTCCCTACGCAAAAGTTTACCTCCAACATGCTCCTGGAGTACTACCTGCAGCCATGCTTTCGACTCAGAGGTTCTCTCTCGAGGTCTTAAGAGACTGCAATGGGATCTGGGTATCTCGCTAGACCACGCATCCCTCTAGTGTATAAACTGTACCTAGAGTGTGATGGTTCTCTAGAAACTACAAAGTGTGCCAGTTCTATATAACTTCTACCCAGAGTGTGTCGGTTCTATGTAAACTGCAGAGTGTGATGGTTCTATATAAACTGCACCCATAGTGTGATGGTTCTATATAAACTGCAGAGTGTGCCAGTTTCATATAAATTCCACCCAGAGTGTGTCGGTTCTATGTAAACTGCAGAGTGTGATGGTTCTATATAAACTGCACCCAGAGTGTGATGGTTCTATATAAACTGCAGAGTGTGCCAGTTTCATATAAATTCCACCCAGAGTGTGTCGGTTCTATGTAAACTGCAGAGTGTGATGGTTCTATATAAACTGCACCCAGAGTGTGATGGTTCTATATAAACTGCAGAGTGTGCCAGTTTCATATAAATTCCACCCAGAGTGTGTCGGTTCTATGTAAACTGCAGAGTGTGCCAGTTTCATATAAATTCCACCCAGAGTGTGTTGGTTCTATATAAACTGCACCTAGAGTGTGACGGTTCTATATAAACTGCACCCAGAGTGTGGTGGTTCTATAAAAACTGCAGAATGTGCCGGTTCCAAACAAATTCCACCCAGAGTGTGTCGGTTCTATAAAACTGCAGAGTGTGATGGTTCTATATAAACTGCGGAGTGTGCCGGTTCTACATAAATTCCACCCAGAGTGTGTCGGTTCTATAAAACTGCAGAGTGTGATGGTTCTATATAAACTGCGGAGTGTGCCGGTTCTACATAAATTCCACCCAGAGTGTGTCGGTTCTATAAAACTGCAGAGTGTGATGGTTCTATATAAACTGCGGAGTGTGCCGGTTCTACATAAATTCCACCCAGAGTGTGTCGGTTCAATAAAACTGCAGAGTGTGATGGTTCTATATAAACTGCGGAGTGTGCCGGTTCTACATAAATTGCACCCAGAGTGTGTTGGTTTTATGTAAAGTGGAGTGTGACAGTTGCATATAAACTGCACCCAGAGCGTGTCGGGTCTATACAAGCTGCACTCAGATTGTGATATTCATTCTCAGTTAGAAGCAGCCTTTGCTGTCACTCTGCACTTACCTGCTGTTCAAAGTTCATGTTTTGAACCCGCATTCTTCTTGGATCTTGGCTCGGTGTTTGATTCTTCTTCACCCTTACTGCTGTCTTCTTGCTATTTTGTAATTGTATGTGCTACCTACAAAAAAAGAATAATGAACAAGGCCAGTGCACTACCATTATCACTCAAAAATCATTTTGAAAAAAAGGCATAGCGTTTATCGCAACTAGTTGAGATATCTAACTGAACTACTGTTAAAACAGAAGTCGGCATTTCTCAACAACTTTATTTCTTGGGTTGGTTATGTTAGAATAACCCTTGCCTTTTTCATGCTCAGCCCCTCTCAAGAACAGAAAGCATCAAGTGGTAGGAGACAGTACCCTGACTATTAAACCCTCATGTTTAGGCTTTGTTGATTTTTTATCATTCTACCTGGGCTACTCATCCTCTTTTATTATCTTTATGGGTCCCTAAGGAACGCCATCTTCAATGACAGGGAAGCACACTGTTGACTGACTCAGAGAGATGCAGAAATCAATATAGAGAACCTTCATCTCAACTCTCTTTCTTCCCCTCATCCTCACAAGCCATTTCCTATGTTCCCAACTTCAGCGCCAGAGGAGATCAGGTCTCACAAACGCTTAGACCTGGCAGTGAGACAAGGAGTTGTGAGCCTCACAGCCTTCCTGCAGCAGCCTGGTGGAGTACAATTTAGTGCCATTTCACACGTTCGACACCACTAATTCCTGGCTCATTGCCTATATGTTGTGAGGTACAGTAAATTATGGGAAAGGATCTCAAGATGTTTATGAATAATCTCAAAGTTTTAACTCCATGGATGTTGAATGGATCAGTTCCCCTAACAGCCAAAAAAGAACACGACTGAGAAAGTGCCATTGCAGTTTAAGGCAATGCTGCAGCATTGAAATACCGATCATCACGTGGTAAATTAACCCTTGCTGATCAATGAACATTGACACTAGTGCTTCCTGGGGTTGTTTTCCTCTCTCACCAGTGCACATCACCAATCACAACAAGACCCTGATGAACCTCTTCTCCACCAAAATGGGATTCAGTGATACTGTGCCACACTGGTTCACCTTCTCCCTAACATGGATGTGAGTGTGTACAGTTTAATCGAGTAAAAACAGAATTTAAACTCATCACTGAGAAAATCAAAGTCTTGACTTGGCCTGTCTCACAAACATGAATCTGAACAGATTTACAGCCCATTTCTCAGACAATGACAGATTGCTCTGCTGTTTCATCCACAATAAATTCATCTTAAAGATTATAAAGCAAGAAGGGCCATACAATATGGTACCAGCTGTCAATCTTCTGAAAAATAAAACCATGTCTCCCTGAAACAGACTTCAGAAGCACATCTAAAACCATGATATATATGGGATAAAGTACCCCCTGCCAAACATTAGAAGGATATAGCAAGTCACTGAGGAGTTCCATGATCATATAGAGGAAGAAGGCCCGATGCATAATTCATTTATAATGTTATTGAACTCCAAGGTGACTTGCAATATCCTAATCATGGAAGGCAAGGGGTACCATTATTCATTATAATACCTGGTCACACCATCACCGTTCCTAAAAATCACTTAAATACCTTGGTGCGTAACTCTTTCATATGAAAAAAGAAAAAGCCAGTGTGTAAACATGAAGAATAAAAATAGAATTTCTGGTGCAAAATTAAATACTTCAAAAAGCTGTTCGATATTTGTTGCAAAAAGGTATTAGAATCAAATCTTTTTAAAAAAGGTGTAATAGCTCGGAATGAGTAGAGAATTTTTAACTTTTCTATAATTGCCTAGGGAGTGACTAAGTAGAGAGTTTTTAGCTTTTCTATAATTGCCTAATGAGTGAAGAAAATAAGCATGTTGCCATAAATACAGCATTTCTGATTGTCACCATACAGCTAGAAAAACAGAGCAGAAAAAAGAAAAGCACTGTTTCATTTTCTTTCTTTAAACAGCTGCTTTATTATGCTCCGAGATCTGACCTGCCTTTCCCCTCAGCTGCTGGCTCTGGCACCAGGCATTGTAAATTCAGAACCCAACTGTAAGAAGCTATTGCAGTTGGGTTCTGACTTCATTTCTTTTTAATAGGCAACTGGGTGCGTCAGAAGTCACCCATTATATTTGGGATAAAGTGCCCCATGCTGTCCATTCTGAGGATATTGCAAGTTACCAAGGAGTTCCATGAACATATAGAGAAACTAGGCTGAAGGTCGAGATCCTAAATAAGGTTATGGCACTCCGCGGTGACTTGCAAAATCCTTATCATGTATTGCAGGGGGCACTTTATCCCTTATAACACATGATCACACCATCACCTTTCCCACAAACCACTTAAACCTTTGATGCAAAGCTCTTTCATATGAAAGAGAAAGGTTGCAAACATGAGAGATAAAAATAGAATCATTAGTGCAAAATAATTAAATACACCAAAAAAAGCTGTTAGGTATTTGTTGCCAAACGGTATTAGAATCAGTTCTTTTAAAAAATGTGTAGAGAGATTCTAACTTTTCTATAATTACCTAAGGAGTGAAGAAAATAAATATTGCCATATATACAGTCTTTCTGATTGTCACCATACAGCTTGAAAAACAAAGCAGAAAAAAGAAAAGCAATATTTCATTTTCTTTCTTTAAGCAGCTGCTTTAATTATGCTCAGTGATAGGACCTGCCTTTACCCTCAGTGACGTCAGAACCCAACTGTAATAAGCTACTACAGTAGGGTTCTGACATAATGTCTTTATAATAGGCGACTGGGTGCATCAGAAGTCTGATTATATATGGGTTATAGTATCCCCTGCCATAAATTATGAGGATATTGCAAGTTACTGAGGAGTTCAATGGCCATATAGAGGTTATGAAACTTGGAGGTGACTTGCAATATTCTTGTCATGTACAGCATGGGGTACTTTATGAGGATATTGCAAGTTACCAAGGAGTTCCATGACGATATAGAAGTTATGGAACTCCGAGGTGACAATATCCTTGTCATGTACGGCAGGGCGAACTTTATCCCTTATAATACGTGGGCACACCAGCACCTTTCCAACAAATGACTTAAACCCTTGGTGCTTAGCTCTTTCATATTAAAGAGAGAGCATGTTTGCAAATATGAAGGATAAAATAGAATATCTAGTGTTAAATTAAACACATCA
The DNA here is from genome assembly GCA_963921515.1 of Calotriton arnoldi. Taxonomy (NCBI): domain Eukaryota; kingdom Metazoa; phylum Chordata; class Amphibia; order Caudata; family Salamandridae; genus Calotriton; species Calotriton arnoldi. Next base: position 52,925 of record CAWUFW010010254.1, on the reverse strand, counting down.
AAAAAGCTGTTAGATATTTGTTTCAAAAAAGATATTAAAATAAGATTAATACAAGTCAGTTTTCAGGGTTTTTTTAAAAGTACAGTAGCTCAGAATGTATAGAAGCATGTAGAAAGATTCTAACTTTCTATAATTACCTAAGGAGTGCAAAAAAATAACATGTTGTCATAAATATCTCCTTTTTGATTATCACTATACAACTAGAAAAACAGAGTAGAACAAAGTAAACCAATGTTTTGGTTTGTTCATTAAACAGCTGACCTGTCTTTCCCCTTGGCTGCTGGTTCTGACATCATGCATTGTGATGTCAGAACTCAACTGTAATAATTTACATCATTTCTTTATTATAGGTGAGCGGGTGCATTACAAGTCACCTATTATAAAGAAATGAAAGACATGTTTTTATAAAGGTATTGTAGAATTCCATGTCATATAAAAAATTAGTGACTGCCTTATAATACAGGGATTGCAGAATCCCATGCATTATATTCCAATCTCATCAGGTGAAATGACCCTTGCACAAGGCACCACCAACTCAATGTTTGTACCACTAAGGACATCCTACACCTGCAGACCACTGCATTAAAAAAAAATTAAGAAATTAGCCCCTTTACCACAACACTCAAGTAGTTTCACTGTCTACTAGCGCCGGCCCAACTGATTGAAAATATTGGACTCATGACGTACATAGGTGTAATGAGCAATTTGCCATCTTATCTCATTAAAATCCATAACACATGCTAGGAACAAAAGAAAACACCATATTATCACCAGGCTCAAAGCTAAGAATTACATAAAAGAAATAAAAAAAGTAGACAAAACTTTTTAAAAAACTGTACACCCAGGATCTGGATCATCGTCACAATTCTCATCAGAATTGTCCTGTGCCTTGAGGCTTTTAGGAATTAACTGTTTTTGGAATTTATTCAATTGAAAAATGGGTGTTTTTCTGGTTTGTGCTTTGAAATGGTCACTAGGCAATACTACAGCATAAAAATCTGCAAACCTAGTTGAACTTTGTTTTTCACAACTGGAGTTTCTAAGTCCAAAAAGATTGATCTTGCTTTGTGATCAGGATCACATTTTACACAGGGAAGGTTCTATGTTTACGAAGAAGATGACGGAGTGCACACCAAATCTTTTTACTTTTCATCGATGATTCATTTGTTTTCATTTGTAGGCGTGCAAGCCCGGTATCGTGGACTGCCAAACCACGTTGAATGTAAATCACAAGAGGAAAATGGGCTAAGTGTCACCACATTCCAGACGCACAGCCTTATGGGTGCATAACAAAGATGCCACAATTTGTTCCAATTAATCCAAGTTTATTCTTTTGTTCATCAATATTTTCGATGTTTATCTTGTTTTGTCCAGTCACATAAAAGACACTCCATGTTTTCATTAAACTCTTAATGCTGTAGATGTGCCGATGCGGGCCTAGTTCTACAGCATGGAATTACATGAACATTCCTCAGTCGTTGTATTCATCACCCAATGCATTTCGGGCCCATTCTGGCCCTTCATCAGGGGTACCCTGCAAATTTTAAAACACCATTATTGTGCTATAACTTTAAATGAACTCACATTCTTAAGTTTTGTACATAGTATAAAGCGTATAAAAAATATATACATGTTAATAACTGGGGTTCATCCAATTAACAACGTTCTGCCCACTGAATTCAAAATGCTACCCTTCACTAAATGCATATTCAATATTCCATCACACTATTATTTATCTCTCCACCCTTTCAATGTCCGTGAACTCGCTTCCTTCCCTGTGTACCAACAGTCTTTACACCTCCTAATCTCTCTCTGATTAAACATAATCGAACGAGCCCGCACCTTCAACGTCTGGTAATCAGCTTACTCTGGTGTTCAAACACTGTGCCTTCTCTCATGTTTCACAACCATGCTCGTACCTATCCCTCTCTCCCTCCATTAAGAGCAGCTGAACTGTGTCCCCGCCCATCTAAATGCATCCAATTAACGCCGACTGAAATTATTACACTACAAAACCCATAATGCCCTGTAAAGTTGGAAATCCTTTCAATCAGTTAATTTAAATACGTTAGTATGCCTTGCCTTCAGCATTACCTTGTCTGACGTTTACTACCACGGTGAATCCTGCTGATGGTATACACGCACTGTGAAGGTGTATAAGTAGTCCATTATGTGACAAAGTAATGATATTGTCACATAATGGACTACTTATACACCTTCTTTCAAAAGTAAAATTCATGGACTGCTGTTTTAAAATATAATAATGGACAATTATTGATTGAACACATTGTTCTGACAGTTTAATTTCGTTCATATTAATTTATTGTACATAACATCAACAAGATTAGTGATCAACATGATGCGTGTTTAAAGCAACGTTTGAAAAATGATATCAGCGGGTGGGCGGTGAATTTAAATGTTTTACATATTCAGTAGGATGATAGAGATAGGAAAGGATAAAACTTGTACGGAACGTTTATATACTTCTTAGAGAATGAATAGATATGGGAGGGAACAGGGATTTCCAACTTTACAGGGCATTATGGGTTTTGTAGTGTAATAATTTCAGTCGGCGTTAATTGGATGCATTTAGATGGGCGGGGACACAGTTCAGCTGCTCTTAATGGAGGGAGAGAGGGATAGGTACGAGCATGGTTGTGAAACATGAGAGAAGGCACGGTGTTTGAACACCAGAGTAAGCTGTTACCAGACGTTGAAGGTACGGGCTCGTTCGATTATGTTTAATCAGAGAGAGATTAGGAGGTGTAAAGACTGTTGGTACACGGGGAAGGGAAGCGAGTTCACGGACATTGAAAGGGTGGAGAGATAAATAATAGTGTGATGGAATATTGAATATGCATTTAGTGAAGGGTAGCATTTTGAATTCAGTGGGCAGAACGTTGTTAATTGGATGAACCCCAGTTATTAACATGTATATATTTTTTATACGCTTTATACTATGTACAAAACTTAAGAATGTGAGTTCATTTAAAGTTATAGCACAATAATGGTGTTTTAAAATTTGCAGGGTACCCCTGATGAAGGGCCAGAATGGGCCCGAAATGCATTGGGTGATGAATACAACGACTGAGGAATGTTCATGTAATTCCATGCTGTAGAACGAGGCCCGCATTGGCACATCTACAGCATTAAGAGTTTAATGAAAACATGGAGTGTCTTTTATGTGACTGGACAAAACAAGATAAACATCGAAAATATTGATGAACAAAAGAATAAACTTGGATTAATTGGAACAAATTGTGGCATCTTTGTTATGCACCCATAAGGCTGTGCGTCTGGAATGTGGTGACACTTCGCCCCATTTTCCTCTTGTGTAAGGTTCTATGTTTCCCACATATAAATCTAATTCTGTGTGGAAAAGGTTTTGCAAAGCTTATTCAGTATCTCTGCTGCTGTTTAGCAAGGGCAGGTTCCTTTGTGAATGGCAAGACGGCAAGCTATGTGCAGTACAAATGATCCTAAGCCTGCCATTCACATTGCTTGTTTGTTCGAAAGTATGAATGCAGCAGGACCTACATAAAGAACCAATAGAAGTATTACATTAAAATAATGTATTTTACATTACTAAGCATAATCCAACTTGTTAAAGGAAATTCACAGTGCGACAGAACTCACAGCTGCACACTCTACTTGGCTCTTAGGTGTGCGGGTACAACCTGGAAACAACACTTTAATATAATTCAATAAGAACTCTAATGGAATGACTTCCTGTGTATGTATGTATCATGGTGCCGCTTCATAGTAGCAAGAGCCGAGATAATTCTTCGGGAGTGAGTCGCCACGCTATACAAGAGCCAATAACATAACATGTAATGTAGTGAATGAACCGGTGGTAACTACTGAAAGCCACAGGAGTATTATGAAATTGATACTGATATAAGTATTTCTGTGAGGGTGACTACTTACCTGGCCACAGTGTTATGGATGTGTTACATCTGACTCAATAGTTGTCACTGAAAACGACTCATCAGATCGCGGCAGTGTCATTGATTTTCTTCATCATTTTCAGTAATAGGATTCATATAGAGTTTGGGTAAGCGCAGAGTCAGAAAAGGAGTGGTTATTTATAAGCCCCTTGCACCACCAGTGCATCACTTTTTGTGACCCCCCGGTGGCGCTGGAGTTTGCTCCATATTTACCAGGCAGCACTAAGCCACTTTTTTAGGTCTCGCCTACGCAGCGCGCATGCGCTGCTTAGGAAAAAATACCTTTTGCAATTGATTCGGCTTTTCAGCCAAAAACGTGCACGCGTTCCATTGCCTTCAATGGCAACGCGTGCATGCTTAGCATTCACTTGCGGGAGCGAGCAGCTGGCGCCATATGGTAGCAATTATCGCTCCTGGCGCCGCTCACTCCCGCAAGTGAATCGCGCAGGCTCCCTCCTCTCCCCCTCCCCTGCTGCTGTGCGAGCGCGCGCGCGCTTGTTTTAAATGTAGAAGTGGTTTGTTTCTTCCAATAATGGTAGTGAGAAGAGGAAGGTTTTTAACACTCTCCGATATTCAAGGCGGTTATCACTTATTCTTTTTATACCAGACTGACTCCTTATGTTGGTGGTTCTATAAAAGCTTATCATTAGGAAATGTGGCCTCCACCCAGGGCTAGCTGGGTGCAGGTACAGCCGCACTCACAAGACCTCTGGAGCGGCTTGTTTGGCACCTGACTGGGTCTGACTGAAAGTTGCAAAGTCTGAAAACTGAAATAAACTGGCAGCACATTCTGTCCTGGTCGGTCCAGGGAAGCGGGGCTGTGGCTGTGGGAGCAGTGTGTTGTTACCTAGTAACGCACGGCCCGGATCAACTGTCCCGAGCTTTCGGAATGAGGTCACCCGAGAGGTCGCCCGGCTCACTGACCTCCACAGGCCCAAATAAAGAGGTATTGTCTGTCTGCACAGGTATTCACATGAGTGCCATCAGGGATACAGTACACTCCATACTGGGAGTCTGTGCAGTGGCGCAGCATGGGTGCCCTGGTGCAGGCAAGGGAAATGCCCCCCCTCCCCCACCCGCTGGCCATTGGTTGGGTAGTAAAGTACAGCTACAGTTAGGCTTCAGTGGGCCTCTAAGAGCCTTGGTCCCGGTGCCACTGCACCTGCTGCACTGTCGACATCCATTCCCATGAGTCTGTGTTGAAAGCAGCTGTACTACCTCCTCAGTGGTTGAAAACGCACCTGTAAAGGCCCCACTAATTTAAAAACTGAAGCATATGGAAACAAGCATTGGCAAAGCCAATAGGCATCGCCTATGCGAGATCCATTAGCCCTTTCATTGTTCTTAAGGCATGTTGCACAGCAGCGCATCATAAAAGAACAATGAAGACGTAGCTTGTATGTAAATGACCCTTGGAGGGGCCCTCCGACTGTTGTTTCTCGGGGGCTATTCGAACCTGGGTGTTATGTAAATTGGGAATGCGCTCACAATAAACGTCTGAACACAATCTTGCCGTTTTACTTAAGTAGCTAGAAAAATGTGTGACAAATTGCACCACAAAGTACTTTTTCACAAAATTGTCACTGTGCAAACCCACAGTGAGTGTTGTGTTTTTTCACCATACGTGACCCATTATTGTTTAGTAATAGTAAGGCGTAAATTGTTCAGCCCCCCCCCTTGATTTTCGCGGACTGTAGCCAGCATTTTCACTTTACTAATCATGCTGCGCCAATGTAAGAGCCACATCGATAACGGTCCAGACATTTCTACTGGGGTACCATGCCAGGACGCCCCCTCGATGAACACAAACAACATTACATTGCAAAATACACCCAATGGCTCTAAAGTCACGGGTTTGCTCGAGCTGCGGAGGTATTTCCTACACTACCGGACCTGCCCGTGGCCATAATAGTTTTAGGATGTTTAGTTTATCTCCCTCATTCACCCATCATTTAATAATAGTGTTGAGAATTACAGTAACAGCAGGCGCAGACTTCTGTACCTTTGCTGGTGCTAAGGGAAAACCTGAAGCATCCTTGTGGAACACGCACACACGCACGCACGCGCACGCACGCACACTTACTTTACCAGCCCATTAAAAAGACCCATCCAATCCAAACGGCACTACTTTCAAACAAACACAGGCAGTCTCACTGTGTCCACTTGCTTTGTGGCATCAGTCTGTCTGTTCCCTGTTCCTAATTTTGAGAGCAGCAGCTGCCAGAGATGTAGCGTCCAGGGGGTGGAAAGCACAAGGGTAACACTCACCTCCTCCCCGAATCAGGCAGGCGTTACCCAGGGCTTTAAGTGGGAAGAAAAACTGGAGGGTCTCTCAAAGGGGCGTGGTCAATGTAATTAAGGGCGTGGCTAAAAACACTTAAGCTAAAAATCTGTGGTTAGCATAGCGTGCCGCCCGACTAGTATTTTGCTGTTTCTGTCATTGCATTCAGATATATGATACAACAAGTAACATCATACCTACAACAAGTCAGGACTATTGGCTTTGTCAATGGTTGTTAGTTGCATCGCATCAGCCTCCAGGATAGATGAGAGGCCGTCAAACTAGTGGCACTGCTGGTCTCTATCACTCCCAGTAGAGGGCAGCAGCGAGAGCCAAGACCTGGATCTGGGGTAAGTGCAACAGTGCAACAGTGCAGCAGCGCAATCGCAAGGAAACAAGCATTGGCATAGTCAATAGGTCTCGCCTTGGGACCTTATAAGTGTTTAGCTATGCAACAGTTCATGTTGTTGCACCAAGGATATTGTGCTGGATAAGTAAACACTTATAAGGTCCCAAAGGCGAGACCTATTGGCTATGCCAATGCTTGTTTGTCTTATTGCTGCCTTGTAAGTATCGTTCCCTTTAACGCAGTTATCTGCGTTAAAGGGGCGTGCAATGGGTGTTGCTGGGGGCGTTCCCAGCAACATCAATGGCTTTTTGACACATCCCCAGAATTCTGAGAAATCATAACTCTGAGGCAGCGCCAAAAACTTACGCCTCCACAGGGGCGGCGTATGGGAGGCACAACGAGGAGAAATATCTTTATTTCTCCTCATTTTTCCTTTTTCTGTGTGTGCTGAGGAGAAAGCCTCTTGTGATTGTTTTTGTGCAGGAAGGTTTCCCTTTCTGCACAAAAATAATCATCCCCGCAAAGCAGGCACCCTTACACCATGGTGCAAAGGTGCCTGAGTTGGCGCATTGCAGCCCCTTGTGTGCCAGCGCGGGGGGGAAAGGATAGGAATGTGCCGTATCTGATAGATACAGTGCATTCCTGCCTTTTTCTTTTGCCATAGGGCAGTGCATCAGGAAGGCCTGCGGCGCTGCCCTATGGCAAAAACTCATAAATAAGGCCCGGAGTATTTAAAGTGGCTGATCATAATCAAAGAACTACTTCACTGCACGCCCTACAATATGCATACAGTGAGCACTTTGCCCCACAAACTACACACCCTTTGATAGGGTACAGATCTCTAAATAATTTATCTAGCAAAGGAGAAATGCAGTAGGAAAAACAGCCACCAAATGTCCATACTGCATGCATAAATTAAAAAAGGGATATATGACCACCATAATGTAAATCAGCTAAAACTGTGTACCAAGGAAAATTGCTTATGCAAGAAAGGGGTGAGAGAAGAGGAGGTACTACAATCAGTGAACTAAACAGATCCCCCAAAGAAACCAAATAAAACAGAGAGCAGTGTGTGAACGAATACCATAAAACTTACCTTGAAATTGAGAGCGTAATATATGAAGAAAAAAGGAAATTGGCACTTGCAGGTTTTCACATTACTGCATTGTCTGTAATGAGTAATGAATATCGCCTGTAAGTAATCAGGGCATATCCACTCCACCTGCACATAGGTTCACCAGCATTCAATGCAATTATGGCTCTTCAGCATTTAAATAAGGGCACCACTCGTATTTATATGGCTGCTGAAATCAGACAGTCATAGATCTGCGTCGGGAGTCTGCAAAACGCTGACCCTATTAACCCACAGGAAAGAAGCAGCACTTTTGTCTAAATTATGACTTATCCAATTTGCATCTGCGACCGCATTATCCAAGATCTAAAATGTGTTCATTTTAACCAATCAACTATCAGCTCTGGACACCCTAGATATCCTGTGCTCCAATTAACTACATATCAGGACCTATGACTGTCTATTTATCTTCACATGAACATTTCCGTCCTGAAGATAGTCTTGTGGATACTTTCCATTGGAGACCGAAACATCGATGTATATAACCTATCTCTCTTTTCGATCCTACATATCACCACAACAAGTCTTATCTTAAATGTGAAGATGGACGTTGTTTTGTTGTAGTTAGAGAGTGGGTTCCTAGTACATTGTCATATGTCATATAGAGTCTAGATCTAAGCTGTGCTGTAGACAACACATTGTCAATGCACTACTTGTTTTCATTTGTTGAACCCCTTTTCCTGAATTGTTTGATTGTTAATACAATTTTGAAAAAGCATATACACCTGCCTACTAGATTTATTTATCATTTTCCTAATATTTTGTGTTATCTTGTATAAAATACAATCAATTAGGTTGAGCTGTCACTTTTGGACATCAGAAAACAATCTAAATATTATCACTCTGTATCCAAATGAATCCCATGTTGGTATTTTTGTTCACCCTACTATAGATACCCACAAGGGAATACTGGGTTGCCCTTGTTTCTACTTTGAGGTAGTAGAAGGAGGCTCCTTCACAGTGGCTTAGATGCAGGGCATGTGAGCGAAGGCAAGGGAGGCAGAGCGCATGTGTCTGGATGATTGGTGGTTGTTCAGGCGGTGTTTGATGTATGGTGGTCTTGGTCATGGAAGGCCTTGTAGGCGTGTATCAGCAGCTTAAATTTACATCTCTTCTGGATGGGGAGCCAGTGTAGGTTCCTGAGGTAGGGGGTGATGTGGGTCTGTTTGGGGAGGTTGAGGATGAGTCGGGTGGCTGAGTTCTCTATGGTCTGGAGTCTCTTCAGGAGTTGGGTGGTGATTCCTGAGTAGAGTGTGATGCCGTAGTTGAGTTGGCTTGTGATTAGGGTTTAGGTGACGATTTTCCTGGTGTCAATGGGAATACATCTGAACATCTTTCGTAGCATGCAAAGGGTGTGGAAGCAGGCGGAGGCGACTGTGTTGATCTGTCGTTTTGTGGTGAATTTGTTGTCCAGGATGAGGCTGAGGTTGTCGGCATGGTCTGTCAGTGTGGGCGTGGCTTCGAGTTCAGGAGGCCACCAGGTGTCATCCTACGGGGAGGTGTTGTTTCCAAATATCAGCATTTTGGTCTTATCAGTGTTGAGCTTCAGGCAGTTGGTCTTCATCACGTACGCAATGGTCATCATGCAGTTTTGGAAGTTGGTCCTAGTGGTGGTGGGGGTTTCCAAGAGCGAGAGGATGAGCTGGGTGTTGTCTGCATAGGAGATCATGTTGAGGCTGTAGGTTCTGATGATTTTGGCCAGGAGCATCATGTAGGTGTTAAACAGGGTGGGGCTAAGAAATGAACCTAGCTGGATACTGCAGATGATGCTCTTGGGTTCCGACGTGAAGGGTGGTAGGTGAATTCTCTGGGTTCGTCCTGTGAGTAAGGATGCGATCCACTTGAGGATTTCTCCCTGGATTTTGGTGTGGCGGAGTGTCTTGATAAGTATGTGGTGGGATACGGTGTTGAACACTGCTAAGAGGTCGAGGAGGAATAGGGTCGCTGTGTCTCCTTGATTAAGGAGGGTTTTGATGTCGTCTGTGGTGGCTTTCAGGTCTGTCTTTGTGCTGTGGTTTGTGCAGAAGCTGGTCTGGGAGGTGTCCAGCAAGTTGTTGCTCTCCAGGTGTTGGGTGAGTTGCCAGTTAATGACCTCCTCAAGGACTTTGGTGGGGAAGGGGAGCAGAGAGATAGGATGGTAATTCCTGAGTTTGCTGGGATCAACGAAGGGTTTCTTGGGGAGGGCTCTGACCTTTGTGTGTTTCCATCGCTCAGAGAAGATGGCTGTGGTGCTCCATGTGGTAAGCTGTTCCCTTGTGGTGAGCTGAGGGTTGTGGGTGGTGTCAGTTGGTGTGAGGAGGCTGAAGAGATCAGTGGTTTGGGGTTCAAAGTTACGGTAGATGGTGGCTATTTTGTAGTGGTGTAATATGCCAGGCTGTTGCAGAGCTGTAGAATTCCTAGGATGGGGATTGTGTTCTTAGTGGCTGATGGGCAGGCTTCGATGTAGTCTGCTAGAGTGTGTTTTTTCATGTCTTTTAGGTGTTGGTGGTATTTGTTTAGGGCTGATTTGAAGGTTGCTCAGTCTGTAGGACCATTGTTGGTGCACCATTATCTCTCTAGGCATTTGCAGCTGCGTTTCATGGTCTGAGTTCTGGTTTGTATCAGTTGGCTTGTTTGGTGGATCTGCTGGTCTTGGAGGGCTTGTTAGGGGCGACTCTGTTGGCACATGTGGTGATCCGGCCAGAGAAGTTCTTGACAGGCCTTGAGGGTGGTTGCAGGGTCGTGACAGGTGGTGTTGAGGCTGTCTGTCCATTGGGTCTCTGCCACTTTGTTCCAGCTATGGTGGGAGGAGCTTGGGGTTTTGGTGGTGGTGCAGGATGCTCCTGCAATGGTAAAATGAATGATGGGGTGTTCGGTCCAGGTGAGCTCAGTGACATGGCAGTACTAGACTCTGTCTCTCTGTTAACATTGGAGTTACCTTATTACATTTATTAAGCAATCATTTCCAAATGGGGGCAGGTAAACCATTCATATTTGGTGTCTTTAGAATTGTACATAAAAATCCTCTATCAGGGTGAAATCAGATTTTAAATTACAATTTTGAAAATGCCACTTTTAGAAAGTTGCAAAAAGAACAATTGATGGGCAGAATGCTGAACAATGTCAAACATTCTCCCCAGTCCAGAGATCTGTGCCTAAATCTATCATTGTTTTGCACAATATGCCATTCCAGTTTAGACCCAGCCATATGCAAATCAGTCTTGACCTTGCTCCCTGTTAGACCTGCCACCATTGGCGTGGGTCTCCTTCCATTTTTTTTCACTGTTGCCTCCTATGTTTTTGCTATGTTTTTGCTGGTATAGATGCTTTGGGCACTTATCCACTGCTGTTCAGTGCCAAAGTGCAAGTGCTCCCTATTGTAAATTGTTGTAATGGATTAGTGACTCCATGATTGGCTTATTTGATTTACTTGTCAGACCCTAGTACAGTGCACCATGAGTGCCCAGGGCCTGTAAATCAAATGCTGCTGGTGGGCTTGCAGCACTGATTGTGCCATCCACAGGAGCAGCTGGTAAAATATGGCTCAGGCCTGCCATTGCAGAGCCTGTGTGCATTCTGGAACTGCCATGTTGACTTGGCAAGTGCACCCACCTGCCAGCCCCTAAACCTTCCCTTTTCTACATGTTAGTCACCCCTAAGGTAGGCCCAAGGTACACCTATGGGCAGGGTGCATTGTATGTGAAAGGTAGGACATGCCCTGGTGTGTGTGGCATGTCCTGATAGTGAATTACAGCCAATTTCGTTATTCACTATTACAAGGCTATCTGTTCCCATAGGCCAGAATGGGGAGTTAGTTTATAACATCTTATAAACATAACTGACCCTAGGAACAAGATAGGAAAATAAAGTTTAGTATGCTTGAACTCAGAATGTTAAAATACATCTTTTAGTGTGGGTGATTTTTACATTTCTGTGTTTGAAAATACCACTTTTAGAAAGTAGGTATTTTCTTGCCTAACCATTCAGTATGCCTCTTCTAGATTTGTGTATTCCATGTCTGGTTTGTGAGTAACAGGGGCTGGAGAGGGCTTTGGCTCCAGCAGTCTGATCAGTCAGGGCTGGGCTGAATAGGACCTGGGTTGAATACAGAGTAGGGGAGGAGATTTCCTTTCACTTGCTTGAGCCTACATAGAATAGAGAGTAGGGGGAGGAGATTTCTTTTCAGCTACCTGGGCCAGGTCTGCTTTCAACAATGCTGTCTCCACCTCCTGCCAGGAAGCTGCACTAGGGAGGACAGAACTGGTTTGGGCTGGGTACAGACACTCTCTGCCTTCAGGGAACAAAGAAATTGTGCGTATAAAAAGAGGGGCCCAGACCCCAGAACTTTAGATCACTTCTGGGAATCAAGACGAACCTTTGCCAACTAGAGACCCCCATTTCTAACATTGGTGGTCAGCGGTGAGGATTTGGACTTGCATTTGTGACTCATATACAGTGATTGGTGTACACTACTAGTGAGTGCAGACCATAACGCGACCACATACATTTTGATAGAATTTTTTCCTTGGGACTTCTATTTTTGCTAAAAACTGCCAATCCGTGTTACCATGAGCAAAGCAGCATCCAACGCATCTATGGACCTACAATTTGAAGAAGAGAGGGTTGATACCTACACTGTGCCACAGCTTAAAACCCTCTGTAAAAGATTTAAAATCTCTGTGAAAGGCATCACCAAGAAGAAGGAGTTCCAAAAGGCGCTGAAGGCCTGGTTGGAAGCTAGAAATACTCCTGAGCATCCTGAAGAGCCTAGGGAGGAGGCAGAGAATACAGATGGGCAGTTAGATGGGCCATTGGGCCTGACCGGGGAGAAAGCTCCTTCCAGGGCTGGCAGCAGTGTTTCTTCAAAGGGCCTGTCCCCAGGAGAGCTGGAGGACAGGGAGAGGGATAGGATGCATAAGATGGAGCTAGCCAAGCTCAAACTGGGTGGTCAGATGGAATTAGAAAGCAAGAAGTTAGCCTTGGAAGAAAAGAGAATGCATTTAGAGCATGAGAGAATGTTGAGGGAATTGGAGATGAAAGCTAAGAGCTTAGAAATTACTACCTCTGGTGGCAGCACACCATCCGTGCCTGTAGAGGCAAGAGTATTTATCCCCAAAGATGTAATTAAGGAGTTCCACAAACGTGAAGATATTGGGCAATGGTTTAAGGCCTATGAAGTGGCCATGTCCTCCCACCGGGTCCCTGAGAAGGATTGGGGAGCGGGGTTTTGGGGCGGTTTCTCAGTGCTGGGCGGGACACCTTGTTAGACTTGCCCTCTGAGGACCAGAATTCCTATGTCCACATGAAGGAAGCCTTAATGACCAGGTATGGGTTGACCCCAGAGCTTTATAGACAAAGGTTTAGAAATTGTAAGAAACTGGAGTCAAGCACTTGGGTGGAATATGTGTCTTTTTTTTGCAGAGCATTGGATGGTTGGGTGAAGGGTAGCAAAGTGAATGATTTTGAAGTGCTCTATGATTTGATTGCATGGGAGCACTTGTCCAGTAATTGTTTTCCAGAGCTACGCCAGCACCTGATTGATAGTAAGCTGACTAATCCTAGGAAGCTTGCTGAGGAGGCGGATCGCTGGGTTAGTACCCAGGTCCACAAGGGTCATGTGGGAGACTTCGCCAAAGGTGGGCAGGGTCCCCAGCAGAAGAGTGGGGGGGACAAGGGTAAACAGAGGGAGTTCCAGAAAGGGCCCCAAAGTAATCCCCAAGGGAACCAAGGGAAAGGTTCCCAGCCTCCCTTGAGAAGAAGCCAGGAGACCGACAGATAAGCCTGTTCAGAAGGGGCCCAGGAAATGTTATAATTGTGGTCAGGTGGGCCACTGCTTCTGGGATCCTAAGTGTCCCATGAAAGCGAATGCAGCACCCACTGGTGCACCGCCCCGGCAGATGGCTAGTTTAGCCCTGGGGGAGGAGTTGGGTGCCCAAGGTGGGTGGGGTCCCGCAGAGATGTCCCTAGTCTCTTTAGGAGACAGTGAGATGGTCCCTAGGACCCAGCTGCCTGATAACACTAAGAAATACAGGCAGTGGGTGACCATCAATGGCCATACGGTGGAGGCTCTGAGAGACACCAGAGCCAGTGTGACAGCTGTCAGTTGTCGGCTGGTGTCTGAAGAGCAGGTGATCCCCCATGCATTTTACCCTGTAGATGCCGCTGACAACTCAGAGACCCACTGCAAGGTGGCCCAGGTTCCCTTTGAGTGGGGGGGGTCTCAGGTACCTTTCAAGTAGCTGTGAGGCCAGCCATGCCTGTTGACTGTCTGCTAGGCAATGATTTGGAAAGCACCCCTTGGGCTAAGGTGGAGCAAAGAGCTCATTTGGAGATGTTGGGTCTGCCTGAGTGGGCGTGTGTGACCACTCGGTCCATGGCAGCCAGTAAGGGTATTCAAGAGGACCTGGAGCCTGAAAGAGTGGCCCAGGTACCTGCCTTAAAGAGAAGAGGCAGGGGGCGTGGGAAACCGGCCCCCGAAGTTCCCACGGTCCAGGAGGAGGCAGACCTTGAGGGGGATGCCCTGGAACCTACAGGGGAGCAAGTAGCTGAACTGGGGGACCTCCCTGAGCTGACCCATTGGCAGCAGGAAGGAGGACCCTCCAGGGAAGAGTTCTGCGAGGAGCAGAAGAAGTGCCCTTCTCTTGTGGGTTTGCGGCAACAGGCCACAAACCAGGCAGCAGGTGATCAGTCTGGATCACATTGGAACTACTGGGAGAATGGTCTCCTGTATAGCGAGCCTAAGGTTGTTGAGCCTGGGTCAGCCCATGTGCTGGTGGTACCCCAGCGCTTCAGAGCCGTCCTACTGTGTCTGGCTCATGATGTGCCTTTAGCAGGACATTTGGGGCAAGACAAGACCTTTGAAAGGCTTGTCACCCACTTTTATTGGCCGCAAATGCACAAGAGTTCAGATATTCATTGCAGGACCTGTCAGTTTGGGCTGGACTGTTCCCATGAGGCACAGGGTCAAGACTGATTTGCATATTGCTGGGTCTGAACTGAGGTGGCTATGTGAGCTAAAGAACGATGATGGATTCAACCCAGATCTGTGACTGGGGGTGAGTGTCTGAAAAGTTTCAGCACTCCGTCCATCATCTCTTTGTGTTTGCTTTGTTCACCCTAAGTTAGCAGGGTATGCCCAGACGTGGGTCCCTTGCTCACTTTGCCACTGGATTCAAGCTAGCCTGGCCGATGAGGGCTCGTAGCCCGAAACCGGTCCCAGGATGCTTGTTCTCGGTTCAGGGAAGACCTGGCCTGGCAGTTCGGGCTGGACTGTTCCCATGAGGCACAGGGGCAAGACTGATTTGCATATAGCTGGGTCTGAACTGAGGTGGCTAAATGAGCTAAAGAACGATGATGGATTCAACCCAGATCTGTGACTGGGGGTGAGTGTCTGAAAAGTTTCAGCACTCCGTCCATCATCTCTTTGTGTTTGCTTTGTTCGCCCTAAGTTGACAGGGTATGCCCAGGCGTGGGTCCCTTGCTCACTTTGCCACTGGATTCAAGCTAGCCTGGCTGATGAGGGCTGTTAGCCCGAAACCAGTCCCAGGATGCTTGTTTCCGGTTCAGTGAAGACCTGGCCTGGCAGTTCCGGCTGGACTGTTCCCATGAGGCACAGGGTCAAGACTGATTTGCATATAGCTGGGTCTGAACTGAGGTGGCTAAGTGAGCTAAAGAACGATGATGGATTCAACCCAGATCTGTGACTGGGGGTGAGTGTCTGAAAAGTTTCAGCACTCCGTCCATCATCTCTTTGTGTTTGCTTTGTTCGCCCTAAGTTGGCAGGGTATGCCCAGACGTGGGTCCCTTGCTCACTTTGCCACTGGATTCAAGCTAGCCTGGCTGATGAGGGCTATTAGCCCGAAACCGGTCCCAGGATGCTTGTTTCCGGTTCAGGGAAGACCTGGCCTGGCAGTTCGGGCTGGACTGTTCCCATGAGGCACAGGGTCAAGACTGATTTGCATATAGCTGGTTCTGAACTGAGGTGGCTAAGTGAGCTAAAGAACGATGATGGATTCAACCCAGATCTGTGACTGGGGGTGAGTGTCTGAAAAGTTTCAGCACTCTGTCCATCATCTCTTTGTGTTTGGACCTGTCAGACTTGCCAGGCAAGTGGTAAGAGTGGGAGGAAGCAAAAGGCTCCTCTCCAACCGTTCCCTGTGGTCAGCACCCCCTTTGAAAGGTTGGGCATTGACATTGTGGGGCCTCTGGATCCCAAGACAGCCATGGGCAACAGGTTCATCCTGGTCTTGGTGGACCATGCCACCCGGTACCCGGAAGCCATCCCTCTCCGGACTGTGATGGCCCACGTGGTGGGATGTGCATTGATGGGGATTTTCTCCCATGTGGGGTTCCCCAGAGAGGTGATGTCAGACCGTGGTACAAACTTCATATCTAAGTATATGAAGTCCCTGTGGCAGGAGTGTGGTGCAACCTACAAGTTCACCACTCCTTACCACCGCCAAGAAATGGGCTGGTTGACAGATTCAACCTGACCCTAAAAGGCATGATTATGGGTCTTGAGGAACCCATGAGGCATAAGTGGGACGTCCTCTTGCCATGCCTTCTGTTTGCTTACAGAGAGGTGCCACAGAAGTCCTTAGGGTTCAGTCGCTTTGAACTGCTGTATGGTCACCCTGTAAGAGGACCTCTGAGTTTGGTAAAAGAAGGCTGGGAGAAAGATCCCAGTAAACCTCCCCAGGATGTATATAGCTACACGCTGGCCTTCAGAAACCAAACTAGGCGTTTCAGGCAACTCGCTCAGGCGAATCTGGAAGCCAGCCAGGAGGAGATGAAACGATGGTATGATCAGAATGCCACTCAGATCGAGTTTCAGCCTGGACAGAAAGTGTGGGTCATGGCCCCCGTGGAGCCTTGTGCACTCTAGGATAAGTGGACCGGACCATTTGAGGTGGTGGAGCGCAAGAGTAATGTCACCTACTTGGTGGACTTGCGGTCTCCAAGGAACCCTTTGCGGGTCCTGCATGTAAACCGCCTGAAGCCCCACTTGGAGAGGTCCGAAGTGGGCATGCTCCTAGCGACAGATGATGGAATGGAGGAGGAGACTGAGCCTCTTCCTGACCTCCTGTCTGCAACAGAGAAAGATGGGTCAGTGGACGGTGTGAACCTCTCTTCCGCCCTGACCCCTGAGCAGCAAGATGACTGTCGCCAACTGTTGGGACAGTTTCCTGATCTGTTCTCCCTGACTCCCGGTGTCACTGAGTGGTGCGTCCATGATGTGGACACTGGGGACAGTCCTCCTGTAAAACACAAAACTTACAGAGTGACTGACAGGGTGAGAGCTTGCATCAAGGAGGAGGTCTCCAAGATGTTTGCGTTAGGGGTGATTGAGTCCTCTAACAGCCCTTGGGCCAGCCCAGTGGTCTTGGTCCCAAAAGCTGCCGCGCCTGGTGCCACACCCGAACTCCGGTTCTGTGTGGACTACCGAGGACTCAATTCAGTCACCAGGACTGACGCGCACCCCATCCCCAGAGCTGATGAGCTCATTGATCAGTTAGGGGCTGCCCGGTACCTCAGTACGTTTGACTTAACGTCTGGGTACTGGCAGATCGCCTTAACTGATGGGGCAAGAGAGAGGTCCACATTCTCCACACCAGATGGGCACTACCAACTCCGGGTTATGCCCTTTGGGATGAAGAATGCCCCTGCCACCTTTCAGAGGTTGGTCAACCAGGTGTTGGCTGGACTGGAAGATTTCAGTGCCGCCTACCTGGATGACATCACAGTGTTCAGCGCCAGTTGGGAAGAACATCTGCACCACCTCTGGGAAGTGTTGATGGCGCTGCGGAGGGCAGGCCTCACGATCAAGGCGAGTAAGTGCTAGATCGGGCAGTGTTCCGTTGTGTACTTGGGACACCAGGTTGGGAGCGGCCAGGTGGCGCCCCTACAGCCCAAGAGTGATACCATCCTTACTTGGGAGCCCCCCAAGACCCAGACAGAGGTGAGAGCCTTTTTAGGACTCACAGGGTACTACAGGAGGTTTGTCAAGGGGTATGACAGCATTGTTGCCCCCTTGACAGAGCTGACTTCCAGGAAGCAGCCCAAGAAAGTGAACTGGACTGACACCTGTCAGAAAGCTTTTGATGCCCTGAAGACTGCCATGTGCACGGCGCCCGTGCTTCAGGCGTCCAACTTCTCAAAGGAATTCATTGTGCAGACAGATGCTTCAGAGCATGGTGTGGGGGCTGTACTTTCACAGATGAACGAGGAGGGCCTAGACCAACTTGTAGCCTTCATTAGTAGGAGGTTACTTCCACGGGAACAGAGGTGGAGTGCAATTGAGCGTGAGGCATTTGCTGTGGTCTGGGCACTGAAGAAGTTGAGACCATACTTGTTTGGGACTCACTTCTGGGTTCAGACAGACCACAGGCCCCTCAGATGGTTGATGCAGATGAGGGGTGAGAATCCAAAGCTGTTGAGGTGGTCCATTTCCATACAGGGGATGAACTTCACAGTGAAACACCGCCCTGGTACAGAACACGCCAATGCTGATGGTCTGTCCAGATTTTTCCGCCTTAGTGAAGAGAACTCCCAAGAGGGTGGGTAGTTCCCCCCACATTTCAGCTGGAGGGGACACGTGTTAGACCTGGCACCATTGGCGTAGGTCTCCCTTCCATTTCTTTTTACTTTTGCCTCCTATGTTTTTGCTATGTTTTTGCTGGCATAGATGCTTTGGGCACTTTGCCACTGCTGTTCAGTGCCAAAGTGCAAGTGCTCCCTATTGTAAATTGTTGTAATGGATTAGTGACTCCATGATTGGCTTATTTGATTTACTTGTCAGACTCTAGTACAGTGCACCATGAGTGCCCAGGGCCTGTAAATCAAATGCTGCTGGTGGGCTTGCAGCACTGATTGTGCCACCCACAGGAGCAGCTAGTAAAATATGGCTCAGGCCTGCCATTGCAGAGCCTGTGTGCAGTCTGGGACTGCCATGTCGACTTGGCAAGTGCACCCACCTGCCAGTCCCTAAAGTTTCCCTTTTCTACATGTTAGTCATCCCTAAGGTAGGCCCAAGGTACACCTATGGGCAGGGTGCATTGTATGTGAAAGGTAGGACATGCCCTGGTGTGTGTGGCATGTCCTGATAGTGAATTACAGCTAATTTCGTTTTTCACTATTGCAAGGCTATCTGTTCCCATAGGCCAGAATGGGGAGTTAGTTTATAACATCTTATAAACATAACTGACCCTAGTAACAAGATAGGAAAATAAAGTTTAGTATGCCTGAACTCGGAATGTCAAAATACATCTTTTAGTGTGGGTGATTTTTACATTCTGTGTTTGAAAATACCACTTTTAGAAAGTAGGTATTTTCTTGCCTAACCATCCAGTATGCCTCTGCTAGGTTTGTGTATTCCATGTCTGGTTTGTGAGTGACAGGGGGCTGGAGAGGGCTTTGGCTCTAGCAGTCTGATGAGTCAGGGCTGGGCTGAATAGGACCTGGGTTGAACAGAGAGTAGGGGGAGGAGATTTCTTTTCACTTGCTTGAGCCTACATAGAATAGAGAGTAGGGGGAGGAGATTTCTTTTCAGCTACCTGGGCCATGTCTGCTTTCAACAATGCTGTCTCCACCTCCTGCCAGGAAGGTGCACCATGGAGGACACAACTGGTTTGGGCTGGGTACAGACACTCTCTGCCTTCAGGGAACAAAGAAATTGTGTGTATAAAAAGAGGGGCCCAGACTCCAGAACTTTAGATCACTTCTGGGAATCAAGACGAACCTTTGCCAACTAGAGACCCCCATTTCTAACACTCCCCATGGGAACAGACCAGCCCGAACTGCCAGGCCAGGTCCTCCCTGGACCAGAAACAAGCATACTGAGACCGGTTTCGGGATATCACCCCTCATCAGCCAGGCTAGCTTGACTCCATTGGCATGGTGAGCACAGGACCCACGTCTGGGCATACCCTTCCCACTTAGGGCGACAAATGCAAAAATAACAATTGATGGACAGAATGCTGAACAATGTCAAACATTCACCCCTCACACAGAGATTTGGGCCTAAATTCCTCATTTTTTTGCACATTATGCCATTACAGTTTAGACCTAGCCATATGCAAATCAGCCTTGACCCTGCTCCCCTTGGGAACAGTCCAGCCCAAACTGCCAGGTCAGGTCCTCCCTGGACTGGAAACAAGCTTCCTGGGACCAGTTTCTGCGTATCACCCCTCATCAGCCAGGCTAGCTTGTCTCCAGTGGCATGGTAAGCACAGGTCCCACTTTTAGAAAGTTGGCATTTTCCTGATATAACCATTTAGTGACTTTAACCTATCTGAGGGTCATATGACTGGGTGTAGCTGACAGCTGAGCTTCATGTATTCCTCATAGACAGTCACACACACTAGAAAGCTTCGGTGTGCCTGGATGGGCCATCACTGACAGGATGGGTGGGCAAAGCTGGGCAAAGCCATACTAACACTTGAATAGGCTGTGTCCTGCCTCCACACAAAAGGCTGCATGCCCCCTGCCATTAGTCTGTAGTCAGGATAGGGAAGGCAGGACACCTGGGGACTTCAAATGGAAACCTCTAGAAGCATCTGCCTCTTCAAAGGAAGGCCCAGGTATAAATATTGGACCCCAAACACCAACTCTTCAGCACACTTCTGGACCTGTGGATATTCTGCCAGGAAAAAGGACTGCTGTGCTGCTGAAAAGACTGCCACTCTGTTGGACTGCTGCTCTGAAGGACTGCTGTCCTGCTGTGCTGACCTGCTGCCTGCTGCCCTCTAGCCTGGGTGAGAAGGACTGAACCAGCATCTGTTGAGTCTATGATTCTAGAGTGACTCCAAGGGCTAGTTGGCTGGCCTCCTGGCAAAAGTGTTAGGGACAGAAGGCCCCCACAACCTTGATCCCAGCACCTGGACTCTGCCATCTGTGAGTCCTACCCTGCCAAATGGTGCCACCCAAGTCCTGGACCCTTGGAAGAAGGCCTTAAGGCGCCCTGCATCCCATTTGTGGATCCAGCAAAATCAACACATCTCCTCTGCTGTGCAGCGCAACCCCGAGCAGAACCGATCACCGCCTCTGCTGTGAGGTTTCTCCCAGCATCAGGTCTCCACATCAACCTTGCAGACTGCATCGGAGCTGCCTCTGTGTGAAGCTTTACTGATGCAGGCCCTTGCATCTCAAATTTTTTATCGACGGCAGCCTCGACAACGATGTAGGTTTTTAGCATCGTAGCCTTGCAGCTCTTGGAACAGACAGATCCCCAGACTGTACAACGCATCCTGAATTTTGCATTAGAACCCCTCATCAATAGGATCCTCGACAATGACACAGAACCTCACATCGTAGCTACGTAGCTCCTCAGAACCGATACATCACCTTGGCTGCATGAAGAAATTGTGATGCGGACCTCGTAACAGCTCCACAAACAGGACTTCAGGTACTCTTATTCAGCTGACTTAACTGGTGCCCTGTACCTGGCCCATGCTCCATCGTGGTCGGCCTGAACTTGTGACTTTGTCCCGGTCCGGTGAAACCAGATATCCACAGTTGGCGCTTTGTGCTGTTTGGGGCTATTTTCTCTGACATCTTTAAAACTGCATATCTCTGGTTATACTAAGTGGATTTTTGTCATTTTGGTCTTGCTTTATTTATTACATTTTGCTCCATTTTCCTAAATTGGTATGGAATTTCTCTTGGGTTGTATTTTCATTTTATTACTGTTGTTCTGTGCCAAGCTACTAGAGGATTAAGCACAAGCCAATTTGGGATTGATTGTGCCTCATCCTGACAAGGTTTGTTGTTGCTGCTTGAGTAGGGTTTCACCCCCTCAACCAGTAACCCAATATCTCATAGCTTCAGACACAAGTCTAGGGTTGTCCACTCTTTCCATGCTCCGCACATCATATGCTGTGCTGCATTTCAACATCCTAATTAACAGCGTCTCATACGTGACTTGCCATATGGCTTGGAGCAGAATGCCAAAAGCTGGCCAGGATTGGCTATATCTAAACCATGTAAACGGGACCACATAGAACATTTGCTCCAGTCACAGTGAAAAAGTCAATTGAGGGGGGTAGAAGCATAACAAATGCGATGCATCGTATGAAAATGTTGACATCCGTATTTCACTGAAGCGTGAACCATTTTCATAAGCTCCAAACAGCGCGTAAGCATTCTGCCATTTATCCAACATGCACTCCTGCCAGTCAGCTGAAAGCCACAGTTCTCGTTGCAGTTGTGCTGTCACATTCGTTACAAATAAAGACAAATCTTCAATGCCATCGGAGAAATGTTGGTGGGTGTAATGATACCGCTCTATCTTATGTTTAAAATATATATATGGTTTCCTAGAAAAAAAATGCAAACAAGGAAGAGAACATTTGTCTTTACTCTTAGCCCTGCATATGTGAATCCTGAAAAACAAATGCACATCTGTAATTTTTATGAACGCATCCATCACATCAATAATATACCTCGCTATTAAAGCTGGCAAGGCGGTATTTCCCAAACGAGTGTGGAACTGGTAAACCGTGGGCACTTTCAAAATATGTTTATATAATGCTAAATATGGAAGAAGACACACCTCATTGTTAATGTTCATAAGTTGGAATAATTAGAATGACACCATAGCACGTATTCCTCGGGCTCCGTAGGACAAGGTAGGTCTTGCAGGCACCTAAAATGAGAATCCTTTCATGAAAGCTGCAGGCCAGATGTTCAAACGCCAGCCTGCGCGGCAGACACTCTAGCAGCCTTCCCCTGTCTATAATAGTTTCGAATTGAGTGAGATAATAATGGAAGCATTACAGTACTCTATAACGTTGGTGATTTCGGCCATATTAGGACTGGAATAAGTATCATTTTTCTAATTTTAAGCTCTGTAATTTCTGGGAAGAACTTTAAAGATTAAATACCTTGAATGAATTCAGTCAGATTCATTTGAATTCTCAACTGTGATTCCCTCCAATGCAAAAAGAACAATTGATGGATAGAATGTTGAGCAATGTCAAACATTCACCCCAGTACAGAGATCTGGGCCTAAATCTATCGTTTTTTTGCCCCCAATGCCATTCCAGTTTAAACCCAGCCATATGCAAATTAGTCTTGACCCTGTGCCTCATGGGAACAGTCCAGCCTGAACTGCCAGGCCAGGTTCTCCCTGGACTGGAAAACAAGCATCCTAAAACCGGTTTCAGGGTTTCACAGCTCAACAGCCAGGCTAGATTGACTCCAGTGGCATGGAGAGCATAGGCCGCACGTCTGGGCATACCCGTCCCACTCGGGGTGCCAAATTAAATAAGAACAATTGATGGACAGAATGTTGAGCAATGTCAAACATTCACCCCAGTACAGAGATCTGGGCCTAAATCCATCGTTTTGTTGCTCCACATGCCATTCTAGTTTAAAACCAGCCATATGCAAATCAGTCTTGACCCTGTTCCCCATGGGAACAGTCCCGTCCGAACTGCCAGGACAGGTTCTCCTAGGACTGGAAAACAAGCATCCTAAGACCGGTTTCTTGGTTTCACCGCTCATCAGCCAGGCTAGCTTGACGGCAGTGGCATGGAGAGCACAGGCCCCACGTCCCTGGATGCCAGGGCCTGCTCTGCACCTAGCTGTCTTAGACAGCTGGGTGGAGAGGTTTACACTGCTCATGTCAGGCTGGCCGTGGCAAGACAGCCGGCCAACCTGACATGCGGTGTGTAAACTGGTAGAGTGAGCACCACTCTCCTGCTTCCAGTCAGCAGCAGTGGCCCGCCCCCAAACACAGCTCGGGTTGGGGAAAGGGGAAACATTTTGTAATAAATTCAATTTATCACCACTTTATTTTCCACCTTTTTCGGCGCTGGCAGCAGGGGGAAATGCTCCTCTGACCTAATGGAAGGGCCATCGCTGAAATGAACGTGTGCTCAACCCTCTGGTAGCTTGGCACAGTGCAGTCAGGCTTAACTTAGAAGCAATGTGTAAAGTATTTATGCAGTACTATAAAGCATTAACCCCTTGGCTGCGTGTCAAATTCCCCCGCGGTGCGGGAGAATTTGACGCGTGCGCAGATCGGATGGCCCCCGGCCGTCCGACGCACACGCCCACACGCAATGGGTTAATAAAGTTGAAATGCGAAACAGTGGCTTTCAACTGAGGATGCATTTGCCGAGTACAGGTACAAAGCTAGGTAAAGACAGGCTTCTTGCTACCGCTGGAGGCTGCCAGGCCAACGCACACTTCCCCTATTGTCCAAAAGGCTGCATTCACAGCACTAAACCGTATGCTGGAAAACATGGTTGCCATTATGCATGGCTACTTCCTTCTCTGCTATCCTAAAATAGTCTGTTTAATCACTCTCAGTCGCTGTCATTATAGCTCAAGTCCCCTCTACCTTCCCACACGATGACCTACATCATCTGCTTGTGCATCCATTCCCCTTCATCCTTCAACGGTTTATTAGCCATTGACCACCAAGTGCTTGCTGGGCATTTTAATTACAGCTCTGTGCAAAATTTGTGTAATTTCATTTTCAGAAATTATGGGAAATAAAAAATAAAAAAAATGCAAGATGCCGATCCAGTATTTTGCTCTATGTTTTAGCCCAAAAGGTGTCCTTGTATTCATGTTTGGACACAAGGACACGTTTATTACTAAAAAAAATAGAATACAATTGCTTGCACATGAACAACACCTGCGCGCGTTTCTATCAGTTCATGTTGTTCCCATCCTCCTACTGTAGGAATTCTACTCGAACTGACTTGAAATTGCGGGACATGGCATAATGGTGTAATTTCGGGCATTTCACGTACCAAACGTAACACGAAATGCCAGAAATTATGCAAGATTACATCGGTATAAACAAAATCTCACCTGGCCCTAATTTCAAAGGACATGGGACGTCGGTTTCTGCGTGATGCCTTGCAATGTCTGGCACCGAGGTATGGCCTCCACCCAAATGACAACTCTGCTCTGCCTCCCCCTGTCCTGCTTTAGCTGCAATCAGGGTTAATCTTCAATTATGGAGGCATCTGTGCCATAGCAGGGCAGTAAGTAAGTAAGTATTTTATTGTGTGGATTATTACAAATTGGTACAATAGCCACCTGATAAAAAAGACAGAGGGGCCGATTCCGATCTCGGCCGGTAGTGCTCCGAATCGGATTCGGATTCACCGGATCCGATTCGGAGCCCTGTTTCCCGACCGAATCGTACGCGGGTCCGGCCGAGCGAGGTCTGATGCAAGCTCCCGCGAAATCGCCGACCGACTCGAACGCGGCTTCAACACGCTCCGACCGACTCGCATGGACACGACTCGCACCGCGCTATGGAGACGTTTCCCGGCCGGGTAAGTACGATGCGCGCCGCGAGCAGTCCGACCGACTTGCGCCGTCCGGCTCAAAAAAGCTGTCGGAGCCGGACTTTGGGGGTCCGCGTCGGACCCCCCTGTACGCGTAGGCGCGCGAGTCGCACACAGGGGGGACCCATGGGTCCCCCCTACCTGTGCATGTACGCCGCGATGCGCATGGACGCGTACCCGCTATAGGGGGCGCCCTTGTTTGCCCTTGTTTGCCTCGCACCCATTAAGTACTCCTTTGTCAGTACTAAAGTCCTCAAAGGAGAGCAGCTCCCCATCTCGGAAAAGACCTCCTATCCTTGTGGCTCCTGCCTGCACCCAGTCATCTATTTTATCAGCACTGTTTTAGAAGTATTGTATTTGAATTATATTTTTTTTAAAACTTACTTGGGAATCTGGATGCTTTTTTAGAGGGGGAACGGAACCAGGCACGTACGCTTTGCTTCTGTGCGCCATCGCTCCACCGGCATCTGTAGTCGCGCATTACTAACCGAGGTGTGCTGGTGTGCTCCGCATGTAAGAGCGGGCCACCGAAACGACGCCATCTTGGTTAGCGCGCTAGTTCTTTCCCTGATTATCACACGTCTCCCTATTTAGGAAGGGTGATGCAAGCGCGTTCATTATAGAACATCGCTAGACTGCCAGCATAACGCTACGCAATTCCGCTGCACAAGCCTGCATTCGTATGTCAGCATTGTATTTTTAAAATCAATTTTATCAGCACTGTTTTAGAAGTATTGTATTTGAATTGTATTTTTTTAAAAACTTACTTGGGAATCTGGATGCTATTTTAGAGGGGGAACGGGACCAGGCACGTACGCTTTGCTTCTGTGCGCCATCGCTCCACCGGCATCTGTAGTCGCGCATTACTAACCGAGGTGTGCTGGTGTGCTCCGCATGTAAGAGCGGGCCACCGAAACGACGCCATCTTGGTTAGCGCACTAGTTCTTTCCCTGATCATCACACGTCTCCCTATTTAGGAAGGGTGATGCAAGCGCGCAGCGCGCGCGCCGATGGCGCGCCGGAGGCGCGCCAGAGGCAAGCCCGTCTGCGCCCGTCCGTGCCTCGCCCGCGCTCAGCGCCAGCCACGCTGTCAGTTGTGCACCAGGGCATGACCGACTATGCTATTCAAGGGAACAACTCCTATATATAGGTGAGAGGGACACTAAGGGGACACAGAAAGCGGCCAATATAGAAAATTTTGTTACAACTGACCAGCCTCAAGGCAGTTTGAACTGTGGCTTGATAAATAGTAGATCCCTAGTTAAACATTATCAGGAGGTGGCAAATATGTTGGAATGTTTTAATTTAGACGTGTTGTTTTTAACTGAAACATGGACCAGCGCCGACTCTGTGGTAGAGCTAGGATTCGCATGCCCTGAGGGATATAAAATATTTCATAAACCCAGATTGGTGGGGAGAGGCGGGGGGTAGGAGTGATCTATAAAGACAAATGGGAGTTTTCCCCTTTACACATTGATGATGTCGAGGGTATTGAACTTCTAGGTTTCTCACTACAAGAGGCAAGAGGGAAAGTGCTGACAGGAATAGTATGCTACAGGCCCCCCGGACAACATACCCAATACCAAGATCTAATTGATACCTTGGTCAATATGACCCTGACACACTCAAGAATGATTATTCTGGGCGATTTTAATCTCTGGGATAATGGGACCCTTGGTCCCGCACTGAGAGATCTGGAGCAAGCCTGTGAAAGCCTTAATCTGCACCAATTAGTACATCAGTCAACCCATCAAGGAGGGCACACCCTAGACCTCCTATTTGCAAATCAGAATGAGACAGAAGTAATAGAAGTGTTGCCTCAATGCTGGACTGATCACTCCTTAATCCATTTTAGGATCAGGTTGCCCAGTCTGGCCAATAACTTAAATCAGCCAGTAACCTTCCGGAAGGGAAGAGAATGGGCTAAGTTATTAAAAAACAGGAAACATCCAACATTCCCAGAACACAATTTATTTTTGCCCAGAAAAACAGTAGATGAAAATTACCAGACTTACTGTGACTATATTAAGGGTGCACTAGACGAGATTGTCCCAGAAAAAAGAATGAAGAATAGAAAAAAACCCTCAGCTCCTTGGTATAACGAAGAGCTAAAATCATTGAGGAAAACACGTAAACAAGCCGAAAGGAAGTGGAGAAGGGCATATGAGGAAGCAGACAAAGTTAAGCTGAAGTCATTACAGGCCATATACAAGGAAGCAATTGTGAGGGCCAAAGCAGAATATTATGCCAAAACAATTCTGCAGGCACCCAATAGCACAAAAATGCTCTTCACCATCATAAAAGATCTATCAAACCCAACGTGTACGGGCAATAAAGTTACTGCGACACAAGAACTTTGCAATAATATCGCCACCCACTTCGACGAAAAAATCAATAAGATAGTCAGTGGTTTAAATTTCAGTAATGACAGTATCATCAATGAGGAACCCCCTATAAGATCAGCAACAGAGCAACAGAAAGAGGTACTCAAGGACCATTCGTCACCTGCTTTAGAGCGCTTTGAAATTCCCACTGTGGATATATTTAACAGCTTAGCTCAAAGCGTTTCTTCCGGGTCCCCTCTGGACCCTCTTCCGCAGGCAATCTGGAAAGAGTTCCAGTTGGAACTATTTCCATGGTTATGGCAGATTTGCTGTCAGTCACTAGAAAAGGGAACAGTCCCGGAAGGTTGGAAGCAGGCAGTGGTAACCCCGCTGCTCAAAAAGCCGTCACTCGACCCCAAGTGTCCATCAAGCTTTAGACCGATATCTCTTCTCCCGTATCCAGTAAAAATTCTGGAACGTGTAGTCAGTAAGTCTCTGTCCCTCTATCTGGAAGAAAATAAATTATTGGACAAGGATCAATTCGGCTTCCGACCAGGGCACGGAACGGAAACAGCCTTAGCAACGGTCCTGGACAACCTAAGAATGCGAGCCGACAATGGTAATATGTCCGTATTGGTACTACTGGACATGTCGGCCGCATTCGACACAGTAAATCACAGTATCCTGCTGAGAAGACTAGAGAATATCGGAGTGAAAGGACAGGCTTTAAAGTGGCTGCAATCGTATCTGACGGACAGGCAACAGGTGGTAACTATCCCACCGTTTGCCTCTCCTAAGACCCCCGTGCGACACGGGGTACCACAGGGCTCAGCAATAAGCCCTATTCTATTTAATATCTATTTGCGCCCTTTATTCCCAATCATTAAGTCCTTTGGCATCGACCTAGTTAATTATGCAGACGATACGCAACTGGTGTTCTCGCTGGAAGGAAACCAGGCAGTATCCATTGAGAAATTTCAGGAGTGCATGCTTAAGACCTCTAGCTGGCTCAGGAAAAACTCCTTACAATTTAATGGAGAAAAAACCGAGATAGTATACTGCTCGGCGGCCAAAATAGCTCGGCCCTACCCTGCCGAATTCAGACTTACCCCTATGGATAAACCACTGACTCCCGCCAGTACAGTACGTAATCTGGGGGTTTTAATGGATGACAATCTCCAGCTGGAATCACAGATTAACAAGACAGTCAGTACTTGCTTCTCTGTGTTAAGAGCACTGCGCCAGATCCTCCCGCTCCTGCCTGCTACCTCCAGACCCTTAGTGTTGAGGAGTCTTATATTGAGCAGGTTGGATTACTGTAACTCCCTGTATCTGGGAGCACCACAATCAGCATTGCGGAAATTACAGAGGATTCAGTCTATAGCAGCTAAATTGGCATTAAATAGGCAACGCAGGTCCTCTACATCTTTAGCCCTAAGAGATCTCCATTGGCTGCCCTTAAAGGAGAGAATTCATTTTAAATCTCTATGCATAGTGTTCAAAGCATTACATGACTTAGGTCCAATATCTATGCAGGAGAGATTTACCTGGTATACTCCAGGGAGAAACTTACGATCATCAGGTATGCATTTGGTAACCACCACCAGATTTAAGAAAACTAGGACAGGTGGCAGAGCCTTTGGGGTAGCAGCCTCCCGACTTTGGAATGACCTTCCTTTGAATATCAGGCAATTGAAATCTTTACTTCCATTCAGAAAGAGCCTAAAAACGTGGCTCTTTCCTAAGAATTAGTGTCACAAAGCATATCGTACAGACTTTTTTATGCACAACGTCATCTGGGCAAGTCACAGCGCCAGGATACCCGTAGGGTGACAGTTTTGCGCTTTATAAATTCAAAAATAAATAAATAAATAAATGGGAGCCCGCGTACGCGTTGTACGACCGGCTCCCATTGACTTCAATAGGAGTCCAACCGACTCGAGTCCGATAGCATGCGAATGCATCGTACTCGTCCGGTCGGACTGCTAGGGTCCGATTCGGTCGGAATTCTCTCCGGGTCCGGCTCGGTCGGAGAGATTTCCGGCCGGAATCGGAATCGGCCCCAGAGTGTAACAACACGTATAAAAAAGTTTAAAATCACTTAAAATACAAAGGTAAAAAATATGAGCGAAAAACTTTAGTACAGATTATGAAGAAGGTGAATAGTAGAGTCCTGCACATGTTTGGCTTTTCCTGCCACCCGATTGGGATGGCCACACTGTTAAGCTTGGGATTTAAGTCCCTTAATAGCAATGTACAAAATGTTTTCAAATCTGCCCACCTAGCTAAATCCGTCAGGCAGAGTATGATTGCAGTGTGTGCTTTGTCATAAAGAAGCCCTTCTTCTACTTGATAACACCGCAGAGATGTCCGGCAGAGCACAGAGCTGGTGAACATCACTTCGTGGCCTGAAGGATTCTAAAAACTCTTTGCCACATTCATGGCAGTGAGCGAAGTAATCCTGGATATACCACATGGGAGCATTGGAATGACAGACCACCTG
This sequence comes from Calotriton arnoldi, assembly GCA_963921515.1. Taxonomy (NCBI): domain Eukaryota; kingdom Metazoa; phylum Chordata; class Amphibia; order Caudata; family Salamandridae; genus Calotriton; species Calotriton arnoldi. The sequence goes on along the minus strand of CAWUFW010010254.1, from coordinate 23,104 downwards.
AATCCCTAGCATGCATAATACTGATAATGGAAACATCTGTAACTGGAGAGATTAGTGCCTGCACAAGCGTGGATGGTAAACTTTGATAATAGGAATTTATCAGGATGCTGGGGTGATGTGACCCAACCCAGCAACTAAGAAGGTTCTGGATTTTATATTAGATTTTTTAGATTTTATTTGATTTGATTTAGACCTCAACTGAGGTCAACAAATACATAGTTAAAAATGATAAAACAATTATGATATTTCAGCATTAAAACAATTTCGGAAAACTCTTAAAGAATTTATACATAAGAAGGTTCTGGACATTTCACCATGCCTGCTGCACATGAATGGCGGGATGGGGAGAAATCCTATAGTCTTCCTGAGTTCAGAGCTAGTGCTCACCACCACTGCCCGCCACCATTTTATCTCGTTCTTGTCCATTTTAGAATCAAGCCCCAATTACCCCTAAAAGAGGCATAGGCTGGGCTTCTGCCATCTATTAATGCATCTTATTTTCACTATGGGGCACGTGCTGGGACCTTGATGGAAAAAGACTAAAAATTACTTTTGCCATGGTCAGAGATTTATAACACAGGACAAACCTTTATGCCCAAACGGAACTAAGGGAAACATATCTTAACAATGAGTTATGGTTCCATGGGATTTCTTTTTTCAAGTAGCGTGCATTAATCAAACTTCTATACATTATTCAGATAATTTGAATAAATGCATGTAAATGTACATATGAGCCGCCTCTCTTGATAAATAAAATAATTCTATATTGTTGGAAATTGCCCGTTTTGCAGGGTTATCCCCAAACTTTTTGGTTCTTCCTCCTTTTTTTTCCTGACCTGCTGTTGTTGGTTTTAAGACTCTAGGCACTTTACCACTGCCATTCAGTGCTAAAGTGCAGATGCTCTCTGTCAAATTTGTATTATGGATTGGTGTTTCCATGATTGGCATATTTGATTTACTGGTAAGCCCCTAGTAAAGTGCACTGAGTGTGCTAGGGCCTGTAAATCAAATGCTACTAGTGGGCCTGCAGCACTGATTGTGCCACCCACATGAGTAGCTCTGAAAAGGTAACTCAGACCTGCCACTGCAGAGTCTGCGCTCAGTTTGTAACTGCCATGTCGACCTGGCAAGTGCACCCACTTGCCAGGCCTTAATCTTCCCTTTTCTTACATATTAGTCACTCCTAAGGTAGGCCCAAGGTACCCCTGTAGGCAGTGTGCTGTGTATGTTAAAGGTAGGACATGTACTGGTGTGTGTGACATGTCCTGGTAGTGAATTACAGTGCATTTCGTTTTTCACTATGGAAAGGCTATCTGTCCCATAGGGTAAAATGGCAGTTTATTTATAACATCTTATCAATATGTTGGACATTCAAAATATCGATTTTTAAATATCGAAGCACAGTTATATCGAGTTTTAAATATCGTAGGGACAAAATATCGAAGTCAAGAATATCTACAACCAGAATATCGAAGTTAAGGTAAGAAATATCGATGTTGCAAATATCGATGTTAGTAATATCGATAGTTAAATTATCGATGTTAATAATATCGATATTTATATGAGTGTTATGTATTTTAGTATGTATTTAATATGTATGTGTTCTATATTTTTTAAGTATTGTACTGTTTTTTTAAATATATGTATACATTTTTTAGAAAGCAGTAATTTTTTAAAAAGTAAATTTTGCGTTTTAGTACCGTAGCGGGTTGTGGGATTATAGGGGAATAGGGTGGGAAGTAATTTAATTATAGTAAATTAAATAATAATTTTTAGGAATTATTAATTGATTTTAATTAAATTTTGTGTTTTATTTCTGTAGCGGGTTGTGGGTTTACAGGGGAATAGGGTGGTAAGTAATTTAATTTTAATTAAGTAATTATTAATTTTTAATTATTGTTATTAATAATTAATTTATTGTTAATTAGTTATTAATTGGTAATTATTATTAATTGATAATTATTTTATTTGCATTAATTTATTATTGGAGTGGGTTGTGTGTTTTTAGGGGAATAGGGTGGTAAGTAATGTATTTGTAATTAAGTAATTAATTAAGAAAAATTGAGTATTGATAATTAATTTTTTTGTTAATTAATTTTTAATTGGTTAATATTTTTTATTAAATATTATTTATTGGTATTGATATTTTTTGTTAATTAATTATAAATTGGTTATTAATTTTTATTAAATATTTCTTGGTATTGAAAATTAATTGTTTTGTTAATTAATTATTAATTGGCTCTTAATTGTTATTAAATATTATTTATTGGTATTGATAATTAATTTTTTTGTTAATTAATTATTAATTGGTTATTGATTTTTATTACGTATTATTTATTGTTATTGAATTTTTTTTAAATGTAATTATTAATTGCAAATTAATTTGTATTAATTGATTAATTGAAAATTAATTTAATTGTGTGAAATTTTAGGTGGAGTGTGTTGTGTGTTTATTGGGGAATAGGGTGGGAAGTATTTAATATTATTAAAGTAATTATTATTTTTGATATATTTGTAGTCTTTTTTTTTTCTAAATTTATTAATAAATCATTATTTAATTACAATATTTATTTCATTTATATGTATGTTATTTTTAACATCTACGTTGTCCAACGCTTTCCCTACTGTTGCACTCTCTGGAGTGGGAATAGTAATTTTTAACCCTACGCTATCCAGCGCTTTCCCTACTGTTGCACTTACTGAAGTGGGAATAGTAATTTTTACCCCTACGCTATCCAGCGCTTTCCCTACTATTGCACTCTCTGGAGTGGGAATAGTAATTTTACCCCTACGCTATCCAGCGCTTTCCCTACTGTTGCACTCACTGGAGTGGGAATAGTAATTTTTACCCCTATGCTATCCAGCGCTTTCCCTACTGTTGTACTTACTGAAGTGGGAATAGTAATTTTTACCCCTACGCTATCCAGCGCTTTCCCTACTATTGCACTCTCTGGAGTGGGAATAGTAATTTTTACCCCTACGCTATCCAGCGCTTTCCCTACTGTTGCACTCACTGGAGTGGGAATAGTAATTTTTACCCCTATGCTATCCAGCGCTTTCCCTACTGTTGAACTCTCTGGAGTGGGAATAGTAATTTTTACCCCTACGCTATCCAACCCTTTCCCTACTGTTGCATTCACTGGAGTGGGAATAGTAATTTTTACCCCTACGCTATCCAGCGCTTTCCCTACTGTTGCACTCTCTGTAGTGGGAATATTAATTTTTACCCCTACGCTATCCAGCGCTTTCCCTACTGTTGCACTCTCTGGAGTGGGAATAGTAATTTTTACCCCTACGCTCTACAACCCTTTCCCTACTATTGCACTCACTGGAGTGGGAATAGTAATTTTTACCCCTACGCTATCCAGCGCTTTCCCTACTGTTGCACTCTCTGGAGTGGGAATAGTAATTTTTACCCCTACGCTATCCAATGCTTTCTCTACTGTTGCACTATGTGGAGTAAGTATATATATATTAATTTATATGTATATGTTTAATTTATTTTAACATTTAATGTATTAGGGGCCCATTACGATACCCGGCGTAAATAAATCCGCCAGGCATGGAATCGGCAAAATACCGCCCGCATACACCGTCTGAACACCGACCACGCCATTACGATAACACAAACCAAAAACCGCCATCGGCGGAAAAATCGCACAAAATACCGCCCGCCATCGTCCGAGTCGGAGTCAAACCGCCCGCCACGGACGGAAACACGCACGACAACACAAAACCGCCCGCCCTCACGGCCGACACACCGCACGTGAAATTACGATCGCACCGCCATGAGCGCGGGAAAACCACAAATATACCGCCCGCCAGCGCAAACAACGCCGATGAGAATCGACACGGCAGAAGCCATGGCGCCCACGTACCTGCACAGAAACCATCCGCTCACAAAACCAATAGCACACAACATGGCCAACAAGTCCACACAGCAAGGCACGCACAAATACACAAGCACAGTACACATCCCGAAAACACCCCCCGGACAAACAAAAAATACAAAGGCCAGAACACCAGACACAACACACCTGAAAACAACAGACCATGAGGACACACCCACATAGGTAAGTACAAAAGCAGCACTCCCACAGACCACAACCCCTTGCAACATTGCAAACCAGAGAGGAGAGGAGAGGACACAGTGACACAGCAAGGACAGCAGCACACCACAGAAACGCACACATCACACCACCACCACCACCACCACCACCACCACCAACACACCGGCACCACAAACCCCCTGCACATTACACAACACACACCGCACCAGCACCACAAACACCATGGCACCACAAAGAATGCCCAAGTTCACGCCCATGGAGCTGACGGTCATGGTCGACGAGATCATCAAGGTGTACCCACAAATCTATGGGAACATGGTCCAGCACACACCACTAGCCACCAGAAACAGAATGTGGAACCGGATCGTAGACCAGGTCAATGCAGTCGGGACCCTGCCCAGGAACAGAGTCGAGATAAACAAACGTTGGAATGACGTAAAGAGCCTGGTCAAGAAGAAGGAGGGCAAAAACAGAGAGCTGGCTGCCGTCACTGGCGGAGGGAATCCCGCGCTCTTTAAGACCTTCAAAGCGTGGGAGGAGAAGGTGCGAGTCGTAATACATCCGGAGATCCTCGCCGGATTAGCAGGGGGAGTGGAGGCTGGTAAGTACAAACTAATGTATACCAGCACACCGCTATGTACTCACATGCACTACCACCATGCCACAGCTCCCAGGGACAAACACCCCCATGTCCAGCACACAATACACAATACATCACACACACATGCAACAGACACCACCACACACAGCCCAAACATAACAACTGAAAGATACGTGGGGGCATGTGTACACTCAGCCAGCCATGTAACCACCAACAGGTCCCCAAGTATGCCAGAAGCGCCACAACGAGCACCCACCACACCCATGTGTCCGCCACAGCTGCACTAACCGACAAGTAACAGGTAAGTGGCAGGAACACAAAGTGCAGTGGGTGGGAGGGTGGACAGCTCAAGTACAACACACACCAGGCCCCTAGTCCCACAGTACAACAAGGAGGAGCATCCCCCACACCCCACAGCCACGTGTCAGCCACCGCAGTGCACAACGACAGCCGAAAGGTAGACATCACGGTCCACAGCAATCGGTATCAGTGGGTGTCCAGCCACCACTACGACCCACAACACCCCCCACCCCCACAGACCTGCAACATGGAGCACCCCCGCTTAGAGCCATGTGGCATCCAGTACAGTGCACGCACGAACAACTTGCAGGTGGGAAACTGGACAGGGCTGGATTACTGGAGGCATGAGGACCGGAACACGACCAACACATGGGACATGTCACGTAGCAGACGAACACGCAGCACCGCCCACCGTCACGAACAAGTGAACAATGTGCACACGGATATGAAACACAGAGTCACACCCCACATGACCCATCACAAACACAGCAACACCCAAGGAGCCACGTCTGCATGCACAAGCCACACTGAACATAGTACCACACGGCAGCCACTGTGCAACCCATCACACACAACCGAAACACCATTGAAGACCTGTCCATGTAGCCCCCACTGCCTGTCAACCCCACACCCCACAACTACGCCTATGTAAGACAAACAACACTAGACGCAACAGAGCGGAACAACAGAAATGCACACGAACACCACTGAACCCATCAAACACACAGACACACCATGCACATACAACATACCATCCATCCCATCCGTCAGCCCCAGTCTCATGAAAGGCATGTCATCCGCACAGCTGCCACACATACAGCAGTCACGCTAAGACACATGCCCATGACCAACCATGTGCCAGAAGTCAATGAAGCGCACGACACACTGTGAGCAACAACACACAACATGCGCCACACCCCCCGAGCACTGCAGTGATGCACATGGCACAGGGCAGCACGCACACCAAGGAGATGGGACAACTGCAATACGTTGGCTGGCACACAACTATCACTCACTCATAACGATGCGTCCAATGCCATGTCCAGTAACCACAACAGACAGCAAATATGCAGGGCATGTCAGGCATGCACACACCTCAGACCATGCACTGTCATGCTGCCACAACACATGTCACGTTCGGCACCCATGGCTCACAGCATGTACCCCAAAAGCATATCCCCTCCCAAATGAGAATCTGGGGCATGGCCCCCATGTTGCCATATGCGTTCCTAAGCGTTCCATATGAACTCCAAAAGCAAAGTAAAAACCAGACCCAGGATGGGCCAGGAGCCCGCATACACCAGAGTCACAATGAGTAGGGGCAAAGCAACACACCCATCGGCATGGCCAATCCGTCCCATGCCACATGTGCACAGCACACAGTCCCATTGCCTAGCACACACAACTACAGATGCCACAGCCACACACTCGCCTCCGGGAAACCCATGTACGAGATTGCACGAACTGCCAATGTCAGACGACTAATACATACTTCGCCAGGTGCAACACAATAACAAATCTCATTCTCTCCACAGGTGACGAACTGCTGGACGCTGGGGATGGAGACAGCAGCCAGCACAGCCAGCCAACAAGCCCCCAACGAGGACACACGGATCTGGAGGATCTGTCCACCTCTTCGGACACGGACCACCAAGCTGGCCCATCTGGCGTGGCAGGGCCCAGCCGCTCCCCAGGACCCCTCCTACCCACCAACCCATCATCCAGGGCTGCTGAACATTCCCAGCCCCCTGCTGCCACTGTCGTTGCGGCCACACCCACGGACATTGCGGCCACACCAACAGTCAATGCGGCCACACCCACGGTCATTGCGGCCACTACCACTGCCGCAACCGCCACCATCGCCGCACCGACCACCACCGCCACCACCACCACCACGTCTTCGCTGGCACCAGCCCCAGCGCAGGTGGTGGCCCGGCCGACTGGATCCACCCTGGGAGCCACAGCGAGGACCGCGGTATGCAATGTGGCTAGTGGGCAGGCCGGTGGCAGCAGGACTGGTAGGAGGAGCAGGGTCAGGGAAACGCCAGCCTCCCCTGGGAGCCATGCCCTGCCTCAAATGGCCAGAGTCCTTGGGGCCTATGAAGAGGCCCAAGAACAATGGGTCAGGTCTGCTTCAGACACGCGGGAGGTGCTGGGGGTGCTGAGGTCCATGGACGCCCATATGGGCCAATTCGTGTCCCGTATGGACCAACTCGTGGACCTCATGGGCCAGCTGGTGGTGGCGGTGGGGTCACAGGCAAGGCCAGCAGCACCACCTCCGCCACCACCTGCTAGGGCGCAGGGTCGGCCAGCAGTGTCCACATCCCCTGCGACCACAGCCAGTGAGCACACCTCACCCACCACCAGCAGGTCGCCACCACACACCCCCCTCCCAAACGTGGAAGGGGCCGTCCGAAGAGGAAACAGGTCTCCCGGGAGGACTTCGCACGCACCAGTCGCAAGTGAGGCAGCCAGCCAGCCTTCCGCCAGCCTGCCTTGACCAGCCACTGCATTGACTTGCTCTACGATCCCACTCCACACAGCCAGCTGGATGGCATGTGTGTGTTGGACCATGGACATAGAACCAGTGGGTACACCCTGAGCTTCACGCAGCCATGACCGACAGCTCATTGACACTGCACGCACCACTTTTGTCATCACCTTACGCACAATCACATGTCACAGTTTGTAATAAATGCACCTTTTTCACTAACTGCTGTTTGTGCCCTGTGTTTTATTTGTACGGAATACAACGGCCACCTTGGGCGGAAAGGCACCTGATGCGTGGCATGGCAATGGAATCCGGAGGGCCTGTAGGGACCTAGGGGTGGGAGACAGAACAGGAGCACATTCAATGAGTGTGTCACACACCCATCACACAGTACATGTCAACAACTACAAGCAATGTACACACATCGCACAGAGCAATAGGGCACAATGCCACAGTCACCGACAGTGGCATACTACCCTGGCCATGGAGCGTTGACACACAGCACGTAGTGAACAAACGGCCACCCTGACACATCACACACACACCTGCACAGATACAGCCACATCAGCCGTCGTACATGGACACTCACCGTCAAGTGAAGTAGCGGGCGATGAGCTGCTGCCGCACATTCCCAGCTTCCTCCTCTCCGCTGTCCACCTCACTCGAGCTGTCCTGGTCTGCGGGCTGGGGCCCTGGTTGATCTCCGTCATCCACAATGAGGGGGATCTGCTTACGAATGGCCAGATTGTGCAGCATGCAGCACGCCACCACTATCTGGCACACCTTCTGTGGGGAGTACGCCAGTGCACCCCCGGTGCGGTCCAGGCACCTGAACCTGGACTTGAGGAGGCCAAAGGTACGCTCGACCACACGTCTGGTCCTCCCATGTGCCTCATTGTAGCGATCGTCTGCTGGGGTGCGAGGATTCCTCAATGGACTGAGCAGCCATGCCCCATTCGGATACGCAGAGTCACCTGGGTGTGAGGGACACAGAGAACCGTTGCTATTCCAACTGGACAGGGGACAGCATCGCACAACAAGCACGCTACACCACTCCACATACTCACCGACAATACAGCCACGATCCTGTTGCAGATTGGCCATCAGTCGTGGCAAGATGCTGTTGCGCATAATGTGTGCGTCATGGGCAGAGCCTGGAAACTTGGCACACACGTGGGTGATCACCATGTCCGCAAGGCACACCACTTGCACATTCAGGGAGTGCGTGTGCTTCCTGTTGCGGTACAGGTGCTCAGTGGCCTGTGGTGGAACAAGGCCAACATGTGTGCAGTCAATGGCTCCCACGACGTGTGGGATTCTGCCAAGGGCATAGAATGCACCCTTCACTGCCGCCAATTCACGAGCCCTGGGGAAGCGGATGTACCTGTTCCGGTAAAGCATCATGGCTGCCAGTACATCCCTCAGCACCTTGCTGAACATGGGCTGGGACATCCCACCTCCACTGCCCACTGTGTGCTGGAATGACCCAGTGGCGAAGAAATGCATGGCGGCCATCACCTTAGCCGTGGGGGTGATAGCAGTCGGATACACCCTGCGGGGACGGAGATGGGGCTCTAACATGGCACACAGTCGATGCAGGGTTGGCCTGTCCAGCCAGAACTTCCTGATAACCTCTGTATCGTCCATGTCCGCCAGCAATTGGTATGGGCGGTCAATGTTCGGTCTCCGCCTGGGGAAAATGGCAGAGGACACATGTCAAAGCAACACAACACATAGCAATTTCGCATACACATCACTGACATGACTGAGCAAGCACATGTGCCACAGCCCAGCTGTCAAGCTGGGACGGCACGGCCACAATACACTTACACAGATCTCCCAACAATGGCAATGGCAAGTGAGACATACCACTGCCATGGTCATGCACATGGGGATCTAGGCCCCAATGACTTGCGGGGCGTGCTGATGGGGACTGACTGCATATTCGTCAAGCGGCAACGCCACGGCGACATGAGTGTCTGCTGAGCATGGAACTGCTTCCGAGGCTGGATGAGTATGGCACACGACGACGACGATGTGGGCACGGGCTGAGCGGCCAATACAAGTGGGACCTGTGGCACGAGGGGAAATGAGACAGTAGTAGGTGTCAGCACTGCACCCTATGTACAGCACTGTACGGATCACAGCTCCCGAAACATTGACAGGTGTCCACATTGACAGCCCCATGCCAAGACGGCTGTGTGCTTGCAGTCACACGTCACAGGTGAGAGGTTACATTGCACGCGCCAGGTGGCAGACGTACATGGTGGGAGCTGGCATGTGTGTGCATGTGTCTCCTGTTCAGGATCCACCAGATGGGCGCTGACCCTGTACTGACCATTGGACACAGCATGTTCCGTGGTAGGCTTGTGTGTGTGGGATGGTGGCACTGGATGTGCCTCCGTTGGGTGGGGGGCCATGCACAGGGCGGGTACATCGATGATTGCGCATTGTTGGTCACGGTGGGTGCACCTACTAAGATGTGTTGCCCTGTGTTCAATTCCTATGTCCGCATGATGATGGACTGTGGATGTGGGCAGACTACACATTGGTCGATGTGCTGTCTATATGCATGTGCCTTCACACCAGGCACAGCTGCCCCTGCACATGTGACCCCTGCTGGACTCGCTGCTGGGTCTGTGGAGCTGATGCACCTTCTGCGCGTGGGGCGGACAGCACTCCTCACTTCCCTCATTGCGCATGTCATGACTTTGCCGCAGGTGACATGGATCATGGAGGGCCCACATGTACGCGTGGGTAGGCTACACATGATTGTACACTGGTCGCCACCCCCAGTCAGTGTTTCGAATGGGAAGGTTGTCGTGCTGGTGGTATGTTCGATGTGGCGGATGGGCGGGCCTAGGCGCGGGCTTACATTCCGGACATGGGGGGTAGTTGTATTGGCGACTAGTTGCAGTACACACGGGACACGTCTCTTCCTTTCCACATCTGGGTCATCCCTTGTACTAACTGACAGTGATACAGTCATCTTCGCCCCAGCCCTCATGTCCTCCCCTCGCTCCCCCAATATGCATGCTCACCTGCGAGGCTAGCGCTTGCACAGGCAGCCCCAAGCTCGCACCAGAGAGGGCAAGGAGTGTATGTGTGGGTCCAGTTGCACGAGTGGGCTGTCTCAGGGTATGATGTGTTGCGGGACGCCGTCCACCTGCGTGGTGCCCCAAATGGAGACCCGGCCTGCATGGACTATGCATCACAGTCTTCGCCTTCCGGATCCGCCACCTGCGACACCCAGTGGCTGTGGCTGCCCTTGCGGCCAGGCCGCGTCCGTCTGTGGCTGATGGCCCACACATTCACTCTTTGGCCTCTCTGGGGAGGGCTCGGGGGTGGTGGCGCACGCGCTTGCACTTAGTCGCAATGGCATGTGGCGTGGTTGGTATGATGGGCAATGGATGGGATGGTGCGAGCCACCTCCCGTGACGTCAGTGCTGCTCGTGCTGTGGTGCGTCCCCCTACACTTCCATGTGACTTGTGCCATGCTAGACGTTGAGGTTCTATTGCCTGCGTGATATGACCAGGAGGAGCGCGAGGAGACCTCTCACACACTATGCTCCACTGCCATCCCGTGCCCTGTATCGCCTGTGCGGATTGACTATGTTGGGGTTACACCTGGTCGACTGGGGCTGTGTGTGCCTTGTCAAGGGGCATGGCGGGCGCACAACAGGATCCAGCTTGTCCACAGAGGGTGGGCTGAGGTGCGCCTGGTACCGCTTTGTACGTGTGCCCGGCTGCTGTGCACACACGTGTTCACTCCCCCGACAGGTGTCCTCTCACAATGCCCAGGGAAGCGGTGGTGTACTGTTCATGACCCCTCCCAACACGGCGTGCTCCAACTTGGCATGTGCGCATCTACCCGTCGCACCCACCCACCTGAGCACTGCGTCCATACGACTTCACACGACACATGTGTGTCTTCCACAGTAGTGCTACTCATTTGCGTTGACATCCAATACCAGTGGACTACATGGTCATGTCACGACTGCCGTGTACTTCACATACTCTCATCCTCTCTCATTCGTACTTGTGAAATGAGTCAGCGGAGACAGTTCTGGTTTCAAACATTATATTGAGTCTTCTGTCCTCTGTGATGCAGTATAGTGGACACTACTGGCAGCGGAATACATGTTGGGGATATACTGAGCATGATTGCAAATGGGATAGGGTGTGGGGTTACATCTGCTTGGCCAAGGCTGTGCTAATGTACATTTACGTATAGCTGCGGAGCTGCGGACTTTGACACAGACGGTATACATGTAGCCTACCAGACCACTCGGCATCATGGGCACAGTCCATCTCAGTTCCATGTGACAGGTTTGCTGCGGTTGTTCCTCATGCACGCGTGCATGTGAGATGACATCAGGGCATGTGCTTGCGTGCATGCAGCGGCGTGCCACTTGTTGTTGCACTGTGGTGGTTACTGGACATGTCACAGTCACTGGGGTCGTGTTGTTGTTGTATGCACTTGTCGTCCATGCAAAGGTCCTGGTATGGGATTCCCGGGGCGGGGGTGGGAGGGGTGCAGCACCCACAGACTCCAGGCGACCTATTCATGTCCACTGAGCGGTGTGTGTGTCCATGTGCGCTGGATCCATGTCGTGTCCTGGTTGTACGTGCAGTTCCGTCCATGTGGGTGCGATGCACAGAGCCCATGCCACTGCCTCCCACGATGCATGCGGTGTTCCTGGATGTGATGGGGAACAGTGTGCATGTCCCGGTCATATCCGATGTCATGGCGATGTCGTTGATGGTGTGGTTACAGTTGCCGGTCGTTTGGTTTGGCTGTTGTGGTGGTGACTGGCCAGTCCGTGCGGAAGCTGAGCATGGGTGCGGGGTTGGACTTCATAGGTCACTCGGGGAACCTGCGTTGTGGTCCGACGTATTTACAGGTTGTCAGGTATGCGATGCCGTCCAGCAGGGCTTCCATGTCATTGGTGGTGTACATGTTTGCCAGCCAATGAAGCGGATGGTGGCTGTCAAGGTGTTGTTCGTAGGTTGTCCCTTGGAGGACCATGATGGGGCATGCTGGGTGACATTCGATGTAGCTGTTCTCGATGATCCGTCGTGTGGAGGCACAGTGGTCCCATTTCAGTGCGGGTGCGATGTTGGCCACATACGCCATGCCCCCATAGGCAGAGCAGGCCCTGTCGTGTGCGTCCAGAGGGAGGAGTAGTGGTAGCAGGTCCGCCTTCAGACATGCCGGGTTGGAGAGGCATATCTCGACGGGATGCTGGTAGGGACACCTCCGACAGTAGAAGACGGGCATGACGCAGCTGAACAATGTGATGCGGTAAGTCAGTCGGTAACTTACGTTCAGCAGGGACAGGAGATCGCATCCCAATGTATGGAACAGGTTGGTTTTGTACAGCTTGAGCTCTTCGGCGTAGTTGGGTAGGTGTGTTGCGGTTGCCATTTCGCAGCGGTTCGTAGAGGTGGCGTGCTCCGGCTGTGTGTGCAGTCTGCAATGTGCACGCTCCGGGGTTGCTGTGAGCTCTGTGTAGTCGTGGGGAGACAGGACTTGTGTTCTGTTTGCTTGTTTGGAGGACACGGGCCCTCTTCCCACATGCTTCTCAGACAGTTCAAGGTCGGTGCTGTGTGACTCCTTCCAATTAACTTGCATGTGGCCGACATGGGGGAGTGTTTTCTTGTTTCTTCCCCGTCCGTTGTGTGCTTCTGTGATATGCGCTATCTGCCCTGTGGTCGGTCTCCTCGGCATGCCTGTGTTGGTCTATTCTTGGACAATGGCTGTATTCACCGGCTTCTGTCGTAGGGCTGTGGTTTCGGTGTTGGAATGGAAGGTCATTCAGTGCTGTCTGCTCTCCCTTGTGTGGGCGTCAGGCTGCCTTTCCGCTCTGCGTTGGGCCTTGTGTGTGAATGTTATTCTTGGGCCACCTGTTGTCGGTCCCCGTGCTCTTTGGTGTTCCGTTTTATATGTCTTGTTCATATGTGCAGGGTGGTATGGGTGTTTCTGTGAGGTACTGGCGTTCCTCTTCCCGAAGGGGCCCTGCTTCTCCTAGTTGGTGTTGCCGCCGCTGTGTGCTTCGCCATGTTTGTTACACTGGGGTGTGTCCTGCTGTTGCGTGACTTCACTGACATGTGTGCGTCGGTTGTGTGGCGTTGGGTGTTGTCCGTGAATTGGGCGTTGGGGACATGTCTGTGGCAGGCCTGTCACGTGTCATGTGCGTTCCGGGTGGGGCTGATGTGTGTGCTGCTTGGTTGTGTCCCTGTGTCTGTGTGCGACGCATGCATGGCGCTGCGGTTGGCCTCTGCGTTGTGCGCATGTGTGGCGGCGTCATCGGCGATTTGGGGCCGTGACGGGGTGGTTGGTTCCTAGTCCCAGGTGGTGTGTACACATGTGTTCCGCGATGTTAGGATTTGGCCTGTGTGTCATATGTGGATGCGATGGTGGATGTGTAGTGTACACGCGCTGGTGGGGGGTTGTCCGCTTTTTCCGCCCTTGCACTGTGTGCGCTGTTTGCGTGCACTTGTTGTGTGTGTGCCTACCTGCGTCTCCGCGGTGCGTTGCGTCCTTGGTGGTGCATCAGCAGAAGCATGGGGAGGGCCTGCAGTGCTGGATTCATGCTCGGGATGCCGCTTCTTCGTTTTCCGTGCTCTGCGTCCGTGTTACCGCCTCTCTTTCACGTGCGGTGTCTCTTAGCCGTGGGAGCCGTTTGTTTGCGGCATCGTAATTTATACGCCGGGCGGGACGTGATTTCGTCGGACGGTGTGTGTCAATTGTGCTGCGCCGCTACGTGTACGGGCGCACTTTGATGGCGGACGGTGTTGCTGGCTTGCCGGCGGTGTTTGGCCTGCTTTTCGCATCGTAATTGGGCGGGCGTGTGGACTGCTGCGTGCCGGCGGTAACTGGTGGTTTTTGCATCCGCCAGCACGGCGGTTGTGCTTCCGCCCGCCATCGTAATGAGCCCCTTAGTTATTATTTTTAAATATCTTTTAATATTTTTAACTATATTTCTTTTAATTATATGTATTATTTACTTAATTTTACATTATTATTAAAACATTTTAAAAAACGATATTTTTAACTTCGATATTTTTGACAACTATATATTTTTTTCGATATTTTTGTACTTACCTTTATGTAGATTGGACTTCGATATTTTTGACTTCTATATTTCTGTGTCGATATTTTTGCAGGTCGATTTTCTGTCCGTCGATATTCTGTCATACATTCTATAAATATAACTTGCCAGTGGGACAAGATCGGGAAGTAAAGTTTAGTATGCCTGAACTCAGAATATAAAGATGCATCTTTTAGTAAAGATGATTTTTATATTCTGTGTTTGAAAATACCACTTTTATAAAGTAGGTATTTACTTGCATAGCCATTCTATGTGCCTCTGCTGGTTTGTGTATTGACTGTCTGGCTTTGGAGTGACAGGGGCTGGGGAGGAGCATTCTCTGAGACGGCCACCGGGGGGCTTGATGTGTGTCCCGCCTTTCCTGAATGAGTCAGGACTGGGCTGAATAGACCTGGGCTGCATTCAGAGTAGTGGGAGGAGTTTTCACTAGCACCTGAATAGGAACGGTCTGCATTTAGAGTGGTGGGAGGAGATTTCCCTTGCACCTGAATAGACCCTGTCTGCCTTGGACAATGCTGTCTCCACCTTCTGCTGGGAATCTGGGCCAGAGAGGACAGAACTGGATTTGGCTCAGCACAGGCACTCTCTGCCTCCAGAGAACAAAGTATTTTGGTGTATAAATATTGGGGCCCAGACCCCAGTATTTTAGATTACTGCTGAACTAAGGAACCTGCCAGGAAGAAGGGCTGGAAAAGCTGTCAGGAGGAACACACTTTGCTGGGTGCTCTGCTGTGTTGGCCTGCTGCTTGCTGCTTCTGTCTTGGGCAGGGAAAGGACTGGATTGTACTTTCATCATTCTGCTGTTAAAGTTTTCTCAAAGAGCTTGAAGTAGAGCTTGCCTCCTGTTGGAAGACTCAGGGATAGAAAAGACTTCAGAGAACTCTTTTGGAACCAAGAAGACTGCCAAGAAGAAGAGCTGCAAAAGCTGTGAGGAGGGACTACCACTTTGCTGTGTCCTTTGCTGTGTTGGCCTGCAGTTGATGCTTCTGTCTTGGGCAGTGAAAGGACTGGACTGAACTTTCTGCAACTTCCTTTTTGTGAGTTTCTCCAAGGGCTTGAGGTAGAGCTTGCCCCCAGTTCAAGAAGTCTCAGGAACAGCAGAGACTTCAAGTTTAACTGTTACTAGCACTGGGGACTGTGTGTCTTGTGCTACAACAGAAGAAAAAGCAACCCGATGCCTTCAACGACGCCGCTGCCTACTCCGTGTCCTGAAAGCACCACAGAGGGCACCGCCGCACTTTGCACCGCAACCCTGGTCTCACTGACGACGCCACCTGACTTCGTCTCCGAGCCGCTGCTTGCACGTGACCTGTGGGCACCGCACTCCACAATGATACGCTTCACGCCACCGCCCTGGTATCACTGATGACGTCGCTCCTCCCCGATTTCGATGCCGCTGCTTGCACCGTGGTTTGAGGGCACCGCTCGTAAGTTACATGATGCACCGTCCTCATCCCGCACCGGAGCCTGGCCTACCGACACCAGCGCCATCGACTCCAGTTCGTCAGCCGACGACGGCGCTTCTGCAACGACGACGCCGCTGCTTGCACTGTGACCTGCCAACACCGCGACAAGCACCGCATCACTTCGCATCGCAGCCCTGGTCTCACCGACGACGCTGGACGACCGTCACCGAGCATCTGCCTGCACCGCGACCGGAAGGCACCGCAGGCCGCACCGCTGCACTTCGCACTGCAGCCCCGACGCCAGCGCTCCCGACTTCAACCACGAGGAGTTCGATTTGCAACGTGTGTGACTTCAAGGGCCCGACGACTCCTGCACCGACCTCAGGAACCAATGCCTGCGGTCGCCGGCCCTTTGGGGCTCATCGAGAGGTCGCCGATGCCCTATATTTCTAAAGGTACTGTTTTGCGGGCCTTCCCGACACCGTAGCTGGCCCGCAACGCCGCGGTCAGCCAGAACTGTTTGGATTTGCTGTTCACGACGCAGTGATAGCCCCAGACGGAGCTATTGACCTCAAGGAACTGTATTTCAAGTCTATTTTTGATTATTGAAGATTTCTGAGTAATGTATGGTGGATTGTTATCATTTTTGGTCTTGTTTTGGATGTATAAAAATATTGGATATTTTTCTAGTTTGGTGTGGTGTCCTTTTGTAGTGCTTTCACTGTATTACTGTTGGTTATGTCCAAATGCTTTACACACTGCCTCTAAGATAAGCCTGACTGCTCATGCCAAGCTACCAAGGGGGTGAGCAGGGGTTATTTTAGGAGTGTAACTCGCTTATCCTGACTAGAAGGAAGGGTTCCTACTTGGACAAAGGTGCAAACCCTTGCCAACTAGAGACCCCCATTTCTAACATTGGTGGCAGTGGTGAGGATAGGACTTGTGTTTGCACTTGACTTACAGTGATTGGTGTGCACTACTACCATATCGCAGACCACTACGTACCACATACTGGGTTTTCCTTTTTGATCTATTTTTGTCTTTCCCTATTTTTGAACTTGAACTTCCTACTGCATCATGTCTCAGTCAAGAGCATTGTCAGTTACATTCCTAGAATTGATTTTTGAGGAGGACAGGTTGGAAACCTACACCATAAAGGAACTGAAGGCAGTTTGCAAAAATCTCAAAGTCCCATTGAGAGGTCTCACCAAAAAGGATGGGCTACGAAAGGGGCTGAGGGCCGGGGTAGCAGCCAGGAATGCCAGTGGGCATCCTGAGGATACAAGTGTGGAGACCAGAGAGCCAATTCAAAGGGAAGATGTGCTGAGGGCTCAGGAGCTGTTAGGAGGGGAGGTACCGTCTGGGGCAGGCAGTAGTAGTCCCTCTCCAGGTCTGTCTCCAGAGGAGCTGGAGATTAGGAGGAGAGCCAGGAGGCTCGAGTTGGAGCAGGTGAAAAGACAAATGGAGCTGATGGAAAGGGAAACAATTTTAGCTTATGAGGTTAAAGTAAGAGAGCTACAGCTGGACTGGGAAGCCAGGAGAGCAAAGTCCAGCCCAGCTGGTGGCAGCAAAAGTGTTAGGTCCAGTACTGAGGGTGAGGCAGACACACACACAGATTTGGTGCCCTGCTTCAAGGAGGGGGTTGACATACACCAGGGGGTTCAGGATTGTAAGGTTACTCCAGTGGTGAGCAGTGTCCCTGAGGTCGATTGGGGAACTGGCACAGTGGATCATATTCCTGGTGGTGGGAGGGACACTCTACTGACTCTAGATGAGAGGTGCCGGGAGAGGGGTTCCCCCATGATAGAAACCCTGGTAAGTGAGTATGGAGACCAGCCAGAAGAGTATGGGTAGAGGGATAGCAACAGTCAGACACTGTCTCACCAGTCTTGCGAGAATGATGTGGGGTACGTTTCTGAGGCACTGGATGGTTGGGTGAAGGGTAGTTTGGTTGACACATGTAAAGGGCTGTGTAATTTGGATGCTGGAGAGCATATGTTCAGTCCCTGTTTTCCAGAGCTATGCCAACACCCGGTGGAGCGTGAGTTCTCTAACCCCAGGGAGCTCACATTGGAGGCAGACCTTTTGGTGGATCCCAGAAGGTCTGAAGAAGCATCTGGGGGTGTTCCTGAAGGAGGTGGCTTGGGTTTTCCCCAACCAGGTGAGGTAGGGGAGGTTGGTAGTGACCCAGATAGGTCCCAGTGTAGTGTGATGGGTGAGGAGTCCCACGTCTTGTCTCTGAGGAGAAGAAGTGGGGGTGGGCTGAGTCCCAAGGTGCCCGAGACCCCATCCCAGAGCCTGGTTCCATGAGGGAACACCAGAAGGGGGACCTAGTCTGTAATGGGAGGCCATCCCCTGAGGGAGAACCTACAGTGTCAGGTGAGCTGAGGGGGGGCTGCTGTAACCAGCATCCCACCAGTTCTGGTGTCTGGCAGCACTACTCCAGTAGGGAGGGTGCATGAGTCCAGAGAGAGGGGTGAGGGGGAGATGCAGTCCCCAGTGGAAGGACCAGTGGGTCAGGGGTTGCCAGCTATGAGGTCAGAGCACCCAAGTACTGACCCTGGTGAGGCCACCTCTGGTCTGGGGGGTCTTTATGCTCTGTCAGGTGGACAGGACACTGGAGACCTTCACCAGGCGGACTCTGGCACAACTCATGAGGAGTGTGTTACCTTTGGGGGGGTTGGTGTACTCCCCCAGAAGTCCTGGGTTGCCAGGCACAGGTCCAGCCTAAGGGTACAGACCCTGGGTTGGAGGACCAGGTTCAGGGTGTCCCCCATGACCTGGAGGAAGGGGAGATTGCTAGCAGTGCCCCCACCAATTTATCTTCTGGGGGCACCGCTCCAGATGGGAGGGTGCAGAACCCCAGGGAAGAGGACAGGGTGTGGGAGAGCTCACCCCAGTCCATTGTACAGCCTCAGGGTACAGACCCTAGGCTGGTGTACCAGTTGCAGGATAGCACTCCTGAACTGGTGGGCGAATTGTGCAGGACACCTGGCACAGGTGCTCTGACAATTCTGGAAGGGGGTACCACTCCAGGTGGGAGGGTACAGAACCCTTGGGAGGAGGACCAGGGGTGGAAAAGCCTACCCCAGTCTCCTGTCCTGCCACCCGGATCAGGCCCTGGGCTGGTGGGTCAGTGTCAGGATGTCATCCCTGACCTGACAAGAGGGAGAATGGACCAAGGGTGCCAGGCACCTGGGGCTACTGCCCCCCACTCTCTGATGCCACAGAGGTTAGAGAGCCCTGAGAGGCATAAGGCTGGGGTCTCATCACTGACAACTGTCAGTAGCCACTGGCTTGCTGTCCTGGTGGACAAAGTGGCCCCTTGGGGGGGGACAGGAGTCACACCCCAGGGGGTGGCCTGGGCCACACCACTATGTTAGCCGTGGTGGTACAGTCTACCTGCTGGGACCCACCTGTGAGCAAGCTAAGGTTAGGTGCTGCACAGATGGTGTCCACACGTAAGGAGAAGGGTTCCCCATGGGTTAGCTTAGTGGGCCCTGACAGTATGGATAGAGGGATCCAAATAGGTTTAGGAAGGCGTAGAACGGAAATGAACCCCTGCTGTTGCAGGCCAGGTTACATGTTCTATCTCCCCAAGCAGGGAAGCCATCGAGTTATGGATTGGACTACCCTGGCTTTAGGCTGAAGAGGGGGTTGTGTTGGAAATGGCCATTCTTGCAGGGTTATCCCCAAACAGTTTGCTTCTTACTCCTATATTTTCCTGACCTGCTGCTGTTGGTTTTAGGACTCTGGGCACTTTATCACTGCCATTCAGTGCTAAAGTGCATATGCTCTCTGTGAAATTTGTATTATGGATTGGTGTTTTCATGATTGGCATATTTGATTTACTGGTAAGTCCCTAGTAAAGTGCACTGAGTGTGCTAGGGCCTGTAAATCAAATGCTACTAGTGGGCCTGCAGCACTGATTGTGCCACCCACATGAGTAGCCCTGAAAAAGTAAGTCAGACCTGCAACTGCAGAGTCTGTGCACAGTTTGTAACTGCCATGTCCACCTGGCAAGTGCACCCACTTGCCAGGCCCTAATCTTTCCTTTTCTTACATATTAGTCACCCCTAAGGTAGGCCCAAGGTACCCCTGTAGGCAGGGTGCTGTGTATGTTAAAGGTAGGACATTATACTGGTGTGTGTGACATGTCCTGGTAGTGAATTACAGTGCATTTCGTTTTTCACTATGGAAAGGCTATGTGTCCCATAGGGTAGAATGGGAGTTTATTTATAACATCTTATAAATATAACTTGCCAGTGGGACAAGATAGGAAAGTAAAGTTTAGTATGCCTGAACTCAGACTATAAAGATGCATCTTTTAGTAAAGATGATTTTTATATTTTGTGTTTGTAAATACCACTTTTAGAAAGTAGGTATTTTCTTGCTTAGCCAGTGTATGTGCCTCTGCTGGTTTGTGTATTGACTGTCTGGCTTTGGAGTGACAGGGGCAGGGGAGGTACATTCTCTCAGACGGCCACAGGGGGGGGGGGGTTGATGTGTGTCCTGCCTTTCCTGAATGAGTCAGGGCTGGGCTGAATAGACCTGGGCTGCATTCAGAGTAATGGGAGGAGTTTTCAATAGCACCTGAATAGGCCCTGTCTGCATTTAGAGTGGTGGGAGGAGATTTTCCTTGCACCTGAATAGGCCCTATCTGCCTTAGACAATGCTGTCTCCACCTCCTGCCGGGAAGCTGGGCCGGAGAGGACAGAACTGGTTTTGCTGAGCACAGGCACTCTCTGCCTCCAGAGAACAAATGATTTTCGTGTATAAATATTGGGGCCCATTACTGCTGAACTAAGGAACCTGCCAGGAAGAAGGGCTAGAAAATCTGTCAGGAGGAACTGCCACTTTGCTGCGTGCTCTGCTGTGTTGGCCTGCTGCTTGCTGCTTCTGTCTTGGGCAGGGAAATGACTGGATTGTCCTTTCATAATCCTGCTGTTAGAGTTTACTCCAAGGGCTTGAAGTAGAGCTTGCCTCCTGTTGGAAGTCTCAGGGATAGAAATTCTTCAGAGAACTCTTTTGGAACCAAGAAGACTGCCAAGAAAAAGAGCTGGAGAAGCTGTGAGGAGGGACTACCACTTTGCTGTGTGCTTTGCTGTGTTGGCCTGCAGTGGCTGCTTCTGTCTTGGGCAGTGAAAGGACTGGACTGAACTTTCTGCAGCTTCCTTTTTGTGAGTTTCTCCAAGGGCTTGAGGTAGAGCTTGCCCCCTGTTCAAGAAGTCTCAGGAACAGCAAAGACTTCAAGTTCATCTGTTACCAGCACTGGGGACTGTGTGTTTTGTGCTACAACAGAAGAAAAAGCAACCTGACGCCGTCAACGACGCCGCTGCCGACTCCGTGTCCTGAAGGCACCACAGAGGGCACCGCTGCACTTTGCACCGCAACCCTGGTCTCTCCGACACAGCCACCTCATGCTGCCACCGAGCTGCTGCTTGCACCGTGACCTGTGGGCACTGCACTCCGCACCGCCTCGCTTCATGCCGCCACCCTGGTATCACCGACAACGTTGGTCCATGCCTTGATTGACGCCGCTCCTTGCACCGTGGTTCGAGGGCACTGCTCGTAAGTTACACGACGCACCGTCCTCGTCCCGCACTACAGCCTTGGCCTACTGACGCCGGCGCCATCGACTCCAGTTCATGAGCCGATGACAGCGCTTCAGCAACGACGACGCCGTTGCTTGCACCGTGGCCTGCCAGCACCGCGACGAGCACCGCATCACTTCGCACCGCAGCCCTGGTCTCATCGATGCCGCTGGATGACTGTCACCGAGCCACTTCCTGCACCGTGACCTCAGGGCACTGCAAGCCGCACTGCTGCACTTCGCACCGCAGCCCTGACGCCCGGCTACGCCAGCACTCCCGACTTCAACCGCAAGGAGTTGGATTTGTAACATGTGTGACAGTAAGGGCCCGACGACTCCTGCGCCAACCTCCGGAATCGATGCCTGCGGAAGCCGGCCCTTCAGGGCTCATCGAAAGGTCACCGACGCTTTGCATTTCTAAAGGTACTATTTTGCGGGTCTTCCCGACACCGTAGCTGGCCCGCGACGCCGCGGTCAGCCAGAACTGTTTGGATTTGTTGTTCACGACGCTGTGATAGACCCAGACGGAGCTATCGACCTCAAGGAACTGTATTTCAAGTCTTTTTTTGATTTTTGAAGATTTCGGAGAAGTGTATGGTGGATTTTTTATCATTTTTGGTCTTGTTTTGAATATATAAAAATATTGGATATTTTTCTAAACTCTTATGGTGTCCTTTTATAGTGCTTTCACTGTATTACTGTTGGTTATGTGCAAATGCTTTACACACTGCCTCTAAGATAAGCCTAACTGCTCGTGCCAAGCTACCACGGGGGTGAGCAGGGGTATTTTAGGAGTGTAACTCCCTTATCCTGACTAGAAGGAAGGGTCCCTACTTGGACAAAGGTGCAAACCCTTGCCAAATAGAGACCCCCATTTCTAACGTATATTTTCTATGTCCAATACTAAAATAATCAATAGAATCAACAATAATGCAGACAATGTGGTGCTCAGCAGCAGTGAATATGTGATGTAAACAATTAAATACACAAATCTATCCAGAGATGTAAAATCTATGATAAACTAAAATGTTGATGCTTCACCCCAATACTGCCATCAAGACAGAAACCGTCTGCAAAGCGTGTGTTCTCCCCATTTAAACATGGATAAATTGGCTTATACCTGATTGGCATATTTAACTTGCCTACAAGTCTCTAGTCAGCATAAAAACAATTTAGTAGGCATTTAGGAAAAATAACTTTTAGAAACATGCTGTTTCCCTTTCTGAAGCTCCTGGAGGCTAATTTGCATTAGCTTTCCAGCAGTTTTCCAGCCTAGTTCTTGACCTTAATGAGGTGTGAAACTGCACCCAGAGCAGAGACACGTTGCCTGGTTATGGGGAGGTGTTTTCTTCCCATGGCAGGAAGACCAGTTGGGGTGAGCCCAGGAACTCAATTAACCTCAAAGCTATCAAACTCTGCCCTATCAAATGTAAATGCTAGGTGACACCTGAAGATGACCATATGTTGTAGCTCTCATCAGGCTGGCACCCAACCCAGTGAGAGAATAGCTACCTTTATGTTTAACTTT